>CM024613.1:18069642-19269642 GCA_014182575.1 Eucalyptus decipiens
CTAAACTCAATCCGCCCTTCCGACATTTTCATAACCGCGGTTAAAGGCAGGATGACCTTGTCCGTATTCCACAATTTGGCCGGCGACAGCAAGCTTACAGTGATGCTGCCCATCGCTCTGGCCCGCGATGCGCCACCTCTCTGCTCATACTTCACCTTGCCAGTCGCTGGATCGTAGCTCAAGATGCTTCCCGAGAACCTGAGCATTATCTTCTGGCCGCCGCAGCCCAGAAACTCTACGGACCGGGTACTAGTATTCAACACTCGCGGCACCCTCAGCGGGATGCTGTACTCCTTTGCCCACCGCCCGCCGCCCTCCTCCTCCATCGTCCACACGTCTATGCTCTCGTTCTTTGAGCGGTCGACGAGCCCCAGCTTTCCCCAGAGGGCCACCAGGTAGGACGTGCTCGTTCTGGAACTCCGGGCATGGAGTCCGCACGAACTCCTCCTTCGCGAGGTCGAAGGACAAGATCCTTACGACATAGTTGTCTGCGCGGCTTTCGACGAAATGAAGTGGAACGATCCGGCAGCGTACAGTGGGACTCTGAGGAGGAGCTTGGGAGGGACGGTCGCTGTGTCCCTCCATGATCTCGAGCCCTGATCGAGGACCTCTGCCCTTGTCCAGCGGATCTCGTCTCTACCGTAGACCAAGCTCACGCGCAGGATCTTGTACCGGCCAGTCAGGCGGTCCCACCCGAAGGCGATCCGTTGATGGTAACCAGGCTCGCGCGGCACGTCGCTCGACCCCGCCACTGAGGCGATTTCTCGCGTCAGAGGGTTGAGGAGATGGATCGCGCCGCCATCGCTGTGGTCGTCAAAGCAAAGCAACCCGTGGCACGAAACTTTCTCTCCGTAGAGCCACGAGCCCGCGACTGGTTGGGGGAGTGAGGTCACTAGGAGCTCATCACTCATTATGAACGGGGCTGCGAACCGGGGATCCATCCAGCCGGCAAGCCTAGCCAGCGGCGGCTGCAGGAGCAGCAGGATCTGGGGGCCCTCGATGCCGCTCGTGGCATGCACCTCGGCAAAGCCTGGGTCGTCGATGATGTTGCGCCATTCCCGGCAGACAGGCCTCAGTCTGAGGAGGGATATCCCAGGTAGGCGAGAGAGGATGTTGCAGAGGAGGTCGTGAGGGAGTGAGCTCGTTGTCGGAGGAGATGGAGATGAAGTAAGAGGAGGAGGAGAAGGAGGAGGAGGAGGACGACGACGACGACGACGGCGAGGATGAGGAGGGGGAGGAGGAGGAGGAGGAGGACGACGACGACCGGAGATGCTCGACATTGGATGAAGAAGAAGATGGCGATGCATCCTTTCTGAATTGCGGAGGAGGTCGCGAAGGAGCGAGCTCGTTGTTGGAGGAGATGGAGATGAAGTAGGAGGAGGAGGAGGAAGAGGAGGAGGAGGAAGATCATAACGGCGGGGGAAGGTTGACGTTGCTTGAAGATAAAGATGGCGATGTATCCTTTCTGAATTGCGGAGGAGGTCACTAAGGAGCGAGCTCGTTGTCGGAGGAGATGGAGATGAAGTAGGAGGAGGAGGAGGAGGAGGAGGAGGAGGAGGAGGGGGATGCTCGACATTGCTTGAAGAAGAAGAAGATGATGATGGTGATGTATCCTTTCTGAATTGCAGAGGAGGTCGCGAAGGAGCGAGCTCGTTGTCGGAGGAGATGGAGATGAAGTAGGAGGAGGAGGAGGAGGAGGAGTAGTAGGAAGGGGGATGCTCGACATTGGTTGAAGAAGAAGAAGAAGATGATGGTGACGTATCCTTTCTGAATTGTTAATATAGTCGGAGAAATAGCAAAACGGAAAAAGAGATCTTCCTTCTTCTTCTTTTTTTTATTTATTTATTTATTTATTACGAGTCACTTCAATAAATACTTGTTAAAGTTTTTTTTTTCTACAAGCCGCATGCGAAGATGGGAAGACAATACGAAAAAAAGGAGGAGCATAAACTAATACATCCATGACGAACTTGCCAATGCAGTGTTTCTCTGACGAAATCATCCAAGATGGGATTTTTTTGGTACACTCAATGCTATCTTTACCCTTTGTCAGCTTCCATTGAATTTCTTTCACCATGACATTGTTGAACCGCTAACACATCCACGTGAAAATCCATGTGAATTTTAGGATAAGTTCATTGCGGTTGTATGGGTTCTTAGTGACCTAAAAATTAGTTTGCAGTAGATCTATCACAGAAAAATTAATTTCGGTATCAATTTGTTACAAGTGTATCAATTTGAAGGTTTTGATAGTATCAATTTCTTTTTCATCTAATGTTGCCATCAAAAATTGGATGGGTCATTTAAAGTGTACATTATTTTCATGGCGCTTGCTCACAAAGAATTAAAATGCAAACCCAACCCATTCTCAAAATTGGGAAAAGTACAAAAAAAAAAAAATCCTAAACCTATTGGAATGGTATTAATTCAGTCATAAACGTTTTAATTGGACTAATTTAGTTCTAAAATTTTTTACATTAATACCAATTGAGTCCATTTTGTTAATTTATGCTGGAAATTGCTGATGTGAATGCCGGCGTTCTACATGGCATGGGTGACATTGACGTAGAATTTTTTTATTTTCTTTTTCTTTACCCTTTCGCCGGCGTCAGCGAGGTTGCCGGCCTAAAACTAGTTTGGGCGAGGGCCTTTGTGCCCTTGCTAGCCATGGGTGAGGGCATGAAGGTCATGCCCTCACTTGTGGCCGATGAGAGTGTGAAGGCCCTCACTTGTGGCTGGCGAGGGTTTTGGCCCTTGCTTGGATTTGGGCGGGGGCTTGACACCTTTGCTAGTGGCTAGCGAGGGTGTAGAGGCCCTCGCCTAGACCAACCTTTGGTGGACGATGGTTGGCCAATGACATCGCCGGTGTTGGCCATAGGGTAAGGAAAAAGGAAAAAAAAAAAAAAGAAAGAAAAAAAAGAGAAAAATGAAAAAAAATGAAAAAATTGTCAAAAAATATTTAAAAACTATCAATTTTATCTATGGCATTGCCAATCATGGCACATAGGATTGTTGGTGTCCACATCAATAATTTCCGGTTTAAATTGACCAAATGGATTCAATTATTACCAATGTGAAAAAGTTTAGGGCTATGTTAGACCAATTGAAAGGTTTATAACTGAATTAATATCAATGCAATATGTTTATGACATTTTTAGTACTTTTCCTCTAAAAAATAGGGTTAGAATCAAGCTTATTTTTACTTTTTTGCTAAAAAGATTAAACATGAGTATTTATAATTTAATTTTGGGTTATTACCATGAAAAACCCTAAACTTATGCACTTATGATAAATTTACCTTAAACTAATATTTTTTGACATAAAAACCCTTAAATTGGTATATTTGCGATAAATTTATTTATCCATCAGTTTTTATTAAATTTTACGGTCAAATGACTGTGTTGGATGATACGTGTTAAGTGACAAGTGTACTGATTTGATTTTTTTTGAAAATATTAATTCAATATAATGAAAATTCAATTGAGAGAAATCTGTCATAAATGTATCTGTTTTAGATTTTTTTTAGTCAAAAAATTAGTTTTGAGCAAATTTGCAATTGTACAAATTTAGGGTTTTTGGTAATAAAAAAAATATTTTTAGATAAATTTGTCATAAATATATCAAATTGAAGTTTTTCATAGTACTAATTTTATATATTTACATGACCTCCATTTGACAATATATATATATAGAGAGAGAGAGAGAGAGAGAGAGAGAGAGAGAGAGAGGATGGAGCTGAGCTCAAGAATGGTGGTGGTGCAGTCTTTTCCTCCTTCACCTCCTTCTTCACGGCCCTTTACCACCCTCCTAAGGTCCACCCCTTCCATCTCTCAAAGACACCGATGGCCCCCTCATCGCCACCGCCTTCGTCCCTCAAGTCCCGCCAACCACCTCTTTGTCCTCGGAGACAATGCCACAACTTCTGCATGGAAAACGGTCTTTCGAGCTTTTGCAATTCCCTTGACTCCAAATGAATCATGTCGATCTCCAAGACCAAAGCCATAGACAGGTATCGTTGAGACCCAACTCTTGTTTCCTTCTTATCACGATTTTAGACTTGTACACAATGCTCATATATTGTTCTTTATACGCGAGTAGCAACATCACAAAAGGTGTAATATTTGAGAGTTTTGAGTAGGTTAAAGAAATGGTGGTGGGATCCACTTAGAAAAAAAGAAGAGAAAAAGAAAAAAAAAGAAAGGTTGATTAGACAAAGATGGAGAGAGGTCACGCTTGGCTTAAATAAAGAGAGAGAGAGAGAGCATTTGGGAGAGAAGACAAAAAAAAGGAAGAAGAGAGAGAGAGAGGACTTCGCGCATTCTCGCCATGTTAGACTTGTACACAATGCTCATATATTGTTCTCTATACGCGAGTAGCAACGTCACAAAAGGTGTAATATTTGAGAGTTTTGAGTAGGTCAAAGAAATGGTGGTGGGATCCACTTAGAAAAAAAAAGAGAAAAAGAACAAGAAAAGAAAGGTTGATTAGTCAAAGATGGAGAGAGGTCACACTTGGCTTAAATAAAGGAGAGAGAGAGAGAGAGAGAGAGAGAGAGAGAGCATTTGGGAGAGAAGACCAAAAAAAAGGAAGAAGAGAGAGAGAGAGAGAGAGAGAGAGAGAGAGGACTTCGCGCATTCTCGCCACGTTAGACTTGTACACAATGCTCATATATTGTTCTTTATACGCGAGTAGCAACGTCACAAAAGGTGTAATTTTTGAGAGTTTTGAGTAGGTCAAAGAAATGGTGGTGGGATCCACTTAGAAAAAAAAGAAGAGAAAAGGAACAAAAAAAGAAAGGTTGATTAGTCAAAGATGAAGAGAGGTCACGCTTTGCTTAAATAAAAGAAGGACAGAGGAGTGCACGCAGCAAGAGAGAGAGAGAGAGAGCATTTGGGAGAGAAGACAAAAAAAAGGAAGAAGAGAGAGAGAGGACCTCGCGCATTCTCACCGAGGATGCTTCACTAAGTTAACTTGCTTATAGAACGCAATGCTCAATAGGTGCTCGCCCTCCTCATTCTTCCAATCGGATTAGTTTTCGAAATTAGAACACAAATTCGAGGTTAAGATGATTTTAAGCTTTGAGGTTCGATTAAGGAGTTTTTGGAGCTATGATCTTTGTGGAAATAGTAGTCTAAGACGTTGTGGAGCCTTAAAATTTTATGGAACTTGATTTAAATTTATGACTTGTCCAAAACAAAATTTTGAAGTTTTTTGCATGTGATAAACAGTGTGCACCCAGCAACTTTCGAGGCCGTAATTCATTGATTTTTGGCCTGATTTTCAATTGGCTAATTTGAGGTTCTAGTAGTACATTGAAATATCTTTCTATTAACTATTAAGTACGTTTGAAACGGATTCGATGAAAAGAGTCATAGTATGACCAAATTTTGCGCTCAAGTTTTACATTGCAAACGAGCGGTGATCATGGTCCGGGTGGGTGGTTCCTTCCTTGAAATCGGGAACCACCCACTAAGGATTGATTTCAAAAAATTGTAATCAAGACCTGCTTGATGGTTCCATGGATCTACCCGGGAATTGGACCCGGACACCAATCCGGTCCGGTTCTCGGGTGGATCCATAGAACTAGTTCCTAATTTTTATAAAGTTTGTTTAGCCTCATATTCAGGTTAAAACGCGAGCCATTAAATTTGATTAATGACTGAAAATTATAAGGCAAATCGAATAGACAATACTCATTAGATAAAAACTTAATTTTTTCAAAGGTTATAGTGTGGTCCTCTTAAGGTTTCCTCGACACCGGAAACATGTGGAGAATTAGAGTCCACGTTAAAAGTCTCAACCTCCATAGAAGTTAAAACATTGATTGTTTGATTCATCTATTTTCAATGTCAACCTAATTTAATCATGGGAATGGCTAAGAAGAGACCTAATTATACTCTTAAAACGAGTTGTTGGCTCTATGGACATCTCCAATCGATTCTCTCATTCCTCCATGCTTGTTTATTTTGTTTTGATTAAGAAAACAAGTAAATTGATTATTAGGATGGAGAAAAAAAAGGCAATGGGTTAATTCTATTACATATTCAAGAGATAAAATTAGATATATATATGGTTGAAAAACTATAAAATAATTAAGTATCAAAGATGAAATTTCTTTTTTTAAATAGGTCTAGTCCGGGTGGGTGGATAGAGGGGCGGGCGGGAGGTTCCATACTTAAAACCAAGAACCAAACCAGTACTCACTAGTTATACTAAATTGGAACTAGTAATCGGACCAGCCCCCAATAAGAACAACCGATTTCGATCCGATCTAGTCTGGTTTTGGGCAGTCCGAGTGGTTCTCTAATCTGTTGCATACCACTATTGCAAATGATATGAATAATTGCTTTGAGTATGTGATTTGTTAGCACGTAAGAGATATTTTGTTAGCATTTAAACTTAGTTTAGCTGAGCCGTAGTTGAGATAACGTTTTACTTGATTTTGATGTAATATCTCGCTTGTATGATAGGATTGTAAGTTTGTTGATTCAAATGAGCTTTATTGTTTGGTCATGGCCATTCCCAGGGGAGTGATGTTAACTACTTTTAAAAATTTGCAACCTCATATTTTGAAAAGGAAAAATATGAGGAATATTGTGTGAAAATCATGATTTGGCTAAAAGGCAAAAGCAATAGATTGGGCAATTATTACTTTTTATTCAATTGAGAATGATTTGAGAAACTTCTTATGTATGTAGTGAAAGTTTAAATGTGTATATTACGATGAGAATTGATTTATGGAATGTGTTCTTTGATGATTTAGGAAATGTTAAATGAGAAAGATGTTTTGAAATGTTATTGACTTATGATATGAATTACGTAATGATGTGAGAAATGTATTATGATATATATTTGTTTGATGAACAGAGTTAGGAAAAATGAATAGTTTGGGTTTGCGAAACCTTTTTGAGAAAGAATTGCATTGACTTGAGTATGATTTTATGAAATGTGATTTAATTAGGTATGTGAAATCAATTTATGATACGGATTCTAAATTAACTTTGTGCAGAGAATTGATTTGTAAAAGTTATGTTTTGATTGGTGAAGCTAATTGTGATGTGGATTGCAAATGGACTAAATGCTACGCGATAATATAATTTCGTTGAGCCAACTCTAGAGCCTTGTATCATTGACATGTCTTGGTCAAGGGTTAAGTATTACATGGTGATGTGAATCTTGTGGGCGCCACCTCTAGGGCATTGTATTACTCAAGGACTAAGTGTTCCACAATAATGTAACTTTATGGAAACCATTTCCAGAGCCTTGTACTATTAACATGTGTTGGTCAAGGGCTAAGTGATAGGCTAAGTGATACATGGTGATGTGAATCTCATGGGAGTTACCTCTAGGGTCTTGTACTACTCAAGGGTTAAGTGTTACATGGTGTCGTGAATTTCATGGGAGCCACCTCTAGGTTCTTGAAATGTGATGTGATACGAGGTTGGAAAATAGAATGGATCATTAACATGAGATATGGCGAGTTTGATTATTGAATTGAACTAACAATGCTTATTTTGACATTATGGATGAATAGGAAATTCTACTATTGATATAGCCAGGTTGAAGTAATATATAACTCATTTAATTGTTGTAAGTTGTTATATTTTGGATTGGCATAAATGAGTCATGTTTTTGAGTTTTAAATGTGTAATGCGGAGGCTTGATTTTCTTAGACGGTATGTACTACCTGTGAGTTTGTGGTTGCTTACCCCTCTATTCTTGTGGTTGCTCACCCTTTTATTCCAAATCTTTTTAGGTTCCTTAGTTAGTGGACAATAGAGTGTGAGCGATTTTGACAAGGGCTTTCAAGAGTTGGATTTTGATGGTTTGAGGTTACATATTTATGGTGAAAGGACGGTCGTATCATCCCTTTCCTATAGAATTCGGGGTGTGTTAGAGCAAAAACGTGAGAAGCTTTTTGGTGAAAATAGAGCTGAAGCCAGAATGAGAATTTAGCTTTGTCCCTTTGATGGTCATGATTGTTAACATGACCTATCAATTATGAGCTATAAATTAGGGCCTAAATAGGATTCTTTCTATTTTAGGAGATTTTCTGACTCATGGGGGCATATATATGTTGTATATGTGTAGTCTCAAAGATATACATAAGAAGAATGAAAAAAGGAGATAATTCATTTTTATCGATTTGGTTACTAGTTGACATGATATAAGAGCCATGATCTAGGGATTTTGTATTCATACTAATTAGAATCCAAATTTTTACCGCTCCAATTCACTATAGCCGCATGGTGGTTTCGTTCGATTGTCACTCTAATTATACCCACTACCAAGACTCATGGTGGATGACATTCCACCCACCGAGATGGATCCTCTAGCTCCAACAGGGGCGTTGCAAATTCTTCAGGGACTTTCACTACTAATGCACTCATTGAAACCTTGACGTCCAAGTGGATATATATTTTGATTCACCGTCAGGCTGCACCTTCTCATGCCGAAACCCCCACTCCACCAATTGTAGTCAAGTTGGATGGCCATAATTATGGCCTTTGATCCAAAGTTGTCGAGATGTATATATTTGGGAAAGACAAATTGGGATATATCAATGGGGATCTGCCCCCACCACTTTTGACCGACTCGAGTTTTCATAAGTGGAAGACTGATGACTCTATAGTTAAATGATGGCTCATTAATTCCATGGATTAGGCAATGATTGGCAATTTTATTTATTTCCCAACAGCGAAGGTAGTATGGGATTCGATGGCTATTACATTCTTTGATGGCACTAATGTCTCCAAGTGTATGATTTGAAGTGACGTCTATTGCGATTGAAGTAGGCAGGCATCGCAATTGAAAAGTATTACAATGATCTCTAGGGTTTATAGCGGGAGGTTGATTTTTGATGGCCTAATCCCATGACATGTCCTTGTGATATTGAGCACTACAACGCTCTTGTGTAGGAAGATCGTGTATATCTCTTCCTTAATAGGCTTGATGATTGCCTTGACAATGTCAAGGTTGACGTTTTACATATGCATCTCTTCCCAACGATGGCTCAAGCCTACGCTAGGGTGAGGCGGGAGGATGTCCGCCAAGCTGTTATGTTGTCTTCAATCAAACCACCTAGCAATGCGGTGACTTTGGTGTCACATGGAGGGAAGGCTATCTCATGCTTTGTTGAGGCTAACAATGAGCCCAAAACTCCTATGTTGTGTTTGGGTGAGGGAGGGCTAACACTGGTTCAAAGGCTAAACCACAACACCAAAGAGGTTGTGCTCATTGTGGTAATTCTAGACATACCAAAGATACATGTTTTAAGTTGCATTGTCATCTAGGTTTGTAGGAGTAAACCGAAAAAAAGACAGAAAATGTTATGGAACGGGGGTGAGTATCTTTAGCTACCGGGACCTCACATTTCTCCTTGGTGCCATAGGTAGATGCCACCAATACTTCTACCACGACTCTTGAAGGTAACGCTGGGTGTGGGCACTTGTTAGTACTTCTCAAGGTGGTGGGGAGTGGTGGATTGTTAATTTTGGGGCAACTGATTACATGACACCCAATGCAAATGATATTATATGCCGCACCACTTCGAGGAGACAAAGTGTCGATAAAGCGAATGGTGCTAGCTATCCCGTCAATAGGGCTGGCAATGTGGATCTTACACCTTCTTTGTCCTTGTCTCATACTTTACTAGTGCCCTCTATGTCAAACCGTTTGCTCTCTATTGGCCAACTTGCTGATGCTTTGAAGTATTGTGTTCTTATGTATTTGTCTTATTCTTCTTTTTTCTTTTTTTTAGGATATCCTCATGAAGGAGATTATTAGACGTGGTACTAAAAATGGGGGGCTGTACTATGTTGACAATTTCCATGCAGGCCAAACACATCACACAAGCAATGGGTCTACTAATAAAGAGAAAGCGAATTGGTTATGGCATTGTCGCTTAGGACACCTGTCTTTCGAGTATTTAAAGCATCTATTTCCAGACTTGTTTCATAATTTGTCAGTTATTGAATTTTAGTGTGAAACATGTATTTGGACAAAGATCTATTGTTTCCTTTTTCTTTAAGTTTTAATAAGAGCACTAGGCCATTTTCTTTGGTTTATTGAGACGTGTGGGGTGCTTCTCCGCTTATTACTCTATCAAGCATTCGTTGGTTTATAACATTCATGGATGATTGTGCAAGGATGTCCTGGGTTTATTTAGTGAAGCATAAAGATGAAATGATAGCAATATTCCGTGTGTTTCATTGGATGATTGCAACACAATTTGGAACTCACATTCAAGTCCTTCATAGTGACAATGGCAGGGAATATATTAACCAACATCTTGAAGCTTTCTTTTAGGACCATGGGCTCATACATGAGATATCTTGCATTAGGACACCATAAAAGAATGGTGTCACCGAGAGAAAGAATTGTCATATCCTCGAGACGGCATGGGACTCTACTATTTAAAGTCTGAAGACCTCCGGACTGCCAGACTCAAGACTCAAAGTCTATCCTCATTGACAGTTTCTAGTTTATGAAAGAAGGTCTATCCAGGACCGGATGTTTCGTTAAGGATTTGATCTTATCGACTAACGAAGATCTCTTGGCTGGATATGACATAACGGAATCCTTTATTCGAATTAAGATTGATTAAGGATCCGATGATTGGTGAAGTATACTTTGAAGGTTCTATTTATGGAAACCGAGATCCTGATTGTATGGGCGAACATGATTGATGGGCTATCGACATGTTCCTTTAATAGCTCGAATGATCTTCTTAATTGATTCCGTCCAACGGGTAGATTTGAGGAATTCCTTTGGTAAGTGCCAACGGGTATGATGGCATAAAGGAGTATAAAAGGAAGACGTTCCAGTTGTTTGAGTGGGCGCGATAGAAGAATTCCAAAGTCTGAAGCTCCTTGTTCTTAGTCAATTCATTTGCTGAGCAAAATCTTGTACGCAAAAGAGAGTCTATATTCGTGAGAAACCTTGAGGAAGTGTGGTAGAATATCTACACTGTGGAATCAAGGGAGAACATTGTTGTAACATGTCTTTTGTTCATAGTGAAATCCAGCCGGTGGGCTGTCAGTGCGGAAGAGTGGACGTAGGCTTGGAAGAAGCCGAACCACTATAAACTTTGTATTCATTTCTCTTCCCTACTCTCTGTGTTACTTTGATCATAATTACTTGTGATAACAAAAAGGCGAGCTTCATTGTTATTGTCTAATATTGCTCACATATCACGAGAAATTATTTTTGCACCTATTCACCCCCTCTCTAGGTGCTTATACTAGCTATCTCAATTGGTATTAGAGCCTGTGTACTCACTTTGTTTGAAGTGTTTTACTTCAGAGTTAAAGATCCATGGCTAGTATGTTAGCTCCAGGGCTGGTAGAAGGGCAAAGCAATACCAGACTGCCTTACTTTGATGGAAAGGAATACTACATATGGAAAAACAAAATGAGGACGTTCCTAATATCAAAGGATCCTCTGGAATGGGACGTTGTAGAAAAGGGAATCATTCCTAAAGCTGCACCTGTCTCAGAGAGGGGAAAAGAAGCTGTTAAGTCTAGTGAAATGACTCAGGAAGAGATAATCAAGAGACAAGCTCTTGACGCAAAAGCAATTTATTCTTTATATTGTGCTTTGTCACCTACTGAATATAACAGAATATCTTCTTGTGTTACAGCGAAAGAAGTCTAGGATATATTACATATTACCTATGAAGGAACCGATCGAGTGAAAGAGACCAGAATCAACATTCTCCTCGGTCAATACGAAACCTTCAAAATGAAATCGGGAGAATCTATAACTGACATGTTTAGTCATTTTACAAAAATCGTAAATGGTCTTGAAAATCAAGGTCAACCAATTTCTGATCCCATGAAGGTAAACAAGCTACTGCGTGGACTCTCCAAGGATTGGAATCACATAAAGACCTCAATAAGAGAGACACAAAGAATCATGCCACTATCTGTTGATGAGTTGGTTGGGACTCTTCAGTCTTATGAAGTGGAGCGAATCAATGAAGATGAAGATCCTAAAGGTAAGAAATCCATTGCATTAAAATCCAATGATGATTCTGATGTTATAGATTCTGAAGACGATATGGATGATGAATTAAATAAAGATGTAGTCTGCTTTGAATGTAAGAAAAAGTGACACATCAGACCCAACTGTCCTCTTCTGAGGAAGAAGAAAGGAAAAGCTGAAAAGTATCGAAAGGCTCTTAAAACAGAAACCTAGAGTGATACAGAGTGTGAAGAAAGTGATGATGATTATGCCAATATATGTTTGATGGCACAATCGGATTCAGATTCAAACTCCGAGACAAACTCATTCGACGGTGAATTTGAGGTGAGTAACTTCAAAATCCCTATTAAAGTTTTTAAATACATTGATGAGTTGTGTTTTAGTCTTAAGACTTCTCTTAAAAGGATTTCCGAACTCAAAAGAAAAATTCTGCACTTTGAAACAACAGGAAAATGTTTTGAAAGAAAAGGTTAAATGTTTAGACATAAATGTTTCTTCTAAAAGTGAAGATAATCTTTTAAAAGAAAATGCATTTTTAAAAAGTGACATATCAAATATTTCAAAAGATTTTCAATAGGATCTGAGAAACTTGAGAAAATTCTTTCAGTACAAAGACCTTATTTCAATAAATCTGGTTTAGGAATGATAGCAGAAACCATTCATTTAATTGATTTTCCTAAAGTGAAGGAAAGAATTAAGCAAAGACCCACAAGAGATGCTTACAAAAATCATTTCAAAAAGGTTTTTGTAAAACCAAGAGGTTGTAATGCTCTCGATGTTCAAAGTGCAATAGTACGATCATTTTGAAAAGAATGTTCTATGGTTTGGAAACCCGTTAAGAAAGTATGGGCAAAAACCGTATATCATACTAACACCAATGGACCCAAGAAAATATGGGTACCAAAGAAAGCTTGAGTCTCTTTTTTAAATGCAGTCACTATCAAGAAAAATGTAAAATGGTATCTGGATAGTGGATGCTCAAGACATATGACAAGAGATTCAAATTGCTTCATAAAGCTCGTTCAAGTAAATGGTGGAAAAGTCTCATTTGGAGGAAACAACAAAGGAAGAATTGTGGGATTTGGAACTGTAAATATTGGAAACCTCACAATAAGCAATGTTTCTTTAGTAGAAGGACTCAACTACAATCTGCTCAGTATCAGTCAGCTGTGTGATACCGGTTTCAAAATCAACTTTCAAGAGGGAATATATTCAGGAACCAGTAAAGATTCTAATCAGTCATTCATGGGTTGAAGACATGGAAATATCTACCTCTTGGATGTGAAACTAGATGAATCGCAATGTCTGATCTCAATTCAAGATGAAGCGAACTTATGGCACAAAAAGGTTGGGCACATCAATATGAAGCAGATAGCCAAAATTTCAGCAAAGAAGCTTGTTCGTGGTTTACCCAAACTGTCACACCAAAAGTCTGATCTATGTACACCATGCATATTGGGAAAATAGGTAAGAAATTCCTTTAAACCAATAAATCAAGTTTCCACTAATCGTGTACCGCAGCTTCGCATATGGATCTCTTTGGACCAACGTAACTCGTAGTATTGGAGGTAAGAAATATTGCCTAGTAATTGTGGATGACTACTTATGATTTACTTGGGTATATTTCCTAGCAAGTAAGTCTGAAACCTTTTCTTACTTTGAAAAGTTTGCTAAAAAGGTTCAAAATGAAAAAAAAAGGGTATGTTATTTCAAGCATAAGAACATACCATAGAGGTGAATTTGAAAATCAAGATTTTACAAAATTCGTGATGAATCTGGTTTTCAGCATGTGTTCTCATCTCCATATACTCCAGAGCAAAATGGAGTTGTGGAAAGAAAGAATAAATTGATTCAAGAAATGGCTAGAACTCTTTTAATTGAAAGTAACATCTCTTCACGTTTTTGGGTCAAGTAGTTTACAAAGATGTTATATAATTAATAGAGTTTTTTTAAGGCCTATTCTAGAAAAAACCCCCTATGAATTATTCAAAGAAAATAAGTTTATTGTTTCATATTTTCATGTATTTGGATGCAAATGCTTTATATTGAAAAATGCAAATGATCGAGTTGGCAAGTTTGAAGAAAAGTCAGATAAATGCATCTTCCTTGGATATTCAACCTCAAGCAAAGCCTAAAGAATCTACAACAAGAAGACTCAATCTATGGAGGAATCAATGAATGTCAAATTCCAAGATTCTATGCAAAATGACTCTATTCAGACTCATTTTGAAGAATCTGAACCTGCTCCAGACTCTACAAAGTCTAAATTTTAAGAAACAGCTCAGACTTTGAAAGACCAGAACAAGTGATTATTGAAGATTCAAATGAAGGAAGTGATCATCAACCCGACAAATCAACCAAGAATCGGAAGCATAAGTCCAGTCATCCCAAAGATCTCATTATTGGCGACATTAATGAAGGAATTCACACAAGATCCAAAAGGCACGAAGAGTCTAGTGCTGTGGCTCGTCTCTAAAATAGAACCCAAAAGCATAGAAGAAGCTTTATCTGATGAAAGCTGGATTGAAGTTATGCAAGAAGAGCTCATTATTGGCGACATTAATGAAGGAATTCACACAAGATCCAAAAGGCACGAAGAGTCTAGTGTTGTGGCTCTTGTCTTTGAAAGAGAACCCAAAAGCATAGAAGAAGCTTTATCTGATTGAAGCTATGCAAGAAGAGCTCAGGCAATTCAATATTAATGATGTCTGGGAATTGACTCCTAAACCGAAAGGTAAGTCTGTTATTGGAGCTAAATGGGTTTTCAGGAACAAGATGGACGACAAAGGAAAGGTTGTAAGAAACAAAGCAAGACTCGTGGCGAAAGGATATACGCAAGAAGAAGGGATAGACCATGATGAGACTTACTCACCAATAGCAAGGTTAGAAGCAATTTGATTATTGCTTGCTTTTGCTTGTTATAAGAATTTCAGGTTATTCCAAATGGACGTCAAAAGCACTTTCCTGAATGGATCTATCCATGATAAAGTCTATGTGGAATAACCACTTGGGTTTGAAAACTCAAGAAAACCAGACTCAGTATTCAGAATGAAAAATGCCTTATATGGTTTAAAACAAGCACCTCAAGCTTGGTACGACAGACTGAGTAAGTACTTAATTCAAAACGGCTTTGTTAAAGGTAAAGTAGATACTACTCTATTTATTAAAAGAGAAAGCAAAAGTTTTATGCTTGTTCAAATATATGTAGATGATATTATTTTTGGATCCTCTAATGAAAGTCTGTGCAAGAAATTCTCTAAATCTATGCAGGATGAATTTGAAATGAGCATGAAGAGTGAACTAACCTTCTTTCTCGGGCTTCAAGTGAAACAATTGAAGAAATGGACTTTTATCATCAAGAAAAATATGCTAATGATCTTGTCAAAAAGTTTGGACTGGAAAATTGCAAAATGATTGATATACCAATGTCAAGTTCTTTGAAGATAGACAAAGATGAAGGAGGAAAGAAAGTTGACCAGAAACTATACAGGAGTATCATTGGTTCACTTCTTTATCTTACTGCTTCTAGACCTGACATCTTGTTTAGTGTTTGCATTTGTGCTAGATTTCAAGCAGACCCTAAAGAATCTCATCTAAGTGCTGCAAAGCGTATTATCAAATACATTGCTTCAACCTCAAGTCTTGGTCTTTGGTATCCTAAAAAGGGAGACTTTACTCTTCTTGGATACTTAGACGCAGACCTAGCCGGTTGCAGAGTTGATAGAAAGAGCACCTCGGGTACCTGTCAACTACTTGGAAGCAGGACAGTGTCTTGGTTTTTAAGGAAGCAAAATACGTAGCTCTTTCTACAAACAGTATGCAGAGTATGTAGCTCTTGGAAGTTGTTCACAAATTCTGTGGATAAAACAACAGCTAAGAGACTTTGGAATTGAAGATTCATGCACGGAGATTAAGTGTGACAACACCAGCGCAATCAATCTCACCAAAAATCCAATTCTTCACTCAAGAGCAAAGCATATAAAGATTCAACATCACTTCATTAGAGATCATGTTCAGAATGGAGAAGTTTTGATTCAAAGTATGTTGACTCAAAAATCAACGGCGGATATATTTACAAAGCCTTTGAAGAAAAATCAATTTGAGGTTATTCGTTCCGGACTCAACATCTTGAAGTCGAAGAAGTAAAAGTCTAGAGACTCTCGACTCGGCACAATCGAGTTTTTTTTATTGTAAGTTATTTTATTCTCTCTCTTGGATTAAATCTCGAAAAGGTATGATTATCTGTCCATAATTGATTTTTGCTATTTCCGTGATTATCGCAATCTTTCTTTTTCGAAAATGAAGTTTATCTTAAATTGCAGTTATCTAATTTTTGAAAAAGGCAGTGATTTTTTAAAAGGCATCTTTTTACTTTCTTTTATGACGCTTGGTATGCCTCTCTTCGACTGTCCTATATACAAACGGTTCCTCTTTGTTTTACTCCAAAAATCCTAAAAAGCATCGATCTTCCACTTGTGTCTTCTTCTTTTGTTTAATCTTCAAAAAGTTGCCATCTTTCTTGGGAAAAACAAGTTTGGAATCTTCCGAAGACTGTGAAAGATGTCGTCTCAAAGGAAGTCTTCGAGGATCGCAAGCAGGGGACCGCAGAAAATGAGTGAGGGGCCTACTCATTTTGATCTCACCGAGGAAGAGGAGTCTCCCAGTTAGCAGCAGAACCCACAACATTCTCAACAGCGTCATTCTCCACCATCTAGTCCACAGGATGTTGGTCATCGAGAATAGGAAGAAATCGTCGAAGACGCAGATCCTTTAAGAATTCAAAAGCCCTCTTTTATTTATAAGCTTTACCGTGCTTTAAAGAGAACTGGTACTCCATTGAACTACATCGATGAGTTTCTTAAGGACAAAGGGTATGGTAATGAGTACATCTTTTTACGAAATATGGAGCGTTTGGGAATTGCCCCTAAGGGGTTGGCAGAAGAAACCCTTGCAAATATCCCAAGTGATCCGCGTGTTGGAGGAGTGAATCAGCCAGATGGAAATGATGATGACAAGTTGTATAGTCAATTTCAACTGAGAATGAGTGTTGCAGCAAGTATTCGGAGCAAAGGGACAGAGTTGTTTCGTTCGGAGGAACACAAGCATCTTTACACTAAGTTGTTGAAGCGTGGGGTGATAAACCCTAGAAGTGTAGATTTTGATTTCCTTGACTCTGTGAACGTCAATTTCAGGGAAAAATTCAGTCTTCTTCAACTTGAGCAGTTTTGTTCTGAACCTACAGAAGCCTATGTTGAACTCACTGCATACTTCTATTCGAATCTTAGTTTCCTGGATGCAAATAGATTCTCTTTTAGTGTCCGAGATCAGGATTATGTGGTGGATGTAGATATGTTGGCTGATGTGATTAGGGTTGAAAGAGGGAGATATCAACCTATCAATGTGTCTATTGCTCGTGCCACATAAGAACTTGTTAAGGATAGAAGGACAGAGGGAAGGATTTCCTACTCAAGGATGCGTGCGTTCAACATTCTACTTCACAATATTGTGATTAATTGCCTCAGACCGAAATCTACTTCAAAGACTAATGTTTCAAACTCAGAGGCAAAGCTGATGTATGCCATCAATGCTGGGAAAAAGTTTTCTCTTCCTTACACTATTTTGTTCCACATGTATAGAGCAGTGGTGAAGGACAAGGGTCAACTTCCTTATCCAGCTCTTGTGACCAAGTTATTCAGACATTTGAATGTTCATCCTCCACGAATTCTCTGTGTTCGATCTTGTGATCACACGGTGGTAGGTTTGAAAATGGTGTCTAAAATGCGTCTGAAGGAACTTAACAAGACGTTGGAGAAATTCAAGGAGACAACCCCTGCCAAGCCTCATCAAATCTCTTCTGCAAAAAAAGAAAAGGGAAAGAGCCCATGGTTGCTTCATTCAAGAAAAGAAGAGCTCTCATCGTTGAGGATGAAGATGATGAGGATGACATCACCATTTCTGCTATGGCATTGAAGAACCTGAGTTGTTCTATTCTAGAATCAACGGAACATCAAGAGAAAGACTCAGAACAGAGGACTGGAGAACGAGAAGATTTGGAAGCAGAGGAGAAAGAAACAGAAGAAAGAGATGCTGAGGAGGAAAGAATTGAAGCAAAAGAAGAAGAGGAGAAAGGAGAGAAAGGAGATCAAGAGGAAGGAGAAAATGAGGAACACTCTTCTCCACCTAAAGGCATGGAAACAGGGGGAGATCGTGAGAACAGAGGAATGTCCTCTTATCCTGCGACCAGTGAAGGAGTAAGTCAATCTCCAGCAGATCCAGAGGACATCTATGCCTCTCAATTTCCTGAGGAGGGATATGGTGTTTCATCGCCCAATCTGCATAACTATGCTGATTTGCCATCGTCTGCCTTTACTCCATCTGATTGAGCAGAAGCTAGTATGCAGACTGATAATTCAGCAGATTTTCGCAGAATTCTTGATGTTCTCTTGGAAATGCGGGGTCAGATATATGCTCTAGGATGCGAAGTTCAGAATTTGCAGAATGTAGGTCAAGCTTCTTCAGTTTCTTTGAATGATCAAATCCAAGCCCTTGCTCTTCAGATTCAAGCAAATGCTAAGGGTGAAGATGTAGCTCAACTGAAGGAAGAATTGAAAAAGCTGGAAGGCATCGTCCAGTCAATGAGAGATTTCTAGCTTGTTTGTGTTCCCAAGCAATCTTGACTCTATTCTATTTCCATCTCAACCTTTTTTATGATGACAAAAAGGGGGAGAGATGCAAGATTTGAAAACTTTGAACTTAAACTTGTTGAACTTTTAGTTTGTTTTGATGTTTGACTTGACTTGACTTGTGTGTCTTGATGTGGACTGAATTTGGGATTTGGATTTGACTGCTTATATTAAGTACTATTGATATCTTATGAATGGCTTTACTCTCATGCAAGACTAATCTATTTTCTGTGGTTGCAGATTCTAGTGTTATCATTAAGCCATTAATCTTTATGAGATATCCATATTTGCTTAAGTAATGTTTTGCAGGTCAAAGTTATTCAAATCTGCATGAAAGTTTTGTCACCATGAAAAAGGGGGAGATTGTTGGAGAAATCTTCCTTGAGTGTTTTGAAGCTGACAAAACGTTTCATTCGGTCTAGTCTGAAGATTTGCAAACTCTACTATTTAAAGTTTGAAGACCTCCGGACTGCCAAACTCAAGACTCAAAGTCTATCCTCATTGACAGTTTCTAGTTTGTCGAAGAAGGTCTATCCAGGACTGGATGTTTCGTTAAGGATTTGATCTTATCGACTGACGAAGATCTCTTGGCTGGATATGACATAACATAATCCTTTATTCGAATCAAGATTGATTAATGATCCGATGATTGGCGAAGTATACTTGGAAGGTTCTACTTATGGAAACCGAGATCCTGATTGTATGGGCGAACATGATTGATGGGCTATCGACATGTTCCTTTAATAGCTCGAATGATCTTCCTAATTGATTCCGTCCAACGGGTAGATTTGAGGAATTCCTTTGGTAAGTGCCAACGGGTATGATGGCATAAAAGAGTATAAAAGGAAGACGTTCCAGTTGTTTGAGTGGGCACGATAGAAGAATTCCAAAGTCTGAAGCTCCTTGTTCTTAGTCAATTCATTTGCTGAGCAAAATCTTGTACGCAAAAGAGAGTCTATATTCGTGAGAAACCTTGAGGAAGTGTGGTAGAATATCTACACTGTGGAATCAAGGGAGAACATTGCTGTAACATATCTTTTGTTCATAGTAAAATCCAGCCGGTGGGCTGTCAGTGCGGAAGAGTGGACGTAGGCTTGGAAGAAGCCGAACCACTATAAACTTTGTGTTCATTTCTCTTCCCTACTCTCTGTGTTACTTTGATCATAATTACTTGTGATAACAAAAAGGCGAGCTTCATTGTTATTGTCTAATATTGCTCACATATCACGAGAAATTGTTTTTGCACGTATTCACCCCCCTCTAAGTGCTTATACTAGCTATCTCAAGGACATCTGTCTTTCAAGTAGTTAAAGCATCTATTTTCAAACTTGTTTCATAATTTGTTAGTTATTGAATTTTAGTGTGAAACGTGTGTTTGGACAAAGATCTAACGTGTCCTTTTTCTTTAAGTTTTAATAAGAGCACTAGGCCATTTTCTTTGGTTTATTCAGATGTGTGGGGTGCTTCTCCACTTATTACTCTATCAAGCATTCGTTGGTTTATAACATTCATGAATGATTGTGCAAGGATGTCCTGGGTTTATTTAGTGAAGCATAAAGATGAAATGATAGCAATATTTCGTGTGTTTCATTGGATGCTTGCAACACAATTTGGAACTCACATTCAAGTCCTTCATAGTGACAATGGCAGAGAATATATTAACCAGCATCTTGAAGCTTTCTTTCAGGACCATGGGCTCATACATGAGATATCTTGCATTAGGACACCATAAAAGAATGGTGTCACCGAGAGAAAGAACTGTCATATCCTTGAGACGGCATGGGCACTCCTTGTGGGCGGTCATGTTCCGTCTCGATTTTGGGACGCCACCGTAGTAACAACCGTACATTTGATGAACATAATGCCCTCTCATGTGCTAAACTTTCAGACTCTACTCCAAGCGCTTGCATCCCATGTTTTTCTTCCTTCAATCATGATGCTACCCCCTAAAGTGTTTGGGTGTGTGGCATATGTTCATCTCCACAAGAACCGATGGACAAAACTCAATCCGTGTGTGGTGAAGTGTGTTTTCATTGGTTATGGCACTCATTAGAAAG
This sequence comes from Eucalyptus decipiens, assembly GCA_014182575.1. Taxonomy (NCBI): domain Eukaryota; kingdom Viridiplantae; phylum Streptophyta; class Magnoliopsida; order Myrtales; family Myrtaceae; genus Eucalyptus; species Eucalyptus decipiens. Next base: position 18,090,368 of record CM024613.1, read on the forward strand.
ACTACCGTTGTTACAATCCGAATACCAAGAAAATCCATGTCACAATGGACGTCACCTTCAGCGAGTCTAAATTCTTTTTCCCTACGCCCAATCATCCCTTTTAGGGGGAGATGTCTAGTGAAAGGACCGATTGATGAAAAGATGGTATGATGGCAGGAGTTGAGGCTAATTTTACTTCAGAAAAAGATGACCCAACAGCCCAAGCACCTAGTGACATGAGGGTTGAGGTGGAGGGCGACACACGGGTCCACATGCCGCAACAAGCAACATTGATGGGCAATGGTATGGCCACGGATCATGGTGGGACACAGGAAAATGAGCAGCAGTGCATTAAGAAATCTGATTATAGTTTGATGTGGTGCAGAAGATAAAGGAACAACCCTCTCCACTTCAAAGTACCCGCTTTTTAGTACCTAATGATTCTTCTGAGGATACTCCTGAGGTAGGTTCTGACATACATAATTTGCTTGTTGATATTGGTGTGACGGTTGATTATATGTTTGCCTGACATACATAGTCGTGGCAAGGCTCCAAATAAGTACTCATCACATGTGAAAGAACGAAGGTTGAAATATCCAATCATCAATTATCTTTTGACAGAGCGATTGTTGGGACCTTTGAAGGCATTTGTATCAAATGTCTCTATAAGTAGAGTTCCTGGTGGAGTACAAGAGGCGTTGAGGGACCCCAAGTGAGTTCAAGCAATGCAAGAAGAGATGGAAGCTTTACAAGAAAACAAGACTTGGAGACTTGTAGTATTACCAAAGGAAAGAAGGCGGTAGGATGTAAATGGGTCTTCATCATCAAATATAAAGCAGATGGTTCTATTGAGAGGTACAAAGCACATCTGGTAGTAAAGGGATATACTTAGACCTATGGTGTGGACTACTAGAAAACATTCTCTCTAGTTGCAAAACTGAATATTATGCGGGTATTGTTATCACTTGCAACAAATTTGGATTGGCCTTTACATCAATTTGATGTAAAGAATTCGGTCTTACAAGGAGATTTGGAAGAAGAGATCTAAATGGAAATCTCACTAGGATATGCACATGGTGACAAATCAAAAGTGGTGTAAAGTTCAGCAGTCACTGTACAGGTTAAAACAATCACCACGGGCTTGGTTTGGTCACTTTAGCTTTGCAATGAAAATGTATGGATACACTCAAAGTAATTTAGACCATACATCGTTCTTGAAATGACAGCAAGACAAAGTGATAACATTGATTATATATGTAGATGACATGATCATCACAAGGGATGATCTTGAGGTGATTGCATAAAATCAAAGGAAACTAGAAAATGAGTTCGAGATGAAGAACTTGGGCTGCCTGAAATATTTTTTGGGTATTGAAGTGGCCAAATGAAAGGAGGTTATTTTCTTATCTCAATGGAAGTATGTGTTGGACCCATTGACTAAGGTGGGGATGTTGAACTGCAAACCTGCTAATATCCCCATAGTACATAATCATAAACTTAGAGACTTTTTGGATTAAGTACTGACCAATAAGGATTGATATCAAAGGTTAGTAGGGAGATTGATTCATTTATCACACACTTGGCCTTATACTGCATATGTTGTAGGAGTTGTAAGTCAAATTTATGCACACTCCTATTGAGGAGCATATGAATGTTGTAGTTCGGATTTTACGCTGCTTAAACTCAGCACCAAGGAAAGGACTATTCTTTGTGAAAAATAATCACCATGAGGTGGAAGGATTTACTAATGTTGATTGGGCTGGCAAAACCTCATATAGGAGATTTTTTTTTATTTTGGTCTAATATATAGGAGATTGACATCAGGTTACTTTACGTTTGTGGGAGGAAACTTGGTTACATGGAAAAGTAAGAAGGAAAAAGGGGTAGCTTTTCAAGTGCTGAAGTCAAGTTTTGAGGGATAACTAAAGAACTATGTGAGCTTTTGTGGTTAAAGAAATTGATGACAGAACTTAGACTTTCCACCTAAGTAAGAGATGTGGTTGTTTTGTGACAATAAGGCCACGATTCAGATTTTTCACAACTTGGTGCAACATGACCACACCAAACGTGTTGAGGTCGATAGGCATTTTATCAAGTAGAATTTGGATGATAGGGTGGTGAGCTTTCCATTTGTCAAATCTGAAGACCAATTGGCGGATATACTTACAAACGCTATACCAAGTCAAGTATTCCATGGCTTACTCGTCAAGCTGGGTATCAAAGATATCTTCTCACCGGTTTGAGGGGGGAGTGTTAACATGAGCTGTCAATTATGAGCTGTAAATTAGGGCTAAATAGGATTATTTCTGTTTCAAGATCTTTTGTATATATATATCTCCTGATTTGTAGGAGATTTTAGGGTGACTCATATGGGTGTATATACGCGTGTGTGTGTGTGTGTGTGTGTGTGTGTGTGTGTGTGTGTTTATAGTCTTGTAGATATACAGAAGAAGCATGAAAAAGAAGAAGAGAGAATTCGTTTTTCTCGATTTGGTTACTGGTGGACAGTGACGAGGAGTTTCAATCCCGTGATCATGTCGATCATTTTGTCCGCCGGGCTAGATTATCGTGAGTAGATGGTGATGAGATCATATTTAGCTTTATGATGTTCAGCTGTTTTTACAGTTTGCTCGGCTTGGTGGGCTTCGGTTTAACTTCTCGTCGCGATCCGCGCGCACTTGAATCGCGCGAATGCAGCAGCCTTCGTGCACGTGCTACCCGCGCGCCGCGAACTTGTTGCATCGACACCCTCCCGTAAATCAATGGATTTTGGATAAAAAGCTGTGGAAGCTGTGGAGCATGGAATGTGAAATGAAGCACATGGTAGTAGCAAGTATGAAGATTACGAAGACCTTAAAATTAAGGCATTACCGTGAGGGAAAAAGAAAGAAAGAAGAAAGAAAGTAAAATCAAGCAAGTGTTGTCTGGATATATTTTTGTTTTTAATCTTTATTCTAGATTATTTGAATTGTGTTTGTCCCGTGAGGACGCGAAGTATTGCTATATGGGACAACTGTTCCGGGGGAGATGCATAGGACCTAATTCTCTAAAGTAACTGGAGTTCCGATCATAGCTCATTTTTTTTTTTTATAGGATTCGTAGAACGAAAGCCATCAAACATTCGTTAAGGGTGATCAGTTCCCGGTTCCCAAAATTTGGAACTAGCAACCGGACCGGTTGATCCTAGGACCGACATTGTACCGAACCATTGGTCCAGTCCAATGGAATTAGTCACTTATTTTTTCAAATTAATTTTTTTTTCAATTAATTGGTATCAGACCGAGATAGCATTTAGTGTGCATTTTACTAATTATTTTGAATAAATAATAAAATAAAAAGTATATTTAGTTGGAATCAGGAACCGGACCGCTCGGAATATTTAGTTGGAATCAGGAACCGGACTGCTCGGACAATGGTACCACTTTTAGGAACAGGGAACTAGACCAAATTAGCCGGTCCGGTCTGGGTGGTTCTTGGTTCGGACAGTCCGTTTTACACAACCTCAAGACTCATGCCAAATTTATCCGGACTAAATTTTGGGTCACCTCTAACCCAAACAAAGAAAAAAATTTGGGTAAGCGACAGCCCGGCACCTTTTGCCAAAACTAAACATTTTCGGATCCCTAGTAGAAGGCAGGAGTTGTCTGCATTCCACAATTTGGCCGGCGAGAGCAAACTCACGATGATGCCGCCCATTGCTCTGGCCCCGCCTCTCCGCACATGCTCCAGCTCGCCGGTCTGCCGGATCATAGCTCAAGGCCCTCCTCGAGAACATGAGCTCCATCTTCCGGCCGCCGCGGCCCAGGAACTCTCGGAACCAGCGGCTGCTGTTCAGCCCCACGCGACCTCATCTGGATAGCGGACCTCTTCACCCTCACCCCAGTCTACTCCTCCATCGTCCACACGCCCACGCTCTCCATAAGCGAGCGGCCGGGGAGCCCCCGAAGTCCCAGGCAGGCTTCTCGAAGAGGAGTCGATGTGAACTCCTCCTTGGCAAGTTGGAACGACGAGATCCTGAAGCGCAGGTCGTCGATGGCGTCGTGCCGTTCCCTGCAGACGGGCCTCACCTTGAGGAGGGATGTTGCTGGTAGGCGAGAGAGGATGTTGCGGAGGAGGTCGAGAGAATAAAAAATTGATTTTAAAAAATTATAATTTTTTTTTTATGTCTACTGCGCTAGTCCTACCTGACATTATAAAAGAAAAAAGAAAAAAGAAAAAAGAAAAAAGAACAAATGAATAAAAAAATTGATTTAAAAAAATTATAATTTTTTTTATGTCTACTACGCTAGTCCTACCTAACATTACCAACATCCATGTAAGCGATTTTTGATTAAAATTAGTCGAATAGGCTTAATTGACAAAATGTGAAAATGTTTATGACTTAATTGACACAAATAAATAGTTTATAATTGAATTGATAAAAATGTAATATATTTTAAAAAAAAATGGACAATTTTCCTCCTTAATTTGCATGGTTTACCATCTTAGAAAAGGCAAATGCTCAAATATGTAAAATAAAAATGATATTTACAATATTACCTGTGATTAAGCTATAAATAACAAAGAAACAAATCTTGCATGGATGTTGGTAATGAAAAAATGAATGAAAATGATGTACGCTCAACTTCATCATTTTTTTCATTATCATTTTCATTCATTTTATATATATATATATATATATATATACACACTCTCTCAACAAGATTTTTCGACCCTCTAAATCCCGACCCCTCTCTTTTGGCCCAATTTTCTTTATTTCTTTAAGCCCACAATTTGAGTTTAAAAGAAAAAGAAAGAAAAGCCCAGCCCCAACTCTTTTTTTGGCTCTTCGCACGCGCTGCCCCTTTCCATTGAGCATGTCTTTGTGACGCAGTAATATCCATAATTGTAACCAAGCAAAGGCGCGATCCAACGTTTGTGAACGAGGGAGGAGAGACCAACAAGTGACTGAAGACCTTCTAGAACTGCTAGCTAGTATATGAAAAGGAGAGATAATGAAAAAGATTCCATTCGGGGGAAGGGCAAGGAGTGTATGCTCGAGCAAGTAGAGTGAGCATTCTGCCAAAGAGGAAGAAAAAAAGAAAAAAAAAATTCCTTTTAGTAATTGAGAGATAAAGCTCGACGACAGTAATCGGAGAGAGAGAAAGCTCTTGACCATTATGGTGAAAATGAGTTACCGAGAGTCGCTGAAAGATGAGCTGGTCGAAAGAAGAGCAACCTTCAGAAGAAACTAAGAACTAGAAAGAAAGAAAGGAGGAGGCTGGTGGAGGGCTCCTTCAGAGAGAGAAAGGGAGTTTTGTGTTGGCCAGAGCCCACCCGACGGTCATGTCCATTGCCGTCCCGTCCCAAATTAGGTAGGCCTCCTCGAGCACCCTATTTCTCACTTAGAGAAGTGAATGTACATAATGAAATCGTGGATCACAACCTTTGAGAATATGGCTTATTTTATGTAGAATAGCATAATATGAATGTTTGTATGTTGTGCCCTCTATTTCTCAAATCTGCCATATTCTCCAAGATCTTGATCTATAATTTCATTACTTACACTCACTTTCTCTCAATACCGGATTCGGGGATGGGATTGCAATGGACATGACGGTCGGCTTGGCTTCGGTGAACTCCGGCGAACGCAAGATTCCCTTCCTCTCTCTTTCTGGCTGAAGCTTGCTCTTCTTTTGGCCAGCTCATCTTTCGGTCAAGCTCTTTGTTACTCCTTTTCCCTCTAATGGCCTGAGGCTTTCTCTATGTGGTTCCCTCTTGTTGAGTTTCCTCTCTTAATCACCTAAGCCATTTTTTCTCTCTTTTTTTTCGTCTTCGGTCGAACGCTTACTCTGCCCCTGCTCAAGCACACATCCCTCGCCTCTCCCTGAGGAATCTATTCCATTATCTCTCCCTCTCCAAACGCTAGCTAGCAGTTTTAGAAGGTCGTGGATTCGCTGCAGTCACTTGTTTGTCCCTTCTCCTTCATTCATAGATGTGGGGAAGGGGCGGCGCGCGCGAAGAGTGAAGGAGAAGAGCTGGAACTGGGCTTTTCTCTGTTTTCTTTTTGGGCTCAAATTATGGGCTTAAAGAAATAAAGAAAATTGGACCAAAAGGGAGGGGTTAGGAGTTAGAGGGCTGACAGCGTGGGGCCGAACATGCCGGTCAACTCAATTTCATCATTTTTTTTTTCTTTATCATTTTCATTCATTTTTTTTTATAATTTTTATTTTTTTAAATTTATATCTTTGTAAAATGACCGACTATTTAAAATGTCGATAAAAATTCGGATATCAACAATTTTTTCCTAAAAAGTTTTGTCGCACAATTTATCCAGATGATTGAGCAAAGCCCGAGGAAACCTATGTCACTACACCATATGAATTGGACATTTGCATATATTAAGTGAATAATTACCCATATGTAGGTAGTCGTAATGGTTGGGTTTCACTACCTCATCGCCGAGAGAACGAATTTGAGTCTCCAAATGCTCCCGACTTAAGTGGAGGTTCCAAAGGTGGTTTACTAGGCTTGCCTCCGAGAGTTTATGTTTAAATGATTTGGCTGTTATAAAAAAAAGACCACCCCATCGGCTTTACTGATACCGAATACTGGAGGGAATCTGCCGGTTCTACCAAATATCGAAAGGTCGTATAATCTCCGAATAGTGATGTTTGGCAGTTCCTCGGTCATTAAAAAAAAAAAAAGTGAACAATTAATAATCCTCTATAAATTGCATGGATATATATAAATATATATATATATATATATGTATGTATGTATGTATGTATATAATATCTTAGAATTTTCCTTTATGTTGTATTTATATTGACCTCCATTTGACATATATGATAACAGGAGAGAGAAAGTGTGGAGAGAGAATCGAGCTGAGCTCAAGAATGGCAGTGGTGCAGTCTCTTCTTCCCCGGCTCCTTCACCTCCCCATCCTCACCAAACCCACCACCGCTCTCTTCTTCCTCAACCCCTTCAACTCCAAACCCGCCTTAAACCCTTCGTCGCGACCCTTCGCCACCCTCCTCCGGTCCACCCTCGCGGCGGCCCCTGCTCCTCCATCTCTCGAAGACGCCGACGATGCCGACCTCCTCGCCGCCGCCGCCGTCCCCCAGATACCCGCGGACCGCCTCTTCGTCCCGCCGGAGACCGAGTTGCCCGCCGGCGATGGCGCCGCCGCCGCACTGAGCGCCCGGGTCCTGAAGGGCTCGAACATCGTGCTGAGCAAGTACGCGAGGGACGCGCAGGTCGCGCAGGCCGAGTTCGTCAAGAGCAGCGTGAGGACGGAGGACTGCCCGTCCGACGGGCTGCCCGAGTTCGCGCTCGTCGGGAGGTCCAATGTTGGGAAGTCGTCGCTGCTCAACTCGCTCGTCCGGAGGAAGCGGCTGGCGCTCATTTCGAAGAAGCCCGGTACGTGTTTGTGTTAATTCCTATGTGAGGGAGGAAGAGAAATGTTGGTGCTTTTTGCAAGAAACTCGCCCTTGTTTGTTGAATTGGTGTGGGAGTTTATCCATTCCTTGGATTTGATTGGAGGAATAGGACCTTTGCTTGCGAGAGTGAGAAAATTTGCATGCTTTATGGATTCTTTTCTTATATGAAGATGTTTGAGTTGCAGCAGACGAGTGAGGAATTGCAGTTCTGTGTCGTTTATGTTGTTTGAGGTTCATTCAGAGGATTTTTTGTTGATCTTTTGAGTGGGTTCTGTTTTTATGTTGGTGTAGGAAAGACTCAGTGCATTAACCATTTCCGGATCAATGATAGCTGGTATTTGGTGGATTTGCCTGGATATGGGTATGGCTTAGAAACTTCATTTACTTGTTCTCTTTATTACCTTCAATTTCATCAAGAGATCATTGTTTATAATATAAAACCTGTCGCAAATTGAGCACCGTTCAGATAATTTGCTGATACTCATTGCAAATCTAAGGTTTTGGGACCTCGAATTCAGATCTTCTGGTTGTGGTTTTGTACTCAGTGTCACATCCTTGTTTTCTCAAGTTCCAATGAGAGATGTTGTCTGTCTGACTAACTTCTTTTTCAGGATGATCTATTGAAGTTCTTGTCTACTGATTCTACTTTTAGTTTTCCTAGTTTCTAGGACATCCAATGTGAGATGGAATGCTTTCATAACCTCTTTGTTGAAGGAAAAATGGCATCTTTCTTTCTATTTTCTTCCTTAATATATTGATCTCTTGACTGAACTATCTAAAACATCAATGGTTTGATTGAACTTGCTGGTAATGCTCTTGTAACCTCACATTGTTCTGTCCATCTTTCTTTCTATTTTCTTCTATTTAATGTCACATGGACCTTCAACTTGAAATGCATGTTTGCATCTCATAGAAATGTTTCTCGTGCCACATCAGGTGGCAAAGTGTAAAATAATGTAGTTGGAGACTTATATGCCTGACGATATTCTATGGAAGCTGTCTGGGTAATCTGAATGTTTGCTTTAACTTTGGACACCCCCTTTTAATTTGAAACTTAAGGGCTGAAGCTATAGTTCCAAATGTTGTTTCTCTAGTTAGTTTGTGAACCTTGTGATAATTAAGTAAGGTTGTTTTTTTAATGCTTTGTTTAGTCTGTTGCGAAACTTGCGCTACTCTGGTAATGCGTGTATATATGAGTTGTTTGAGTTTTTCTCTAATCCATGGAATTTTAGGTTTTTATAGATTCTTGTGTGATTGTGTATTCTAAACAGTTATGCTGCTGCACCTCAAGAACTGAGGACAGATTGGACCAAATTTACCAAAGACTATTTCCTAAATCGCTCCACACTAGTTGGAGTTTTCCTTCTCATAGATGCCAGCATTCCTGCAAAGAAAATTGACCTTGAATATGCAAGCTGGTTGGGTCAAAATCAGGTACATAATTATTTCATAGATAGTGGGAGAAGGTGCATCTTGTCAAACATGTCATACAAATTTATTTTTGGATGCAGAGCATATATAAATTGTGATTTGCTTCTTCCTTAGGTACCTATGACGTTAGTCTTCACCAAATGCGATAAGAGGAAAAAGAAAAAGAATGGAGGGAAGAGACCTGAAGAAAATGTTCAGGATTTCCAGGAGTTGATACGAGGTTTCTTTGAAACCGCTCCTCCATGGATTATGACCAGCAGTGTATCGAGTATGGGTCGAGATGAGGTATTGCTGCACATGGCACAGCTGCGGAACTATTGGCTAAAGCACTAGTCAAGTAAACGCAGTGCTTTCTCCCCCCATCTCACACCGGGTACATTAGTACCGATTTAAGTTAGGAATTCTCTGCATTGCAGCCTGGTGGAGAGGGAAATCGAGATCCTGAGATTTTTTAGACAGCTGAGAGTTCGCTTTGCTTAGAGAGGCCTTGTTGGATATGAATCTCTTTTAACTTTTATATTAATCTGTAAAATGGTGAGATTAATATGTATAACTCTTGTATATAGTCCAAATTATTGTTCTATTGTTCTGTGTAAAACTGCAACTTTAAGAAAGCAAGGGAAGGGACTGATGGTTTTGTTAGTGTTATATGCTTATAATCTGCCTATACTGGACTTAGGCATAAAACATGAGAAGCTTTGGATGATTGGAAATACTATAATTGTTAGGCAGGTGAATGACTGTCAAGTTCATGGTTCGAACTAATGCTGGCCAGTTAGTTTTGTGGCCATTTTCGACGATGCTCGTAAGAAAGAGCAGGTTAGTAACTATTGTCATGTAACATCCTCTGATGTTTGCTGGTTTCCAAACATATTTTGGTTCTTTCAAGTGGGTTTCTTTTTCGACTTTGGTAGCCACGATGTGCTCTTTATATTCATGTTATTTGCCTTTGAAAGATTGCAAAGCACTTGAAAGATGAGGAGCGCATTCCAATCTGTAGGTCAATTGATAGGATCTTAAGTTGAAAGAATTATTCTCTTCCAACATGTTTGCTAGTTCTCTCGGCTTCTAAACGAAAAAGAACTTAATGAAATCTCCCCAAAATATGAAATTTTACCGCAAAATGAAAAGGAGAAAATAACCGGTCAATTGATAGACCCCTAACTTGAAAAAGTTATTCTCTTCCAACGTCTTCGCCAATTATTTCAGGCTTCTCTCGGCTTCTAAACGAAAAAGAAATTGATAAAATCTCCCCAAAATTTTAAATCTTTTACTGCAAAATGAAAAGGAGAAAATAAAAAGTGGTGGTTCAATTGAGGGCCAGCCCGCTGGGCCATATTGGGCCCGTTATCCTTCCACTGCCGGGACGCTGCTCTGTGAAGCCAGCCTAGCGCAGTCCCCTCCTCTCTAAGGCCTGCGAAGCCCGAACCTTCGTCCGAGCCCCGCGGGCCAACTCCAGGCTTGGAACGGGCAAAGCCAGTGGACAGCCACATAAGGCCCGGCCCAATTGACGGGCCCAACGTCCCACCACCTTATTAACGCCCCCACTTAGGTTACAAGCTCTTGTGAGCGAGCTCGGCGATAGAAAGGATGATTTCTCTGCAATATAAACTGAATATCGTACTAGAAAAGGAGCAATGTGGGACATTAGTGTGATGGGTGCTACTGTTGCAGTCGCCTTCGAGGTAGTTCACATCTGGGTTTTCATGGCGAGGGTGCAAATGATGCTCTGGGGCATCGTGTTGATCTTCGGTGGGTTAATCCGAATCGAGAAGCCATTCCTCTTGGCCAGAGCATCTGCATAGCATAGGCGTGGCATGGATGAGAACGGCTATGACGGAATGCAATCTGTTCCCCGCCATAATCCCTTTGCCGGACCAGAAAGAGGACCCAAACCCGGTGTTTACTTTGATGAAAGCCGAAAACATTGATTAGATCTTTGACTAAACTTCAAGCCCATCAGTTTGCCTCTTATAACTTCTGCTACTCAAGTTGCTGTACTTGGGAGATTACTGAAGAACGCTGTACTTGTCCGGCATTCCAACTATCATGTAAGGAAAAACTGAATTCATTGTATACATCTCATGGGTTCATTCAAGTCTCAGAATTATAGTTTGCAAGTGTGAAAATACAGTAATTTTGAACTTCCAATGTGATAGAAGCTGCCTCGATGTTAATACAAAAATGCACAATGGCACTGTCACGTGATCCTTTCTTCAACAGTTGTGCACTAAACCATTGTAGAACAATGCTCTTCCAAAAAAACTATTGGCGGTGTACTCTCAGCAGATACTCGCCACAAAATTCCCACAACGAGATATTATACAACCGGCGAGCATCTACCATTTCAGCGCAAAAGGAGTGTATAATTACACATTGCCAAATATCCAGGACAAATAGCAGCTCCTCTAGCGGACACGAACCACTTCGATGTCATAGACCAACCATGAATCGGGAGGAACTTTATGACTGGTTCCGCTATTTGCACAGCTGCATCAAATCAGACAGTCACATTGAGGCAATGAAAATGGTAGACCGGAAACACATGCCGACTAGAAAATATATTAAGTACCACAGAGAGGGTGGAATAGTAAGCCTTCTTTTGCCACCAATTCGCATGCCTGAGAAACAAAAATCATCCACGCATATGATATAAACTATTAAAGTATAACATTACCAATGAGAAATGAAGAGAAAGATTTATGACTAAGTAATACCATCAAGGCCATCATCCCAACCCTTCATAACTTCTCCAGAACCTGAGTGATGCAACAAACCCGTGAGACAAGATTGGAAATTTGAAAAGTTGCACTTATACTTTTAAGATCATCCTCAAAAATTAATTAACGTGAATTAAATCAAGAAAATATTGCCATCCCATCATTGACATACCTAGGCGGAATTTTAAGGGTTTCCACTGATATTCGAATCAAATACCAGCCCCTTCTCCATAAACTTGCCAACATAGCGAACACTAATCTGAAACCAAATAAAATATTGATCTAAATAATCACTGCTTTAACCATTATTGTGCACAAAATGATTAAAGAAACAAAATTCCGATCAGATCAACTCCAGTAAATATTTCACAGCTTACTTTTTTACCAGGAGCAGCGACTTTACCATCAGGATTTCCAATTTCAAGCTCCTCAATTGTTAGTCCATTTGGCAGCTTCCTAACTTGGCAGGCATCATCAGTGTCTGTGTCTTTCATCTTGGTGTCCAACCAAACCTTTCCATCTGCTGGTAAAACATTCTCCTGGTTCGTTATATCTGCCTCCCTATGCTGGGCTCTCTCCTTCTTTTTCTTCTTCTTTATGTCTTTCTTCTCAGAATCTGCTCCGCCAGTTACTTGCGGAGCATCAAGAGCCAAATTCCTATACATCATGCACATAAACTATTGCTTTATGCTTATCAAAACAGTTATAAAGCACGACTTTTTGGCTGCTACAAAAGAACCTTCCATATACAAATATAAGATATCCTATTAGGGGAGAAAGGCTTAAAGAGGAAACTGCATAAATCAAAAGGCTTTGCAGATAGAAAGCTGAAAATTAATCGTTCTTTACAGATTCATTCTTAAAGTTAGTAATTCATAATTATGTGCCACAATAGTTCTGATTCCATTGCATGTGGCAATGACATTTCAGACAGACACCCAGCAAAGATTATACTATTGCTGCATGTTCATAAATTCAGCGGGTTTGGATAATCAAAGGCCTAAAGAACCAAAAAGTACTCACTCTGGGACAACTGGATTCATCTTGTTCTCAACTATGTCTTCTTCTGGTTGAGACTTCTCATTTGCACGTTTCTTCTTTTTCTTTTTCAAAGCATTTTGATTGGTGGCCTCATCAGATGTCTGGACGAAACCATTGACCTGACCAGCTTCTCTGCTTAAACAATAGATTACCGGGACCAGTTCAGCCCCCACCCAAAAAAAAAAAAACGCAACGAGCATCATGCAGGATTCAAAGTGAACATGGCAAATAAAGCAATCTTGGAGGCTTGAATATTGTATATTTAGATATTACACAAAGCATAAAAGAGACATACTTATCAGCACCCGCAATCCCCTGACCTTGCCAGGCTTGATTCTCCTTGACCTTATCATGAGGATTAGCTTTGTCAACTTCCATAGGGGACTCTATAAATTCTTCTTTTCTCTTCCTCTTCATCTTCGTGCCAACTTCAGGGATTCCACTGGAGAAGGTAACAAGATGTCAAATGCACAGAAGATAACCATATTAATAGTAAATAGTCATTTTGCATTCCAGAAGGGACTAAAGGAAAGACATATGTCTATTCAGGAGATGAGATAGAAAGTCACTATGACATACGAGGACAGCTGAATAATGAACAAAGAGCCTCTTTCAAACAAATTAGCATCCATTCAAAATGCTTGAAAACGTAGCATGAAACATCACTAATTCTTCACACTAGTCACCTTTGAGGTTTCTCTTCTAGGCCATCAATCTTGGAGTCTTTCACCACATCCTTTTTCTTAAGCAAGGAAGATATAAAGAAGCCCTCTTCGTCTTCACTTTCTGATGCCTGTGCCTTGGCCTTGTCATCAACAATGTTATTCTGTTCAAAACTACCTTTTTCATCAGATTCACCGGAATGATATTTCTTTCTAAGTCTTCTTTTTCTGCCTTTCCTCTCCCTAGCTTTTTCATTATCTGATTCCCCATGTACTGCAATTAAAATATCATAAGACACGGCAGAATGAGCACACCATGAATGGAAGATGCTGCTACATCTTGCATATAGTACAAAAGATACGGATGAGACAGCAATAAAAAGAAAAAAAAACGATAAGGATGTGATAACCATTTAACTTGCCACATTAAAAAGTAGATCCCTTTATCGTCAGTTAAAAGATTTTAAGTCCCTCAACCGGTCAGATCTAATGACTCAGTAAGTTTGATGTAATTTTGATAACATAAGGATCAGAATTTCAGATTACAATGAAGAGCAAAGCAGGAGAAAAGTTTGTGTTTCATCTGCACTTTCTAATCATCATTGCAAAACTCAGTCAACTAAGTTCTTGAGGGTAAACAATGACAAAGTTCCTAACTTCTTTTTTCCAAATATTTAACATTATACTGACAAGGCGTGCCCTTCTCGATCAACCAAAACCAATAATTGGGAGGCGATTAATAAATAACAGCATCCAAGAGTTTAAAAATCCCAGTTGAGTGGGTCTCTGTTTATCTAACCCTGCAAATAAGCTACAACTACGCATGTGACCAAGCAAAATAACATAAAGGAGAAGCAAACCATATTTTTCATTTCGTATGAAATGCTAAAAGCTACAAATATATAATCCTGCATACGAGATGAAATGGGACAATCCCAGGACACTAATTAATCAGTTAAAAATTAGCTGGATACTATTTCACACAATACTTTTGCTCACATTATGTTGCATTGGTACTAAGATATAGGATCATAATGGAGACAACTACCAAACCATCATTAGAAATACACAGAAATACATAATGTGTATCATTTTGATTAAGAAACTATAAGTCCCTCAAAGTAGAGTGTAAATAAAAAAGAAAGAGGTAAATGGTGAAGTACCAGCATCATTTAGTGAAGGAGAAGGAGAAGGCGAAAATATTTCTGGATTATCATCATCATCAATAGTAGAGTGTAAATAAAAAAGAAAGAGGTATATGGTGAAGTACCAGCATCATTTAGTGAAGGAGAAGGAGAAGGCGAAAATATTTCTGGATTATCATCATCATCTATGAAACTATCTTCATAGTCATCTTCATCGTTGGATCTCTCTGTATCAGTCGCTGCGATATCTTCACCATATGATTCTCTAATGATCATTGTAAAGGAGGAAGACCTCAGAAGCAATGCATGGAATGAAACAACATTTTAACTCCATTCTTCTATGCAGTTAAAAAAGAACACAAAAACATATCCCCTTCATCAACTAAAACAACTCATCTGAACCAAATAAAATTTCTTCCGCATTCATTCTAAAATAAGGTTTTCATTTTAGTCAAGAATACATCTCATTGGAAGATGATTGGAGAGGAATACATTAAAATATGGAACGAAACCTAAAAAGCTCAACAAAAGGATACGACTCATCATCTCCCGCGTAATGTCGACCACTTCCCAGGTAGAAACCGGAGAGGTGGACGCTCCGAGGGCCAACGACAGAAAAGGTGACTTCCTCAGCTTCCTCAAATTCCAAATTCAGTTGAGACGATTCGGCCCCGTCAGGGAACAAAGAGCACAGGAAAACGGGACTCTTGTTCCCCACATTACACTGAACTATGCTTTTGTTCGTGGCGGAACCGATCCCCAGCGTCGCCTGTCCGAAAATGACGCAACTTTATCATCCAAAACAACTAAAAACACAAAACCAACCAAGGTTCTTCCCTCAGCTATCGACACCGAGTGCACACAAACTTTTCGATAAACCCAAGAACAGAGCAAAGAGCAACGATTATCAGCCAATACCTGCGAGATATGGAGCCGCTGTCTGGGCCCACTCGAGGGATGAACGAAGGGTTTACCGGGTTTCACCTCGACACCTGAACAGTCCAAAGATGCCACACTCATGAGTAGCTTTCACTCGCGACTTCCATTTCAACTAAGAAATTTCCAGTCTTTCAAGAGAGAAACCCAAAATCGGAAAAAGCAAAATCCGGGTCCTATCCTATCCCCGCGAGGAAGCAGATGGAATCTAGAGAAAGGCGACGACAGGAGGAAGAAGGAAAGGGGGGAAAAAAAGAGGAAAAAGGGAAGGAGGAAGCGGGCGGAGGGAGAGAGCTACGGACCCCAGAAAGCCATTTGCCGGGCGAGACAGGGGATGCGCCGGCGGACGCGGCGGCTGAACCCTAGAGGCGGAGGAGGAGGAGGAGGAGGAGGAGGAGCGGGCGGAGGCGACGAAGCCGGTCGGCGATGGCGATGGCGATGGCGGCGGTTGATGTTGATCTCTGTCCTTCGAACCCTTTGGGAGCGACAGGGGAGAAAGGTGGGGACTTTTTCTTTTTTTTTTTTCAATTAGGGCTTGAGGTTTGGCGGGACAAGGAGGGAACGGGTGAGAGGGAGGGACGATGACGTCATTTGATTAAGGCGCGCGAAGGCTCAATTTTTTATTTTCCTTTTTTTTTTTGGCTCTAAAGCTCGCTTTTTCTCTTTCTTTTTTGAGAAAATAACTATGAACTTTCTTTAGGATTAATATTTTAAAAAATTTAAACTAGTACACTTATGACAAATTTACCTCAAATTATTTTTTTAACTACCAAAAATTCCAAACCGATATACTTTTAATAAATTTACCATAAATTAGTACATTTGTAACAAATTTATTCTCTATTAGTTTTCGTTAAATTTTACTATCAAATTATTAAATTAAATGATACATGATAGTTGACTAGTATACTAATTTTGGATTTTACGCTCCGTTTATCACAATTTACAATTTTTGTGATTTTTTGTGGTATTAATTCAATTTAACAGAGGGTATATTTATTACAAATTTACCAACTTTGGGTTTTTTACGGTCAAATAAATTAGTTTGTGATAAATTTATCATAAATGTATCAAATTTATGGTTTTTTATGATCAATCAAGGTAAATTTATTATGAGTGTATCGATTTAGAGTTTTTCATAATAAAAAAAATAGTTTGGAATAAATTTGTCACAAATATATCAGTTTTGAGTTTTTCAGGATATTAATCCATTTATTTATGATGTTATCTAGTTGTCTTTCCAAATTTTTGCATACTAATGGTAAGGAATCTTTATTGGGGGACAAAGAGATCCTCGTTGATCTATAAATTAATTAAGTAAACTCTTTGGCTGGTTCGATTTTAAATATTTACGAAAAATTTCATGATAAACTCATTGATACATTTAAAAACCCTACAATCACGTTAAAAATGTTCTTGGACAAAAGTTGTAATTTATGATAATCAAGAGGATTATTGTCAAGTACACCTTAGATTGCTCAGCTTTTTAGCTTTATATTTTCATTAATTCTTTTCAAACACAAAGCTTTCGCTCTTTTTCTAGCTCATAGAAATACTAAATTGTATTATCACTCGTTATGCCTTTCTTGTGCGGAACACACTAAGAAGTGGTCAAAAGATGGGTTGACCACAGTTACCGGCGAATTTTTTGCCCCATTTTTTAAAAGAATTCTTGGTAAATTAATTTATTTGTTTAATAAAAGTCATTCATGGTTAAAAAAAAAAAAATAGGGTAGCCGTTGACACTCTTTAGCAACGTGTGATTTGTTTTCCTAAGTAACTACTAAAAGCGTCCGCATGTGGTCGCGGACCAAAATATGGAATTTATAAAAAGTGTACATTCTTTTGAATTTGCTTATTTTAGCTATAAAGGTCAAGAAACATGGCTGGAAGGAATAGCTTTTACTATTGACTCTTTTACTCCTTTCTAATCCTTGGCCCATAATATATCAATTATCACGTAAATTTTTAAACAATATCTTCTTAATTTTTTAAAAATTTTAATAGTATATCAAATTTTGGTGGGAAAGGGGGAAAAAGTTGTTACTTGAACGGGGAAAGTGATGTCTTGTAATTTCTGATGAATCAATGTAACTCCCTCCGAATCAAAGCAATGAAGAGCTGCAGACCAGGCCGCGTGAAGCATGATATTTGAGACAATGGAGCAAGACGTTGCCATTAAGAAAACAATTCGCATCCATCTTTACCAGTTCGGCAGCATGAATCATGTGCAATGCTTTCGGAGTAAGGCCCGAGCCAGAGCCATGAAAATAGCACCAGGAGCATGCATCCCATGGTTGGATCGATCTGAATTCGACAGAGAAATCACCCTGCGAGTCTACAATTCACGGAAGAGAAGCATCGGATCTCGCAGTATTGTTTTTCTGTCCCTAATAAACATGTTCACAACGATAAATTGCTTGAAAATTCAAAGCACGCTTTTAAGCTATCGTGGATCAAAGGAGGACCACTTATGCATGATCGAGTATTGGCTACTGTCAAAGAACCCGCAATAGCGACTATTTCATGCAAAACCTTTGTTAAAATGGTCAGAATAATGTTATAGATTTAGTGAATCTGGTATATACATGCTCATACACCTGAGGTTTTAGGGAACGGTTTCGCAGAAGAATGGTCGGCTTGTGGGAGACTCATGAGCAAAATGGTAGAGGCAACAGCCCCGATGCTCAGTATAAACTTCTGTTTATTGATTTTGGCTTAATCCCTAAGTGAGTTCTGTATGCAGCATCTGCTGGACTAAATATAACCCAGAGCAAGATGCATCTATGAACTAAAAAGGGCCGATGACCTGATCTCACGTGCTCTTCAATGCGTACAGTGAGTCAATCAACTCGAAGTTGGCGAAACCAACATCCCCGGATCCATCGAGGAAAGGATTATTTTCCACTCAGAAAGGGTGGCATGATGGTCATAGTTGCATCTGACCATATTCACTTAAATTCCAGATGAAGCCTTGCTGCATCGATCCTAAAGTTGACTTCTTGCGAACTGTACCTAATGTCTTTTACAGGCTGGACAGAAAAATATGGAGGACGTAATTGATGAGACCTCATTTTCGAAACCCTAGCACATATTTGTCTGAACAAGCGAAGCAAATCATTAAGATTTACCTATCTGCTGGCATGAACAAGGTAGAATTAATGTGGGGATTCAACACGTCTACATGATTCTGACACCTTCTAATGAGAGATCACTTTCAGATAGTAGCTTCAGTTTCTGTAACACCAAGAAATCATGAGAAGCAGTGTAGGCTTTTCAGAATGATCAATAACTAAACATTTTTGCTCTTGATATTCATCCGAAACTTCACATCAGGTCTGCTAAAACTACCATCATGCACAAGCCACTGTCTTCAAAATAATAGTTGTCTCCATCATCATTAATCTTTCAGAGTTCTTACGGTAAATCAATCAAATTATAAGCACTACTTATCAGATGATAAATTAGAGGGAACTTATAGTGAGCCTAAGAAGTTTTCATCTGATTCCACACTAGTCAGGAAGATTTAAAAATTTGCAGTGAATTTCAGATTTTTCTGCAAATGTATTCTCTACAAGAAAGGCATGAATGAAATTGCCATGTCACAAAAATTGCCTGGAATCCACTATTACTTCGTCTGAAAATGGTTCGATAATAAAAAGAGGCAGATAATATTACCGTCAGATACTGCGGGGGATCATCAAGACTAGTAGAACCTAAGAGGTGTCTGTGAGGAATCCAGCTGCATGGACTTCTTATAATAAAACTCATCTTTATGCAATTTTCAGTACATGGTAAGGAATCAAGATTGGCGACAAAAAGATCCTCGTTAACTTATAAATTAATTAAGTAGGCTCGGCAACTGGTTCAAATATAAAAAAAGTTTGGGAAATTTCATGATAAGCTCATTAATACATTTTAAAAACCATGCAGTCACGCCAAAACTGTTGATGGGCAAAAATCATAGATTACAATAATCAAGAAGATTATTGTCGATTATTCCTTAAATTTCTCAGCTTTTTTCACTAATTACTTTCAGACGCGAAGCTTGTACTCTTTTTCTAGCCCGTAGAAATACTAAATCGTGGTATCACTTGTCATGCCTTTTCTTGTGGGACGCATGCTATGAAAGTGGTCAAAGATGGGTCGAGCATAGTTATGCGACCGGGTTTTTGCTCGATTTTTTTTTTTTTTAAAGAATTCTCGGTAAATAAATGTAGTTTATGACAAAAGTCTTTCATTTAAAAAAAATAGATAAAATTCATTCATGGTTAAAAAGAAAAAGGGAAAACCAATTAGGGTAGCCGTTGTCACTCTTTAGCAAAGTGTGATTTTTTAAAATAACTACTAAAAGCTTCCGCATGTGGTCGCGGACCAAAATATAGAATTTACAAAATGTATACATTCTTTTGAATCTGCTTATTTTAGTTATAAAGGTCAAGAAATTTAGCTGGAAGAAATAGATTTTACTTTTGATTTTTCTTCTTCTTTCTAATCCTTGGCCCATATCAGGTATTCATAATATTTTAAATTTAAAGAATATTTAAAATTTAGGTGGGAAAGTTCTAAAAAAAAAACTGTTGTTAATTGAACGAAGAAAATGATTGAAATTAATCTCTGATGAATCATTGTAACTTCCTCTGAATCAAAGCAACGAAGAGCTGCGGGCCATGTCGTGTGAAGCATGTTGAGACAACGGAGCAAGACGTTGCATTAGGAAACAATTCGCATCCATCTTCACGAGTCCATCGGCAAGAATCATGGGTGAAGCTTTCGGAGCAGGAGCTAGAGCCATGCAAATAGCACACGGGGCGTGCTCTTATAGAGACATCCCGTGGTCGAATGGATAAAAACTTGATGGGAGATTAGTTACCCTGTGACTCTACGATTCATGGAAGAAAAAAGCATCGGATCTCGCAGTATTGTTTTTCCGTCCCTAATAAACATGGTCACAACAATAAATTGCTTGAAAATTGGAATCACGCTTTCAAGCTATCATCTATCAAGAGGAGGACCACTTAGGCATGATCAAGTATTTGCTACTGCCAAAGAACCCGCAACAGCAACTATTATCAAGCAAAACCCATGTTGAAAAGGTCAGAATAATGTTATAGATTTAGTGAATCTGGTATATACATGCTCATGCACTTGAGGTTCTGGGGAACGGTTTCACAGAAGAATGGTTGGCTTGTGGGAGACTCATAAGCAAAATGGTAGAGGCAACAGCCCTGATGCTCGCGATAAATTTCTGTTGATTGATTTCAGCTTGATCCCTAAGTGAGTTCAGTATGCAGCATCTGATGGACTAAGTATAATCCAGAGCAAGATGCATCTGAGCTAAAAAAGGCCGATGACCTGATCTCATGTGCTCTTCAACATGTACCATGAGTCAATCAACTCTCAGTTAGTGAAACCAACATCACCGGATCCATCGAGGAAAGGATTATTTTCCACTCAGAAAGGGTGGCACGATGGTCATACTTGCATGCAACCATATTCACTTACATTCCAGATGAAGCTTTGCTACATCGATCCCCAACTTGACTCCTTGCGAACTGTACCTAATGTCTTTTACAGGCTGGACAGAAAAATATGGAGCATGTAATGCATGAGACCTCATTTTTGAAACACTAGCACATACTTTTCTGAACAAGTGAAGCAAATCATTGAGATTTACCTCCCTGCTGGCATGAACAAGGTAGAACTAATGTCGGGATTCAACATGTCTACATGATTCTGACACCTTCTAATGAGAGATCACTTTCAGATAGTAGCTTCAGTTTCTGTAACACCAAGAAATCATGAGAAGCAGTGTAGGATTTTCAGAATGATCAATAACTAAACACTTTTGCTCTTGATATTCATTTGAAACTTCACATCTGGATCTGCTAAAACTACCATCATGCACAAGCCACTGTCTTCAAAATAATAGTTGTCTCCATCATCCTTAATCTTTCAGAGTTCTCATGGTGGATCAATCAAATTATAAGCACTACTTATCAGATGATAAATTAGAGAAAACTTAACGAGCCTAAGAAGTTTTCATTTGATTCCACACGAGTCAGGAAGATTTAAAAATTTGCAGTGCATTTTCAGATTTTTCTGCAAATGTATTCTGTACAGGAAAGGCATGAATGAAAATTGCCATGTCACAAAAATTGCCTGGAATCCACTATTACTTCGTCTGGAAATGGTTCGATAATAAAAAGAGAGGCAGATAATATTACCGTCAGATACTGCGGGGGATCATCAAGACTGGTAGAACCTAAGATGATTTCCCTCCTTAATTTTGTTGTTAGCTTATGACAAGCTCTTAGCTGAAAATTTGACCATCAAAAAGCTCATAAGATAATAAACCACTTACTGGCAGACCATCAGCAGCAGAGATTTGCATTGGAACCCCAAATGAAGATCATGTCGGAATAATAGCTTACCTCAGATCGAGTTGCCCCACCTATGACAAACACAAAAATGCGTTGCCCCATCTTCCTGAAATCTGAAAAAGCATGCCTTAAGACTGAGTCACTGCAGAGAAGTAGAAGAGATGGTTACAATACCGATATAGATCAAATTCAAAATCCAAAAAAAATCTCCTTTGTTGTGAAGGAGTTTAAATGAGCTGTGAGGTTTCATTTGTATTTCAGCATGTCTCGAACAATACCTAAAGACTGGAGTGAAGATACAGCTACAACTGGTTTAACATAATAATATACAGCTGTAACTTATATACTTTATATTGTCTCATGCTTGTCAAATGAGTGCTTGACTGCACAGAAGAAAACCCTATTGATATGCAAATGAAGAGGTGAGACTACCTTGAATACCCATCATCAGAATGCTGAGATCGTGCCCATGTGGCAGTGCGTCTGGATCTCATTGACTGAGCAGGAGCCTTCTTTTCTGCCTGAGGAACAGGAGCTTGACTTTTTCGCACTGATTTAGTGTTAGTACTAGTGACCCCTGCTTGCGGATCATTCATACAAGCATACTCACTCTTTGGTAATTCACCTTTGCTTAGGTTCTCAACAAGCTCCTGAAACAT
Source organism: Eucalyptus decipiens (assembly GCA_014182575.1). NCBI lineage: Eukaryota > Viridiplantae > Streptophyta > Magnoliopsida > Myrtales > Myrtaceae > Eucalyptus > Eucalyptus decipiens. The sequence continues at coordinate 18,112,745 of CM024613.1, forward strand.
AGATAATACCAAATGAAGCAATTGTTCTTATTCCTTTTCTGGACAAGATGTAGTAACTAAATGGCAATTTAACATAAAATAACAATGAAAGAAATGTATAATCTAAGGATTCGATATTGGAAAAAGATGCCCTTGCTATTGTATTTCTTCGCATAATGGCCACTCTTCACCCAGTTCATGTTTGGAAGGAAAAAATACAGGTCAAACAGGCATTAACAGAAACTAAATGATCTTTGGAACATCTCGTTTTACCACCCATCTCAAAATTTTCTGCAATTTGGAAAATAATGGCTTGTCCTATTATGGGTGCACACAGACGCATGAACGTGCACACGCATGAGAGAGAGAGAGAGAGAGAGAGAGACGCATCCCATTTTTTTTTTTTAAACCGCGATGCCTGTTCCCTTCAAAAGTTTGGTCTATGCTGTCCTTCAGCGATCTTTGTTACTATCTCCCATACCAAGAGATATTATAGTAAAATTAGCTTGCTGTGTGAACACGTACATGTAAATTTCCTACAACAGTTTCTCAATTTTCTGATGTTGCAAATATTTGTCTCCCAATTTTATGCTGCCATCTGGCATTTTTCCTTGAGTAATCATGTTATATCGATAGAAACAGCTATCCCTGTCCACAGTACCAAACGTATACAAGACATCCGCCCTAGAAGTGCAGAATAAAATCTAATTTGGTCTCCATAGCTGTTAGGTACATCTTGCTATTAAGATAATTTAAGACTGGGCACTTAATGTCTAAATTGAGATCAAGATTAAGCTTCAAGTCATGAAGATTCATGAAAAGGGTGTTTCTATCCTTTCATAAAAAGGTGCTGTATAACGTTCCAATAGTAGGTATCAAGCTGAATGAATTATACTAGAACCAATCTCAATCAGGAATACCATATCAACAATTTAATGTGCCTTAGAGAGCTAGCTGAACTACTTAACCAAGACAAAGCATTCAAGGAACAACACTCGACCAGAGTTGGACAGGAAGCCTGGTGACATACTCTGATAATATTTATCACAACAGGTGATGTCAACAATAATCTCAAGCAGTAGAAGATAAAGATGCTTTCATAAAAAGGTGCTGTATAACGTTCCAATAGTAGGTATCAAGCTGAATGAATTATACTAGAACCAATCTCAACCAGGAATACCATATCAACACTTTAATGTGCCTTAGAGAGCTAGCTGAACTACTTAACCAAGACAAAGCATTCAAGGAACAACACTCGACCAGAGTTGGACAGGAAGCCTGGTGACATACTCTGATAATATTTATCGCAACAGGTGATGTCAACAATAATCTCAAGCAGTAGAAGATAAAGATGATCCTAACAACCTAAGATTTTTGAAATTCTGGCCATACCTCTATCATGGGGTAAAATCGTGAAAGTTGCCATGTCTCCTCCTCACCCGTTCGGTCCTTTCTTGCTGCATTTTTGGTCTATTTATCAAAAGATGTTCATCAAAAAATGGAACTTGTTCAGTTGCTCTACTGTAATAAAGAGTTCTAGATAATTTTAATCAAAAGTGTCTAAACATTTTAAGTGATTACCTTTTGGCCATCGAACTTGAGAGAAAAACTGCTGCCTGAGCTTTTACTTTCAGAAGATCCAACAAGCAATTTCATGTTACTGATGACCTTCATGTCCACGGGTGATAATCTAGCCAACTGTTTTCATGAACAAAAGTAATTTTTGATTAGTCACTGCATAATAATTTGTTTGAGCCATTTTGATTTTCTGCAGTTCTTAAAGATAAATAGAGGTGAAGACTACAAAAACACCACACCAATCATTAAAATCAAATAATGGTAAAAAGAAAGTTGAGGCAGAAGAATAACTAAGAGTATCATCTTAAGCAAGGTAAAACAGAAGATGATGACGTGGGAGTTTCAGAAATTCGCTGTAAAATTAAAAAGTTTTTGAATACCAAAAATATGGTGTAGAGCTTTCCTCATCATCTCACGTTTCTGATAAGAGAACTTCATGCATCAAGGATGATAGTTTTCCCGATTAAAGTGAAACTAACAAATCTGATGGAACCTTTCCCCCAACTAGCAAGGGACAAAGAGCACTGACTTCTCACCGACAGATCAAGATCCTACCTTTGAAAGGGTGTTTATTCCTACGTCCTTTCAATTGATTTGCCTTTCAAGAAAATCTATTTAAATTAAATAAACTACAGGATTGAAGATGAGTAGGAAAACATTAATCCAAAAAAAATTGCAAATTGTTTTCAAAATTACCTGAACCATTTGCCAAAAATGAATAAGGAGTCAATGACATTATTTTACAATATGTTGCTGTTTTGAAATTGTGTTGCTTACTTCATAACAAGAAATATAAAAACAGAAATTCAATCTCAGCAGAAAATGAGCTCCGCGATGACCATATGAAGTCCATCCTTCTCTGTGGTAAACAAGGTAGATGAAGAATTAACTAGAAGGATCTGAAATCATACAACCAGTCATATGTATCTACATGGAAGTTAGCTGCTTGTGAGTAGCTTCTCTCTCCACAATCAGGACTCATTCAGAAAGACCACTCTTGCAAAATGGGATAATCAAACAACTCCATAAAGCAAAACAACTGTGTCTAGAAATCTTCCTATTGGTATTCGTGTAATCCAAATCTGCATAATAACTTCTCTCTTGTCTTTGTGAAGTTATCATCCAAGATTGGGAAGACAAATCCAGAGGAGGCTATGCATCGATTATATATCTCTAGATTCTCTTTTATATGTCCCTTCTAAGGTAATGCCTTATCAGAAATGATGTTGCTATTTGTCTTTTTATCTTATTTCTTGATAGCTTGCTTAAGCATTTTAGAAAAGCAATTGTCGAGCATGGTCTTAGATAGAAGGTCTCCCTTCTTAGATTTCCGACAAATATTGAGCTAATAAAAGGTTAAATAGAACTTTAAGACTCCAATCACCTGCATTAGCTTTGACGCTTTATCACCCTCAAACCTCTCAGGATATACAGTTGCATATATCATCAGCAAACGCAATTTATTTTCTGGAGCTGCATTCTGCACATTTAACAAAGCTTATCAAAAAAAGAAAATACCTGAATGACATGTTATGCATAATAACTAAGCCAAAGAAAATGCATCTAATTGAGGTTGGCATGAAATAACCTGCTTTGATCTCAGAAAATTTATAACATCCTTAGCACCAGCATCTCCAAATACAAGATCCTGCTCCAATTGCCCCAGTTCCCTTAAACCTATTTCCCTGATAATTTTGTTGATTTTCCCAGCAATCTATATAATGAGAGTTACAAATATAATCAGCACAAAATCAACACCAGAAATGATCTGTGTAAAGCCTGCCCCACCAGAAATGCAAGAGCATAGAAGCTGTATCAACAAAATCATGACATAAGGGAGATCTATTCAGAAAAAAAGAGGGTAAAAGACTGAGATCTAACAGCTGTACAATTGCAAAAACCAAAAGAAGATGTCAATGCACTCTCCCAAAAAACTACACCACTGTGCGTCCATTATTTCTCTAGAAGTGAATATAAACCAACCTCTACATGGAGGGAAAGCTTGTCAACTTGTTCACCATATTGAGGGAGTGCTTGAACAATTTTCTGCAGATCTCGTGTAGACAACTCGCTTCCATCTCTGCATAAAGATGAGTTTTATTATAAGAAGTCCATGCAGCTGGATTCCTGACAGACACCTCTTATACTTCTATTTCTATCACAGTTTCTAGTGACAAAACAAGTAAAGCTTCACAAATTATTTGGCCACATTGAAACTGAATAAAGCCATGGTAATATTGGATTGTACATTTCTCCCCTCATCAAAGAAGATTATATAACTCAGCAGCAATATCACCACAAAAATTAAGAGCAGCAGTATGATATGATATGTAAATAAAGAAATTGGCTGCAATCTTGTTACTTCTATGTTTCTAAGACCGAATGCTGTTGCTGTGTCAGTGCCACACTGGTGATTATACAGTAATATATACCAGGTAAACAGGTAAAAAAAGTTTTTGATGATAGAAGAGCAATTGAAGACTTATTCACTAACATAATTATCATCATCTCTTGGAAAATGTTCCATGCAAGCAATAGGAGCAAATTATAATACTATGCTGGAAGAACCATAAGCAATAAATAAAAGAATAAAGGAAAAACATGATACCTACCTGGGAAGCAATTAAAGAAGGTACTTGAACATAAAAAAAGGATATGGAAACCAACCTTGAGCTCCTTTGGGCTTGTGCAGCTTTATTCTTGTTTACAAAGTTTGTCATCTTCTCATGTAATCTTTCACTAGCCTGATAAGACACATAATTGGATTTGCATTGGTTATTAGAAATGGATTTGATGAAGCAAAACATATGCCCAGCAAAGAAAAGTATAGCACACATCTGCTATGTGTGAATGGCGGAGCTCTAGCCAGATTGGATCTTGACTCTCGAGGAGGGCCTCCTTCTTTTCAGGTTGACCTCCACTTTGGCTAGGAACCTGAAATATATGTCATGTTTTCCAAAAGTAAAATTAGTTGGAAGAGACGTCAGATAAAGCAATTTATCAAGATGAGCAATAAGTACCTCATACGCATATTTGTTCCCATCCATATCTAGTAAATCGTGGCACATTGCATCATAAGTCCATTCATGTATGACAGGAGCAATCTGAAATTGGCTCATATCTAATTAAAGAAAAAGAAGAAAGAAAAAGTCGCTAACCACTGTAGAGAAAGTACCAGATCAACAGATCTATCCAGGATGAGTAAGTCACATGTTTCCTTCTGTGGATAATTGGGAATGGATTTGTATTTCATTAGAGAGCTTGAAATGGCAGTGGCAAGCTTCGAAGGAACTAAATCACGAGCTTGTGGTGAGCCTTTTGCTTTACCAGCATGATACCAAACATTTGGCAGCTCCTGAACAAACAAATGAAACAGAATTTATAAGAAAATGTGAATTTCTCTTCGAACAATTTGTTGTCACACTTCACAAATGTAGTTCAAAACAGGACTAGCTGTTCCTGCTCTTTTAGCACGGTGCCCATTGTGTTTCTCAACATCCGTTCATGAATTATATGACTCCAAATTGACATCTCCATCTTTAAGCATCATAGTGGACTCCATTAACTGTAGTGTAAGTCTGTTTTAACTGACTACTGAGAAGGGAAGCACAACCTATATTAGGCCCATAAAACCCAAAAAAAAATGCATTTTGATTAAAAGGGAGTTTCTAGCAATATGCAAATTCTGTTTGACACAGACAAGCCCATGATTGATCACATGAGGATCAATTGGTTCTGGATAACCAGAAACACCAGAACAAAGTTGCGACCTCTGTGAGAAAAATGTAGATTTAAAAGTTTACTTTTTGTTAAAGAACCATAGAGAATTTTTATTTTTATTTTTTATCAAACTTCAGAAACCAAAAGCACAATAATAAGTTGGCAAAATCTTGAGGAGAACATTAGTTGCAAAAGTTTATCATTCAGAAGCTTTCAGAATTGCTTAATTTCCGTGACTGGTGGTAAAGATAAATGGAGGCCCTATCTTGATTCTTCTGCTTATTCACCTTGTTTTCCCTGTAATATTACTTTCTTACATATGAAGAGCACAAATCTGAAATGAAAATAGAAGCCGATGCTGTGATCATGCCACAGTTGCTAGACAATAATTGTCAGGACATTACATAGCTTATGTCTTACATTTAAAGAAGCAAAAACTGTAGATATTCGAGTGGCCATTGTGTTTAAACAAGCACCAAATGTCCGTGAATTCTCAACATTGTTCCCAAACAATTCTTCTAGTGCTCTCTCATGATCAGTGAGAAAACCCTGCTCATTTCACGTAGGAGGAGAAAAACAATGTCAGCATGATCTCCAGTAGCATGGACAAAGGGTTGCAATATATGTAGCAGCCTGGTAAATAGTGTGATAATGTCAATTTCCAAGGATGATGACGACATAGTGCAAGAGAAAGACTAGACAATTTATAGGGAATACCCATTGTGTTCAAGTATATCAAAAACAATAGAATAGAGCATCAAAATCTTGCATAATGAAAGAAAAAAACATGGAGAGGATAATGCAACCAGTACTTACTTTAAATGTACTTCAAACAAAATCAAAATTGACAGAAAATTTCTTAGCATCATCAATCAACAAAAAAGGACGAGGGAAATAATAAAAATCAAGCCAGATCTCTGATGAGAATGGAAGATGGACTGGCTGTTAAAAAGACTTATTGATACTCAAAGCAAATCCTTGACAATACTTTCTGGTAAAAAGCAAAAATGGATAGGATCAAAGAGAAAAAAGCATCCTACTTTTGAAAAGTGATCAATATACCTGAGACATCACCCATAATAATATGGAAAAAGACATAGAAATGCCCTCTAGCTAATGAAACAAGGACGCCCAGCAAAGTTATCACAAACCTTTCAGGACAATGGCCAGATATAAGTGCATCATTAATTATAACTATGCTGAAAGGGCAAGAAAATCTTTCATCTTAATACATACAAGAATGTCTTGCTAATAGGACTGGATGCATCTCCAGCAGATTCATTACCCTAGAAAAACCAAAAGATGTAAGACATTAAGTACCTGACTGTCTATGGGAAAGTACTCCAAATTTACCTGCAGATTCAGGACCAAACAACTAAATCATACATAAGACGTTATTGATGTGTTATATATTGCAGGTGTTCTGTGTAGTGGTAACCTAAAATACCTCTCTCAATGCACCTATTCTTGGAAGCACACTAGTATCACATTTTATGTGATTAATCAACTCCTTAGGGACAGGTGAACTGAAAAACAGATATGCCCTGAAAGAAAGGGAAGGGCATTTAGGAATAATAACAATATGGCAAGGCTGAGTTTCCAGCTTTAGCATTAAAAACAGGATATTCTATTATGGCAGTATTTAACGTGGAAGGAAATGGTCACATACTTCTTATATAGGGGCACCCTTCCAGACATGTCTGACAAGAACATAATTACACTGCAGCTAGCAAGAGATAAGGTCAGAAAAGGTCCTCAACCTGATCAGCAGAATAACAAATCACCAGGAAAGGGAACCCCGATCCATAAGAAAATTCCCATTACTTAGCCGGAAAAATATGTGGCCATGAAATAGGGATCAAGGGCTCTACCAGATATAAGGGGTAAAGTTACAAATTACATGGATGAATTCACCATAAATTGAATCACCACAAAAGCTTAAAATGTCTCAACGACAATGCCAAATTAGAAATTTTGTGTTAGAAATTTGCTAAAATATCCTACATTGTTTCTTTACAGGGTTTGTTCAAACCGCATATACATGTAGTTCCCCTCTACAAATATTCAGGGCTTGTGCCACTTGTCTAGGCTGGAAATATAGTTAGCCTCCCTCAAGCTTTTGGATTGGACTATATTGGATATAATGGCAAGTGACACTTGATTCCTGATGTGTTACAAATAAACTCTAGGAGCAAACCTAAAAGCTGACTGTAATGAACTTCAAAATTTTTATGACAGAATATGTTACGACAATATATAGAGAGCTATTTTTAGGTTCACCATACTGAAGGTACACATAAGATTTCAAGTTGCATAGAGCGGATAATCTTCTTGCCTTAATGAACATAACAAATGCTAAAGATTCTAGTGAATAGTGATCAAATGTGATTATTTTCACTCACCAGTTAGTGAACATCAATGCACAAACCAGGATCCCATCGTGTCAAATGTATACAAAACAGAAAGTTGACACTTGAGACAGTAATTGCTAGAGTTTCAGTATTTAACTAGGCCAGTTGTGACCAGCTTCAAGATTTCAGATTACAACAGACTAACAGCCAGATGAGAAGAGTAATGTTCTTAGCTGAAACAATTTGAACCACGTCTCCAGTTCCTCTGAAGGGGCAGATAATTTCATGGATGTAAAGTGAAATGCTAAGCTCTTTAAAGAGTGGGGCATCAGTTCATCCTAATCCTTCACATACTTTTCATTAACCTCTTATCAAGTAGAGATCAACAGTGGAAATTCACTAAGGCACAATCCTAAGAGAAGATAATAAAATTGATGTAGATATTAAAGCACATTCGTTCGAACTTCAAGCAACACATCTACATGTTATGATGGATGGGCCAAATTTATGAGCCAAAAAAGGAGGGAAAAAGAAAGGAGAAAATACTTCTCTTTTGATGGCTGGACGAAGTAAATAGCATCCATGGATGGCAATGGTTGTCTTCTGCGGAAGAGATCTTCCACCACTGGAGGAAGCCAGAATTTGCACACTTTAGTAAATTGTTATGGAGGTACTAATAATTGATGACAGGAGGAATACATGTGCTTTAAACAGCCATTGATTCGATCTTTAGCATTCTGGTCATAATTAATTACAGTTGTGAAGGAAAGTTGATATCTTGGACTCTCATTTATCTAATTGAGGCCAATGTGCACTATCCCAAAAAAAGTAAAGAGGTATAATTGGAGAGTAAGCACTGAGAAAGTAAAGCAAGCATATTTTGCTTTATGCTTACAGGAAACGCCTTGATCTGTGATATCTGCCATTTTACATGAAGATGACATCACTTTAAGCGTCACTTTGTCCATGATGAGTACCTGTAAAAGGTCGTCCAATGATGAGAAGAATAATCCACAAATGGAAGAACTTCGGAACAACAAGCAGTTTTATAACAAAAAACAGAAAAAGTGTGAAGCACGTCGATCAAGGTTGAGAGATGGAAGCAATTTTTCAGCAAGGTGAATTAGACATGAATTTATTCTTAGAGGAATCTATTTGGCAGCGTAATGACCAATCCAAGACAATAATTTCTCAGAATTTGGTCAGTAACAAACTTTGCTCCTGCGATCTAAATCCCTAAAAGCAATTGCTAAATCTCTACACACAAATATGCTGGCAGACTATGTTCTCACACCTGGTAAGATAATAACTTATAAAATGAGCATATGCCACTGGTAAAAATAACTTTAACTTAAGTCATGGGATTTTTTCAACTGCTGTCACTTTTAGATGGTCCAGGAGCATAGAGGAAACCTCAGCACCCAATGGTAATTCAGGCATCAATTTGTTTTCTATCTTACTTTCCTAGTACTTTTACTTCTAACACAAGCCTCTTTTTTTAGTAAAAGTTAGTCTCCAGATGCTGCATTGAGCTTCTTGCCTGAATGGGTCAACAATGAACCAGTATAATGTTTTCTGCCAAGCAACTCATGTGAGTAGCAATATGAGGTGCAATGGCAAAGTCTGCACAAATCATCTAGAAGAAAAGCAGCTTGGGGGAGCCTTAAGGCAAATGCTCCTGTATTATGAGGCTCTTCGTCATTTGTTCCTTTTCTGTGCAAATAGCTGCAGCTTCCTCCCATCACATTTGCGAGAAAAGCATCGGAACAATTGAAAAAAGATCTCATTTCCCATATTTGCACCGCCAGCAACTTTTTCTTCAGCAGATTCAACTCTCAAAAGGGAGACCATTTCCATTCTCTTTGGAGAGACGGTGGAAAAAGATGCCCACTAAATTTACATTCTTGGTAAATTCAATACACGTAAATGTGGGTGGCCCTTTCAATCCGAATTAATGATTGCAGAAACTTAGCCGGATTGATACTGGGGGAACAGCATTTCCTACTCTTCATAAATCTTGGGTCTATAAAAGTTCAGGTTGGGAAACTCTTTTTCCCCTCTCTAGCTTTCTCTCTCCCCTCGATTTCACAGGATCTTGTTATGCCTACGCATCCCAGGCATTTTCTTCCTACTCAAGCGCTAAGGACCAAAGTCACCAAACCCATACAAAAAAAAAAAAAAAAAAAAAAAAAAAAATACTCGATCAACCTGATTTACACGCAAATGGTTCGCGTAGATCCTGCCATCAACGTACCTTCCAAGTCGATTTCGAATCCCCTGTCTTCGCAGATCCGAGCATTTCATGGAGCAGACCTGAACGCACGCAAAACCAGACGCGATAACGTGAGACCGAGACTTTCCAAACGCAGGCAGATAAGCCAGCCGCTCATTCGGCGACATCAACCGGAACACAGCTCCGGCTCAAGAGGCGATCGGAAAATCTTCACAGAGAGAGAGAGAGAGAGAGAGAGAGAGAGAGAGAGAGAGCTCACGGTCGCGGCTGATCTGGCCGAAGGTCCTGTACTCGCCGCCGTGGGAGGACGATTCCGAATCGGAGAAAGACATCGCCGACGACGCTCGCCGCGAGCTCCGATCGCCCGCACATGCAGCGGCGACGGACGACGGATGGAGGAGGTAGAGAGAGAAAGAGAGAGAGAGAGAGAGAGAGAATGGAAAGGAATGAGCAGAGGAGGAGGCGTTGGCAGTTATGGCCGGGGCGGGAGTTTCGCTCGCCTTTTTGAACGAGGAGGGAGGAAGGAAAGCTAATGCCAAATGAATCGGCATTTCGGCCTTAAAATAAACACGTTCAAATAAATAAATAAAAAATAATATTCGTTCAAAAAATAATAAAAAAATAATAGAAAAAAATAAAGGGATAATTCGAAGCGCATGTAAGGAGTTTTACATCAAATTTTCCTAAAAATCCCGCAAAATGCCCATGCTAGCTAATAATTAAATAAAAATGAATCATGATTATATGTCACTCGATAAAAGACAAAATGATGAGGTGAAATGTAAATTAAATTATCGAGTCATACAATAATGTCAATTCTAATTTTAAGTAATATTTCTTGTCATACGATAGTTTAAAATCTATTTCTTAAAATAAATCAAATATTTTAGCAGTTTCTCACAAAACTTGATTATAGAGGTGATGTGATCATATTTTTGTTGAGTGATTCCTTAAATTTGTCTCGCCACTTTGAAATTAATTTCGTAAATCAATCTTTAAAACAAGACGAATGTTCTGGAAATGATGAAGAAAGCTTGGAGAAGTGAGATCTCAGGGACTCCAATGTTTGTGTTGTGTTTGAAGTTGGCCGGTGTCCAAAAGACTTCCAAGAAGTTTATCATTGAGCTCTTTCATCAACGCCCTAGCAACTTCTTTCATCTTCCCGCACTTTCATCAAACTCCCTTCGGCCATAGTTCTTCAGTTCGGTAAGTGGCTAGCTGATGAGACGCAGTTCTGGCCCGTCGGCCGGTGAGGTATAAAGCGGGTCGCCGGGCTCGAGGCAGCCACCGCTGATCGGAAAAGGATACAGCCGAAATCCAAGTCCAATATTCGGGTAGGGATTTGGACTCTGCATGAATCCGGGTCTATAACCCTCTTGACCCGGTACGAATTCGGGTCTGTGACCCGAATTTGTCCGACCCGACTTTTCATCCGGGTCGATCTCTCTCCGGTATAACTGGGCCCATCCATATTCTGCCCGGTGGTCCATTGTCCTTGGACAGGATACCACGGAATCGGGGCCCATTGTATTGGGCCGAAGGTTGGCGCTGCGGCAGGGGCAAAACTAGTTGAATTTTTAGCGCCGTCGGGATGTGAACGAGAGGATTCTCCTTTTCTTCAATCAGATTAATTTGTTCTGACAAAGCTGGGGTTTGATTCTGTAATGTGGTCGGAGAGGTGGGGATCTCTATATTTTTGTGTCCTTTGCCATGGTATCAAGGAAGGGGAATTCCTAATCGGTTTACTGATTTGTTTTTGTAGAATATGGACTTGCAACAACAACTCAGAAAAGGAATCGAAGGCAATTCAATGAATGCAGAAGCTAGCCTAAGAAAGTTGCTCTGATGCCATGATAGAAAAGAGAAAGGAAGTGGGAGAATGTTTTCTACTTTGTACATTTACATTGATCCTATTTGTAGTCTACAGGATCAAAGAAAAAAAGGAAATAATGTACAGAAAATATACAGTTGCCATGAAATACATGAATAAATATTCATTATATTCATCTTATCTAATGTACTTTTTGTACATTTGTCTAAAGGATCTATCCATCTTCCCTATCTCATTCGATACATTGATATTAAAAAAGTATATTAAATAAATGATTCTTACAGAGAATATGTATAAAAGAATAGAATATATCCAGAAATTCCTATACATCAAGAAAATCTTTTGGATTTACTTGGTAATTAGAATATATCCTTCCTATACATCAAGAAAATGATGGAATCTCGATCAGAATTATATCTCCAACAGGTTCTTCCTTCTTTTAGTGATTTAAGATTCTTGTATCCGTCACTCCTTGTCGGACTCATTCCCAATGTGATGGCGTGCACATCCCGATACATCATACGCGGGCGGTGTTTTAAAACGCTGGGAAAGGGTTTCGTAATCAATTTGCATCCTCACTTTGTTAACAATAACGATCTGCTTCCGAAGTTCTAGCACTGGACGCTAAAATCTCGAATTGAATCTGCCGTCCAATGCTATTTTTGTCCAGTCTATCTACCAAAGTGTCATGTTCTTTCCAGAATATAACGAAAGACGGGGAAGCTTGGAGACACACAAACAATCGAGCGGAAGATAAGCGCAGAAAACGAACTTGATATGTATGATTTATGTGGTTTGACCTAGTATGCCTAATCCCAGGGAGATAGATGGACAAGATCCTCGACTATGATCAACAACAGCATATTACAATGACTCATGACAAGAGTAGAAATTTTGTGTAGTTAAAACGGGTTATTTTTTGCGAAACCGAAATAGAAATAGAAAAGAACTCGTTACAATCGAGCAGAAGATAAGCGTAGAAAAGGAACTTGATATGTATGATTTATGTGGTTTGCGTATGGTGATGGAGCTGTGATCAACAACAGCAGTTTGATCGCGACAAAAAAAAAAAGAAAATATTATTTAAGTTTGTGGAAGAAAATTGTAGAAATTTTAATACTAATGACATAAATGTAATTTTCATGTTAAAGCGGTGGATAGATCTTTTACTGCTGCTATTTTCATTATAACTATGTATGCCTTATAATCCTCCTATATATTGGGGCAATATTTTTGAAGCTTGTAGCGTTGATACTAATATTAATAGTGAAAAAATTACCTAGTGCAATACCATGATTTTGCCCCCATTTGATTTTGTGAAACGATTTTCATGTAAAATTTTGTCTTGTTTTCTTCTTTATTTTTCCTCTTCAAACATTCTCGGTCCAAACATATAATTTCTCAAATTCTAATAAAAGAGATATGAAGTGTTTACTTTGCGAACTCCCTAAGCTCTCTCTTGAGTTAGGCTTTTCGTTCTAAGCGAAATATATCAAAAACCAGACTTAGAACTCAATCCTGCATGTGTTTTAGGGGTCAATAAAGCAGAATGATCGAGCAGTTGGAGGGGGAGCTGCTTGGACCAGACCAAACTGGCTAGTTGAGTCTGATTCTTGAGATTGTCGGTCCGCTTCTCGATTCCAAAGATGAACTAGATTGATTGGACTAGATCGACTATATATTTTTTTTATTTCTTTGTAAAATTAAGGAAAGAGAGTGGCGTGAATGAATTTGTTTCCCATTAATCCTCGCTTGTTGACCCATCTTTCCCATTATCTTCCAAAAAGAATAAACCTCTGTATGATTTTTCCTCATGACCAGATTCCCTTGCCAACTTGTTGCCAAAATAAAATAGAGACAATGACAATCTCCTTTGCTTCTCTCTTCAATCACCGCCACATTTTTTGCCCCTTTTTGCATAGTCTGGAGGAATTAATTCCTTTGATCATGCTCGCCAAAATTTATAGGACAAAAACATGAAAGATTTCTTTGATTGCTAATCCAATCCTAAATTTATTGTCCGAATTTTAAGTCAATCATAAACTTTTAATTGATTCAATCTAGTTGATAAAAGTACCAAAGAAGTTATAAACATATTCCATGGATACTAATTTAGCCTAGAACATTTCAATTGGATTAATTTAGTTCGAAACACTTTTACATTGATACCATCCGACTAATTTAAGCAAGAAATTAACATAAACGTTAAGCATTCTACTTGACATGATAGACATTGATGTTGACATTTTAAAATAGTTTTTATTTTTTATAATTTATTGTTCTTGTCTTTTCTTTATTTCTTTCATTTTCCTTTTTTTTTTTGGCTACCAAGGGTCTCTTGTGACCCTTGTCAGCCACTAGGCAAGGGCCAGCAAACCCTTGTCGGCCGCTGGCAATGGTCGTGGCCCTTGCCCAAGCGATGCCTTCATGCTGGCGAGGGTGCGATGGCCCTAAGCATTTGCAGAGATCTGGGTATTGAAGTAGAAATGAATCGACCAAACAAAGCTAGAACCTACTGCAACTCTACTGAAATTGTCAACGATATTCGCGAAGAGCAAAAGGTGCACATACGGTGATGTATGATATAAGTGCATGTATTCTCGGCTCCGCAATATCAAACACAGGAGGACAGAAACAAGCAGTACCGAGATTATTCACCCGGTTTGATATCTCATACAAAGCCCGCAGACAAACCAGTTTCCACGAGCCATGCTAGATACATGATACGCGTTTCCCCGACATGTTAATCTGTTTTCGTCTGCATTTTTCTTAGAGGACTACATGATATTAACACAGGACAGATCAGAATAGAAATAGGTCATACTGTATGGCATGATGCCATTTTATTACTTTGAGCATTACTATGTTCGGCCTGAGATTGATCTAGAGATAGCCCTTTTCTTTGCAGCACTGGATAGCTCCATCAAACATGTCCTCGATCCCGTACTTATACTCGAAACCAGCATCCAACAGCTTCCTCGATGAAAGGCTGGCGAGCCTGGGGCCTTTCACTTCCTTCAAGGACCTACAAAGATTTTAAAAACTCTGCTCTCAGTTCAAGAACAGCAATAGTAGATCTGTTAAATCATGAGATGGGATACAGCAGGACTTACTCCGGTGAGGGTATCTGAAACTCCGGGTATCTTTCTGAGAGAAACTTGGACATCTCTTCGATGGTCATTGTGGCTGAGGAACATATGTACCGGCCCTTGGCGTCAGGGTGCTTGAAGAGGAAGGTGTGCGCTCTCACCACGTCGTCCACATGCACGAGCGATGCTCTGAGGAGAATAGAGTACTCATTCTCATTCCCTGTTAATTTCAAACGGGATTTTCCGCAGTCAAAATAAGACTTAAAAGGAAGCGTGTACCATTGAGATAAACATGAAGATATGAGCCGCACGGCTTATGGTCTTGTCTTCCTTTGTCATACATTTGACATAGAACGGAGAAACGTTGTCAAATTATGGAAATTATGCATCTTTTTAGTGACCAAATCAATCAAAGTGGTCATGAATATGACTATGACATGCAAGGTATAAGAATGTTATTGCAAAATCTATATATCATATTGACCAATATTACTTGAACCCTTAATTATGTGAGTCTCACATGATCAACGATCTAGATATATTTCACATACCTAATACCAAAGCCAGCGAATTCTGGACAGATGAGGCGAACTTGGGACAAATGAATGGTCCATGAACGAGTGAGGGAAGGACTGTCACCACTTCCAGCCCGTGCCTCTCTCCGAACTCGAGAACCGCCTTCTCGGTCAATGTCTTTGAGATTGCGTATGAAGCTGCAAACCTCGTGATTCCTCTGATGGAGTCAACATCGCTCCACGAGTCCTCATCCAGTATATCAGCGTTGGAGTTGTTAAGTTGAACTGCATACGAGCTTGAGGTGTACACAACCCGCTTCACGGTCTTGGAGTTCAGGCAGGCCTTCAGGATGCCTAATGCTCCATCGATGCATCTTTTGGTGACGACTGGCTCTGGCTCTCTGTCCTCAAAGTCCACTGGGGTGGCGACGTGGAAGACTCCAACACAGCCATCAATGGCTGGGCCGAAACTGTTGGGATCACTGAGCTCAGCAGGGAGGATTCGGAGCCTTTCCGATGCTCCTGGCAGATTTTTCAAGAAGCTGATGTCTCTGGTGCCATCTGACCAGTACAATCCGTCAATCGCATCCCAAATAAAAGTTCAAATATTTAATAGGATATGGATTTGTCGTGTTAATAAGAGAAACCGATCCAGAGAAAATTAACTGATACAACATGGCTCATTCAGGAAATAATCTGAATACACCATAAAACTTAGCAATATGGACTGCAAGAAAAGCTGATTCAAGAGAGCGTGAGAGAGAGTTCATAAATAGAACAAGAGCAAGAGATTTTATATTAGTCACCTGGGCATATGGAACATGTTCATATCTGATCATATAAGAGAAATCTAATCATCATTAACCAAGCCTATCACCATTAATTTAACCCATATTTAGTCAATCTTATGCTTTCTCACGCATGAAAAGCGGCATATGATCTATGTCCGACTGTAATTCCAAACAAAATGGTTCCTCGACGCCCGTACGGGACATAGTATAAATAATTTCTGCAATAGCTAACGCCCAAACCCTTTCTGCGTTTATTTCTCCACAAACACAGACCATTTGAAACGCATACGTATTGTGCATGCACAAACAGATCAGAGAATGTATGGACAGCACAGAACATCAGTCAAAAGAACTTTACACTTGACCAGAACTCATGCCAATTTTCCATGTTCAGGCAGGAAAAAAGAAGAAAGACTTACCCGGGTCGGGTCTGATAGTGGTCCGGACCGAGTAACCCTGTTCAAGGAGCCTCATGACGAGCCATGAAGCTATGAAGCCAGTACCACCCGTCACGCACACCGTGCCTCTGTTGCCCTCCATAACTTGGAGAAGTGAAGAGCTTCAAGTTTCAGAAGGCACCAAACTTTTTCGAGTGACCTTGATGTTTTGGCCGGCAGAGTCTGCTTGCATCTTCCTTACAGGGACGCCACGTTGAAAAAGTGGGTGCAACCAATTGCTTAAGCTTTCTCTCTAAGAGTTATATGGATAATGTCCGCATTGAATGATAACCGCTCGGTCTGCTTTTCTTCAATCCGTCACTGCAGCCTATCACCATGGCGTTGGATAAAAATAAATCTTTCTACGTGAGGTAAGAGGATGCTTGAGACACTAGAGGCGCATATGATAAAATTTCTACTTCTCTATTTTTTTATTCCTCTATTCCCCGAAACAGGTTTAGAACATAAATCCGTTTGGTAACGTAATTTGATTATTCTATTTCTGGAACATATTTCTATTCAAGAAATAGATTTGAAGAAAAAAATCTAAAGTTAAAATTTTTAACTTCTCAATTTCTAGCCAGAAATCAATTTATGTTCTAGAAATTTTGTCATGCGCACTCTAGCTGGCCCAAGATTCGGTCAAACAACTCGAATTTATGACCTTGTTAAAGACAATGCAACCTCTTTACCACTAGGCTACCACACTTGGTGATACATAGCCATGCTTCATATGAGAATGTATATATTCTACATTCTAAGGTTGGGTTTTTTTTTTTTTTGGGGGGGGAGGGGGGGGTGTGGGTACTAATATGAGCAATGCTATATATATGAGTAATATCGCCAAAAATCCAAAATTAGTATAACAATGATAAATTTATCCAAAACTAATTTTATTACACTCAAAAACTCTAAATTGATATATTTGGGACATATATACCCTATGTTAAATTTGATTAATACTACAAAAAAACACAAAATTGGTACAATTATGACAAACGGTGAGTAAAATTCCAAAGTGGTACACTGGTCAATTGTCATGTATTATTCAACTAAGAAATTTAATAATAAAATTTAATGAAAACTAATAAATGGTAAATTTGTTGCAAATGTATCAATTTGGGGTAATTTTGTCAAAAGTGAACTAATGTGAGCAATGTTATATATATGAGTAATATTACATAAAATTCCAAATTAGTACATCAATGATATAAAGCAGGCCAGAGGGATTCTCCCAAGCAATGTGGGACAACTAAGATCCCTTTAGCATGCACCCTTTCATTACTCTAAAAAAATCGACAAATATACCCTCTATTAAACTAATTTCATTACCCTAAAAAACTCAGCAAATATATCCTCTATTAAACTAGATTAATACTATAAAAAACACAAAACCGGTGCAACTATGACAAACCGAAAGTAAAATCCCAAACTAGTATACTGAATAATTGTTATGTGTTATCTAACTCAACAATTTAATAATAAAAATTAATGTAAACTATTAAATGGTAAATTTGTCACAAGTGTATCATTTCATGACTTTTGGTAACCAAAAACTTAGTTTGTGATAGATTTGTCATAAGTGTACCAACTTTGAGGTTTTTTGTGTGCATGTGTATATATATATAGATAACCTATTTCTTTATTTAAATCAAAGAAATAACTAGGTCCATGACATTAATTATGAACTTGTATAAGGTACTTATGTAAAAAGTCATAAACCTATTGTATGGTGTCAATTGGGTACTAAATTTTTTAATTTGGCCATTTTAATTCTAAACCTTTTGATAATTTACTTATTTTGACTAAATTTAACTGAAGTGGAGGCCGACCGCCTTACATTATATGGCCAACGTTGACACAAATGCTTTTTACAATCTTTTAAAAAATTTGAATTTTTACCTTTTCCTTTTTTATATTCATTTTGATTCTATTAGTATTTGGGAATATTTAGAGCACAAGTTGTAGGCCCTACTTTATTTTAAATGAAGAACCTTCCGTTCTAAAAAAGTTTTGACTCTTTTTGATCAAATGCTTGATTTTGTTGTTTTTGGAGCTTCCTCATCATCCTATTATGTTCTATTTCTTTTTTTCCTATTTTCGACAATCCAAGGCCTCAAATGGCCATTGGAGGTCATCGGCCACAGCGAGGGTTCTTGGACCACAATGAGGGCATTGTGGTTTCTTGCCCAAATATAGATGAGGCGAGGGTCGGTGTGCCAAATTGCAATTCTTTGTGGTTGACCTCCCCCCACTTGAATTGGCTCGAACCCTCAGTCAATGGCCTCCATTAGCCATCGTTGAGGCCCCGGATTGGCAGAGGGAAATAGGGAAAAAAATAAAGAAAGAAAAAAAAAAAAAAAAGATTGTAAAAATTCATAAAAAATTACAAAAAAAAAATAAATAGATTATAAGAATTGTTTGTGCACGTGAGATGCCTAACGGCCAAGTCAACGATTTTGGACTAAATTTGATTGGAAGAATTGCATTAATAAATCATTAAAAAATTTAGGACTAAGTTGATCAAATAAAAAAATTAAAATTGAATTGGCTCTTGTATAATAATTTTAGGATATTTTAGATATTTTTTTCGAAATCGATGCATATGGCTTGGCATTCTAGAAGAGGACGGCCATCATGCTTTTCAGTGGTAGGAGAGGAATTTTCTCTTCCATTGTCCTCGTCAAATTTTTAGGGGAGGTTGGTTGCTAGCTAATAATTAAATAAAAATAAAGCATGATTATATGTCGCTCGATAAAAGACGAAATAATAAGGTGAAATGTAAATTAAATTATCGTGTCCTACAATAATGCCGATTGTAATTTTAAGTAATATTTCTTATCGTACGATAGTTTAAATCCTAGAATAAATCAAATATTTTAGCAGTTTCTCACAAAACTTGATTATAGAGATGATGTGATCATATTTTTTGTTGAGTGATTCCTTAAATTTGTCTCACCACTTTGAAATTAATTTCGTAAATCAATCTTTAAAACAAGATGAATGTTCTGGAAATTATGAAGAAAGCTTGGAGAAGTGAGATATAAGGGACTCTAATGTTTGGGTTGTCTTTGAAGTTGGCCGGTGTCCAAAAGGCTTTAAAGAAGTTTAACATTGAGCTCTTTCATCAACGCCCTAGCAACCGCAGGATTTTCCCCTTCTTGTTCTTCTTTCATCTTCCCGCACTTTCATCAAACTCCCTTCGGCCATAGTGTATCAGCATCAATGTAGTATTTCACCACGCTTTACTCTGTGCAAAACTGATCAAGCTCATCAGAATAAAATTCCAAACCCTTCATCAGTTCTTAAGCATATGATCTTTCTTCCTATCAACTTTTCAAACATTTCCTTTTCTGACTTAAACCAACTAGGATCCTTGCTCATGTGCTTAAGAAGATAATTCCAGACCTTCCTCGAAATGTCATCAATAAAGGATAACATATGCCTAGCACATCCCTTAAAATGGAACTTAATAAGGTCCCCATAAGCCTAAGTGTATGCAGCCTACAATCTTCAAGGTACGTTGAATTACCATATTGAACTTTACTCTTCGTTGACTACTCTTGCTGCAATGTTCGTAGAAGTTCTTCTCAATTTGGTGACCTCCCAATAGACCCCTTTTAACTCAGAATAATCTCCTACCTCTCACTCATGTGTCAGAGTTTCATGTGTCTCAATTGTACTATGTCCTCAATCGAGGAGATGCAACGGGCAGTCGGTCTTCCCTTACATCATAGTAAGCCCACCTTGGGATATCTTCAAAACTCCATCTTCAATGGAGACCAGCTATCCAAACCTATCAATAGCACTAAGTGAGATAAGGTTCTATCTCAGCTTTGATATATGCCTTATGTTAGTCAAATTCTCACCAGTCCATTGTGCATCTTAAGCACGTTAGTTATGTTTTGTCATTTAAATTTCTAATCATTATAGAACTAAAGTCCGTTCGTTTTGCGGAAAATATCATGTTTCCGGAAAACATTTTCCTGGAAGTCATTTTCCAGGAAAATGATTCTATTTTTTGGTGTTCGCTGAAACCTAAACTTTGAGACTGTTTGTTAGCTAATTTAATTGTTTGGGAAAAATTATAAAAAATTAAAATTTAATATTTTTAATTGACCAAAAAATTAGTTTTATTTTTATATTTTTTAAAATGAAATTTTAATTATTTTTATTTTTTAAATCGAAATTTTTATTATTTTTTCTTTCCTTTTCTTTTTTCCTTTTTCTTTTCCTTCCTTCGCCGCCTCCTTCCTCCTCCTTCATCCGCCGTTGCATGCCTAACGATGGCTGGCTGCCCGGCGACCGACCAAGACCCGGTCGCCAGATCTGGCGAGCTCGAGGCTCGGCCGATCTCGCCCGAGCTCGCCAGAGTTTCGCCGGGCTCTGGCAAGCCGCGAGCTTGCCGGATCTGGCGGTGGAGCTCTAGCTTCTTTTTCAATGATGGAAAACATTTTCCCTGACTAGTTTATTTTCCGTGAAACGAACGCTGGAAAATCTGAAAAACGTTTTCCCGGAAGTCATTTTTCGCGAAACGAATGGACCCTAAATAAGATATGATATGAAATTCATAGATTTTGTATATTCTATCCATTGTTTGGTGAATCACATTAATAAATTTTGATCTATTTACATTATATTATGTATGTTGCTTAGCATAAATGGCATATCAATGTAAATGAATCTCAAAGTTGCATAAATGGCGGTGGTAAAAATCTCTCTCTACACTTTTGTCTACTTCATTTTTATTTGCTTTTTATTTTTTTTCCCCTTCCATCATTTTCTCATAAAATCTTATTAAATAGTAAAATGTACTAATATGCCTAAAATATTAAAAATAGCCAAAATATGTAATAAATATAAATATAAATTTATATATTGAATTTATATTTTAAGATAGAATTAAGTTTGAATATTTAACTAAAAATAAGATTAAATTGAAAAACTAAATTTACATTGAAATATAATTTTAATTTTATTAATTTAAGAAGTTTATTATTTGAGAAAAATAACTTTTCTATTATAGATGTTAGAAATCCATCTTTATCCCACCTCCCCCATAGAATAATTTAATAATGGTTATATCTGTTTTATATTTGACTTTATCCTATCTTGAACAGGCACTAAATTTAAGATATACTAAAATTTATCTTACCTTGAATTTTATTCTGATTGACATACATAACCCTTAGGTAGTAAGCTAGTCTTTATAAAGAGTCATATAATAATACCATCTAGAGTCAAGCATCCAATTATCACCTAATGAACTCATGGTGATTGCTAACTCATCATCGGCATCACTGGAACTATTATTTGCTATGGTTACCATCGACTACAAACTCCAACTTAATCCATTTGCCCTTGCACCTTAGGCAATTTGTCATTTGGTGTCCTCGCTCATTGCAGCATAACATCAACCGAACATAAGACCTCCAACGACTCTTCAATATGCTAATTTCAAATTCTCTACAATCGCCTCTACCTCAGATAAAAAAGCCTAATGCCATATATCTCTTGAAGTTATCTTCTTGTAATTTCTTTTGCCACTCTTTAGAGAGCAAGGTGATTTTTACCTTTTCCAAGGTAATCATAGTGCACCCTACAACAACGAATCGATCAAGTGCTCAAAAGAATCTGACAGACATGCCAACAACATCATTTCTTCTTTCTCATCCAGCAAGGCCTCACTAAGGTTCTCATCAAGTCTATAATGAGTTTGTTAAACCTATCTAAACAGGTTCTTATAGATGTACCGTAGACCATTTGGAATGAAAACAACCTTTTCAGCACGTACAAATGATTGTTCAAACCTTCATTTGATAAAGCGATTGAAGTTTTGCCCACCACGCTTAAGCATTCTTATCTTTGGCCACTTCGATCATTACCTTATCCAATAGATTCAGCATGATTATACTTTTGGCCTTCTTCATCAACTCTACTTTATTAGCCTCTTTCATAGTTCCTGGAAATTTCTTTTTTACATCCAATGCGTTTGATGGTTGTTAACAGGGCACACATCTTAACTCTTTTGGAACCCAAAGTTGTTTCTTTTGTCGAAATTCTCAATTTCTACTTTCACTTCAAACATAATTGCAACAACATAATTTCCAGACAATGATTAGATAAGGAAAAACCCCATCATAATTGCATAATTGTGCTCTTTGACGGTTCTT
Organism: Eucalyptus decipiens; assembly: GCA_014182575.1. Taxonomy (NCBI): domain Eukaryota; kingdom Viridiplantae; phylum Streptophyta; class Magnoliopsida; order Myrtales; family Myrtaceae; genus Eucalyptus; species Eucalyptus decipiens. The sequence goes on from CM024613.1 coordinate 18,135,442, forward strand.
GAGATCTCCTTTCCGAATTTGTTCTGATTGACATGAGTTGGGCACCTTCTGATGTACCCATTTTCTTTGCAGCTCCTAATTGCTCCATCGAACCTGTCCTCGAGTCCGTGCTTGAATTCGAAACTGATGTCCAAGACTTCTTTGATGAAAAGCCAGGCATTTCGCGACTTCTAATTCGCTTTCGAGCTTTTTATTTCTTGTGAAGAAGGCCCTCCTGATTAGTTCATAAGCACACCGTCTGCATAAAAGCTCAGAGTTTAAACACTTCGGCCATTCCTGCACAACGCAAATACTGATCCCTAGATAACCAGATTTCCAACTCACGCATGATCAGATCAGTACACCGATCACGAAAGTGACTAGTTTTTCCTGTATTTATAAAAAGTGCATTATTACTTTGAGTTAAAACATCATTTGGCAACTATGTTTGGTACTCACTTGAATGAATATCAGCCTATTGTTCCACCTCCACTTGGTGATGGCTCTACTTTTATTTGCAGGAGATGCAGAGAAGAGGTGTTCATCAAATCTACGGATGAAGCATGGAAAGTGACTGAAAATGGACCCGAAGTCGCAAGACATAACAAGTTCGAGGGTCCTGCTAACAAGAGAATGGCCGATGCCAATGCTATAGAAGAGGTATATGATTCTTTTCTATGATGATTTTGATTCTACGTTTAAAGAAGTGCATGTTGAGTGGAAAAGGCTTCTGAACGATGCATTGAATAAGGAAACTGGTTCTTTTAAAGGAACAAAATTGTGTTTTGAAGTAAGAAAGTGTATTTTACGTAATATTTCCAAGAGGATATGGGGAGACAATTGATATAACATGGATTAAATAAGACGCGGGAGATTGTCATTACTTGTGGTATTCTCCAAAAATGTACCATTCCAGATTAAATATTACTAACATTCAGTAATCTAGTCTTCGAGTTCATGTTAACATAAATGTTGCAGCATTAAGCTTCGGAAACAGAAATTGTCAGCGAGATTCACGAAGAAAGAAACGTGCATATATGGAGATGTAGGGTGTGAGTGCATATATTCTCAGCACTGCAATATCGAATACAAAATGACAGAAACAAGCAGTACCAAGATTATTCGCGTGGTTTGACATCTTGCACAAAGCCATCGGACAAATTGATTTTCACGAGCCGTGCTAGATACATGATAAGCTTTTCCCCGACATGTTTCTCTGTTTTCGTCTGCATTTTTCTTGGAGGACCATACGATATGAACCTAGGACCGATCAGAATAGATATAGGTCATACTGTATGGCATGACGCCAGCTTATTACTTTGAACATTACAATGTTCGGCTTGAGGTACTGAGTTCTATCATATGCATGGAATAGAGATTGATCTAGAGAAAGCCCTTTTCTTTGCAGCACTGGATGGCTCCGTCGAACATGTCCTCGACTCTGTACTTATACTCGAAACCGGCATGCAACAGCTTCCTCGTTGAAAGGCTGGCGAGCCTGGGGCCTTTCACTTCCTTCAAGGATCTGCAAGGATTTGAAAAACTCTGCTCTTAGTTCAAGAACAGCAACAGCAGATCAGTTAGATCATGAAATGGGATACAGCAGGACTTACTCCGGTGAGGGTATCTGAAACTCCGGGTATCTTTCCGAGAGAAACTTGGACATCTCTTCGATGGTCATTGTGGCCGAGGAACATATGTACCGCCCCTTGGCGTCGGGGTGCTCGAAGAGGAAGATGTGTGCTCTCGCCACGTCGTCCACATGCACGAGAGATACTTTGAGAAGAACATTGTACTCATTCTCATTCCCTGTAAATTTCAAACCCCAGTCATTTTAAGATTTTAGATTGTTTGTATTATCGAAATGAAGACAAACATATGAATGGACAGATTACAGTCTTGTCTTCCTTTATCATCTACTTGACATCAAACAGAGACACATTCTCAAATTATGGAGTTTATGTACCACTATCTACACGAGTCTCTCCGTGGATCTCACGTGATCAATGGTCTAAATTGACTTGGCTCACATGATTTATATAAATCATGTGATATTTTTTGGTGTATCATATACCTAATACCAAAGCCAGCGTAGTCCGGACGGATGCGGCAAACTTGGGACAAATGAAGGGTCCATGGACCAATGAGAGAACCACTGTCACCACTTCCAATCCGTGCTTCTCTCCGAACTCGAGAACTGCCTTCTCAGTCAATGTCTTCGAGATTGCATACGAGGCTCCAAATGTCGTGATATCTCTGATGGAGTCGACGTCGCTCCATGAGTCCTCATCCAGTATATCGGCATTGGAGTTGTTGAGTCGAACAGCAGATGCACTCGCAGTGTACACGACCCGCTTCAGAGTCTTGGAGTTCAGGCAGGCCCTCAGGATGGCTAACGCTCCATCGATGGATCTTTTGGTGACGACTGGCTCTGGCTCTCTGTCCTCAAAGTCCACTGGGGTGGCGACCTGGAAGACTCCGACGCAGCCTTCAATGGCTGGGCCGAAACTTTGGGGTTCACCAAGGTCGGCGGTGAAGATTCGGAGCCTTTCTGATGCTCCCGGTAGATTTTTCAAGAAGTTGATGTCTCCGCTGCCTTCTGATAAGAACAAATCCGTCAATTGCGTTGTGAATAAAAAAGCTCAAACAATTTTTTTGGTCGGAAAAGCTCAAACATTTAATTGGAGATCAATGGATCAGGCTAGTGAGAGAAGCCAGTCCAGGGAAAATCAACTAATACAGCATGTCTCTTTCATGGAGTACCCTGAATTACACCATATACCTTAGCAATATGGACTGCACGAAAAGCTGTTGCAAGGGAGAGTCAGTCAATTATTATGTAGAACAACAGCAAGAGATTCTATTTTGGCCACCTCAGCATATGGTAAATGTAAACATAAATCATATAACGAAAATCAGATCAATTGTTAACTGAGTCTATTGCCATTAATTAGTTCATCTTATGCTGTCTCACGCTTCAAAAGGCAGTAAAAAGGGTTTCCTTTTAATGGTAATTCCAATCGAAATCGATCCTTAGACGCCCGAATTGGACGAAATATATAAAAATTTCTGCATTTATTTCTCCCACACACAGACCATGTGAAACACTTGCATAGTCAAATACACTTGATCCTTACGAAATATACACATATCCTCGATCAAGAATGCCAACCCCACTATTGACTATGAATGTGCTTGCACAAACAGATCAGAGGATGTTGGACTGTTTTCAACACGCTCAGCACAAAACATCAGTGTAAGACTCCAATTGATCAGAACTCATGGCAAGAATGAATCTCCAAGATCAGGCAGGAAAAAACAAGAAAGAAAAGAAAGACTAACCCAGTTCGGGTATGACTGTTGTCCGGACTGAGTAACCGCGTTCAAGGAGCCTCATGATCAACCATGAAGCTATGAAGCCATCACCACCGGTAACGCACACCGCGCCTTTATCACTCGCCATCGATCTCTCTCGCTCTCTCCCTCTCTGCACAACTGGTTCTTGATGCAAATGAGGCTTCCGTATACTATCAGAGAGAGGTAGCTGTGGAGCCTGTTTGGATATAATAAGTGTTGTTGATAGCCAGGGAAGCAAGAAAAGAATAGATAAATGTATTGTACATTGCTGGTCTTCTCTCATCGATTTAAGCTTCTTTGTTTTACCCGTTACCAATACAATGGCGTCCACGTGCTGATACATCGTGCATCTCGTGTGCGATCTTAAAGTATTGGGAGATAATTTTTCTAATCCATCGCGCATCCGACTTTTTGCACCCACGTCAATTTTCATCTTCACTTTTTAATAACGATTCACGTCATAACTTCCAGCACTAGACTTCAAATTTCGTCTGCCATCCCATTACTAAAGGTGGCAAAATGGGTCTTAGACCCATATATGATTCATTTAAATCATAAATGGCCATATATGAATCACTTAGTATTTAATAAAAAGTAGTTAAATAGGTTTAATAATCAAAGACTTAAGATAAGTGAGTCTTAAGTGGGTTGGATTTGGAACCCACTTTTAACCAAAACCTCACAATCTCTCTCTTCCCTCTTTAACTTTATAAAAATCGAAATTGTAATTATTTTTTAATTTTAATTTTCTTTTCTTTTTCTTTCCTTTTTTTCTTTCTTCTCCTCCTTCTAGTGGCTGGCACGGTGATGGCCGGCGACCGGTAGGCGAGCCTTGAGCTTGCCGACGTTAGGTGAGCTCGAGCTCGCCGGATCCGGCGAGGCGTAGGCCTCGCCGATGTCCGACGAGGCTTGAGCCTTGCCGATTTGGCGAGACTCGAACTTGCTGGGGTCAACCGAGCTCGAGCTCGCGGATCTAGCGAGGCGGAGGCCTCACCAACGCCCGGCAAGGCTCGAGCCTCGCCAATCGGGCGAGACTCGAACTCGCCGTTGAGGGGCAAGCTCAAGCCTCGCCAATCTGGCGAGCCTCGAGCTCACTAGATTTGCCTCATTGACGTTCGGCGAGGCTCGAGCCTCGCCGATCTTGTGAGACTCAAGCTTGCTAGCGTCGGGCAAGCTCGAGCTCATCGGATCCGGCGAGCCTCGAGGTCACCCGCATCGGCAAGCCGGGTGAGCTCGAGGCTCGCCTATGGTCGGTTGTCGCCTATTGTCGTGGCGGTGGCGGCGGCCGACCAAAGAAGAAGAAGAACAAAAAAGAAAAAAGAAAATAGGAAAGAGAAAAGAAAATGAAAAATTGTATTCTTAAAAAATAAAAATAAAAATAATTAAAATTTTAATTTTTTTAAAAATAAAAATAATTAAAATTCGATTTTTTAAAATAATTATTTTAAAAATTATAAAAATTGTCCAATAAATTTGTGTTGTATAAAACTATTTTAGCAATATCATTTTCAAAAAATATTATATATATATATATATATATATATATATATATAAATGAGTCAAGTATGGGTTGAGTATAGGTCGGGTCGGGTATGGGTCAAAAATTTTACATTGCAATAAATATGTTATAAATGGGTTAAATGGGTTGATTTGAGTTAGACCGTTTATGACCCGACCCAAACCCAACCCGACCTACCCGTTTAACGGGTCTACCCATTACTTAGCCGACTTATTTAGACTCCGTTTGTTTCGAGAAAAATAATTTCCGAGAAATTTTTTCGGATTTTGGTGTTCGTTTCACGTAAAATGAATTCCTCAGGGAAAATGTTTTTGATCAAAGGAAAAAGTCTTCTAAAGTAGTGGAAAACATTTTCTTCACTTGATCTCTCTTAACTTACACTTCTACAAATCCTCACTTCTTCCTCCCATTTCTTCTTTTTCTTTTTCTTTTTTAATTCAAATTATTTTTTAATTTAATTTTTCTTTTTTAATTCGAATTATTTTTAATTTCCTTTTTCTTTTCCTTTTTTTTTTTGTTTCCCAGCTTCTTTTGTCTTGGCTAGTTGTTAAACTAGGCGAACCTCAAACTCGTCGATTTGGTGAGCCTTGAGCTTGACGCTCGCGGTCGCCAATCTAGTGAGCAGAAAATATTTTCCTTACCGAACATCGGAAAATATTTTCCAAAACATTTTTTAAGTTTTAACTGAACACAAAAAAATATTGTCATTTTCCTAGAAAATGACTTCTGGAAAAATATTTTTCGGAAATGGCCAATTTTCCGCGAAACGAACGGACCCTTAGCAAACGGTCATTTGCCTTCTAAAAATGTCACGCGTGACAGCGGAAGCTTGGACAGAACCAACTAAACCGAGTGAGCGGAATATGAACCTCACACCTAGGATTTGTGGTCCGATCAGGTTACTCTATGGGGAAGAGATGGACAAGATGTTCGACTACAAGCAAAGATTACAATCGCTTGAAATACACCACTCAAGTCTTCTTCAGACACTAATTATGTCGGGATAATCTGACAAATTATTATAGTAAAAATGCAAAGTGTTTACTGACGTACGTCTATCAGTACTAGAAAAGCTGATCCAAGCAAGTTGGGCACCTTCAGATGTACCCACTTTCATTGCAGCGTCAACTTGCTCCATCGAACCTGTCCTCGAGTTCATGCTTGAACCCGAAACTGATGTCCAAGAGCTTCTTTGATGAAAAGCCAGGCATCTTGTGACATTCTTTCTCTTAACAAAAGCTCTCTTGATTAGTTCAGAAGCAATACGTTCGAAAATGAGTCTTTACTCGGTCCACCACCGATATGAGAACACAAATGTTGAAGACTGAAAGCTAATATGCCGGTCATTCCTGCACAGTTGAGATTCTAATCCCTAGATAAACAGATTTCTATTTCACGCGAGATCAGATCATGACACCAACTCAAGAAAATAGTTAATCTTTGTCATTTACATGAAAAGCGCAATATTGTTCAAGTTAAAGATCATTAGGCCACCATATTAGGTGGTTAATTTATTGTTCAACCTCCACTTTTTGATGGCTGTAAATCTATTTATAGGAGATGCGGAAGAGAGATGTTCATCATATCCATGGATTATGAAGCATGGAAAGCGATTGAAGATGGACAAGACATTGCACCTAGAAAGGAAAAGATTATATTGATGAGAAGAAACTACCTTAAACTACAAAGACAGTGCTCCAACACCGACAGAAGTCAATGGAATATAACATGCAAAACGGGCGGCAAAGGAGATGTGGCATAAATTGGTGGTAACCCATGTGGAAACCAGCAAAATGAAGAAGAGCAAAATTATCTCTTTTACAACTAGTTGGGAGATGTTCAATTTGGATGAAAAAGTATGCATACTCGTTTAATAATATTACTGTGCAAGAACTACCGCTGCTTGGCAAAATATTTGAAAATGCAGAATTAAGAAGTTGAAATAGGACAATTCACGTGGAAACGCCAAGAAGAAGAAATCAATTGCTCTCGAAGCTAATGCTCATGACTCAAATGAGGATACCGACTCTTCAGGTAATGGTGACTGAGACTATCATACTTACTAGAAAAATTCAAGCGTTCTCTCCAGAACTTTAGAGGCAAAAAAGTATCACAGAACAACAATGGAAGCGACGGACACAAAAAGGATGCAACTTGCTTTGATTGTAAGAAAGTTGGAAAAATCGAGATCAACAATCCCACTAACAAGAGGAGGAGGACGAGATCAAAGAAATACAAGGCAAAGAAATCGAGTTGGAACGGTCTTAGTATCTCTAGAGAAGGGGAGAGAGAAAAGGGAACCTTGTGTGTGATGGTCGATTCCCATGCTACAGAACTCTTGATTGTGATGCTTTTCGATGATGATTTTGATTTTTCATTTAAAGAAATGTGTGTTGAATCGGGGAAATGGTTCTTTAAAGGAACAAAATACTGTTTTGAATAAAGTAATTGTGTTTTATACAATGTTCCCCATAAGATCAGGGCGAGATACTTGATATAGAATGGATAAAAAGAGAAGGGAGATGTTATTGTCTGTGGTACTCTACCAAAGTGTAAAATGAGACGTTGAATATTACTAAACATTATAAAATTTGAATTGATCTGGCAAATTATTTCCGGATATTAATCGTTGTCGAGCATTGAAAATGACCCATTTGCAGTTTGATCTTAGACCACATGGCAACATTGATAGCACATTAAGAATCAGAAACAGAGATTGCTGACACTATTGACAAAGAACAAAACATGCATATTGAGTGATCAATGCTATATAAGGGCAACATACTCTCAGTACTGCAACATCAAATACGAAAGAACGGAAGCATACAATATCGAGATTATTTATGCGGTTTATTATCCTGAGAAATCAGTTTTCACGAGCCATGCTAGATACATGGTACGCGTTTTCTCGACATGTTCCTTTATTTTTTGTCTGCAATTTTTCTGAAAGGACTACATGAAAATGAACCCAGACATTCGGCCTGGCCTGCATACCGAATTCTGCTAGATGCATGGAATGCGATTAATCTAGAGATAACCCTTTTCTTTGCAGCACTGGATGGCTCCATCGAACATGTCCTCGATCCCGTACTTATACTCGAAACCCGCGTCCAATAGCTTCCTCGACGCAAGGCTGGCGAACCTGGGGCCTTTCACTTCCTTCAAGGACCTACAAAGATTTGTAAAACTCTGCTCTCAGTTCAAGAACATCAATGGTAGATCTGTTAGATTATAAAATAAGATATGATAGGACTTACTCCGGCGAGGGTATCTGAAACTCTGGGTATCTTTCCGAGAGAAACTTGGACATCTCTTCGATGGTCATCGTGGCCGAGGAACATATGTACCGCCCCTTGGCGTCGGGGTGCTCGAAGAGGAAGATGTGTGCTCTCACCACATCGTCCACATGAACGAGACCCATTTTGAGGAGAAAAGAGTAGTCGTTCTCATTCCCTGATGATTTCGAACGGGATTTATTGCAGCCAAATTAAGATTTTAAGAAGGGTGTGTCATCGAAATGAACATGAACATATGCATGGATAGATAAAAGTCTTGTCTTCCTTTGGCTTGTATTTGATATTGAACATAGAAACATTGTCAAATTATGGAATTTCTGCATCTGTTTGGTGATCAAATCAGTCCTAAATATTTTTATTTCCATATTATCTATGGAAAATTGTCCAAAAAGTCTTAAACTCTATTTATAATGTGCCAATTTAGTCCTAAATATTTTTATTTCCATATTATCTATGGAATTCGAACCTAAACTCCATTTACAATGTGTCAGATTTAGTCCTAAATTGTGTCAATTTAGTCTTAAAACCTTTTAATAATTTGCCAATGTGGTCATTCTGGTCAAATGTCCAAATAATATGCTTATGAATAAATTGACAAATCGAGACAAGTGCTAAAAATGTCATAAATATATTGCATTGGTAAGAAGTCAGTCTCAAACTTTTTGATTTGATCAATTTAATACTAAACCACATTGGTACCAATTGAATCTATATGGTCAATTTAAAATGGAAATTACTAACGTGGATGTTGATTATTTTATATGACACAATTGGTGCTCACATGGACATTTTCTAAAATTTTAATATTTTTTTGAATTTTTTGAATTTTTTTCTTTTCCTTTCCTTTTTTTTTCTTCTCTTTCCATTCTTCTTTTTTCTTTTTCACTATGGCCGGCGAGGGTGGCAGAAAGCAAGCCAACCACCAGTGTGGGTCCCAGCCCTTGTCTAGCCTCGACTAGGGGAGATGAAGGAAAGGGATTCACTTGTCGCCATTCCTTATCTAGGTTGAGCAAGACTAGGTATGGTAGAGAAGATAAATCCCATGGAAGACATGAAGAGGAGGTGCGGCTGCCTCATCAATGCGATCGAGCGATTGCCTCCCACAATCATCGATTCTTGGAAGCGCACACTCCTCAAGTCGGCTGATTTCAAGACCTCTTTCCTCTCTCAATGCGCTTCTTCTTCTTCTTGAGATTCACCTATAAGGTCAATCTCCCTTGATGCAGGCAAGGCATGCCTTGCTAGGGCCTAATCGACCGCAAGTGAGGCCACTTTTGCCAACGGCCGGCTAGGCTATGACAAGGCTAGCCTTGCCCGGTGGTTGAGGCGTCCTCATCCATGATTGCTTGCACCTCGCCTTCATTTGGGCGAGGGCTACAATCCTCATCAACCACAGTGGAAAGGAAAAAAAAGAAGGACAAAAAAGAGGAAAAAAAGGAAAATACAAATACAAATAAATAAAAATGTGAAAAATTTAAAATTAGAAAAATGTTGATGTCAACACCAGCTATACCATGTAGGACGATTAGAGTCTTTGTTAGTAATTTTCAGCCTAAATTAGTTGGATAGACTCAATTGATACCAATATGAAAATGTTCATGACTAAATTTGTTCAATTAAAAGGCTTAGGTCCGAATTGGTACCAATGCAAATTGCTTAGGATTTTTTAGTGCTTTTCCTTAGAAAATTTTCAAAAGATTTAAGACAAAATTGATACAAAGAAAATTTTAAGACTAAAATAGCAAATCTTCAAATAATTTAGGACTAAATCGATACATTAAAAAATTTAGGATTGAATCGGCTATCATACGATAAGTTTAGGAATTTTTGAACAATTATCTCGTATGGTACATGTATTATGATAAGTTGTTGCAAAGTGTATATATCATGTAAATTAAGATTATCTAAATCATTGGTTAAGAGAGTTCTACTGTGGATCACACATTAACAACGGTCCATATAAACTTAGCTTAAGGATCGTGTGATATGTTTTGTGCAGCACATACCTAATACCAAAGCCAGCACAATCTGAACAGATCCGGCGAATTTGGGACAAATGAAGGGTCCATGGACCAACGTGGGGACCACTGTCACCACTTCCAGCCCGTGCCTCTCTCCGAACTCGAGAACCGCCTTCTCGGTCAACGTCTTTGAGATTGCGTACGAGGCTGCAAGCATCGGCACTTCTCTGAGGGACTTGACATCGCTCCAGGTGTCCTCATCCTGTATATCAGCGTTGGAGTTGTTAAATTGAACTGCGGCCGAGCTTGAAGTGTACACGACCCGCTTCACGGTCTTGGAATTCAAGCAGGCCCTCAGGATGCCTAACGCTCCATCGATGCATCTTTTGGTAACGACTGGCTCTGGCTCTCTGTCCTCAAAGTCCACCGGGGTGGCGACGTGGAAGACTCCGACACAACCATCAATGGCTGGCCCGAAACTCTCGGGATTGCCGAGGTCAGCGATGAGGATTCGGAGCCTTTCCGATGCTCCTGGTAGACTTTTCAAGAAGTCGGTATCTCTGCTGCCATCTGATCAGAAAGTATTTTTAATCGCGTCATGAATAAAACCTTCAAACACTTCATTCAGAAAATACTCTAGATTACACCATAAAACTCAGCAAAACATGGACTGCAAGAAAAGCTGATTCAAGAGATCCTATTCTAGCCGCCACCGCATATGGTGCATGTACATCTCACTCATATAAGAAAAACCAGATCATCACGAACCGATTTCATTGCCATTAACTTAACCCATATTTAGTTCATCTTGTGCTTCCTCAGGCAGCAAAAAAGGATTGCCAAAGGCCTATTTGGTAATCATTTTATTTCCGGAAACAATTATTGATCATAAATAATTCTTTTTTATTCTATTCCCCATAAGAATTTCTAAACTTTTGAAGGCATTTGGTAATTGCCTGAAATTTCTATTTCAGGAATAGAATTGCGTTTGACATCTCTCTCATAATTTCTAATTCAAACCATTTTCATTTAAAATTTTAATTATTTTTTCTCTCTTTTTTTTTTTTTCTTTTCTTTCTCTTCTTCTTCAAGCTTTGGCCGATCGTTGGCCTCCTGACCGGTGACCGGCTAGAGTAGCGTTGGTCATCCCGAGGGCCAATGACCTTACTAGAGTGTCACTAGCCCCCAGCAACCTTGCTGGAGCATCGTTGGCCCCTAGCGACACCGTGCCTCATCGGCCAAGCCTCATCGGCCAAGCCTGATCGGGTTGGACAAGGCTTGATCAAGCCTCACCTAACCAGGCAAAGCTAGCTTGTAGCTAGGCGAGCCTCTAGCAAGCTGCCGAACCTCGTCCAACCAATCGTTAGCAACTGGCGACGGCAGTGGAAACAACAGAGAGAGAAGGAAGAAGAAAAAAGAAAAAAGAGAAAAAAGAAATTTGAGCTAGCTTGATTCTAGAATTGTTCTCACAAACAAAGAAATAACTTTCTTTTACTCATTGATTTTTTTTTTCCGGAAACAAAAAATTTACAAAATAGATTTATGTTCTTCTTTTGTTCCCAAGAACCAAAAAATGGTACTGTTTGATCAATTGCCAAAGGACAAAAGGTACGCAAGTTTTTTGCTTTGGTAGGCAACCCAACATTTTCTGCACTTATTTCTCCATATGCACAAGACCACTCGAAGCACGCTGATAGTCCCATGTTCAAGCAGGAAAAAATCAGAGAGACTTACCCGAGTCGGGTCTGACTGTGGTCCGGACCGAGTAACCACGTTCAAGGAGCCTCATGATGAGCCATGAAGCAATGAAGCCAGTACCACCCGTCACGCACACTGTCCCTTTGTTGCCCTCCATAGTTCGGAGAAGTGTAAAGCTTGAAGTTTCGCAAAGCAGCGAACTTTCTTAAGTGCGACCTTGATGTTTGGCTGGCAAGAGTGTTGCGCACGTCACAGGCCTATATACTTTGAGATCGAAAAGTCCACCCCTTACTAGAGTCAGCCTAAACTCGATCTTACCCTCAACCTGTCCCTGATTCGACCCACCATAGATCCACAACTAGTTTGCTTTTCATACTAGTAGAGAGGTTATCACAGATGGTCAACCCCTACAATACAACATAGCCCTCTCTTTTTTAAGGACTCGCTAGATTTGTGCTTCACGGTTCTTCCTTCTTTTATTGATTTAACATTCTGGAGCATTGTATCTGTCACTCCCTATTGGACTCAATCCCAATGTGACGGCGTGCACATGCCGATACACTGTACATGGACGGTGTTTTAAAACGTTGGGAACAGGTTTCATAATCAATTCGCATCCTCACATTTTAACAATAATGATCTGCTTCCGAAGTATATGCACTGGACGCTAGAACTTCGAATTGCATCTGCCGTCCAATGCTATTTTTGTCCAATCTATCTACCAAAGCGGCATGTTCTTTCCAGAATATAAGGAAAGACGGGGAAGCTTGGAGACACACACAGACAATCTAGCGGGAGATAAGCGCAGAAAACGTAATTGATACATATGATTTATGTGCTTCGACCTAGTATGCCTAATCCTGGGGAAAGAGATGGACAAGATGCTTGATTATGATCAACAACAATGTATTACAATGGCTTGAGACAAATTTTTGTGACCCTCATTACACGGTATGGTGATGGTATTGTGGAGTTTGATAGAAGAAAATAATTTTTAAGTCAGAACTTTTATTGGCATATATGTAATTTTTATGTTACACAAGGAATAAATCTTTTATTGTTGCTAATACAAGCAAGTAATTTTCATCATAACTATGTATGCCCTATACTCTTGCTATCTATATTGTGGCACCATGGTTTTTCTCCATCTGATTTTTTGAAACAGTTTTCACGTAAAAAAATTTATTGTTTTCTTCTTTACTTTTTCTCTTCAAACATTCACAATTGAAACATATAGTTTCCCAAATTCTAATAAAAAATATAGGAAGTGTTTACTTCACAAACTCCCTAAGCTCTCTCTTGAATTAGGCTTTTCATTCTAAGTGAAATAGATTGAAAACTAGACTTAGAACTCGACCTTGCGTGTGTTTTAAGGGTGAGTAAGACATACCGATTGAGCAATTAGATGAGGAACCGCTTGCACTGGACTAAACCGGCTAGTTGGGTCCATTTCCTAAAAGTGCCGGTCCATCTCTCAATTCCAAAGGGGAATCGGACTAACAAGACTAGACCGACTATATATATTGAGGTAAGAGAGCTGCGTGAATAAATTTGGTTCGGTCCCGTTAGTGCTTAAGGGCCTGTTTGTGCTTTCCGGCCCCGGCGAGGCCGAGGCTCGCGTCCCGGCGAGGCCGAGGCTCGCCGTAGCTGGGCGAGGGTCGGCCTCGCGCCGGCCTGGGCGAGCTCGATCTCGCCCAGATCCGGCGAGGCCGACCTCGCGCCGGCCTGGGCGAGCTCGATCTCGCCCAGATCCGGCGAGGCCGAGCTCGCCCAGCGGCCGGCGAGCCTCGGCCTCGCCCGGGCGATGGCCCGGCGAGGCCGCACCTCGCTCGCCGCCGGGCAAGCTCGGCCTCGCCGGATCAAGGCGAGGTCGACCTCGCGCCGGCCCGGGCGAGCTCGATCTCGCCGAGATCCGGCGAGGCCGACCCTCGCCGGCGACCGGCCAAAAGAAGAAAAAAAAATAAAAAAAATAGAAAAAAATAAAAGAAATAAAAAAATTATCCAAATTTACCAAACATGTTTCTGTTTATTTTTTATTCCCGGAACAAGTTTACCAAACACGTTTTTGTTCAAAAATTGTTCCCGGAATGAAACACTTTTTTCTATTTCTCGTTCCCCGGAACAATTTTTAAACAAACACAAACAAACGCGCCCTAAATCTCTCGCCTTTTGAGCTTGGCTGAGCTGACCATCACTCCGTAATGACTGCTCATTTTACGATGAAAATGGATGACTTTTTCAACCGGTTTCATCTCACCCAATTTTTTTTTTTAATTACAAACTTAAATTGAGAGATAAAATCTCAAGAGGGCCTACACAATGAAAATTAATTAGAATAATTACAAGTAAAAAAATATTATCACCTAAAGAAATCGTTAATGTCATTATATAGATCTATTAAATTTACAAGATGAAAAAACACTTGAAACGTTGGCTTTGCAATTAATAATAATGTCGCGACCAAATTTTCGAGTGTGGACCGGGTTTGACTAATGGATTGTTAAGCCTAGACCTAACTTGGGCTCTCCCAAGCCCACACCAATTCATGACTTATGTTCATATTCTTAACACGCAAATAAATTTTATCTAGGAGTCGCCACTATCTATTTTTGGTGGGTCGATTAGACACCCAAATAAAGTAATGGGAGATTTACTTTACTTCAGTTCGAGGACTTGGTTACACTAGATTTCTCTAACGCCCTTTCGGTACCTTTCTCTTCTATTTTGAAAAAATGTTTTGTAGGCAGCTTGAATTAATTTTAAGCTATCTCCCTAACATGTGAAGCGATCATGCGAGTGCGCAAACCACCAATTTAACACCTAGATAAAAACAATGAATAAATTGCAAGACTTACCTCAGAGCAACGAAAACATCTGCTTTGTTAGTTCAAAATTCACATCATCGATCCTAGTTATGATTTCTAATTAACACGTAATTTCTTTTTGTTTTCACTTTATTTAATGAGAATCAAATCTATATGCAATGCAATGTTACTAATTTAACATGAAACGATATGGCATGACAATATGATCTAAACTATATGAATGAGTAAAGTAATTTTTTTTGCTTTCTTAATGAACATGCAATAATTAAATATGCAATCTAAATTAACCAAAATGACCTAATCCTAATGACGGGAAATTTCTAATCAAATGAACCTAGCAACAATCTGCATTTCATAAATCTAATTCTATATGACGTGCACATGATTTTTATTTTCTTAATAAGTATGCAATCTACCCTAATTTTCTTAATAAGTATGCAATCTACCCTAATATGCAATGACGTACAAAATATACCATAATTCTAATTTTTTTCGTTTTCTTTTATGAAATTCGAAATTAAAATTTGCCAAATAATTAAACGTGCAATTCAAATTTAAAACTAACATCCTAAATGCATGCACTTTTTATTTTTATTTTTTAACAAATTCGAAATAAAATCCCTATTCTAAATATGCAAGATAACAAGAGATATTCTAAAACCAACCCAATTCTAATTCAACTATTTTTTGGATTTTTCCTTTTACAAAAAAAAAAAAAAAAAAAAAAATGATTCAACCAACATGACAGCAAATCAGATAAGATATGATTGATATCCACAAAACCATATCTCGCGCATGAGATCGGGTTGGCCAATTTCTAAATAAATCGCGAATCGAATCTCGAGTGTGAGATCGGATTGGCGATTTTCCGTGCGATTGTGAGTCGGATTTCGGGCTCGAAAATCGAACTATTATGCACGTTGTGAAATTAGGGAAATTTCCTAATTCATAAGGATTCAAAAGATCTCTTGGATAAGACAATATCGATCAAACATTCAAAGAAAGATTGCGATATTACGAATTAGGCGGCGTCATGTATGAAAATCAAATTAATCGAGAATCTTACCTAATTCGCGATGTCATGTGGGTGACGTTCAAGAAGATCGTCTCATAGCAGCAACTGCTCATGGTGGCTTCACGCAAGTGCAAACGGAATTTCCACGATATACGCTTGTATCATGTTCTCCCTTAGTGAATTACCAAGTACTCTGGAAAATTGCTAAGCATGAGGAGGAATAGTCAGAACACATGCACGAGGAAAATTAAAGAGAACCAATAGAATCCTATCATTGTCATGGCCAAAATTGGGACAGCTCTTGCTTTGAAAATATCACAATTGCATGTGATGTTGCCGCCACTGGACACACCATCAAGACGTGCAATATTTGACCGGAGACAAGGACGTAGCTGTGGAAGCCTTGTAATGATCTAGAAACGTCACCGCCGGACGGATTTCGACTCGGCTTCAAGAGCGACTCAAGGGCAGCTGGTGCGATGCTGCAGTGTAGACTCGGCCAAGAGGGGCTGTCGCGGTGCAAGTACAACGTGGATGTCTAGCAGCAACAATGATGGCTAGTGGATCTCGGGAGGCAGTGATGGAGCGATCTCAGAATTGGGACCCAAAGAGCAAAGAGAACTTCGGTTTTTATTCTCTATTAGATCCTTCGCTCTATCTCTTCTCTCAACGTTCCCTCAATCGAATTGTGCGGCCCCCTAAAGGTTTTCTTCCTGGTTAGTGGTAGTCAAGAGAAAATAAATAAAAAGAAAACTCAAATTGGAGGCGTGAATTTGAAGCGATTCATGGGATCATGGCGGTGGCTCGTGAATGGATCGAATAGTGCAGGGCCTTCTCGGTTCGAAGCAGATCAGCAAGGCAGGGACGGTGTCAACGAGGCAACAGCTGGACAACAGATCGACGTGTGGTCTCACGGCAGCAGCGTTGTTGTTTTAGCAGGGCCGGCAACGGGTCAAGAGAAGCAGCGGCCGCGCCGTCTTAGTGGAAGTGCGGCAGGCCGTCGAGACTCGCTGTGGTGTTGCTGGAATCAATGCGGTAGAAGCAGGATGCGCCCGATGAGACACCGGAAAGCTGCGGAGTGGGCGAGGACCGATGTTATGGATGTTGGTCTTGGAGAAGTGACTTCTGAGATGTGAGAATTGCCGAGAGATAATGCCCCCGATTCACATATTTTAATCTCTACAAATCTCCACTCGCTAATGGTGTCTCAAAACTTCACTTCCTCTTTTTCTTTTGGTTTCTTCTTCTCCATGCTTCCACCGACTTCGGGCCGTGAAAAGCCTCCAGAAAAACCTTTTCTACTTTGTCTTCTCAATGTATATCTCTCTCAATGGCCGTGTATTCTATGTGTGTGGCCTCCTCAAAACTCTATGCATATTAATCTATTTATAGGCTGCGAATTAGGGCTTTTAATTTTCCAAAACCATATCCACAAAAATTTCTTTTCCAAACGCAATATCACTTTTTATTTTCCACACCTCTTCTAGATTTCCTTTGCAAAAAATGAATATTCTCTATTGATTTTTTCAAAAATTGCAATAGGATTTTTTTCAAATACGGGCTTAGGCTAAATTACTCTCTTCGTGGGCTTAGTCCAACTTGTCAGCTTAAAGCTCAGAACCACCAAATCAAACCCATCTGTCACCGACCCAATGTAAATGAAAATTAAAATAAATGCATCTAAAACTATATGCTATGCAATTAATTAATTAACTAATATTTATTTTAGGGGTTAAACTTAATCCCCAATTTTTAATGTGATAAATGATTAAACGGGTCGCCAAAATTTAGGTGTCAACAAACAAAATCATTGTTGGCTTCTTAGTTCTTTCGCCAAAATTAAATTGCTTTAGAAAGACTCTTCAGTGACCTAAAATTAAGACCATTGATATCGATTATGCATAAGATGAATTAAGTAATGAACTGACCAAAAAAAAAAATGAAGTAATGGAAAAAACAAAATAACAATAATACATTAGTAGAGAAGAAAATTTACCCCATTGATCCAAATCTCATAAATTAAGATGTGTTGGGCCTCAAATAATACAAAATCAATCTTAGTCTCAAGTGTTTTTTCATCTTTTAAATTTACTATATCTAAATAATGACATTAACAATTTCTTTTTAGTATGTGATAATATCTTTTACTTGTAATTATTTATATTTTATTATAATTTATTTTTTCATCATATTCATGAAAATCGATTGTGAGGGTCCTCTTAAGATTTTATCTCTCAATTTAAGCTTACAATAAAATAAAATAAAAAAACGAAAAGAATTAGGTGAAATGAAACCGGTTGAAAATGTCATCCTGTTTCGTCACAAAATGAGCTGTCATTAGTTGACCATCATTCCATCACTTGACGGAGGAGGGTCAGCTAAGTGACGGGGTGATGGTCAACTAAGCATTTTTATCTTTCGTTTTAATTCTTGCTTATTTACCTTTGATTATCTTCCAAAGAAAATATTCCTCTCTGCCTCCTCGCGACTAGATTCTCTTGCCAACTTGTTGCCAAAATAAAATAGAGACAATGACAGTTTCATTTGCTTCTCTCTTTAATCACCGCCACATTTTTTGCCCCTTTTTACATAGTCTGGAAGAATTAATTCCTTTGATCATGCTGGCCAAAATTTACAAGAGAAAAGCCTGGAAGATTTCTCTAATTGATTGGTTGGACCTCTTTCTTTTTGCCCCAAAAAAAGCCGACACCTCTTGCCCTTTTTTTTTTTTTTTTTTTTTAAATTTCATCTTCATGCTAAATAAGTAATCGATTCCATTGGACTGAACCAAACAAGAAACCAATTACCCTTAGTGTGTTTTGAAGTTTCAATGTACCTAGGATGTGTGGTAAATTGCTAACCTAGTCCTAAATTTATTATCCGGATCTCAGTTTAATCCCAAACACTTGCACATTGACATCAATTCAATTCATCCAGTTAATTTAAACTAGAAATTACTAACATAAATGTCAAGCGTTCTACTTGACATGATTGGTATTGATATTGACATTTTTAAATAATTTTTTGATTTTGATTTTATTTTGATTTTCTTTTCTTTATTTCTTTCATTTTTCCTCTTTTTTTTTTTTGGCTACTGAGGGTCTCTCATGACCCTTGTCAGCCACTAGGTGAGGGCTAGCAAACCCTCGTCAGCCACAGGTGATGGTCGTGGCCCTCACCTAGGCGATGCCTTCGCGCTAGCGACGTGATGGCCCTTGAGTATTTGCAGAGATCTGAATTAAATGGATTAGAAATGAATCGACCGGAAAAAGCTAGAAGCTACTGCAACTCTGCTGAAACTGTCAACGATATTCGCGAAGAGCAAAAGGTGCCCATACGGCGTGTTGTGATATAAGTGCATATATTCTCGGCACCGCAATATCAAACACAGAAAGACAGAAACAAGCAAAACCAAGATTATTTACGCGGTTTGATATCTCGCACAAAGCCCTCGGATAAATCATATGACATGAACCCAGGACAGATCAGAATAGAAATAGGTCATACCGTATGGCATGATGCCATTTTATCACTTTGAACATTACTATGCTCAGCCTAAGGCACCGAATTCTATCATAAACATGGAACAGAGATTGATCTAGAGATAGCCCTTTTCTTTGCAGCACTGGATAGCTCCATCAAACATGTCCTCGATCCCGTACTTATACTCGAAGCCAGTGTCCAACAGCTTCCTCGACGAAAGGCTGGCGAGCCTGGGACCTTTCACTTCCTTCAAGGACCTACAAAGATTTAAAAAACTCTGCTCTCAGTTCAAGAACAGCAATAGTAGATCTGTTAAATCATGAGATGGGATACAGCAGGACTTACTCCGGTGAGGGTATCTGAAACTCCGGGTATCTTTCCGAGAGAAACTTGGACATCGCTTCGATGGTCATCGTGGCTGAGGAACATATGTACCGGCCCTTGGCGTCGGGGTGCTTGAAGAGGAAGATGTGTGCTCTCACCACGTCGTCCACATGCACGAGAGATGCTCTGAGGAGAATAGAGTAATCATTCTCGTTCCCTGTTAATTTCAAACGGGGTTTTCCGCAGTCAAATTAAGACTTAAGGGAAGCGTGTACCATTGAAATAAACAGGAAGATATGAACGGCACGGCTTATGGTCTTGTCTTCCTTTGTCATACATTTGACATAGAACGGAGAAACGTTGTCAAATTATGGAAATTATGCATCTGTTTGGCGACCAAATCAATCAAAGTGGTCATGAATATGACTATGATATGTGAGGTATAAGAATGTTATTGCAAAATATATATATCATATTGACCAATATTACTTGAACCCTTAATTATGTGATCTCACATGATCAACGATCTAGATATATTGCACATACCTAATACCAAAGCCAGCGAATTCTGGACAGATGAGGCGAACTTGGGACAAATGAATGGTCCATGAACGAGTGAGGGAATGACTGTCACCACTTCCAGCCCGTGCCTCTCTCCGAACTCGAGAACTGCCTTCTCGGTCAATGTCTTTGAGATTGCGTATGAAGCTGCAAACCTCGTGATTCCTCTGATGGAGTCAACATCGCTCCACGAGTCCTCATCCAGTATATCAGCGTTGGAGTTGTTAAGTTGAACTGCATACAAGCTTGAGGTGTACACAACCCGCTTCACGGTCTTGGAGTTCAGGCAGGCCCTCAGGATGCCTAACGCTCCATCGATGCATCTTTTGGTGACGACTGGCTCTGGCTCTCTGTCCTCAAAGTCCACTGGGGTGGCGACGTGGAAGACTCCGACACAGCCATCAATGGCTGGGCCGAAACTCTTGGGGTCACCTAGCTCAGCAGTGAGGATTCGGAGCCTTTCCGATGCTCCTGGCAGATTTTTCAAGAAGCTGATGTCTCTGGTGCCATCTGATCAGTACGATCCGTCAATCGTGTCCCAAATAAAAGTTCAAATATTTAATACGATATGGATTTGTCGTGTTAATAAGAGAAACCGATGCAGAGAAAATTAACTGATACAACATGGCTCATTCAGGAAATAATCTGAATACACCTTAAAACTTAGCAATATGGACTGCAAGAAAAGCTGATTCAAGAGAGCGTGAGAGAGTTCATATGTAGAACAAGAGCAAGATATTTTGTCTTAGTCACCTGGGCATATGGAACATGTTCATATCTGATCATATAAGAGAAATCTAATCATTATTAACCAAGTCTATCGTCATTAATTTAACCCATATTTAGTCAATCTTATGCTTTCTCATGCATGAAAAGCGGCATATGATCTATGTCCGACAGTAATTCCAATCAAAATCGTTCCTCCATGCCCGTACCAGACAGTATAAATAATTTCTGCAATAGCTAACGCCCAGACCCTTTCTGCGTTTATTTCTCCACAAACACAGGCCATTTGAAACGCATACGTATTGTGCATGCACAAACAGATCAGAGAATGTATGGACAGCACAGAACATCAGTCAAAAGAACTTTACACTTGACCAGAACTCATGCCAATTTTCCATGTTCAGGGAGGAAAAAAGAAGACTTACCCGGGTCGGGTCTGACGGTGGTCTGGACCGAGTAACCCTGTTCGAGGAGCCTCATGACGAGCCATGAAGCTATGAAGCCAGTACCACCCGTCACGCACACCGTGCTTCTGTTGCCCTCCATAGCTTGGAGAAGTGAAGAGCTTCAAGTTTCAGAAGGCACCAAACTTTTTAGAGTGACCTTGATGTTTTGGGCAGCAGAGTCTGCTCGCGTCTTCCTTACAACGGACGCCACGTTGAAAAAGTGGGTGCAACCAATTCATTAAGCTTCCTCTCTAGGAGCTATATGGATAATGTCCGCATTGAAGGATAACTGCTCGGTCTACTTTTCTTCAATCCGTCACTGCAGCGTAACGCCATGGCGTTGGATTAAAATATATCTTTCTAAGTGAGGTAAGAGGATGTTTGAGACACTAGCTGGCCTAAGATTCGGTCACAACTCGAATTTATGACCTTGTGAAAGACAATGCAACCCCTTTACCATTAGGCTACCACACTTGGTGATACATAACCATGCTTCATATGCGAATGTATATATTCTACATTCTAAGGTTGGTTTTTTTTTTTCTTTTTTTTTTTGGGTGGCGGGACTAATATGAGCAACGCTATATATATGAGTAATATCACAAAAAATCCAAAATTAGTATAACAATGATAAATTTATTCAAAATTAATTTTATTACCCTCAAAAACTCTAAACTGATATATTTATGACATATATACCATATGTTAAATTCGATTAATACTACAAAAAAACCACAAAACTAATACAATCATGACAAACGAAGAGTAAAATTCCAAACTATGGTATTCATAAAATCCCAAAACATTGTTATCATATGTTATCCAACTAGGAAATTTAATAATAAAATTTAATGGAAACTAATAAAGGACAAATTTGTCACAAATGTACCAATTTGGGGTAATTTTGTCAAATGTAAACTAATATGAGCAACACTATATATATAAGTAATATTATATAAAACCTCAAACTAGTACACCAGTGATAAATTTATTAAAAACTAATTTCATTATCCTAAAAAAATTAGAAAATATATCTTCTGTTAAACTGGATTAATACAATAAAAAACACAAAACCGATGCAACTATGACAAATCGAGAGTAAAATCCCAAACCGGTATATTGACCAATTGTTATGTGTTATCCAACTCAGCAATTTGATAGTAAAATTTAATGGAAACTAATAAATGATAAATTTGTCACAAGTGTATCACTTCAGGGCTTTTGGTGACCAAAAAATTAGTTTGGGATAGATCTGTCATAAGTGCACCAACTTTAAGGTTTTTTGTGTGCGTGTGTTTATAATATATATATAACCTATTCTTTATTTAAATCAAAGAAATAACTAGGTCCAGGACATTAATTAAGAACTTGTATAAGATACTTATCTAAAAAGTTATAAACCTATTGTATGTTGTTAATTAGGGTCCTATTTTTTATTTTTTTTATTTGGTCATTTTAGTTCTAAACCTTTTGATAATTTGCTTATTTTGACTAAATTTGACTGAAAATAATTGAAGTGGAGGCCGAATGCCTTACGTTATATGGCCAATGTTGAGACAAATGATTTTTACAATCTTTTAAAAGATTTAATTGTTACCTTTTCTTTTCCTTTTTTATATTCATTTTGATTCTATTAGTATTTTGCAATATTAAAAGCACAAGTTGTAGGCCCTACTTTATTTTAAATGAAGAACCTTCCGTTCTAAAAAAGTTTTGACTCTTTTTGATCAAATGCTTGATTTTATTGGTTTTGGAGCTTCCTCATCATCCTATTATGTTCTATTTCTTTTTTTCCTATTTTCGACAATTCGAGGCCTCAGCAATGGCCATCGGAGGTCGTCGGCCACAACAAGGGCTCGTGAACCACAATGAGAGCATTGTGGTTCCTTGCCCAAATATAGATGAGGCAAGGGCCGGCGTGCCAAATTGCAATTCTTTGTGGTCGACCTCCCCCGCTTGAATTGGCTCGAAC
This sequence comes from Eucalyptus decipiens, assembly GCA_014182575.1. Lineage (NCBI taxonomy): Eukaryota > Viridiplantae > Streptophyta > Magnoliopsida > Myrtales > Myrtaceae > Eucalyptus > Eucalyptus decipiens. Next base: position 18,158,604 of record CM024613.1, read on the forward strand.
CCTCACTCAATGGTCTTCATTAGCCATCGTTGACGCCCTGGACCGGCGGAGAAATAGGGAAAAAAAAAGAAAGTAAGAAAAGAAAATAAAAAAGTCAAAAATTTAGAAAAAAAATTACAAAAAAAAAAAAGAAGAAGAAAGATTATAAGAATCGTTTGTGCACATGAGATGCCTAATGCCCAAGTCAACGATTTTGGACTAAATTTGATTGGAAGAATTGCATTAATAAATCGTCAAAAAATTTAGGACCAAGTTGATCAAATTAAAAAATTTAAAATTGAATTGGCTCTCGCATAATAATTTTAGGATATTTTAGATATCTTTTTTTTTTTTTTTTTTTTTCGAAATCAATACATATCGCCTGGCATTCTAGAAGAGGACGACCGTCATGCTTTTCAGTGGTAGGGGAGCATTTATCTCTTCCATTGTCCTCGTCAAACTATCAGGGGAGGTTGGTGCTCAGTATCAATCCAATGCAGGAGGGGGCCCCACACGGTGAAGACCCTAACTACTTGTCAGCTTTATTGAACCGTGTAATTTGGACTTTCGCGGGAGAAGTTGCGCTTACCATTGTCTCACCTAATAATTCAAGCATTCATATGTATGTTTCTTAAAGACGAGAATCAAGTACCTTATTTGGAACACTCATAATCGGGAATGGCTCTTACTTTCATTGCCCAACAGTTCTAATTCAGTGATTGGAGTCAAGTCATCACATTCCTCCACCTCCATTGACAAGTTATATTGATATATCATCTTCACACACACACACACAAAAATAATCAAAATATAATTAGAATTTTCAAAATAAAAATTAAATATTTATAAAATAGCAAAACAAACTTTCGAGCATAAACAATAGTCTACGGGCGCAAGATGGGGAAAACAAAGTGCTCTTGTAATTTGAAGTGATAAACATAGGGATAGAACAAACATCCATCAATATGAAGTGATATTATTACTATTAATACAAGGTTTTTGATATTTCTGACACATAAACTAGCTCCTCTCTATCTAATGTTCTTCATATTCTCTCTTCCACCACACCACATCATACCACAAGTAATTGCACGCCAAAAAAAAGACCTTTCGCTCTACTCGTGCAAAAGATTCGTCCATTAAATCATTCATAAAAAATTTCACAAAAATAATCCCGGGGCTATACCAAGTCAAACTTCTCAAAGGAGTATTACGCAACGACATCCGCAACATCGCCAACCCAAATAATCAAAATATTATTAGAATCGACATAGCAACAATAATAGCGAAGGGAGACTTTCGAACAGCAAATCGAAACGTCGGGAGAGGAGAGGAATGGGGGAGGGCAGAAAGGCACAAGCATGAAGACGACTACCCGAGCCGATTTTAATACCAGAGCAACGAGGAAACCAAAAGTCCAGAAAAAGAAAGAGAAAGAAAGAGGGATGACGTCAACCAACCAATAGAGTCTATGAGAGAGAGAGAGAAGAGAGAGAGAGAGAGAGAGAGAGAGTATACCTAAGGATCAAGCAAGTTGGAGGAGATGACTGGCAGCGAGACAAGCGGAAGCAGCGGCAATTTAATGAAAAATTAATTTCTTTAAATAATTTTTTTTTCCTTTTAATTTTTTTCTTTAGAAATTTCTATTATTATTAAAACAAATGCTCCTATTGTCTATATGCTATGCAATTTAATGACAATTATTTTTGTTAGGGATTAAAAATTAATTCCTAATTTTCTATACAAGTAATGAATGATTAAACGAGTCAATAAAATTTAGGTGTCAACACACTTTATTAGACAAATTCCATAAAATGATAAATTACAATATTAATTAATACATCTCTTACAATCATTCCTTCACATGTGAAATACTAATCCCTAGATACTTCAAGCGCGATCAGATCATAACACCAACCAAGAAAATGGTTGATCTTTGTTGTTTATATGAAAAGTGCAATATTGTTCAAGTTACAGATCATCTGGCAACTATGTTTGGTAGTTAATTAATTGTTCAGCCTCCACTTTTTAAGGCTCTAAACCTGCTCATAGGAGATGCAGAAGAGAGATGTTCATCAAATCTACGGATTATGAAGCACAAAAAGCGATTGAAGATGGCAAGATATTGCGCCTAGAAAGGAAAAGATCCTATTGATGAGAAGAAACTACCTTAAACAACAAAGACTGGGCTTCAACACCGACAGAAGAAGTCAATAGAGTACAACGTGCGAAACGAGCGACAAAGGAGATTTGGTATAAATTGGTGGTAACCCATGTGGAAACCAGCAAAATGAAGAAAAGCAAAATTATCTCTCTCACAACTAATTAGGATATGTTCAATATGGATGAGAACGTTTGTATACTCGCTTAATAAATACTGTGCATGAACTACCACTGCCTGGCAAAATTTTCGGAAATGCAGAATCGATTTTTCTGTTGGGCATAGCATCAAGATCCTTTTGACTCATAAATCACTTTGAAAGTCCTTGAAATATCTTCCGGTTTAATCTAGGAGAGACCCAATAAACGAGGCAAAAGGATCTGGATGCTACGCCAGCCAAAGAATTAATTGGATCAGTGATGACTATGAAGTCATAAAAGGACTATTTAGGTGGAAACACCAAGAAGAACCTATCAGTTGCTCATCACTCAAATGAGGATACCAACTCTTCAGGTAACGGTGACTGAGACTATCATACTTACTAGAAAAGTTCAAGCTTTTTCTCCAAAACTTTAGAGGCAAAAAAGCTATCACGGAACAACAGCGGAAACGATGGACACAAAAAGGACGTAACTTGCTTTGATTGTAAGAAAGTCGGACATATCAAGTTTGACCATCCTGCTAACAAGAGGAGGAGATGAGATCAAAAAAATATAAGGCAAAGAAATCGAGTTGGAGCAATCTCCATATCCCTAGTGAAGAGGTAAACTCTTGATTGTGATGCTTTGCAATGATGATTTTGATTTTGCATTTGAAGGAATGTGTATTGAATATGGGAAATTGTTCTTTAAAGGAACAAAATACCGTTTTGAAGAAAGAAAGTATGTTTTATGCAATGTTCCCCATAAGATCAGGGGGAGTTACTTGATATAGAATGGACAAAAAGAGACGGGAGATATTACTGTCTGTGGTATTCTACAAAAGTGTAATATGAGAAGTCGAATGTCTGAGTATTGAAAATGACCCATTTGTAGTTTAATCTTAGAGCACATGGCAACATCGATAGCGCATTAAGCATCAGAAACAGAGATTGCCGACACTATTGACGAAGAACAAAACATGCATATGCAGTGATCAATGCTATAAGTGCAACATACTCCCAGTACTGCAACATCAAATGTAAAAGAGCGAAAGTATATGATGGATTTAATTGGTAAATTGGGCTTAAGGCCCGTCCGCCCAAGTTGGGCCCAAAAGGCTCGGTCCACGGGAATAGGGCCCGTGGATAGGGGAAGGTATAAAAGGGAGGAGAGAGAGAGAGAGACGCACCTCTTGGCATAGGAAAGCAACGTACGTTTCCTTCCCTCTCTTTTTCTCTCAAACGTTTAAGGTGACGCCCTTTCCCTATTCAAGTCGAATTGGCATCATCGGACTAGAATTTCTTCCTCTTCTTCGGCATTGGTGTTTAATCTGTGGCTAACAAGGTACGCTCGAATCCGTGGTGTGCTTTACGATCGGTGATACGTGTTGTTTCTGGGCTTCGTCTTCCGCATTGATTTAGGGGTTCGATTCAGTGTCGAATCCATTTTTGGGGATCAGTCATTCCCAACATTGGTATCAGAGCCCTAGTTCACGTTTTCCCGATCAATTTGATGTTTTTTCTTCGAATTTTCGCAAAAAGCTTTCGGCCGTACGGATCGGGACAAAATTCCCGACACCCGAGCACTGTACGTCGTTTTTTCTGTGTTTGCGTATGTCGAAATCAAATTCTGAAGGCACTGGGTGAAAGGCGACGTCGAGACGAGTCCGGGGAGTGGTCGACCGCCGCCGGGAGGCGCCGCACGCGCCCAAAGCGCTGGCATCGGCTAGCGCGTGGGCCGCACGCGTCGGCGGCGAACCCGCAAGTGCGCGCCGGCGACCGGCGAAACGGCACGCACCGGTCCGTGGACCGACGCGTGCTGACGTCACGCGATGATGTCATCGTGACGTCATCCAACGGTCGGTAACCGCTCGGATGACGTCACCGATGACGTCATCGCCGACGACGTTTCGCCGGGCGATCACCGGCCGGCGACCCGACCCGTCCGGCGACCCGACCCGACTAGCGAACGCCTGGCACGTGCGGCACGTGCGGCCCGACCAGCGCGACCGGTCCGACCCGCGCACCGTTGACCCGACCCGCTGACCCGTTGACCCGCCGACCGTTGACCGACGACCGTTGACCGTTGAGCTGAAAAAAAAAAAAAAAAAAAAAAAAAAAAAAAGGAATTTGTTTCTTTTTCATGTATGCCTATGTGGTTTATATGTAATCCATTTTTATTTATTTATTCTGCATTTGTTGCATGAATTTTGGAAAATTATGTATTTTCCCTAATGTGCATTATGGATTATAAGTGATCCAATTTTAGTTCTCGCATTTGTTGCGAGAACTATGATGCGTCATGCACGGATACCGCAATCCCGAGAACGGACGAGGGAAATACAAGACTTAAAAGGCTGATGAAAGGATTAGCGATTATCGGTGGCATGACGGTGATTTAGTATCACATGTGGTCGTGGTCAATCGATGATATAGGAAATCATCGGGAATGGTTATCTAATGCCGGATTTTGAGAAGGTGCCGGCTATGATGAACACTCTTCCACCTGAATGGCAAGCAGTGTTAGATCGGTTATGGGAGGTCAACGTGGTCCCGAGCTATAGGGAGCTAATGGAAGCTTTTATAAGAGAGTACTATAGGATTGAGTTGGCCAAAACTTCAACCCTTAGAATGAGCGCCACATGGCGTAGGGTGAATGCGCCTTGGTGGCGACATGAATGCTCTCCAAAAGTTTTTCCATGGTTGGCAAATGTACCTTCGGTTTTCTCGGATGTTTTGGTGATAGATTAGAAGGGACATTCCCGATTATTTCTTAGATTAATTATGAGATTTTTTATGGATGTATATATCTCTGTATATATTGCTTAGTGTGATATATTAGTTGTATTATGTTGCAAGTATGATTATTCTGTTGAATATAAATTATTATTTGCTTTCTGTTACTGCTGATTGCTGTGGGTAGTTAGCTGTGGGTAGTTATAGAAGTTTTTGTAACTTCATAGGACTTATTTTGCATATGACAAATATATTAATAACAATTTTGAGTTAGGATTTTGGAGGATGATTGGAAACATAGTGACCTTTTGATTCTGAAACCTTACTTGAAATTATTCATTGATATGATGGGTTTGTGCAAATAGGGATGCATAAATGATAGGCATTAATTATTCGTGCATGTATGTCTGATGTGTTCAGATCGACGTTTTCAGCAACTAAGAACGTAATTGCTGATATGAACGGCAACAATTGTGAAATATTGAATATGAAGATTCAATATGTGCTGGAAAAGCAAGAAGCATTAGAAGCTCTTGACCATGTTATGGAAGATCTTATGAATGCTGTGCGCCATCTTGAGCTAGTAGAGGACCGCCTAACGACATTTGAGCTGAGAATAGACATTTGTAATGCTGGTTCTAGCTCAGAAAATGCTATGAGCTCTAAGCGCAAGCATATTGATTCGTTCAATATGTGGACATGCAAAGGGTCAAGTCCATATTGCAAGAAATCAAGAGTTAACCAACACAAGAGAGGAAAACGTTCTCAAGTGAAGAAAATGTCAAAGGTTAGGTGTTACAATTGTGACAAGAGAGGTCACTATGCTCGCGACTGTCATGAGCTAAAGAATGTATACACCTCCTGTACATTTGAGAACTTTGCTTATGTGCCAAGTTCTGTATTATTGGCTGAATCCAATCCTTTGTGGATTGTAGATTCAAATATGACAGACCATGTAAGGAAGGATAGAGGATCCTTCGTGAAATTCGAAGAATACTTACTTTGGAATTAAGTGGATCTATGTGGGATATAACTCCAGAGATGAAGTTAAAGGGATTGGCACTGCCAATTGAACATGCGTGGTGGACGCACCTTGTTCCTACATGATGTTCCATATGCTCCAGAGAGATTCGTCGAAATTAAAATGTCTGTTTTGATGTTGGTTAAGCTTGGTTTTAGTGTGAACTTCCATAATAGAAGATGTAGATTTGTATTTGGATACAAACTACTATGGTTGTGGTCACTTTCTGGATGGTTTCATTGTAATAAATGTTGACTATGATGATGTCAATATATTATTCCCTTGTTTCACGTCTTCTACTTTATATGATAATGATGTGAATATTGTGGCATGCTAGACTTGGTCATATGGGCCAACAACATATGAAAAGACTAGCCAAAAAGAGGGCTTGTTGGGCAACATTGAAAAGTCGATTTGCCCAGATGTGAGCATTGCCTAGTAGGGAAAATGACAAGGAAACCATTTGAAATGGTAAAAGAGCTGAATTTCCTCTGCATTTAATCCATTTTGATGTCTGTGGTTCAATGAATGTGAGAGGAAGGCAATGGGCTGTTTATTTCATCACTTTTATAGATGATTTTACTCGATTCGAATATGTCTATTTGATTTCTCATAAATCTGAAGCATAAGTTGTTTCAAAATGTTTATGAACTTGGTAGTAAATCAATTAGACAAGAAAATAAAAGTATTTAGATCCGATCGAGGTCAAGAATATTTATCTGATGAGTTCAGAAAATTATGTGATGAAAAAGGAATAGAAAGACAGTTGTCTATTCCATATACTCCTCAACAAAATGGTGTTGCGGAGAGAAGAAACAGAACCCTACTGGAAATGGTTAGGTCCATGATGGCGCATGCTAACTTACCTATTACTCTTTGGAGTGATGCGTTGTTAACTGTTGCCTGCATACTTAACCGGGTGCCTTCCAAATCAGTTGCTTCCACTCCATATGAGTTATGGATAGGTAGAAAACCGGACTTAAGTTTTCTTAAGTCATGGGGTTGTGCTGCCTATACACATGAGTCCTCTCACAAGTTTGGGAAATTAGGTCCCAAAGGAAATAAGAGTATTTTCATGAGATACTCCGAACACTCGAAAGGGTATGTGTTCACAGGTGAGCAGGAAAGTGGGGGTATAACTGAATTTGAATCACGAGATGTCACATTCTTAGTGAATGAATTTCCTAAGAAGGCGAAATAGGAGAAGGTTACTCCCTATTTGAGACATTGGATCAGGATAATGATGTTAGTGGAGTTCATCCAAGTGGGAGTAATATGAGAAGTGATGAATTGAATTCAACTCATTCTCAATTGCAATCACATGATGAGACGACATCATTATTACCTAATCCAAGTGGGAGCATAATGGGAAATGATGTGCTAAGTGTGCAATTTCCCATACGGCGAACAAGTTGTCAAAGTATTCCCCGTCGACGTTTTGACATTGAAAGGGAAACTTTTATGGTTACTCCACAAGATGAGGATGAGTCAAGAAATATTAATGAGGCTCTAAATTGCCCTAGTAAGGAAAAATGGATTTATGCAATGAAAGAGGAAATTGAGTCAATGAAGTCAAACCATGTTTAGCAACTGGTTGATCTTCCAAAAGGACGCAAAGCTATTGGGAACAAATGGGTTCTCAAAATAAAGCAAAAGGCTGATGGCTCGATAGAAAGGCATAAGGCTTGCCTTGTGGCGAAGGGGTATAATCAACATGAAGGAATTGATTATGAAGATACATTTTCTCCTGTAGTGAGATTTACCTTGATTCGCATAGTTCTGGCAATAGTGGTTAGTATGGATCTTGAGTTACATCAAATGGATGTAAAGACTGTTTTTTCCTCAGTGGAGAATTATATATGGAACAGCCTGCTGGTTTCATAGTGAAAGGCCAAGAAGAGAATGTATGTCGATTTTGGGGGTCGATATATGGCCTTAAGTAGTCGTCAAGATAATGGTATATACGTTTTCATAATGCCATAATGGCATATGATTTTACAATGATTGACGAGGATCATTGTGTATATATCAAAAGATCCAAAGATCAATTTGTGATCATATCATTATATGTTGATGATATACTAATTGTCGGAAGTAATATGGAGTTATGTTAATGCTGTGAAGAATTGGTTATCTTCCAACTTTGATATAATTGACATGGGTGATGTTGCATATATTCTTGGAATTAAGATTTCAAGATTGTAAACCCATAAACACTCCTATTGCAAAAGGTGAAGGATTGAGCCATAGATCGTGTCCAAGGACTCCAAAAGAGAAGGAATAAATGAAAGATGTTCCTTATGCTAGTGCTGTTGGAAGCTTGATGTACACTATGATGTGTACAAGACCTGACATATGTTTTGCAGTTGGAATGGTGAGTAGTTGCCAATCCAATCCAGGTCAAGCACGTTGGAAAGCCGTTAAGAGTATACTGAGGTATCTAAAGGGAATTGCTGATTATACGATAAGTCATTAAGGAAAGGATCTGCGACTCTAAGGCTATTATGATGCTGATTAGGGAGGAGATTTAAATGAAAGGAAATCTACCTCTGGCTTTATTTTCTTACCGAATAATGGCACCATATGTTGGAGCAAGTAAGAAACAAAAGTGTATAGCCTTGTCCACGATGTAAGTTGTGTTCGTGGCATTATCAGCAGTGAGTATGAGAAGATGTTTGGCTTAAGAGATTATTGGATCATTTAGGTGTTATTGGAAGTGCTGCAGATTCGTTATTGGTTAACGATGATAGCCAAGCAGCAAAAGTGTACACCAAATATCCAAAGTATCATGGCAAGACCAAACATATAGATACCAAGTATAACTTTGTAAAATATATGGTTGCACGAAATGATGTGAACTTGCAGTACATATCTACGCATAGAATGGTAGCAGATCCTATGACAAAGCCAATACCTAGAGATGTGTTTTGTGGCCATATGAAATCTCTAGGGTTGCGTAGAGGGTGATGTACTGAATATTGTAATTTCCCTAAGTGTTCACAATTTGATGAATTTGTGTTTTCATCATTAATGCCTATGAATCTTTGTTTGATCTTTATGCATCTTAATGCTCGGTGCATTATTTTAAGTTGAGAAGTATGTCGGACAGATATAAGATTAGCCCACTCACACGGGTAATTGCCCTCATTTCTTGTGTGATAAATAGAGATGAGACTGTTTTTAAGCTTATTATCTAGGTGATAATCGAGAGCTCAAGCTTAAAACACGTATGTCGCCTTAACTGAGTGTTAAGATGATGACATAATGCTTATGATGTTCGAAAGTAAAATACCCCACATATTTTACTTTATCTGTCTAAGATGCCAGATGTGAGTTCTGATGAATTTAGTGAATGAGTAGATAGGTGAACTCAAGTTAGACATTGGGTATGTCTGAACTATCATCTGTACGGTATAGAAAGGTGTAGACATACGCTCCATGGGAAAGGAGTTAATACCGTAATACGTATTTCATACTACGTATGCATGAGACGACCAATAAAAGTGGCAAAAAGTTTGATCTTAACTTTTATGCGTGTGAGGCTCTTGAGGGAATGAGTTCCTCAATTTTTTTTTAGTCTCCTCATGACTCTTATTTATTCTCAAGATTTCTATTTAGTGTTTGCTATCTTAGGATGTTGCCAATGGTCATGAGTTTGATTCGATCTAATGGGGCATTTCTAGAAAAGCAAGCTGAACTGGAATTGAGAGTTTGAAGGAAAGAGGAAGATCGATTTTGGAGAATCACATTGTAGTTTTGTATTCACCGGTTAACCAATTATGACTGTCTTTGTGATAATCATAATTGTGAATACAATATATATATATATATATATATATATATATGTCATTGTTTAAAAGAGATCAAGAGAGATATAAATGTGATCGATCGATCTAGGGTACTGCATACTAAATCTACTCAAGATGTGATGCCCATTATGAGCTGCTATATATTCCTAACAGATGTATGGTAATGAGCTCTCAAAGTATGCTGGTCGCACGGATTATTCACCGGTATGAATGTTGAAGAGAGGAAAAGAGGATTCCGTTCGGCCTATCATGTTAAGTGAGAGTCTATGATGGATTTTTCTCTGATGGGGATGAGTAGGGCCTGTCCGCCCATGTTGGTTTTGTACCACCATGTGCGAGTGGGAGATGATGGATTTAATTGGTAAATTGGGCTTAAGGCCCGTCCGCCCAAGTTGGGCCCAAAGGCCCGGTCCACGGGAATAGGGCCCGTGGATAGGGAAGGTATAAAAGGGAGGAGAGAGAGAGAGACGCACCTCTTGGCATAGGAAAGCAACGTACGTTTCCTTCCCTCTCTTTTTCTCTCAAACGTTTAAGGCGACGCCGTTTCCCTATTCAAGTCGAATTGGCATCATCGGACTAGAATTTCTTCCTCTTCTTCGGCATTGGTGTTTAATCTGTGGCTAACAAGGTACGCTCGAATCCGTGGTGTGCTTTACGATCGGTGATACGTGTTATTTCTAGGCTTCGTCTTCCGCATTGATTTAGGGGTTCGATTCAATGTCGAATCCGTTTTTGGGGATCAGTCATTCCCAACAGTATACAATATCAAGATTATTCATGCGGTTTAACATCTCATGTGTAGCCCACTAAGAGATCAGTTTTCACGAGCCCTGCTAGATACATGGTACACGTTTTCTCGACATGTTCCTTTATTTTTTGTCTACAATTTTTCTTAGAGGACTATATGAAATTGAACCCAGACATTCGCCCTGGCCTTCATACCGAATTCTGTTATATACATGGAACGTGATTGATCTAGAAATAACCCTTTTCTTTGCAGCATCGGATCCCCGATCCTGTACTTATTTATACTCGAAACCGGCGTCCAACACCTTCCTCAACAAAAGGCTGGCGAATCTGGCCTCTTGGCGTCGAGGTGCTCGAAGAGGAAGATGTGTGTTCTCACCACATCTTCCACATGAACAAGAGATATTTTGAGGAGAAAGGAGTAGTCGTTCTCATTCCCCGATAATTTCGAACGGGATTTATTGCAGCCAAATTAAGATTTTAGAAAGGGTGTGTCATTGAAACGGACATGAACATATGCATAGATAGATATAGTATTGTCTTCCTTTAGCTGACAAAGAAATGTTGTCAAATTATGGAATTTCCACATCCGCTTGGTGACCAAATCAATCAAATCCTCATGAATTTGACTATGGTATGGTACGAGGGAAATTGTCCAAAAGTCTGATTCCTATTGTATAAAGGCCAATTTAGTCTTGGATCTTTCAATTATGTCAATTTAGTCATAAACATTCGAATAATGTGTCAATTTAGTTGTCAACCTCTTAATTGTACCAATTTAGTCCTAAAACCTTTTGACAATTTGTCATTGTAGTCATTTTGGCCAAATATCCAAATAATAGGTTTATGACTAAATGGATTAATGGGGAAAATACCAAAACAAAAAAAATAATAATAAAAATATTGCATTGGTAAGAATTCAGTCTCAAATTTTTCGATTAGATCAATTTACCTCTAAACCACATTGGTAACAATTGAGTCCATAAGGCCAATTTAGGTTAAAAATTACTGACATAGATGTTAGCTATTTTATGTGACACGGTTGGTGCCAATATGGACATTTTTTGAAATTTTGAATTTTTTTGAATTTTGAATTTTCTTTTTTCATTTTTCTTTTTTTCCCCCCTCGTTTTACCTTCTTTTTTCTTTTCCACTGTGGCTAGCAAGGGCCACCAAAGCAAGCCGACTGTAGGCCAGGGTCACAACCCTCGTCTGGCCTCACCTAGATAAGATAGATGGATGAAAGAAATTCACTTCTTGCCATTCCTTATCTAGGTTGAGCAAGAGTAGGTATGGCGGAGAAGAATAATCCATGGAAGATGCGAAGAGGAGGTGTGGCTACCTCATCAATGCGATTGAGCAATTTCCTCCCTCGATTACTAATTCTTGGTATCGCAAACCCCTCAAGCTAGTGATCGAGGGTCGCCATGCCCAGGTGAGGCCATCCCTCACCTGGCCCTTTATGGGCATTGCTGATGGCCGTTTGGCTACCAGCGAAGAGGGAGAAGAAGAGCTAGAAAAAAAAAGGAATAAAAAAAAAGGGAAAATGACAAATGGCGAAAATACCATTGATCACTGGAAAGACGGCTTCTTATTTGAAATAGACATAGTTACTTCAAACCCTTATTTGAAATAAACATAACCACTTTAAATCCAAATTACAGTGCCTTTATCGCTCTCCATCGATCTCTCTCGCTCTCTCCCTCTCCCTCTCCGCACAACTGGTTCTTGATGCAAATGAGGCTTTTGTTTACTATCAGAGAGAGGTGGCTGTGGAGCCCGTATGGATATAATAACTGTTGTTGATAGCTTGGGAAGCAAGAAAAGAGTAGATAAATGTATTGTACATTGCTGGTCTTCTCTAATCGATTTAAGCTTCTTTGTTTCACCCCTTACCAATACAATGGCGTCCATGTGCTGATACATCCTGTATCTCGCGCGTGATCTTAAAGTATTGGGAGATAACTTTTGTAATCCATTGCGCATCCCGACTTTTTGCACCCACGTCAATGTTGAAATCAGTGGCGCAGCGGAAGCAGATTGAAATTTTGCAATTATATCGGGAGCTATAGAAATCGACAAAAATAAAACGAGGTACAATAAAAGGACATCAGAAATTTACGTGGTCCGGTCCGAACATCGGAACCTACGTCTACGGGGAGAGCCCGCAAAATAATCCACTTGCGGAATATAGACAAGCGAATCGGATAAAATAGTTGGAATGAAGGAAAGCGAATTGGACACTGGATTTACGTGGTTCGCTTCGAATATCGGAACTTACGTCCATGGAGAGAGCAGTATGGAATTCCACTATAGAAACAAGTGATACACTGGAGATTACAATCACTCGAACACTCAAATACACTCTCAGTATTTCCCAACCTCAAATTACACCAAAATAACTCACTCAGTATTTAGCCCATCTTAATTTCTAGTGAAACCTCACTTAAAGAATTAAACAAATTTTACACACAAGAATTTAACTAGCTAAAACACTCGGGTATAATTACAACGAGAAAATTTCTCTCTGTCGAGAGCTTCTGCCTTTTCTCCAAGAAGTCTCACGACTTCTCTCTCCAGCTCTACATTGCTTCTCTTCTCCGATCCTTCTTTTAAAGGAGAAACAAGACATCCAAAAATGAGATGGTTTGTGGACTCATTGGGCGCTCACAATCAGCACCGACGCCCACCAAAATTCATGGGCACGCATGCACACTTTGCATCAGTCGCATTTAATGAGGCAGAAAACATGCGCCCAAAATTTTTGATGATAAGCATAAAAAAAAGGATGGCCGCCGTCTTCCAAGATCATCCATGACGTTCAACTCCTTCAATTAATATTTTATCATTTCTTTCCTTTTGTTGTCTGCAGTTGAATGAAATAGCAAAGGAAAAGAAACAAGGAGTTAATGAAAGAAGACGAAACAAACCCACAACTTTTTACTTTTGCCTTAGTCTTCAACGTCCATTTCTTGCCATGCATTTACGTCCATGTGCATGCAATTAAAGAGGTAGAAAAAAAAAGGACTTGGGAGGCGTGCACATCTTTGACAAATATACACATTGCAGAGGGCCTTCATGCTTCGCTTCTTTATTGTCAATTTGCGCCGAACTTTAATCAACAAATGCTCCTCGTGTTTACGAATCTTGTATTGAGCTCAAACTCAAGACATAATTTTAACAATCTCCACCTTAGCTCGACATTTGAGTCAAGTCATAATCACTTCAGTGGACACCTCGCTACTACTCTCCCACAACCCCAATAGGCTCAAACGCCATAGAGTACTTCCAAGTTCAAGCCATGCTTGAACTTTCCCAAAATCGCGGACCTCATCAAGACACCAACTCCACCTGCATCATTAGCTACTCCACAAGGATTTTTTAAGATAACCTCCTGTATCACAGATAAAACAAAACTATTATTGCTTCCATATATGACAGAACGTCAAACGCGCACCTTGTCAACTTCAACAGCTACAACAACTGCTGGCTTTGTTGGCTCCACCTCGCTACAAGCCTCATCCATGTCGATTATTCCACTAGTACCCGCTACCTCAGGAGTTTCTGGTTGCAACTCCACATTGAGCTAAACATCGTCTAGATCCGTATTAACACTGCCACAAACACTCCTAGCCAAAAGTATCGAAGACTTGTCGAGGGTAAGTTCTCTGCTGTCAACAAGTGAATTTATATCCGGGCACCACAACTGATCGCCCTGCTCATCTTGTGCATAGCTATGGAATATGCACCTTGCCCTCCCATCGAGCTTACCATCACTCACTTGAAAATAACACGGGCAACCAAACATTCTAAAAATAGAATAACTAGCAATGTTACCTGACCACACTTCTTCAGAAGTCCACCATGCAGTTGATGAGGATCTATTCACCAGGCAGCTTACCGTACTAAGCACATCAGCTAGGATTATCTTAGCAATACCGGCACTAGAGATAATTTTACGAGCCATCTCTAGTAATATTCTGCTCATTAATTCTGCATATTGTTGTGGTTTACTGGCACTAGTGTGGTATTTCACTACGCCATCTTTCATGCATAATTTATTTGCCAACTCTAAGCCAAACTCCATGCTATTGTCAGTCCACACATGCTTGATCGACTTACTAGTCTCTGTCTCAATCAAAGCTCTTGGCCGCGTGATCCCAACACCAGCATCAAACTTGTGCATTGGCACAAACACCCAAGTCTTCCTTGAGCAGTCAAAAATCTCTCAAAGAAATGCATCCAACATCTTCGAGGCAAAACCTGTCCTGTCTCACATTGAAGTTTATACAGGCCTTCATGCTTGATTTGTTTCATTATCACCAGGGCACCTCGAACATCCTTTAAAACTCCACCTTCTGAAGAATACTTGCAACCAGCTGAATCTAGGGCACCTAAAGAAATTAAGTTACTTTTCAATTCTGGAACATGTCTTACTCCAGTCAATGTCCTCACAATACCATCACCCACACCCACAACATCGCACTTAGCGTTGTTCCCTAACTGGACTTTACCACTACCTATGCACTAATAAGTGATAAACCAAATCATATTTGGTGTAACGTGAAATGAACAACCATAATTCATTATCATCCATCAAATGACGAATCCTTAGTGACAGACAAGATACAATTGACACCATCAGAATCATCCTCAGATGCAACTGCAATATTATTTGTAGACTCAACTTTAATTCCCTTACCCTTTTTTTTTTTTTTTTTCATTTTTCAGCTTAAAACAATCTCTTCTATGATGCCCACTATTGTCACTCCACAAGTCCTAGACTGACTTCGTATATTCATGTTCCTGTTAACACGTGTACTAGTTCTTCCTCTACTTTCACCTACTAAAGCAGTAGACACGGGTTCACCAGATTCTTTCCTACGAATGTCTTCACTCATAATCAAATCACGAACCTCATCAAACGTCGAATTTCTTGACTTGGAGGAATTACTAATAGCAGTAACAGTAGTATTGCAACAATTAGGCAATAAGGATAATAAAATCAATGTACGTACCTCATCTTCAAAGTTAATCTCAACCGAACTCAATAGGTTAACAACCTCATTGAATTCATTGATATGTTCAGCTACTTGCATACCTTCGCCCATCTTTAAGTGGAATAGACGCCGCATTAAATAGACCTTATTAATTGTTGACACCTAGTTTTTGTTTTCAACTACAAAAAAAAAAAAGAGAGCCTATTTTTCCCTTGCGCGGCCCAGGCCCGTTTTCCCTTTGGCCTAGCCCACACTAGCCTTCTCCCTCCTCTATCTTCGTGCAAGAAACCCTAGAGAAAGGGGGAAACAAAGGAGAAACAGGCAGCAGGGAGAGAGAACAGAGCGTAGAGAGAGAGAGAGAATGGCAAGAGGGAGAGAGCTCGAAGGGAAGAAAAAGCGGTGGAACATAACCGAAAGGGGGGAAGAGGTGTCGTCAACTGCCCTACCGCTGTCTGAGCCACTGTTGCCCTTCGAGCCCCGACCTACAGCACCCGCAACCTTCTGCTCACGAACCAGAGGAGAGCAAGAGGGACAACACAAGGAGAGAGAGCTCGAGTAGAGAGTGAGCAGGAAGGAGAGGAGGAAAAGAGTTTTCTTCCTCGGGAGCCCCTCCATCGCCAGGGGGCCGAGCCCCTGCGCCCGTCACCGGGGGCCGAGCCCTTACGCTCGTCACCTCCATCCTGATTAGGCCGCCGTCGCTCCTAGTCTCGTTGCTGTGCCTCTGTGCCACCGGCTCCTGTTGCCAAGCCGAAGTTGAAGCCCACAAGCAACGGCCAAGAGAGGATCCGCACGAGCAGGCCAAATCTGGAGGGGGGGAGGCTTGTCATCACCATTCCTGCTACTGCCATCGCCTCCTCAGCCACCGACGAAACTGCCGGTCCGCGCTACCTCTCGCTGAACACCTCCTCAGCCCAAACTGACGCACTGCCTATCGCTGCGCCTCTGCCCAACGCCTATGCCGCCATCGACCACACCTCTCCAACAATCGCCATCCTCGACAACCACCACCGTACTGCTTTCCTGCCGTTGCCTGCTGTTGTTGTTTTATCACTAGCCATCACCCGCCGCTTCTGTTCCGCCACCGCGCCCTCACCTGCTGGAACCCGATGCTAGAAGCCATCGCGCCTAAGCATTTCCCGCCTCCACCCACGACGACCTGATGCTTCCGCTCGCCTCTAACGCAGCCGCCACCATCCTCGCAGATCCCAATGTCGTCGTTGCCACCCACCGCGTAGCCATCGCCACCAATCGCGTCGCCGCTGTCATTAGCGCCGCCAAGAAACCCTAGGGTTTCGGCCAAGAACTGGGTCGGGCGTAGATCTCAATTGGGTAGGGTTTTTCGTCCGCATGGGCCTGTCATGGTGGGCCATCTAATTTTGGGCTTATGGGCTTGGGCTGGTTTAGTATGGGCTTGTGGGCCTGCTTTGTTTTAAAAAGAGAGGAGAGGGGAATTCTTGGGTTGGGCCTACGCTTCGGGCCCACTCGGATCCAATCTCCAACCGGACTCGACCCATGTCGACTAGGCGAACCGGGTCGGGTTGGACCGGACCCGACCAGTTCGCCCAATTATTTGAATTTAAAATTATTATTTAAAAAATTAGAAAATTTTTGAAAATCTAAAAAAATGCAGGGTTTGGTTAGGAATTGATATGTTTTGCCATTTTAGTGTAATTAAGCATTTATTTGTTTGTATATTAACTATATTGTATGTTTAATTTACATGTTTAGCTATGTTTGCAATTGTTTAGTTGCTTATGTTAATTTTACTGTAATTAGGATCTTGGTAACTATGACTATTACTTTAATGATTGCGCACTTGTATGATCACCTCATATGTTAGTGGATAAGTATAAAAATCAATACAAACTGCCTGACAAAAATTATTTTGTTAAAATAAACAAGATTAGGTACCGAAATAGCACTAATTGATCAATTAGTGTATTCAAGTCCCCGGCCCTATATTCTCTGGTTGCGTAGGAAGTGAGGTACACTCCCATGCCTCACTTGGTTTCTAGTCGACCCCAATAGGCTAGTGGTGACTCATTTTATGCGAATTTCTTTAGAATACCCCAATGTCATGCGGGGTATGGACTTGGGAGAGCCCGCGCCTAATCATGAGCCTTAGGCCCGTCCGTTAGGCAATACCCCTAAACCTATTCCCTCCCCCCGAGGGTAGGTTGCGACATTAATCACAGATGGTTTCTCATACATATTCAATAGAGCTTTCATCTGTCCTGTGGTTTTCTCCTTCACGATGTTAAATGCGACGTTACAAGCCAACGTCAGCCGAATAACACCCATCCCTTGTCTATCCAGCAATTCCCACTCGGCATCTTTCATCAAGTCTGGTTTCTCCCTAGATAAGGGCAAGTGCAAATTTCTCTGGTACAGATAATCTTCAATTTGTATCTTCCAGAAAGCAAAATCCTTCCCATCAAATCAGACAATTCTCACATTTCCTTCTTCCATCATTACCGATTCACTTTAAGTCAGCCAAACCAGGCTCTGATACCACTTGTTGCGGAATATGGATAAGCAAATCGAATAAAATAGTTGGAATGAAGGAAAGGGAATCGAACACTGGATTTACGTGGTTCGCTCCGAATATCGGAACCTACTTCTACGGGGAGAGCAGTATGGAATTTCACTATAGAAACAAGCAATACACCGGAGATTACAATCACTCGAACACTCAAACACACTCTTAGTATTTCCCAACCCCAAATTACACCCAAATAACTTACACGGTGTTTAGCCCATCATAATTCCTAGTGAAACCTCACTTAAGGAATTAAACAAATTCTACACACAAGAATTTAACTGGCCAAAACACTCGGGTATAATTACAACGAGAGAATTCCTCTCTGCCAAGAGCTTCGGCCTTTTCTCCAGGAAGTCTCACGACTTCTCTCTTAATTTTCGTCTTCACTTTTTAATAACCAATCACGTCATAACTTCTAGCGTAGACTTCGAATTTCATCTGCCGTCCCATTACTTAGCCGACTTATTTATAACGAATCACATCATAACTTCTAGCGTAGACTTCGAATTTCATCTGCCGTCCCATTACTCAGCCGACTTATTTAGGATACGGTCATTTTCCTTCTAAAAATGTCAAGCATGACAGCGGAAGCTTGAACAGACGCAAATAAACCGAGTGAGTGGAATATGAACCTCACACCTAGGATTTGTGGTCCGATCAGGTATACTTACTCTATGGGGGAGAGATGGAGAAGATGTTCGACTATGAGCAAAGATTACAACTGCTCGAAATACACCACTCTCAAGTCTTCTTCAGACACTAATTATGTCAGGATAATCTGACAAATTATTATAGTAAAAATGCAAAGTTTTTACTGACGTACGTATATCAGTACTAGAAAAGCTGATGCAAGCAAGTTGGGCACCTTCAGATGTACCCATTTTCATTGCAGCGTCGACTTGCTCCATCGAACCTGTCCTCGAGTTCATGCTTAAACCCGAAACTGATGTCCAAGAGCTTCTTTGATGAAAAGCCAGGCATCTTGTGACATTCTTTCTCTTAACAAAAGCCCTCTTGATTAGTTCAGAAGCAATAGGTTCAAAAACGAGTCTTTCCTCGGTCCACCACCGATATAAGAACACAAATGACTGAGCGCTAATATGCTTGTCATTCCTGCACAGTTGAGATTCTAATCCCTAGATAAACAGATTTCAACTTCACGCGAGATCAGATCATGACACCGACTCAAGAAAATAGTTAATCTTTGTCATTTAAATGAAAAGCGCAATATTGTTCAAGTTAAAGATCATTAGGCCTCCATATTGGGTGGTTAATTTATTGTTCAATCTCCACTTTTTGATGGCTATAAATCTATTTATAGGAGATGCGGAAGAGAGATGTTCATTAAATCTACGGATTATGAAGCATGAAAAGCGATTGAAGATGGACAAGACATTGCACCTAGAAAGGAAAAGAATATATTGATGAGAAGAAACTACCTTAAACTACAAAGACAGTGCTCCAACACCGACAGAAGTCGTCAATGGAATATAACGTGCGAAACGGGCGGCAAAGGAGATGTGGTATAAATTGGTGGTAACCCATGTGGAAACCAGCAAAATGAAGAAGAGCAAAATTATCTCTCTTACAACTAGTTGGGAGATGTTCAATTTGGATGAAAAAGTATGCATATCGTTTAATGATACTACTGTGCAAAAACTGCCGCTGCTTGGCAAAATATTTGAAAATGCAGAATCGATTCTTCTGTTGGGCATAGCGTCAAGATCCTTTTGACTCATAAATTGCTTTGAAAGTCGTTCAAATGTCTTCCAGATTCATGGCAATCTAAGAGGGATGCAATATGGGTAGAAAGGATCTTGACGCTATGCCAACCGAAGAATTAATTGGATCAGTGAAGACTAAGAAGTTGGAATAGGATCCAGGCGTGCAACGGTGGCTGATCTCTTCTCTCCAGCGGGTCAGGCTTTCGGGTCAGTGATTGATTCTTGGGATCATTCTCTCCCTCTCCTTTCCGATTCTCCGGATTATTTTACTTGGAGCGACAGCCCTGATGGTCTTTACTCGGTTGCATCCGCTTGGGATTTCATCAGGAAAAGGAAGGATAGGGTTTGCTGGGCTTCATTTTTGGAATAAAGCTATCACCCCGAGATATCAATTTAATCTCTAGTTAATTTACGAAGAATCATCTCCCCTCCCAAACCCTACTCATGTCCTATGGAAGAATTGGCTATGAGGTATGTCCCTTTTGTAAGCTAACACCAGACTCCATCGATCAACTCTTTTTCGAGTGTTCTATCACTACTAGCATGGCCTTCTCTTGGGCAGCTAAATGCAATCTCCCTTGGCAGAACAAGACCTAGACTGAGAACCTCCAGTGAGCTATAAAGTTTCTATCCAGTAAGGATTTCTACCGCTCCATTGGTCGCTTCCCTTTTGGTGCCCTTTGCCACCTTATTTGGAAATATAGAAACGATATGCTCTTCAGAGATCACACGGTGACTCCTGCGGCAGTCAATAATCATCTCATTAGAGTGGTGAAGGACAAGGCTCTAACGTTAAAAAACGTTGAAGATAATCCTAGAAACAGAAGACTTCAGAGAAATTGAGGGTTCGATCCTTCCATTTTCCTTCCCCATCCTGTGAACCCAGTGTGAGCTGTTCTCGGCGGCTTCTCCTTTTGGTGCTTGCGGTTCTCCTACTTTGTTGTTGGTTGTCTAGGGAGGTTTGGTATTTCTCGGCCCTGCATGGCTTTTCTCTCCTCCTTGGTCTCTTGCTTGTTGTTTAGGCTAGTGTTTGCTTTGGCCGCTCTTGTGGTTTTCTTTTACTTCTAGCACCCTTCCACTCACGTAGACTTGTTGTCTTGTTGAGTGCAAGTTTTGTGGCGCCGGATTTTGTAAATGTTGGTTCAAAGCTCTATAAAAATTTATTACTTCTGACCAAAAAAAAAAAAAAAAAGTTCGAATAGGACAATTCAGGTGGAAACGCCAAGAATAAGAAATCGATTGCTCTCGAAGCTACTACTCATGACTCAAATGAGGTTACCAACTCTTCAGGTAATGGTGACTAAGACTATCATACTTATTAGAAAAATTCGAGCATTCTCTCCAGAACTTTAGAGGCAAAAAAGTATCACAGAACAACAATGGAAGCGACGGACACAAAAAGGATGCAACTTGCTTTGATTGTAAGAAAGTCAGAAATATTGAGATCGACAATCCCACTAACAAGAGAAGGAGGACGAGATCAAAAATACAAGGCAAAGAAATCGAGTTGAGCGGTCTTAGTATCTCTAAAGAAATGTGTGTTGAATCGGGGAAATGGTTTTTAAAGGAACAAAATACTGTTTTGAATAAAGTAATTGCGTTTTATACAATGTTCCCCATAAGATCAGGGCGAGATACTTGATATAGAATGGATAAAAAGAGAAGGGAGATGTTATTGTCTGTAGTACTCTACCAAAGTGTAAAATGAGACGTTGAATATTGCTAAACATTATAAAATTTGAATTGATCTGGCAAATTATTTCCGGATATTAATAGTGTCAAGCATTGAAAATGACCCATTTGCAGTTTGATCTTAGACCACATGGCAACATCGATAGCACATTAAGAATCAGACACAGAGATTGCTGACACTATTGACGAAGAACAAAACATGCATATTGAGTGATCGATGCTATATAAGGGCAACATACTCTCAGTACTGCAACATCAAATACAAAAGAACGCAAGCATACAATATCGAGATTATTTATGCGGTTCATTATCCTGAGAAATCAGTTTTCACGAGCCATGCTAGATACATGGTACGCGTTTTCTCGACATGTTCCTTTATTTTTTGTCTGCAATTTTTCTGAAAGGACTACATGAAAATGAACCCAGACATTTGGCTGGCCTGCATACCGAATTCAGCTAGATGCATGGAATGCGATTAATCTAGAGATAACCCTTTTCTTTGCAGCACCGGATGGCTCCATCGAACATGTCCTCGATCCCGTACTTATACTCAAAACCGGCGTCCAATAGCTTCCTCGACGCAAGGCTGGCGAACCTGGGGCCTTTCACTTCCTTCAAGGACCTACAAAGATTTGTAAAACTCTGCCCTCAGTTCAAGAACAGAAATGGTCGATCTGTTAGATTATAAAATGAGATATGATAGGACTTACTCCGGCGAGGGTATCTGAAACTCTGGGTATCTTTCCGAGAGAAACTTGGACATCTCTTCGATGGTAATCATGGCCGAGGAACATATGTACCGCCCCTTGGCGTCGGGGTGCTCGAAGAGGAAGATGTGTGCTCTCACCACATCGTCTACATGAACGAGACACATTTTGCAGAGAAAAGGGTAGTCGTTCTCATTCCCTGATGATTTCAAACGGGATTTATTGCAGCCAAATTAAGATTTTAAGAAGGGTGTGTCATCGAAATCGAAATGAACGTGAACATATGCATGGATAGATAAAATTCTTGTCTTCCTTTGGCTTGTATTTGATATTGAACATGGAAACATTGTCAGATTATGGAATTTCTGCATCTGTTTGGTGATCAAATCAATCAATTTCATCATGAATTTGACTATAATGTGGTATGAGGAAAATTATCTAAAAAGTCTTAAACCTATCATACGGAGACCAATTTAGTCCTAAATATTTTTATTTCCATATTATCTATGGAATTTGAACCTAAACTTTATTTACAATGTGTAGATTTAGTCATAAATCTTTCGATAATGTGTAAATTTAGTTCTACACCTTTCAATTGTGTCAACTTAGTCTTAAATTTTTTTTAATAATTTGCCAATGTGGTCATTCTGGTCAAATATCCAAATAATATGCTTATGAATAAATTGACAAATTGAGACGAGTGCTAAAAAAGTCATAAATATATTGCGTTGGTAAGAAGTCAGTTTCAAACTTTTTGATTTGATCAATTTAATATTAAACCACATTGATACCAATTGAATATATATGACCAATTTAAAATGGAAATTACTAAATTTTATATGACACGACTAGTGTTCACCTGAACATTTTCTAAAATTTTAATATTTTTTTAATTTTGAATTTTTTAATTTTCTCTTTCCTTTTTTTTATTTTCTTCTCTTTCCCTTCTTCTTTTTTCTTTTCCACTATGGATGGCAAGGGTGGCAAAAGCAAGCCAGCCATTGGCGAGGGTCCCAGCCCTTGTCTTGGCCTCGCCTAGATAGGGGAGATGATGGAAAGGGATTCACTTCTCGCCATTCCTTATCTAGATTGAGCAAGAGTAGGTATGGCAGAGAAGACAAATCCCATGGAAGACGTGAAGAGGAGGTGCGGCTGCCTCATCAATCATCGATTCTTGGAAGCGCACACTCCTCAAGTCGGCTGACTTCAAGACCTCTTTCCTCTCTCAATGCACTTCTTCTTCTTGAGATTCGCCTATCAGGTTAATCTCCCTTGATGCAGGCAAGGCATGCCTCACTAGGGCCTCGACGACCGCAAGTGAGGCCACTTTCGCCAACGGCTTGCTAGGCTATGGCAAGCTAGCCTCGCCTGGTGGTTGAGGTGTCCTCATCCACGGTTGCTTGCACCTCGCCTTCATTTGGGCGAGGGCTACAATCCTCATCAACCACGGTGAAAAAAAAAAAAAAGAGGAAAAAAGCGAAAAATAAATATAAATAAATAAATTAAATATGAAAAAAAATTAAATTTAGAAAATGTTAACGCCAATGCCAGCCGTACCATGTAGGACGATTAGAGTCTTTGTTAGTAATTTTCAGCCTAAATTAGTCGGATAGACTCAATTGGTCCGATTAAAAGGCTTAAGTCTGAATTGGTACCAATGCAAATTGCTTAGAATTTTGTTAGTGCTTTTCCTTAGGAAATTTTCAAAAGGTTTACAACCAAATTGATACAAAGAAAAATTTAGGACTAAAATAGCAAATATTCAAATAATTTAGGACTAAATTGATACATTAAAAAGTTTAGGACTGAATCGGCTATCATACATAAGTTTAGGAATTTTTGAACAATTATCTCGTATGGTACGTGTATTATGATAAGTTATTGCAAAGTGTATATGTCATGTAAATTAAGATTATATGAATCATTAGTTATGAGAGTTCTAGTGTGGATCACACATTATCAACGGTCCATATAAACTTAGCTTAAGGATCTTGTGATATGTTTTGTGCAGCACATACCTAATACCAAAGCCAGCGCAATCTGAACAGATCCGGCGAATTTGGGACATATGAAGGGTCCATGGACCAACGTGGGAACCACTGTCACCACTTCCAGCCCGTGCCTCTTTCCGAATTCGAGAACCGCCTTCTCGGTCAACGTCTTTGAGATTGCGTACGAGGCTCCAAGCATCGGCACTTCTCTGAGGGACTTGAAATCGCTCCAGGTGTCCTCATCCTGTATCTCAGCGTTGGAGTTGTTAAATTGAACTGCGGCCGAGCTTGAAGTGTACACGACCCGCTTCACGGTCTTGGAATTCAAGCAGGCCCTCAGGATGCCTAACGCTCCATCAATGCATCTTTTGGTAACGACTGGCTCTGGCTCTCTATCCTCAAAGTCCACCGGGGTGGCGACATGGAAGACTCCGACACAACCATCAATGGCTGGGCCGAAACTCTCGGGATTGCTGAGGTCAGCGATGAGGATTCGGAGCCTTTCCGATGCTCCTGGTAGATTTTTCAAGAAGTCGGTATCTCTGCTGCCATCTGATCAGAAAGTATTTTTAATCGCGTCATGAATAAAACCTTCAAACACTTACTTGGACATCAACGCTTCAACGGGAGAAACTGGTCCAGGAAAAATCCACTAATGCAGCACTTGACTTATTCAGAAAATACTCTAGATTGCACCATAAAACTCAGCAAAACATGGACTGCAAGAAAAGCTGATTCAAGAGATTCTATTCTAGCCGCCACCGCATACGGTGCATGTACATCTCGGTCATATAAGAAAAACCAGATTATCGCGAACCGATTCCATTGCCATTAACTTAACCCATATTTAGTTCATCCTGTGCTTCTTCAGGCTTGAAAAGGCAGCAAAAAGGGGTTGCCCAGGGCCTATTTAGGCTGCGCATGGTAACCATCCCCAGCCCAACTATTTCTATTCTTCTCTTCCCCAGAACAAAAAAAGAATAGAAACCTGTTTGATAACGGCATGTTAGTTTTTTGTTCCCGGGAACAAAAAGTTAGCCCGGGAATGGTTTTGGAATAGAAATGAGAAGTAAAAAAAAGTTGCTTCTTGTTCCCGGGAACAAGTTTAAGAAATAAGTAAATTTTTTTTTCTTTTATTCTTCTCTTGCTAACCACCATTGACTGCCGTTGACCACCACCCGCCGCCGCCCGCCGCCGGCCCGCCGCCGACCGCTGCCGCCCCCCGGCCGGCCGACCGCCCGCCGCCGCCGCCGCCCCGGCCGACCGCCGGTCGCCGGAGGCCCATGGACCGTCGCCGCCGCCGGTCGCCACGGTGTCGCCCGATCGCGGAGGCCGACCGACCGTCGCCGCCACCGGTCGTCGGAGGCTGACCGACCGTCGCCGCCCGTTCGCCGCCGTCAGTTGCCGGCGGTGATCCGTCGGCAAGAATAAAAAATGAATAAATAAATAAAAGAAATTGTTGCATTACCAAACGCATTTCTACTCTTTTTCTATTCCAAGAGTAGAAATTTTGTGTAAGATTACAAAACGGGTTCTTTTACTCAGAAATTATTCCCGGAGCAGAAATAGAAAAGAACCATTTCTGAAAAAAAACTCTTCCCGGGAAGAGAATGGTTGTCATGCGCAGCCTTAGTTACCATTTTGTTTCCAAAAACAATTCTTGATCAAAAATGATTCTTTTTATTCTATTCCCAGAAGAATTTCTAAACATTTCAAGGCATTTGGCAACGGCCCGAAATTTCTATTACGGGAATAGAATTGCGTTAGGCATCTCCCTCAAAATTTCTAATTCAAACCATTTTCGTTTAATTTTTTAATTATTTTTATCTTTTTTTTTTTCTTCCTCTTCAAGCTTTGGCTGATCGTTGGCCTCCTGATTGGTGACCGGCTAGAGTAGCGTCAGTCATCTCGAGGGCCAATGACCTTACTAGAGTGTCACTAGCCCCCAGCAACCTTGCTAGAGCGTCGCTGGCCCCTAACGATGTTGTGCCTCATCGGCCAAGCCTAAGCGACACTCATCTCGAGGGCCAACGACCTTACTAGAGTATCACTAGCCCCTAGCAACCTTGCTAGAGCGTCGCTAGCCCTAACGATGATCATTGGCCAAGCCGGACTGGCAATTGGACGAGGCTTGATCGAGACTCACCCAACCAGGCAAAGTTAGCCGGTGGCTAGGCGAGCCTCCAGTGAGCTCGCCGAACCCCGTCCAACCAATCAAGCCTCACCCGACCAGGCAAAGCTGGCTAGTGGGTAGGTGAGCCTCCAGCGAGCTCACCGAACCTTGTCTAACCAATCATCAATGACTAGCAACGGCAGTGGAAACAAAAAGAGAAGGAAGAAGAAAAAGAAGAAAAGAAGAAAAGAAGAAGAGAAAAGAGAAAAAAGAAATTTGAGTTAGCTTGATTCTAGAATTGTTCTTAGAAACAAAGAAATAACTTTCTTTTACTTCTTAATTTTGTTCGGGAACAAAAAATTTATCAAATAGATTTATGTTATTCTTTTGTTCTCAAGAACCAAAAAATGAAATCAGGTACTGTTTGATCAATTGCCAAAGATACCCTAGACTTCCTAAGAGGACAAAAGGTACACAAGTTTTTTTCTTTGGTAGGCAACCCAATTTTTTCTGCACTTATTTCTCCATATGCACGAGACCACTCGAAGCACACTGATAGTCCCATGTTCAAGCTGGAAAAAATCAGAGAGACTTACCCGAGTCGGGTCTGACTGTGGTTCGGACCGAGTAACCACGTTCAAGGAGCCTCATGATGAGCCATGAAGCAATGAAGCCAGTACCACCCGTCACGCACACTGTCCCTTTGTTGCCCTCCATAGTTCGAAGAAGTGTAAAGCTTGAAGTTTCAGAAAGCAGCGAACTTTCTCAAGTGCGACCTTGATGTTTGGCTGGCAAGAGTGTCTGTGCGCACGTCACAGGCCTATATACTTTGAGATCCAAAAGTCCACCCCTTACTAGAGTCAGCCTAAACTCGATCTTATCCTCGACCTGTCCCTGATTCGACCCACCATAGATCCACAACTACTTTGCTTTTCATACTAGTAGAGAGAGGTTATTACAGATGGTCGACCCCTAAAATACAATATAGCCCTCTCTTTTTTTAAGGACTCACTCGCTAGATTTGTTCTTCACGGTTCTTCCTTCTTTTATTGATTTAAGATTCTGTAGCATTGTATCCATCGCTCCCTATTGGACTCAGTCCCAATGTTACGGCGTGCACATGCCGAAGTTGGGATAAGGTTTCATAATCAAGTCGCATCCTCACTTTTTAACAATAATGATCTGCTTCCGAAGTTCAAGCACTGGACGCTAGAACTTCGAATTGCATCTGCCGTCCAAAGCTATTTTTGTCCAATCTATCTGCCAAAGCGTCATATTCTTTCCCGAATATAACGAAAGACGGGGAAGCTTGGAGACACACGGACAATCTAGCGGGAGATAAGCGCAGAAAATGAAATTGATACATATGATTTATGTGATTCGACCTAGTATGCCTAATTCCGGGGAAAGAGATGGACAATGTGATATCCTGAATTTCAGGTTCTAGTTTCGATTGAATAAGTTGGGTTTTTTATCGACACGCCTAAAGTTCTTTTCCCTGAGCTGATCACTGGTAAAGCCTTTTTCTTCAAAGCTTCTCACGCACGCCTCAGTTGGCAGGTCTTCTTCGCGTGGCTTCTCTTTCATTTCCTTCTGTTCTGGCCGGCTTTCCCATTTCGTTCGAACAGCCAGGCCCACGCCATCTTTTAATTCCCTGCAACTTCACACTTCTTTCTCTCTTTCTGCCACTCGTCCGAAGCTCTCTCCATCGTGGTCCACGCCTCCAACACAGTCAACTAGCAAAGCCCAATAATTGACCCCTCTCCACTCACGCCAGCCACCTCACCGAGTCTGCCGCCCCACCGTTTTATTCCCTCACCCCACTCACCGAAGCCATCTCCACCAATTGGTGTCTTTGCTTTGCTCGGTCAATTTCCCCAGAAGGAGCCCCGAGTGTTGACTGCCAGCTCGCCCGTCTCCGCGAAGCGGAGCTTCGCTGCCGCGCAAGTTCATCTGCGGAATTCCAGCTCCTTCGGTCTTGAACCGTGAGCTTC
Organism: Eucalyptus decipiens; assembly: GCA_014182575.1. Classification (NCBI taxonomy): domain Eukaryota; kingdom Viridiplantae; phylum Streptophyta; class Magnoliopsida; order Myrtales; family Myrtaceae; genus Eucalyptus; species Eucalyptus decipiens. The sequence goes on from CM024613.1 coordinate 18,186,959, forward strand.
CGTGGCCATTTTCAGCCGGTCTGAGCTTCCCTCGGCCTCACCGTGAGCTCAAGTCTCAGCCGCCATTGCGCTGCCGTCGCCGTAAGCCGGCTTTCGCATTAAACCGGTGAGTTGCGTTCTAATCCCTAATTAGTAGGCTAATGACACTTAGAGGTGGATTAGTTAGCTAATTAGTGGGTTAGTTAATTTAATTAAGCTTAGGATGATTTAGTTAGATTAAGTATATAGTTAGTATTTAGTTAGTTTAATTATAATAGTTAGGTGGATTTAGTTATGAATTGGTTAATTTATTTAATTAGTATAAGTATATATATAGGTGAAAATTAGTATAAGTATATTTGTGACATCCCAATTTTCCAATTTTATTTTCAGTAAAATGAGACGAGCATTTCATCTACACATATATAGTTCATTTCTCTGAGTTGGCCACTCATGAGAAGATTAGTCTATCAGGTGAAGCCGTTAAGAGATTCTAATGCATCAGACTCGAGAATTTGACCAAGAAACGACCTTTCGACCGAGCTAATTTGCAAGGGTCAGTATGGCACAGTTAAAAATCGATTATAGACCGGAGATAGGTCAACTCGACAAAGGCATGTGATCAAGTGTGGGTGATTCTACTAGATCGCACAATTCTTGTCGATCGGCACTAGACTGACTTTTCTGTTATTTTGGTACCCTATGTCCATATTTGAAACCTTGAGATTACCCCGACAACTGAAAGTCGTTAATGTGTCGAAGATGTTCATTATGCTTGAAAATGATCAACCACAGGTCAAATGCACGAAAATTCCTAAAAGCTACCCGGTAGATTATGACACGCTAGTATCGTGCCAGAGTGAAATTAACCGTGAAATTGAAACCAAATTTAGAAATTGGAAGTCATGTTGTGTCACAAATCACTTTAGAAATGTTGACTCGTTTTCAGAAGATTTTTCTTGCAAACCGAGTTTTTCAGCGGAAAATCAAAGTATGGTTAATTTGGTTCAGGAAAATTGGTAGGCTCGCTTTTGATCGTACTTTTGGGATTCAAGATAATTCTATTGTCAAGTAAAAATGTGAATTCGAGTGTGGTGACATTGGATTTATTTATGGACTTCAATTTAGTTCAATTAGAAGAGAATTGAAAAAATATGATGTACAAGATTTTGAATCAGTATGCCGCGGCGGAGGAAGCATTTTGACCGATTGGAGGATTGTTGTGGAAGCTTGGTGTGAGTGGAAGATGACCTCATGTGAGGTCATGATACGGCCAAAGTGGAAGAGATTTGGACAAGTGTCAAGAGCCCATTGGCTCTCAAAAAGTGGGGGGATAAGTACACTAATGGTGCCATAAGTTGTGTACGGCGCTCACTTTGGTGCCAAAAGTTTCCGTCGGATCACTTAAGTGCCAAATCGGAGGAAAAACGCTCACTTTGGTGCCACCGGCGAAAGATTCCGGCCTCCAGCGAAAGATTCCGGCCAAAATGATTTTTTTTTTTAAAAAAAAATTGATAAGCCTTTAAATGACGTCGTTTTCGGTCCTCCTTAAGAAAACGACGTCGTTTTGCCGTCCTACGTGGATGGCTTCATGGAAACGACGCCATTTAGCTCACATGGGGAAGAAATTAGGGTTTCGACGGGGTCGAAGCCATGGCCGGCGTCGGGGTTGGGGTTGGAGTCGGGGTTGAAGCTGCGGTCGCCGAGTGGCCATCATCGAGGTCGGGGTCGAAGCTACGGCCGTGGAGTGGCCATCGTTGGGGTCGGGGTCGGGGTTTGATCCTCAGCCGTCGAGTGGCCATCGTCGCGGTTGAGGTCGAGGTCGGGGTCGGAGCTACGGCCGCCGAGTGGCCATCGTCGAGGTCGGGGTCGAGGTCGAGGTCGGAGCCGCTGCCGTTGAGTGGCCATCGTTGGGGTTGGGGTCGAGGTCGGGGTCAAAGCCGTGGCCGCCGAGCGCAAGGACCGTCGAGGACGGCGACGGCCGGAGATTAGGGTTTTGAATTGGGGGAGACACCAAACGGCATCGTTTTGGTGTTTGGATGCTTGACTCAACTCTCCGATGAGCCACGTCGGGGTCAAAAATTAATAAAAAAGGCACGTCGGATTTCCGGCCAATTTCGTCGGAGTTGGCACCAAAGTGAGCGTTTTTCAAATTTTTGGCACTTAAGTGATCCGGCAGAAACTTTTGGCACCAAAGTGAGCGTCGACACAACTTATGGCACCATTAGTGTACTTATCCCAAAAGTGGGGTTTTCTCTTCACCCATCAACATCATCTTCTTCATTGGTTTTCTTCTAAGAATTTGGAGGAGAGAGAAGGACCGTGCGAACCAATTGCCTAACCGCCCCCTTCGCCTGCTCGACGCCACCACTCATCGCCGTCGCTGCCCGTCCGCGCATGCCGTCGGTGCTGCTCATCCTTCGTCTACGTGGGCGCCGCTTGAGCTCGCCTCTCCTCCTCCGTTGCAACGTCCCTGGCCGTTGTCCCCTGCAGCTTGTCCGTCCAGCACCGTCGCCCATTGTCGCCAACAGCAGCTCGCCATCACCAAGGCTACCGGAGCCACCGCCGAAGTTAGCTCGTCGACAGTGCCGCTTCTCCTTCACCCGCGACCGTCACTCCTTGTTGCTTGTGTGTCCAACTCCATCGTCTGCCTCCATCCTTGGTCGCCAACCGCCGTTGGAGGCAACAAAGACCCGCCGGAGCCGCTGTCCCCACCGCTTGAGCTGCTGCCACCTCTCTCCACCATTTTCACGCCCGACCAGTGACCGGCGGCCCTTCGTCCAACCGTGAACAGCAACTATGAACTAGCAAGGTCGAAGAAGCTTCAAAGCCCGTTTTGGGTGCCTTTCCGTCCTCTTTTAGTGTCGCCTTGTGGAGGTTTGTCGACCGCCTTGCCGTTAGCTTCGCTAGAGACTCATCAGAAAGTCATTCCGGTGAGTTTAGCCTCATAAACCTTAATTAGAGGGTTAATGATGCTTCAAGGAGGTTTAGTTTAAGTTAAGTGATATTAGGTTGTTAATTTAGTTTGGTTAAGTGTGGATTAGATTAAGGGGTGTGATTAGTTTAATGTATGTTTAATTAAGGCTAAGTAGATGTTTAGATTATTATAATCTTGATTAGACCTTAATTTTTTATTTTTGAATAAATAAATATTTCTGTGACATCCTGATTTTTCTCATTTATTTTCAGTCAATTGAGTCTGGCAATTCATCTATGCATGTAGTTCGTCTCTCAAAATTGGCCACTCACGAGAGAACTAGTCTATTGAGTGAAGTAATTAAGGAATTTTACCACGTGAGACTTGGGGACTGATCACCCTCAGGTCGGATGCAAGAAAATTTCCCGAAAAGCTACTCAGTGGATTAGGTGCGCTGAAATCACACCAGATTGAATTCAACCGTAAAAATTGGCATTGAATTTAGAAGTTGGAAGCTCAGTCATGTCACACATCTTATTAGGATAATGGGATAACTTTTTTGAATTTTAATTGGATTCAATTAAAAGAGAATTGAAAGAAAAATTAAAGAAAGTGGATGTACAAGGATTTGGACCCCGGCAGAAAGGATATTGCACCCATTCAATGATGTTGTGGGAGAAGGGATAGTGGAAGATGACATCACGGGATGATGTCATGGTGGGTAGCCAAAGTGAAGGAGATCTTGACAAGTGGAGGGCCAAGATTTGCCCTCACACCCATCAACATCATCTTCTTCATTTGAACTTGGAGGAGAGAGAGAGGAGGAGAGAGAGAATCGGCAAGGAGGACCTCGCCCGTTCAGACCAAGCAGCTGCGTTGCCCGTTCGCCCGCTCGATCGCCGCTCCTCCGCCGTTCGCCGCCGTCGTGCAACGCCGTCGTCGCCGTCCCCCGCGACCGCACGTCGCGCCGCGCCCGCATGCCCTTGCTCCGTTGACGCCGCCTCTCCATCCCGTTGGCCCAGCCACCCCACCGAGCCGTAATTTACCACCTTTTTAAAGGTCGTGCCGAGTGGGGCCGTGATGCCACTGATTTTAATTGTACCGAGTGGGGCCGTGATTGCCACGGGTTATTAAACCTTCCTATAGGGTCGTGATTGGAAGTAGTAATTGATTTGCTAGAATGACATGTAATTGGCCGAGTTGATTGATTGCTGAGACGATCCACGTGATTGAATTGTTATGATAATGTGATTGTGCCTCAGTTGTTGGGTTATTAGAATTGCACGTGGTTGAATTATATAAACGGTGCTAACCTGCAGATGAAGGCTAAGGCGAGGTAAGTCTTCTTGATGTCATGGCTAAGCCACTCCGGGGTGTATTTGCTTTCTAATAGGGGTTTAGGAGGGGTGAACTTGCTGAGACAAAGTCTCATCCCGGTTTGGGGAAAATATTACAGGACCATAGATGGCGGTACCCTCGGAGAAGAGTGGCATGCCGACGGAGATTATCCAAACGACGCAGAGTGCTCCTAACCCTGGAAGTCCTTGGGTCTATCAGCTGGTTAGGTCCACCGTCTGGGTTGATGTGTCCGTGGATGCTAGAGTACCTTATAATTTTAGGGCTTTGTTTTGTTTTGGAGTCGATGGCGTCAGGGTTGGCCCGCTGGATAGCCTGGACATTCCTCTGGCTGTGATGAATGCCATTTTGGGTGAGGGCGTGGTGGATTTTCCCAACGGTGGAGTAATCAACGCATCGCCCCCGGCCTCTTGGGTGATGGATCCTGAGGATGTGGGATTGTCGAACAGGGCTAACTAGTTGATTCATGTGATGTAGATTGACCTTTTTTGATGCACATAAACTCTGACCCATTTTTGGTGCATATAGTCTCCGAATCCTGTTGCTGTATGTAAACCTTGGATTGATAATGATGTATGAAAGTATGTTTGATTTTGAATTGATTTTCCTGCTGTCATATCCCGTATGTTTTTGTCAAGGGTTTCTTAGCACGTTCCGCATGCGCATAATAATAATTTAAAAATTGGGGTTGGCGACACTACCTGGGAATGTCGCATTTACATGACCATGGCGGGTTGTTCACGTGTCTCGGGGTTTGGGGTTTGACAACCCTATTTAAGTGGTATCAAAGCATGGTTGTGTATGGAGTGATAAGGACGATGAGCCACGGGATAGTTAGTATGAAGAACTTTCCATATCCTATTGCATGTAATTGTTAGTTGTTTGTTAGCTTGGTTGGAAGGTTACTCAAATTCTAATATGGTATTGGAATTCACCAATAGGCGTCTGTATTGAGCCTGTAGAATGAGTGACCGAGAGCCGAGAGCTGCTAGGAAGAGAGCAGCAGGCCCCGTGTTTCGGGGTGGGTCTTCATTGAGGAGTGGTGCCCGTGGTGCCTTGAGAGGAGTGCAGGCCGAGACCAGTGCAGGTGGTGCAGCTTTGCTGCCAGATGGTGTAGCAGCCCTAGAGGATCCGAGATTTATTGGAATCATGCAGATGCTCGAGGCGATGGGAGACAGTATGGATTAGCAAGTCGTTGCTATCGTCACCGCATTGAATACCGCCAATGCCATTGCTACTGCCGCCGCAGCTGCCGCCGCAACGGTTGTCAAACCAGAAGAGGAACCTGATGAAATTCCACCTGAGGATGTGGCCCTTGGGAGGCCTAGACAGAAGTTGGTACAGCACTTTCTGAGGTTGAATCCGCCAACGTTCACGGGGGCTGTTACCCCGAAGCTGCAGCATTATGGATCCTGGAGTTAGAGAATGCCTTTGAATTACTGTTGTGCACTGAAGCAGAAAATGTCATCCTGGCAGCCTATCAGTCGAGGGGGATCGCAGCTACCTGGTGGAAGACTAACAAAAGGATAGTATTCCCTAAAGGTGTGGTTTCAGAGTGGAATGCTTTTCTTGAAGCCTTCAATGAGAAGTACTTTTCTGATTGTGCCAGAGAGGTGAAGATGGCGGAGTTTCAGCGCCTTCGTCAAGGTACCATGTCAGTTGATCAGTATGAGCGAAGCTCGCCGAACCTGCAGTGATGCCCCCGAGTTGGTCCAGCGACCGTCAGACCGAGCTCGAAGGTTTAGAGATGGGTTCCGACCGGAGGTGAGGAGCTTGTTGGTACCCCTAGATCTGAAGGAGTACAATGACCTCTACAGGCGGGCACAGCTGATCGAGAAAGACTAGAATGAGAGAGCTGCTGCATCTGGGTCGCGGTTTAATTCAAACAGAGGTGATAATCGGTTTGTGAAGAGGCCGATGCCTGGAGGAAGGTATCCTGTTCCACCCAACAGGAAGGGTGGAGTGGGGAAGTCGTCATCGAGCTACAATGAAGCATGTCATTCGTGTGGGAGGCGATATGGCTCAGCCCCGTGCCCTCTTAGGACAGGTGCCTGCTATGAGTGTGGCCAGCAAGGTCATTGTGCTAGGGATTGTCCCAGGAGACCTTCGAGACCGCCTCAGTTGCCGCCGCCGCCACCGCTGGGTCAGAACAGAGGATTCGCACCGCAAATTGTGCCACCGGGTGGATTGAACCGACCGCTAGCTCAAGGAAGGACTTATGCGCTCACCAGAGGACAGGCGGATGATGCGCCTAATGTGGTCACAGGTATGGTCTTGCTGAACGACCAACCTGCTTATGCTTTATTTGATCCTGGAGCTTTGCATTCGTTTATAGCTTAAAGATTTGTTAAATTGGTAGAATTAATTCCTGAATTATTGGAGTCTGTGGTTAGTATATCCACTCCGTTGAAAGATAAAGTGTTAGCTACAGTAGGTTGCCTTGGTTGCAAGTTAGTGATTGGTGAGCGAGAGGGGAGGATAGACTTGATAGTCCTAGCCATGTATGATTTTGATGTGATAATTGACATGGACTGGCTCACCAAGCAACGAGCTAAGATGGACTGTTATCGCAAGGCGATTCAGTTTAACCCATTAGAGGGTGAGAGTTTCAAATTCATAGGGAGTCGAGGAGGACCCTCAATTTCTTTAATCTCATCGCTCGAGGCAACTCGCTTACTAGGCAAGGGTTGCCAAGGTTACTCGGCGACCTGGGTCGTGGACATGACAAGAGGAGTCGAAGATAGAAGACATCCCGGTGGTGCAAAAGTTAAAAGATGTGTTCCCGAAAGAATTACCGGGTTTGCCACCGAAAGAGAGATAGAGTTTGTAATTGAGTTAGCCCCGGGACCGAGCCTATCTCCAAGGCTCCTTACCGAATGGCCTTGTCGAGCTTAAGGAACTAAAGGTGCAAATGCAAGAGTTGTTGGATAAAGGATTTATACGTCCAAGTGCATCACCTTGGGGAGCACCGGTGTTGTTTGTGAAGAAGAAGGATGGTTCATTACGCTTGTGCATCGACTACCGACAGCTCAATCAGGTGACAATTAAGAACAAGTATCCGTTGCCAAAGATTGATGATTTGTTTGATAAACTTCAAGGAGCGTCGATATTTTCTAAGATCGACTTGAGGACAGGGTATCATCAGCTAAGAATCAAAAAGGAAGACATACCGAAGTCGGCGTTTCGCACCCAATATGGCCATTATGAGTTTACTGTGATGCCGTTTGGGTTGACAAACGCCCCGACTACTTTCATGGATCTGATGAATCGGGTGTTCAAAGAGTATTTAGATCAGTTTGTAATTGTTTTCATCGACGACATCCTGGTGTATTCAAGGAGCACTGAGGACCACGAAAGGCACTTAAGGATAGTGCTTCAGACCTTGAGAGATCACGAGCTGTACGCTAAATTCAGTAAGTGCGAGTTTTGGCTAACTCGTGTGACGTTCCTAGGTCATGTTATCTCTGGAGAAGGAATCTCAGTGGACCCAACCAAGATTGAAGAAGTGATCAACTGGCCGAGACCTACTACAGTGACGGAGATCAGAAGTTTTCTGGGTTTAGCAGGGTATTACAGGCGGTTTGTAGAAGGGTTTTCAAGGTTAGCATCGCCGATGACGAGACTGCTGAAGAAGGAAGAAAAATTCGTGTGGACGGATAAGTGCGAGAGTAGTTTCCAAGAGCTTAAGCATAAGCTAACTACCGCACCTGTGCTTACTATTCCATTTGGTCCGGGAGGGTTTGAGATCTACAGTGATGCGTCGTTTAAAGGATTGGGTTGCGTGTTGATGCAGCATGGTAGGGTTGTTGCATATGCGTCCCGTCAGTTGAGACCTCACGAGTTGAATTATCCGACGCATGACTTGGAGCTTGCAGCGATCATCTTTGCCCTGAAGATTTCGAGGCATTATTTGTGCGGAGAAAGATTCCAGATCTTCACTGACCATCAGAGTCTCAAATACTTGTTCTCTCAAAAGGAGTTGAATATGAGACAGCATCGATAGATGGAGCTCTTAAAGGACTATGACTGTGAGATTTTGTATCATCCTGGAAGGGTGAACAAGGTTGCCGATGCATTGAGTAGGAAGTCTTCTGTTGCACAGATGGTACTCAAGGAATGGAGTCTACTTGAGGGAGCACGAGATTCGGGTTTCAAGTTTGAAGTAGGCCACCTTTCGAACCTTATGGCCACCCTCAGAATTGAGCCAGAAGTACAGGTCAGAATCAGGACGCTTCAGTAGACAGATCCGGATATTCAGAAAATCATACAAGAGGATACAAAGAAGAGGAAAGCTGACTTCCAGATTTCTGAAGATGGAACGTTGAAGTTCCAAGGACGGTTGGTTGTACCTAACGATGTGGAGCTTAGGGAGGAGATTTTATTAGAAGCGCATCGTAGCAGTTACAGCATCCATCCTGGTAGCACCAAGGTATATCAAAATCTGCGTCAACACTACTGGTGGTGTGGCATGAAGGCGGATATCGCCAAGCATGTCACCAAGTGTTTGACGTGTCAGTAGGTGAAAGCTCAGCATTGCAAACCGAGAGGACTTCTGCAATCCCTTGAGATCCTAGAGTGGAAATTGGAGCATATCACAATGGACTTCGTGACGGGACTACCAAGGAGTTAGAGAGGAAATGATTCGATTTGGGTAGTAGTTGACAGACTGACAAAATCGGCTCACTTCATTGCAGTTCGAAGGGACTTGAGTTTGGATAGACTCGCAGATTTGTATGTACATCAGATAGTTCATATGCATAGAGTGCCGGTTTCAATTACTTCAGACAGAGACCCAAGGTTTACCGCCGCTTTTTGGAAGAGCTTGCAATCTATTTAGGAACAAAGCTGCAGTACAGTACGACCTATCACCCGCAGACTGATGGCCAGTTTGAGAGGACAATTCAGATTCTTGAGGACATGCTGCGAGCTTGTGTCTTGGACTTCAAAGGAAGTTGGGAGGAACAGACTTCATCGGGTCGAGTTTGCCTACAACACAGCTTATCGAAGTATTCGGATGGCTCCTTTTGAAGCGTTATATGGCGAGCATTGAGAACACCGGTGTGTTGGGAAGAGGTCGGAGAAAGAAAGATCACCGGTCCGAAAGTTAGTACAATGATCGGTGGAAGATTTGCGGTTATCGAGACGAGATTAAAAGGCGCTCAAAGTCAACAGAAAAGTTATGCCGATAAGCGTCGGAGGCCATTGGAATTCCAAGTTGGTGAGCACGTCTTCTCGAAGGTGTCACCGGTGAGAGGTACTTCCCGCTTTGGCAAAAAGGGGAAACTGAGTCCGAGGTACATAGGTCCTTTCGAGATTTTAGAAAGAATGGGGACTCTAGCGTATCGTCTTGCACTGCCGCCGAAGTTGTCACAAGTGCACGACGTCTTTCACATGTCAATGTTGAGGAAGTATGAACCTGACCCGATTCACGTTCTAAATTTCGAGGAATTAGACGTGGACGACAAAGTGTCATACGTTGAAAGCTCGGTTCAGATTGTGGATCGCAAGGAGCAAGTTCTGCGCACCAGGACCATCCCAATGGTCAAAGTGGTGTGGCAACACCATGGCACTGAATGAGCAACTTGGGAGACTGAAGAGTCGATGAGAGAATTGTACCCCCACCTTTTTTAGCAAAGTGTGTAATGGTTTAAATTTCGAGGATGAAATTTTTATAAGAGGGGAAGAGTTGTGACATCCCGATTTTTCTCATTTATTTTCAATCAATTGAGTCGGGTAATTCATCTGTGCATGTAGGTCATCTCTCAGAGTTGGCCACTCACGAGGGAATTAGTCTATTGAGTGAAGTAATTAAGGAATTTTACCGCGTCAGACTTGGGGACTGATCACCCTTAGGTCAGATGCAAGAAAATTTCCCCAAAAGCTACTAAGTGGATTAGGTGCACTGAAATCGCACCAGATTGAATTCAACCGTAAAAATTGGGATTGAATTTAGAAGTTGGAAGCTCGGTCATGTCACACATCTTATTAGGATCATTGGATAATTTTTGTGGATTTTAATTAGATTCAATTAGAAGAGAATTGAAAGAAAAATTAAAGAAAGTGGATGTACAAGGATTTGGACCTCGGCGGAAAGGATATTGCACCCATTGAATGATGTTGTGGGAGAGGGGATAGTGGAAGATTACATCATGGGATGATGTCATGGTGGGTACCCAAAGTGAAGGAGATCTTGACAAGTGGAGCGCCAAGATTTGCCCTCACACCCATCAACGTCATCTTCTTCATTTGAACTTGGAGGAGAGAGAGAGGAGGAGAGAGAGAATCGACAAGGAGGAGCTCGCCCGTTCGGACCAAGCAGCCGCGTCGCCCGTTCGCCCGCTTAGTCGCCGCTCCTCCGCCGTTCGCCGCCGTCGTGCAGCACCGTCATCGTCGTCCCGCGCAACCGCGCATCACGCCGCGCTCGCGTGCCCGTGCTTCGTCGACGTCGCCTCTCCATCCCGTCAGCCCAACCACCCTAGCCGCCATTCGACTTGCCGGAGCCTCCTTCACCGTCGCCGTTGAGCCAGCCGAGCCACCGCCTCTTCCTCCGCCCGTTTTGCACACCCGCACCTCCCCGTCGCGCCTCCTTCCGGCCCGATTCAGCCGCTCCATTTGTGGGTCTCACAGCCTAGTTGAGGCCCGTTTTGGCCATCTTCCCGGCCCCAGAAGCTAGGCCCGCCTTTGGAAAAGTTGATCCTGGCGTCGCCCTCATCGTTTTGATCCAAGCGGCGAGTTAATCAAGTGAGTTTACCTCACTAAACCTTGATTAGAGTGTTAATGATGCCTTAAGTGTGTTTAGTTTAAATTAAGTAAGTTTAGGTGGGTAGATTAGTATATTTAATTATAAGTTTGATTAAGAGATTGGTTTTTATTAAAGTGTGTTTAATTAAGGTTAAAATGAGTTATTTAATGTTAAACCTTGATGGGACATAATAGGATTTTAGTTTTGAATTATTTAATTGCTTCGAAAATTCTGGAAAATATAATATTATATTATAATCCGAAAATATATATATATATATATATATATATTTAACCCCGGTTGCTGAGAATTTCGTGCCGATCGTTGCTGTGCATGTAAAATTTGAAATTGATGATTGGTTGTGGCGAATTGAGTGTGATTGCGATATATATGGACTCTTTATAAAATCTTAAGTGTGGAAATTGATGGGCGATTGGCCGTGATATGCCACCTAGTAGAGGTCGTGCCCAGTGGGGCCGTGATATGCCACCTATTAGAGGTCGTGTCTAGTGGGCCGTGATATGCCACCTATTAGAGGTCACGCCCAGTGGGGCCGTGATATGCCACCTGATAAACGTCGCGCCAGGTCGAGCCTAGTGGGGCCGTGATATGCCACCTATTAGAGGTCGCACCTAGTGGGGCCGTGATATGCCACCTATTAGAGGTCGTGCCCAGTGGGGCCGTGATATGCCACTTGATAAAGGTTGCGCCCAACCAGGCCGTAGTTTACCACATTTTTAAAGGTCGTGCCGAGTGGGGCCGTGATGCCACTGATTCTAATTGTGCCGAGTGGGGCCGTGACTGCCACGGGTTATTAAACCTTCCTATGGGGTCATGATTGGAAGTAGTAATTGATTTGCTAGAATGACATGTAATCGGCCGAGTCGATTGATTGCTGAGACGATCCACGTGATTGAATTGTTCTGATAATGTGATTGTGCCTCAGTTGTTGGGTTATTAGAATTGCACGTGGTTGAATTATATAAACTGTACTAACCTGCAGATGAAGGCTAAGGTGAGGTAAGTCTTCTTGATGTCATGGCTAAGCCACTCTGGGGTGTATTTGCTTTCTAATAGGGGTTTAGGAGGGGTGAACTTGCTGAGACAAAGTCTCATCCCGGTTTGGGGAAAATATTACAGGACCATAGATGACGGTACCCTCGGAGAAGAGTGGCATGCCGACAGAGATTATCCAAACGACACAGAGTGCTCCTGACCCTGGAAGTCCTTGGGTCTATCAGCTGGTTAGGTCCACCGTCTGGGTTGATGTGTCCGTGGATGCTAGAGTACCTTATAATTTTAGGGCTTGGTTTCGTTTTGGAGTCGATGGCGTCAGGGTTGGCCCGCTGGATAGCCTGGACATTCCTCTGGCTATGATGAATGCCATTTTGGGTGAGGGCATGGCGGATTTTCCCGACGGTGGAGTAATCAACGCATCGCCCCCGGCCTCTTGGGTGATGGATCCTGAGGATGTGGGATCGTCGAACGGGGCTGACTAGTTGATCCATGTGATGTAGACTAACCCTTTTCGATGCACATAAACTCTGACCCATTTTTGGTGCATATAGTCTCCAGATCCTGTTGGTGTATGTAAACCCTGGATTGATAATGATGTATGAAAGTATGTTTGATTTTGAATTGATTTTCCTGCTGTCTTATCCCGTATGTTTTTGTCGGGGGTTTCTTAGCACGTTCCGCATGCGCATAATAATAATTTAAAAATTGGGGTCGGCGACACTACCTGAGAATGTCGCATTTACATGACCATGGCGGGTTGTTCACGTGTCTCGGGGTTCGGGGTGTGACAATTTCGAAATTATTTAATTATTTATTAATTTCGAAAATAATTTCGGGACCTTAAATTATCATAATTTCGTGCCAATCACTGCTATGTATTCATATTATGAATTTGATGGTTGGATATTACAAATTGAGTGTTGATTGTGAAAAATGTGGACTTTATTAAGAAAATCCTAAGTGTTGGGTTTTGATACCAAAATTAAATTTTAAGGATTATATTAAATGGTGGGGTTTGAAAAAGTAAGATATTAGTTTTTTGGTTCGAAATTAACGTGTCCCCACACATGTGAATAATTTCTGGAACATTTTTTAATATGAAGAAAAGATGCCGGAATCACTATTTTAATGGAAGTCTTGAGTGAAATGTAAAGTGTCTTGGGCCGAGTATGAATTTGTTGTATGTTAATTAAGAGAAAATTGTCATGTGCTGTTGAGCCAGATGTTATCCTATATGGGATGCCCCTTACAACAGGCTCGGGTCGCAGTTGATTCTAGGCCTATGCTCCTTTGGGAATGCCGTCAACATAATGATGAAGCCGTGCTCCAAGGTGGGGAGATGATACCTGGCTAAATGTCAGTAGATAGTCGAACTGCGAGTAGGTTATGCTCTTGTGTGGCATAAATTAACAATTGGAACACATGTTGAATGATTTGATGTGTCGGATTATGAGGCGGAATTGTGTGGCACGTTATGGGACGTGTCATAACGATTTAGTCTTATAATCAGGACTCCTTTGGTTGTTGGTTATGTGAATATATTGGCGTTCCGGTTGTTTGAATTCTATTATCGCATATGCTTGAGTAATATGAACCGTGCTAACCTGCAGGAAGGAATTGAGGCAAAGGTAAGTCTCATTGTTTGTGATGGTGTGGCTAGGCTATCCTTGAGTGTATTTCATTTCTAATAGGGGTTTAGGAGGGTTGAACTTGCTATGACAATGTCTTACCCCATTGTGGGCCAATATCTACAGGTCCCTAGATGGAGGAGCGTCATGTGCGGTACAGGGTCCCGCAAAGGATGGATTTTGAGTTTACCTATATCCCTATTCCCGGGACCACCCTGACTCGGGAGTTGGTTGAGTCTGTGGTTTGGGTGGATGAGGGACTACCTAAGTTGGTCCCTCATCGATTCAAGGCATGGTTCATTGGCTTCGAACAAGAGGGTCGGGAGGGCCTCTTACGAGGTTTTGACGAGCCTCCTGTCAGGACTGGAAAGTGGGAGGCTGCATACCCTATGGACCTGAACACCCCTGATGGTGTCGTGATAGATACAGAGCCCCCGATGGCCATGGATGAGGACCCGGTGTCTCTGGAGGCTATTGAGTCAGATTTGGATCGGCAAGCAAATCCGACTAGTAGTCTTAGGACCGTTCCTTCCTTTTGGTGAACTGATCCTTTTTGTAGGCTGACCCTTTTTTGATGCATATAAACCCTGACCCATTTTTGGTGTATGTAATCTCTTACGTGAATATCTATGAAAGTATGTTTTGTTTTGAATGAGTTGGTTTCCTATTTTTCTATCCCGTAAGTCTTGTCAATGGTATTATAATACGTTCAGCATGCGCATATAAAATGAATGGGGTCGGCGACACTACTTGGAATGTCGTATTTGCATGACCATGAAGGGATGTTCGCACTTTTGGGGTTTGGGGTGTGACAAGATTGAATTAGGTAGAATGGTTAGATTTAATTGTTAGTTAGATTATTTAGCCTGGTTAGTTTAGGTTAATTTAATTAACTGCTTTAATTTATTTATTTTGTAATTTATTTAATTTCCAGTAATTTATTTAATTATTCTTTATTTTTCAAAAATTAGACTGGGGTAGCCGGTGATCGGGATTTTGTGCTGATTGCAATGGTGTGTTCAATTTATGCAATTTGATGTTAATTTGTGCAAATTGAGTGCTAATTGGAATTTTGAGTATTTAATTCCAAAATTGGTGAATTTCGATATTTGTTTAGAAAATCCAGGGTGTTGGATTTTAACACCGAAAAGGACTTTATACATTATATAAAACGGTGGGATTTTAAATTGGAGGTTATGAATTTTCTGGATCTAATCTGACCGTGTATCCACACACGATTATTTTACCGTGTATTTCTAATGCAAAGAAAATAGGCTAGGATCACTATTTTAATTTAGGCATTTGAGTGCAATGCATGGTGTCCTGGGCCGAGATTGATTGATCGTGTGTTGGTTAAGAGAACCCATCTCAAGCAATTACACTGGACGTTACTAAATCCCTTTTTGGGTTACCCATGTATTAGGGTAGCGGGTCGCAGTAGATTCTGGACCTACGCTCCTTCGGGAATACCGTATTTGAGAGGCAAAGCTGTGCTCAATACGATGCCTGGCTACACTAGTAGACCACAAAACTTGGGAGTCGGCCGTACCCTTGAGGGGTGTAATTATCAATTGGAACGCATGACTGATTGAGATAAATGCGCCGGATTATGGGACAAAATTGTGTGGTACGATATGGGATGTGCCATAACAATTTGGTTCTATAATCGGGACCCCTTGTTTTGTTGAAATAAAGTTGTTAGCATTCCAATTGTTTAAGCATGAATGTTGTGTATATCTATGATGTGAATTGTACTGACTTGTAGGGAATATTTGAGACGAGGTAAGTCTCTGTGATTGTGTGATTGTGTGGTTATGACGCTTCTAGGCGTATTGTCCTCCTAATCAGGGCTTAGAGTGTGAACTCGCTAAGATTTATATCTCACCCCGTTGTGGGCTTAAATTTTCAAAACCGTAGAGGGACGACCTAGAGCTGAACCGAGATGACCTGAAGTGTAGATCATATAGGATAGCCTTTTTGGGAGTCAGTCTTTTGAAATCTTTTGAGTATGGGATTTTGTACATGACTCAGTATGTTTATAAAATCATGGTTGTTTGTGAATGCGTTATCATGCTTTTCTATCCCGAAATGGTTACTGTCAGAGGATTTTTTATTCATTTCCGCATGTGCAATAAAATGAAAGGGTCAGCGACTCATTCTGGGAAATCACAAAATTTTATGGACCACAGAGGGATGGGAACATGCTTGAGGATTGGGGCGAGACAAACAAGATGCTCGATTATGATCAACAACAACGTATTACAATGACTTGAGACAAAGTTTTGTGACTCTCATTACACGGTATGGTGATGATGTTGTGGAGTTTGATAGAAGAAAATAATATTTAAGTGTATAACTTTTACTACTAATGGCATATATGTAATTTTAATGTTACACAAGGAATAGAGCTTTTATGGGATAAGTACACTATCAGTGCCATAAGTTGTGTGCGGCGCTCACTTTGGTGCCAAAAGTTTCTGACGAATTACTTAAGTGCCAAAAAGTTTGAAAAACGCTCACTTTGGTGCCAACTCCGATCCGGTTGGCCGGAAATCTGACATGGCACTTTTTTTATTAGTTTTTTAAGCTGATGTGGCACGTCGGAGAGTACAGTCAGCATCCTGACACCAAAATGACGCCGTTTGGTGTCTCCCCCAATTCAAAACCCTAACACCAAAACGACGCCGTTCGCCGTCCTCGACGGCCCCCATGCTTAGTGGCTGTGGCTCCGACCCCGACCCCGACCCCGACGATGGCCACTTGACAACCGCAACTCCGACCCCAACCCCGACCCCGACGATGGCCACTCGGCGACCGCGGCTTTGACCTCGACCTCGACCCCGACGATGGCCACTCGGCGACCGCAGCTCCGACCCCGACCCCGACCCCAACGATGGCCACTCGGTAGCCGCGACTCCGACCCCGACCCCGACCCCGACCCCGATCCCAAGGATGGCCACTCGGCGGCCATGGCTTCGACCTCGACCACGACCCCGACCCCAACCCCGACAACGGCCACTCGACAACCAAGTCGAAGGCCGTGATCTAGCCGGTGCTCGGGGAGGCCGCCGACGAGTGCACCACCATTGATGTCTCCATCTCCATCTCCGATCTCCTCGACGAGTGCCTGGCCTGCGTCTTCCAGTACCTAGGCTCTGGCGACCGAGGCTGGTGCTCCTTTGTGTGCCATCGAGGGCATCTGAACAGCGTCGAGCAATGGCGGCTGAGCGAGCGACTGCGACCCAGCGACGGCAGAGGCCGAGCGACGAAACCCTAATTTCAATCCCCAAATGAGTTAAACGGCATCGTTTTTGTGAGGCCATCCATGTAGGACGGCAAAATGACGTCATTTTCTTAAGAGGACCAAAACAATGTCGTTT
This sequence comes from Eucalyptus decipiens, assembly GCA_014182575.1. Lineage (NCBI taxonomy): Eukaryota > Viridiplantae > Streptophyta > Magnoliopsida > Myrtales > Myrtaceae > Eucalyptus > Eucalyptus decipiens. The sequence continues at coordinate 18,203,978 of CM024613.1, forward strand.
AAGGCCTTGTCGATTTTTTTTTTTTTTTAAAAAGCCACGTAATCATTTTAGCTGAAATCTTTCGCCGGTGGCACCAAAATGATCGTTTTTCCTCCGATTTAGCACTTAAGTGATCCAACGGAAACTTTTGGTACTAAAGTGAGCACCGTACACAACTTGTGGCACTGATAGTGTACTTCTCCCGAGCTTTTATTGTTGCTAATACAAGCAAGTAATTTTCATCATAACTATGTATGCCCTATACTCTTGCTATCTATATTGTGGCACCGTGGTTTTTCTCCATTTGATTTTTTGAAACAGTTTTCATGTAAAAAAAATTTCTTGTTTTCTTCTTTATTTTTTCTCTTCAAACATTCACAATCGAAACACATAGTTTCTCAAATTTTAATAAAAAAGATAGGAAGTGTTAACTTCGCAAACTCCCTAAGCTCTCTCTTGAGTTAGGCTTTTCACTCTAAGTGAAATAGATCGAAAACCAGACTTAGAACTCAACCTTGCATGTGTTTTAAGGGTGAGTAAGACAGACTGATTGAGCAATTGGACGAGGAACCGCTCGAACTGGATTGAATCTACCAATTGGGTCCAATTTCTGAAAGTGCCAGTCCATCTCTCAATTCCAAGGGGGAATCAAACTACTAGGACTAGACCGACTATATACATATACATACATACATATATATATATATATATATATATATATATATATATATTTCTTTGTAAAATTGAGGGAAGAGAGCTGCGTGAATAAATTTGTTTCGCTCCCATTAGTGCTTAAATCTCTCGCCTTCTTTCTTTTTGTTCATATTTTCCTTTTGAGTTTGGCTAAGCTAACCATCACTCCGTAATGACTGCTCATTTTGTGATGAAACCGGTTGACTTTTTCAACTGGTTTCATCTCACCCAATTTTTCTTTTTATTGCAAGCTTAAATTGAGAAATAAAATCTCAAGAGGGCCCACACAATTAATTTTCACAAATATGATGAAAAATTAATTAGAATAATTACAAGTAAAATATATTATCACCTAAAAGAAATCATTAATGTCATTATATAGATCTATTAAATTTAAAAGATGTAAAAACACTTGAAACGTTGGCTTTGCAATTAATAACAAAATCATTGTTGGCTTCTTAAGTTCTTTCGCCAAAATTAAATTGCTTTAGAAAGACTCTTCAGTGACCTAAAATTAAGACCAGTGATATCGATTACTCATAAAATAAATGAAGCAATGAAAAGAACATAATAAGAATAATGAATTAGTACAGAAGAAAATTCACCCCATTGATCCAAATCTCATAAATTAAGATATTACAAAATCAATCTTAGACTCAAGTGTTTTTTCATCTTTTAAATTTAATATATCTAAATAATAACATTAACAATTTCTTTTTAGTAGGTGATAATTTTTTTTTTTACTTTTATTAGTTATATTTTAGTATAATTTATTTTTTCATCATATTCATGAAAATTGATTGTGTGGGTCCTTTGACATTTTCTCTCAATTTAAGCTTGCAATAAAAAAAACATAAAAAAACGAAAAAAAAATTGGGTGAAATGAAGCCGGTTGAAAAAGTCATCCTGTTTCGTCACAAAACGAGCTGTCATTCGTTGACCATCACTCCATCACTTGACGGAGGAGGCTCAGCTAAGTGACGGAGTGATGGTCAACTAAGCATTTTTATCTTTCGTTTTAATTCTTGCTTATTGACCCACCTTTCCCATTATCTTCCAAAGAAAATATTCCTCTCTGCCTCCTCGTGACTAGATTCTCTTGCAAACTTGTTGCCAAAATAAAATAGAGACAATGACAATCTCCTTTGCTTCTCTCTTCAATCACCGCCACATTTTTTGCCCCTTTTTGCATAGTATGGAAGAATTAATTCCTTTGATCATGCTGGCCAAAATTTACAAGAGAAAAGCCTGGAAGATTTCTCTAATTGATTGGTTTGACCTCTTTCTTTTTGCCCAAAAAAAGCCAACACCTCTTGCCCTCTTTTTTTTTTAATTTCATTTTCATATTAAATAAGTGATCGGTTCCATTGAACTGAACCAAACAAGAAACCAATTACTCTTAGTGTGTTTCGAAGTTTCAATGTGTCTAGGATGTGTGGTAAATTGCTAATCTAGTCCTAAATTTATTATCTGGATCTCATTTAAGTCATAACCCTTTCAATTAATTCAATATAGTTAGTAAAAGTATCAAAAAAGTTATAAACATGTTCCATTGCTATCAATTCAGTTCAAAACCTTTCAATTGAATCAATTTAGTCCAAAACACTTGCACATTGATACCAATTCAATTCATCCAACTAATTTAAGCTAGAAATTGTTAACGTAAATGCCAAGCATTTTACTTGACATGATTGGTATTGATATTGACATTTTTAAATAATTTTTCTTTTCTTTTCTTTATTTCTTTCATTTTTCCTCCTTTTTTTTTTTTGGCTATCGAAGGTCTCTCATGACCCTCGTCAGCCACTAGGCGAGGGCTAGCAAACCCTCGTTGGCCACAGGCGATGGTCATGGCCCTCACCTAGGCGATGCCTTCGCGCTAGCGACGCGATGGCCCTTGAGTATTTGTAGAGATCTGAATTAAATGGAGTAGAAATGAATCGACCGGAAAAAGCTAGAAGCTACTGCAACTCTGCTGAAACTGTCAACGATATTCGCGAAGAGCAAAAGGTGCCCATACGGCGTGGTGTGATATAAGTGCATATATTCTCGGCACCGCAATATCAAACACAGGACAGAAACAAGCAGTACCATGATTATTCACGCGGTTTGATATCTCGCACAAAGCCCTCGGATAAATCATATGACATGAACCCAGGACAGATCAGAATAGAAATAGGTCATACCGTATGGCATGATGCCATTTTATCACTTTGAACATTACCATGCTCGGCCTAAGGCACCGAATTCTATCATAAACATGGAACAGAGATTGATCTAGAGATAGCCCTTTTCTTTGCAGCACTGGATAGCTCCATCAAACATGTCCTCGATCCTGTACTTATACTCGAAGCCAGTGTCCAACAGCTTCCTCGATGAAAGGCTGGCGAGCCTGGGGCCTTTCACTTCCTTCAAGGACCTACAAAGATTTAAAAAACTCTGCTCTCAGTTCATGAACACCAACAGTAGATCTGTTAGATCATGAAATGGGATACAGCAGGACTTACTCCGCTGAGGGTATCTGAAACTCCGGGTATCTTTCCGAGAGAAACTTGGACATCTCTTCGATGGTCATCGTGGCTGAGGAACATATGTACCGGCCCTTGGCGTCGGGGTGCTTGAAGAGGAAGATATGTGCTCTCACCACGTCGTCCACATGCACGAGAGATGCTCTGAGGAGAATAGAGTAGTCATTCTCGTTCCCTGTTAATTTCAAACCGGATTTTCCGCAGTCAAATCAAGACTTAAAGGATGCGTGTACCATTGAAATAAACATGAAGATATGAGCGGTGCGGCTTATGGTCTTGTCTTCCTTTGTCATAGATTTGACATAGAACGGAGAAACGTTGTCAAATTCTGGAAATTACGCATCTTTTTGGCGACCAAATCAATCAAAGTGGTCATGAATATGACTATGATATGTAAGGTATAAGAATGTTATTGCAAAATCTATATATCATATTGACCAATAATACTTGAACCCTTAATTATGTGAGTCTCACATGATCAACGGTCTAGATATATTTCACATACCTAATACCAAAGCCAGCGAATTCTGGACAGATGAGGCGAACTTGGGACAAATGAATGGTCCATGAACGAGTGAGGGAATGACTGTCACCACTTCCAGCCCGTGCCTCTCTCCGAACTCGATAACCGCCTTCTCGGTCAATGTCTTTGAGATTGCGTATGAAGCTGCAAACCTCGTGATTCCTCTGATGGAGTCAACATCGCTCCACGAGTCCTCATCCAGTATATCAGCGTTGGAGTTGTTAAGTTGAACTGCATACAAGCTTGAGGTGTACACGACCCGCTTCACGGTCTTGGAGTTCAGGCAGGTCCTCAGGATGCCTAATGCTCCATCGATGCATCTTTTGGTGACGACTGGCTCTGGCTCTCTGTCCTCAAAGTCCACTGGGCTGGCGACGTGGAAGACTCCGACACAGCCATCAATGGCTGGGCCGAAACTCTTGGGGTCACCGAGCTCAGCAGTGAGGATTCGGAGCCTTTCCGATGCTCCTGGCAGATTTTTCAAGAAGCTGACGTCTCTGGTGCCATCTGAATAGTACGATCCGTCAATCGTGTCCCAAATAAAAGTTCAAATATTTAGTAGGATATGGATTTGTCGTGTTAATAAGAGAAACCGATCCAGAGAAAATTAACTGATACAACATGGCTCATTCAGGAAATAATCTGAGTACACCATAAAATTTGGCAATATGGACTGCAAGAAAAGCTGATTCAAGAGAGCGTGAGAGAGTTCATAATGTAGAACAAGAGCAAGAGATTTTGTCTTAGTCACCTGGGCATATGGAACATGTTCATATCTGATCATATAAGAGAAATCTAATCATTATTAACCAAGTCTATTGCCATTAATTTAACCCATATTTAGTCAATCTTATGCTTTCTCATGCATGAAAAGCGGCATATGATCTATGTCCGACTGTAATTCCAATCAAAATCGTTCCTCGACGCCCATACCGGACAGAGTATAAATAATTTCTGCAATAGGTAACGCCCAAACCCTTTCTGCGTTTATTTCTCCACAAACGCAGACCATTTGAAACGCATACGTATTGTGCATGCACAAACAGATCAGAGAATGTATGGACAGCACAGAACATCAGTCAAAAGAGCTTTACACTTGACCAGAACTCATGCCAATTTTCCATGTTCAGGCAGGAAAAATGAAGAAAGACTTACCCAGGTCGGGTCTGACGGTGGTCCGGACCGAGTAACCCTGTTCGAGGAGCCTCATGACAAGCCATGAAGCTATGAAGCCAGTACCACCCGTCACGCACACCGTGCTACTGCTGCCCTCCATAGCTTGGAGAAGTGAAGAGCTTCAAGTTTCAGAAGGCACCAAACTTTTTGGAGTGACCTTGATGTTTTGGCCAGCAGAGTCTGCTCGCGTCTTCCTTACAACGCGGACGCCACGTTGAAAAAGTGGGTGCAACCAATTCATTAAGCTTTCTCTCTAAGAGTTATATGGATAATGTCCGCATTGAAGGATAACTGCTGGGTCTACTTTTCTTCAATCCGTCACTGCAGCGTAACGCCATGGCGTTGGATAAAAATATATCTTTCTACGTGAGGTAAGAGGACGTTTGAGACACTAGCAGGCCCAAGATTCGGTCACACAACTCGAATTTATGACCTTGTCAAAGACAATGCAACCCCTTTATGAGCAACGCTATATATATGAGTAATATCACAAAAAATCCAAAATTAGTATAACAGTGATAAATTTATCTAAAACTAATTTTATTACCCTCAAAAACTTTAAACTGATATATTTATGACATATATACCCTATGTTAAATTGGATTAATACTACAAAAAACCACAAAAATGATGCAATTATGACAAACGAAGAGTAAAATCCCAAACTGGTATATCGTCAACTGTTATGTGTTATTCATAAAATCCCAAACCGGTACATTGTTAACTGTCATGTGTTATCCAACTAGGAAATTTAATAATAAAATTTAATGGAAATTAATAAAGAGTAAATTTGTTACAAATGTACCAATTTGGGGTAATTTTGTCAAATGTGAACTAATATGAGCAACGCTATATATATATATATATATATATATATATATATATATATATATATATATATGAGTAATATTACATGAAACCCCAAACTAGCACACCGGTGATAAATTTATTAAAAACTAATTTCATTATCCTAAAAAAAACTTAGCAAATATACCATTTGTTAAACTGGATTAATACTTTAAAAAAACACAAAACTGGTGCAACTATGACAAACTAAGAGTAAAATCCCAAACTGGTATATTGATCAATTATCATGTGTTATCCAATTCAGTAATTTGATAGTAAAATTTAATAGAAACTAATAAAGGGTAAATTTATCACAAGTGTATCACTTCAGCCTTTTGGTAACCAAAAAATTAGTTTGTGATAGATTTGTCATAAGTGTACCAACTTTAAGGTTTTTTGTGTGCATGTGTTTATAATATATATACATACACATACACACACACATATATATATAACCTATTTCTTTATGAACTAGGTCCATGACATTAATTATGAACTTGTATAAGGTACTTGTCTAAAAAGTTATAAATCTATTGTATGGTGTTAATTAGGTCCTAAATTTTTTTAATTTGGCCATTTTAGTTCTAAACCTTTTGATAATTTGCTTATTTTGACTAAATTTGACTGAAAATAACTGAAGTGGAGGCCAATTGCCTTACGTTATACGGCCAACGTTGAGACAAATTGATTTTTACAACCTTTTAAAAATTTGAATTTTTACCTTTTCTTTTCCTTTTTTATATTCATTTTGATTCTATTAGTATTTGGCAATATTTAGAGCACAAGTTGTAGGCCCTACTTTATTTTAAATGAAGAACCTTCCGTTCTAAAAAAGTTTTTGACTCTTTTTGATCGAATGGTTGATTTTGTTGGTTTTGGAGTTTCCTCATCATCCCATTTTGTTCTATTTCTTTCTTTTCCTATTTTCAACAATCCGAGGCCTCAACAAAGGCCATCGGAGGTCGTCAGCCACAACAAGGGCTCGTGGACCACAATGAGGGCACTGTGATTCCTTGCCCATATATAGATGAGGCAAGGGCCGGTGTGCCAAATTGCAATTCTTTGTGGTTGACCTCCCCCGCTTGAATTGGCTCAAACCCTCACTCGATGGCCTTCGTTAGCCATTGTTGAGTCCCTGGACCGGCGGAGGGAAATAGGAAAAAAAAGAAAGAAAAGAAAAGAAAAGAAAAAAGTCAAAAATTCAGAAAAAAAGTTACAAAAAAAATATATTATAAGAATCGTTTGTGCACGTGAGATGCCTAATGCCCAAGTCAACGATTTTGGACTAAATTTGATTGGAAGAATTGCATTAATAAATCATCAAAAAATTTAGAATTAAGTTGATCAAATAAAAAATTTAAAATTGAATTGGCTCTTGCATAATGATATTAGGATATTTTAGATATTTTTTTTCGAAATCAATACATATGGCTTGGCATTCTAGAAGAGGACGACCATCATGCCTTTCAGTGGTAGGAGAGGAATTTTCTCTTCCATTGTCCTCATCAAATTATTAGGGGAGGTCGGTGCTCAGTATCAATCCAACGCAAGAGGGGAGGTTGGTGCTCAGTATCAATCCTACTATTTGTCAGCTTTCTTGAACGGTGTAATTTGGACTTTCGCGAGAGTAGTTGCACTTACTATTGTTTAATGATTACAGCATTCAAATGTACGGACGATAGAGAATCAAATATTTTATTTGGAACACTTATAGTCGGGATGGCTCTTCTTCACTTTCATTACCCGACAATTTAAATTCAGTGATTAGAGTCATGTCATCACATTCCTTCACCTCTATTAACATGTTATCTTGATATATATAATCTTCACACACACACACAAATAATCAAATATAATTAGAATTTTCAAAATAAAGATTAAACGTTTATAAAATAGCAAAAGAAACTTTCGAATATAAACAATAGTCTATGTAGAGACGGGCGTGAGATGGGGAAAACAAGGTGCTCTTGCAATTGAAGTGATAAACATAGGGATAGAACAAAACATCCATCAATATGAAGTGATATTATCACTATTAATACAAGGTTTTTGATATTTCAGACACATAAACTAGCTCCTCCCTATCTAACGTTCTTCATATTCTCTCTTCCACCACACCACATCATACCGCAAGTAATTGCACGCCAAAAGAAGACCTATTGCTCTACTCGTGCAAAAGATTCGTCCATTAAATTATTCATAAAAGATTCCACAAATATAATCTCGGGGCTATACCAAGTCAAACTTCTCGAAGGAGTATTACGCAACAACATCCGCAACATCGTCAACCAAAATAATCAAAATATAATTAGAATCGGCATAGCAATAACGAAGGGAGACTTTCGAACATCAAATCGAAACATCAGGAGATGAGAGGAATGGGGGAGGGCAGAAAGGCACAAGCATGAAGACGACTACCCGAGCCGATTTCAATACCAGAGCAATGAGGAAACCAAAAGTCCAGAAAAAGAAAGGGACAGAAAGAGCGATGACATCGACCAACCAAGTAGAATCTACGAGAGAGAGAGAGTATACCTAAGGATCAAGCAAGTTGGAGGAGACGACCGGCAGCAAGACAAGTGGAAGCAGCGGCAATTTAATGAAAAATTAATTTCTTTAAATAATTTTTTTCTTTCCTTTTAATTTTTTTTCTTTAGAAATTTCTATTACTATTAAAACTAATGCTCCTATTGTCTATATGCTATGCAATTTAATGAATTTTTTTTTGTTAGGGGTTAAAAATTAATTCCTAATTTTCTATACAAGTAATGAATGATTAAACGAGTCAATAAAATTTAGGTGTCAACACACTTTATTAGACAAATTCCATAAAATGATAAATTACAATATTAATTAATATATCTCACAGAAAAACTCTTACAATCATTCCTTCACATGTGAAATACTAATCCCTAGATACTTCAAGCACGATCAGATCATAACACCAACCAAGAAAATGGTTGATCTTTGTTGTTTATATGAAAGTGCAATATTTTTCAAGTTACAGATCATCTGGCAACTATGTTTGGTAGTTAATTAATTGTTCAGCCTCCACTTTTTAAGGCTCTAAACCTGCTCATAGGAGATGCAGAAGAGAGATGTTCATCAAATCTACGAATTATGAAGCACAAAAAGCGATTGAAGATGGCAAAATATTGCGCCTAGAAAGGAAAATATCTTATTGATGAGAAGAAACTACCTTAAACAAAGACAGGGCTTCAACACCGACAGAAGAAGTCAATAGAGTACAACGTGCGAAACGTGCGAAACGAGCAACAAAGGAGATTTGGTATAAATTGGTGGTAACCGATGTGGAAACCAGCAAAATGAAGAAAAGCAAAATTATCTCTCTCACAGCTAATTAGGATATGTTCAATATGGATGAGAACGTTTGTATACTCGCTTAATAAATACTGTGCATGAACTACCACTGCTTTTTCTCCGAAACTTTAGAGGCAAAAAAGCTATCACGGAACAACAGCGGAAGCGATGGACACAAAAAGGACGTAACTTGCTTTGATTGTAAGAAAGTCGGACATATCAAGTTCGACCATCCTGCTAACAAGAGGAGGAGGACAAGATCAAAAAAATATAAAGCAAAGAAATCGAGTTGGAGCAATCTCCATGATGGGTTTTTCTATGTGTAGATGGGCCTAAGTAGGCCCATCTGCCCATGATGGGCCTAAGAACCTGGCCCGCAGGTTAAGGGCCCATGTATGAAGTGTTGGGATATGAAAAGGTATGTTGAGGGGTTGCGTCTTTTGGAAGAGACGTTTTACGTTGAGAGGTTACGTCTTTTCGGAGAGAGTTTTAAAAGACAGAGAGAAAAAGAGAACGTACCTTTACATAGGAACGTTTTCACTCCCTCCCTCTCCCAAAAAGAACATGCGTCTGAAAAAGAGTTTTCTCCCCTTAATAACAACAGTACGCTCATCGGTAGAACAGGATTAGGATTCTTCCTCGAAGACACATTGGCGACTCTCGATTGTCGTAAAAATCTCGAGGTTTCAAATATGAATACAGGGTACCCAAAACGACAGAAAAATCGGTCTAGTGCCGGTTGACGAGAATATTGAAATCAGGTGGAATCACTCACACTCTGATCACACATCTCAGTCGAATCGACCTATCCATGATCTCTGATCGATTTTGACAATGCCGTAATGACCCTTGCAAACTAGCACATTCGAGCAGTCAACTTCTAGTCGAATTCTCAAGTCATTGCATTAAAATCTCTTAATGACTTCCCTAGATAGTCTAGTTATCTCACGAGTGATCGGCTCTGAAAATAGCACTATAGACGCGTCGATGAAATGCCCGATTTATTCAATTAAAAACAATACTGGAAATTCAGTATATCACAAATCGAAAATAGAATTCTAGATAGAGAAAGCCAAAATCCTCTCATAATATTTACCTCCTTATATATGCCGCGAGTTCTTGGTCCCAGGAGAAGAGAAACATTTGCCGTGTGTCACCAATGGACAAATAATCGTATGCTTTCTCGCTACATCCAGCAATTTCATCACCGTCATTCAAAGGGAAAGACTAATGTGAGTACACATGAAAGAATCTTTAAATTATATCTTGCATCCTTTACATGTAGGAGACAGGGATAGTGATAAAAGCAAAAAAAAAACAAAAATGTAGGAGACTAGGAGATGCAAAATGCACTGTTGTATTTCTCGTCATTGTTTATCTATATACAAAGAAATCAATTGCACAAGCCAAAAACAACAAGCCAATTTCATATTAATGTACCCCAGTTTCTACTCCACATCCGCATTTTGTCAAACATCTGACCAGCACTATCGAAACGATCGAATCTCCTCTCCTCTGCAATGCATCAGCTTCCACGATGACGTCTTCCAACTGTTGAAATTTAATCAAAGAGAAGAAGACACATAAGAGATGCTGCTGTAACTCTTGTTACTTTTCATCAGAACATAAGCCTATTAAATAGGTAGAACATCCAAACCACTTAGCAAGAAAATAGCTACAGAATAGCAACAACAAAGACCCACTAACATACCCCACTAACCAAAACATGTGCAGAAACAAACTCTAAAAACAAGCCACATCCTATTGACTAGGACCCAACTATTACATTATTGAAGACACGTAAAAAACTGAAAGCACATAACAAAACTTAAAGTTAAAGACTTCAACACCAACACCACAAGCGACAACTCTTATTTCCCCAGATGCCTCTCGTTAGCCGTCTTTTGGAGACTCATCGAATTCGCTCCTCTTCCTCCTTCTCCTCCTCATGGCGCTCGGGAGAACCTTACAATATTCCATGAGCAAAGTCGCCGAGTTCTCTCGACAACGAGCGAAACAACAGATTCCAATTCCACCCCCGCTGATTGGCAAGTCCTCAGGGATGAGAGGGAAAACGAAACGAATGATGATTTATGATGGAAAGAAGACATGGAAAATTCATCAAAAAATGCCCTGCTTCTTCCCTCCTTGAATATTTCGTGCGCACCGTCATATCTAGAGACATGTGAAGGCACCACCATCAATTTGGGACACTCTGCGATCCCTAATCGAGAAAGATGAGGCACGGCTCCTTCAGCCTTCCACTCCTCCAAATGAGGTAATGCCCAAAAAAGTAAATGCTTGAGTTGAGGAAAGCCTCCTGCAGAGCAAACCATTTCCTTTCCCGTGAAAGCCTGACCTCCCAGCATGAGAAAAACCAAGTTTTCCAATTTCTCCAATATTGGCATCGGATCTTCTTCGAGTTGGGAAAATAGTAAGACCAGCTTCCTCAATTGTTGGGGAAGACTTCTATGTTCCTGTTCCGGTAACTTCTCTATTTTCCCTCCTAAGGACAGCTTATAGGAATGGGGATAGTTTGACATTTTACTCAATTCACCTTCGGTCCATAAAGATTTATAATTTTTTAAATAAAAAGACGAGGATTGAAGATGTTTCAACTTGAATTCAACAAGTTGCGGAAATATCTCCAGCTCGATAGAATCATGCTCATCAAAGACAGTAAGTTTTTGTAGATTGGTAAGCTTGCCTACATCATTCACATCACAATTCTCCCTATTAAAGTTTTTTAATGTCCGTAGATTCTTTAAAGTGCCCAACCGCAACTTCTTTCGGTCCCAAAGGAATTTCTCCTTGATTGCAAATTTGTAGGGAAGACGGAGATACCTCAACCTTCTCATCTTCCACAACACATTTGGCATGGAAACCTTAACATATGTCTCCACAAGCAGGTCCAAGAATTCCATACATACAATGTTCCCCATAGATTGTGGCAAGCCGTTAAACCTACCACCTGCTAAACTTAAGAATCTTAAATGGACTAGGTCTCCCATTGATTTAGGTAAGCTTCTCTTCACATTAAGGTTCTCCAGTTTCAGAACTCTAAGAAACTTACAATGGTCGAAAATAGGTTGAAATTGCTTCGAGTCCCATGTGACACCTTCGAAAGACATGAGAGTTCGAAGGTGGTCCAAAGTCCTTCCTCTTGCTTTTAAGCTTGGAATCACATTTCTATTAAGAGAAAGCCTTCGTATTTTGCAACTTGACCCAACATTTATTGCCATTGAAGCAGAACAATTCTCCATCTCATTGTCCTGTTGAATGTTATGAATGCTTAGAAAACTCTCTTGCAGAGCCTTGGAGATGCATAAGTCTCGCATCAGGTCGTGGAGGTGGCAGCTTTTGATCTTTCCACTTAATTTCAATTGTACTTGAACCATTCCTCTGTTAACCAACTCCTCTAAATATTGCTCGCTACATCTTCCACTGAAATTTCTCTCTCTTTGTCATATGCATTCAGCGACACAAAACCTTCAGCAATCCACATGTAAAGAACTTTCGTTGCAAGGATTTTTGCATCCTCAGGAAAGCTACCCAAATAGAGGAAGCATGGCTTTAGATGCCATGGTAAATCATCATAGCTTAAGGCTAACACTTTTGATACATTGTTCTTATCACTAAAATGCAAATTGATCTTTTCATGAATCGTCTTCCACTTGTTGACGGCCAGCAATCCACCAAGCACAATGATAGCCAAGGGCAATCCTTCACACTTCATAAGGAGTTCATGTGCTAACTTCTTCATATCTTCAGTGATTTCTACACAATATCAGGCAACAAATTGCAACTCAACAATCATAGGAAGATGCAACTGTAATAAGAAGATTACTTCAAGGATGAATATGTGCTTTTAGAAGTATAAGTAAGATGCTATAGTTCTTTATAATTTGTGGTTCATTTATGCTTTTGTAAGAGGAAAATAGGGACCACAACAAACCTCCTATATATGCCTCCACCTATGCCTAGAATATCAAGAAGTCTAAGTTAACAAATGGAATGTATCGTCTTTGTTATCCGTGGCTTGAATTAAGTGACTCAAGCAAATATAAAGCATTAATAAACCTACTTGACAAAGAAATATGAAAGCAGCACAGGGACAACTCGAGTGTGATCTTCCATAACTTGAATGTGCTACTAATCTCCTGCACAAATTCTAATGAAATCTTCGTTTGCTGCATAATGATTCACGATTTTCCTTATCAATCCCTACTTTTATTGTCAAGCCAACTTTGCACAAATGCAAAAAAGGTGGACTTGAGATGAAGCCGATGGAAGAAGTAACATAGCTAGGCTTCACATTATTTCATAAATCCGATCAAAATTGCTTATTATGTTGGCCTTATAAAAAGCCTCTTCAATATTTAACCTCACTAGAGGAAAGGAGCAACAAAGCTTTGGATCTTGGTTTAGTGGTATGATTGTTAGCTATTAAGAAACAAAAGGGGCATTTGATTCCCCAAATATTGAAATTATGTTGCCTAATACTCAATATTTCAATCATTTGAATTCCATTGTAACTATCCATTCATAAATTGCTTAAGCTTCCGAAAGGACAAACTGAGCAATGAAGTACTCAGTATTTGTCCCTTTGTTTCGGACTGTTTTGCGATACCTTCTATAGTTTGGCCCACAATAGTATCTTGACCAACTCCAGGTCCATTAGAAGAAATTTCAACAACTAATCTTGCAATGATAACCGAAGCACCATAAATCAGAATCAAACAGGCAATATAATATCTTGAAGCTACTATATGTTATGATAATAACATTAGAGAAGTCTCACCTTTTGTTTCAGGAAATGCCCTCTTCTTTAATAGATCCCAGCTCTCGCGGTCCGATAAGCATTGAAGTTCATGGATCCCTTGAGGATTGATATACTCAGCTACATCTCTATTCCGGGTCGTTATCAATAGCTTGCTTTTTGTGTTCTCAACCCGAATGCATCTTGAAGACTATCCCATGCCTCTTTGGTCCAAATATCATCAAGAACCACGATACAACTCTTTTCTTTCAGGGTCTCTTGTAGTTTTTCAAACAATTCATCAATTCTCATATTCTTAACCCTCTCATTTTGATCAGGGATCAATTTAATGAGAATTCCCACCAAAATATCTTTCACGTCGTATTCTTGAGATACGCAAGCCCAAGCGAAACTAGTGAAATTTTTCTTCACTTCATCCTGAGCAAGGACTTTCCTAGCGAGTGAGGTTTTACCCACACCACCCATTCCCCATATAGAAATAACTCTCTGCTGTTTTCCATCCTTCAACAGCTTTTCCACCAACTCCTTAATACTATCTTCCCTCCCAACAAAATCTTCCTCGAAATGGGAATAAGTACGTTTCAACGTCAAATCTCTCCCCCATTTGCGATCGCCCTCATTCGCAGGTTGTACGCCAAAAGCCAGCATGCTCGTTCTAAGATTGGAAATTCTGGATTTTAAGTCCTCAATCTCTGTCCCCACCATATGAACCTCCACGCACGTGCACTTCGCCACGAAGCAAGCACACGCTCTGGTGATGTATTGTTCCTTCTTCAGCGCGACTCTGAGGGTGTATCTCTCGATGATGTCCTCGGCATCATAGGCGAAGTCTCGGAGTTGTGCGACACATTCTCCCACAGCTTCGTTGTGCTCTCGTCTCGCATCCGCATCCCTCAGCAAGCACTGGATCAGCCTAAGCTCCCTGTACAGGTCCTCGACCTTGCCCTCCACGCCCCACAAGAATTTGGCCTCGTCGATGAGCAGATTTCCTACTGCCCGCCCCACGGACGAAACAACAGCCTCGGCCATTGGTATTGCACTACTTGACAATGACTAGTGGAGCTTGTGATTGAGAATGACTCACAGAATTCACCTTCTATGCGTTGACAAGCTCTGCACATATAGGCCTGTGAGTTGCAAAGAAGAAAGAAGAGGAATAAGTACTTTTAAAGTTGCGTATTGCATTGATAATACATATTCTACATCCACGGATGCAACAAAATCACCCCACGAATGACTTGAGCTTTATTAGGTCTCCAAGCTTGGCGACTTCTCTTCAAAGTGTACTAAGCTGGTAATTATGTTCATTCTTTTACTCTTGGAGTTGCAACAAGCATGAGCTTCGATTTTTTTCTTCTGTGAATCGTGCCTTGAACCTGCACACCACAAAGAAAAGAAGTTCCCAGGTTAAGGCCCATTAAGAATCCTTCGATGCTTAAATTAGCATGGGACTAGAGCGTGTAAAGTATGGAACTAATAGAGAAAGCATAGTATTGGAATGGCTTACTCCTGTATTTACAGAGAAACAGACGGGCGGCATGTGGGTCTTAAGCTTTTGGCCTTAGCCCCCTTAGTAAAGGCTTGCTCATGGTGGGTCTATTTGTGGACCTATTTGATCATGGACTTCTTCGTTAGTAGTGGTCCTTGTTTAATATGTCGAAATTAAAGCAAAATTTGTCAAAAGCTTACTCATAGTGGGATTGTCTTACAAGTTTGGGGAAAAATCGGAACGAAAGTTTGTCATCATCAGTTTGCCTCAACTATGTTGTAATTGAGCAAAATTCAATTATTAAATTACACCCATCTAATAAGCATGTAAAAATTTTGATTACAAATGACTAAAATTTCAATACGTCCTATAATTGAAAACGAAATTGAAATTATTTAGCTATCGAATGAACTCTTGCTGCTCTTCAAATGCCTAGAAATTTAAATCTCAAATGCACGACCATGGAAGCTGTGAAGAAATGAAACGTCGCCTTCAAGAAGCTTGTCCGTGTTAGTGCCAGCCGTGCCATGTGAGACGGCCGGCATCCGCGTAAGTAATTTCTGGCCAAAATTGACCAGATATACTCAATTGGCAAAGCATATGAAAATATTTAGGATTGACAAAATTAAAAAGCTTATAATTGAATTGACAAAAAAATAATAAATTTAGAACTTTTTGGATAATATTCCCATACATGTGAAAGCCACAAACCGAGGAAAGCTTCCACTTGTTAATAGTAAACATTCTAAAGTATAGGACTTAGCACCACCGGCCTGTTGGAAGCAAGTGAACCAATATCTATGTCATTCAAACAGCCCAAGTGAAAAAAAGGGAACAAAGCCCAATCCATATAGACAGCATCCATGTGAAAGCCACAAATTACCGACAGGGGCCTTGGCTGCCTATCCGCCATCATGTTGGCGGTAGGCTGCACAATTGCGTTCCTTATTTTTATGTGTCAATGTCTGCACGCTTTGCCCCCTAATTAAGGGGCAATTTTTCTTCCCCCACCTTAGGGAATATCTTCCTAAAGTTTTAAGTCTCGGAACTTGGACATAAAAGTTTTAGGACTGACTAAGGTCCACTAACCAATATTTATGTCATTTAAATGACCCAAGTAAAAAAACGGAACAAAGCACAATCCATATCGCCTCAAAGTACATAAAAATAAAACATCAAAATTTTAAATTTAGAAAATACTATTGCAAGGACTACAACAATACTAAAAAAAACTAAAATGCACAAAAACTAGAAAAAGTAGAACATATAAAGCAAAAACTAAATATTAGTAACTCACAAACTTAATTGCGACTTCCTCGTTCGTTTAAATGTTAGTACCTGAAAACAATTCATGAAAAACTTCAATCAAAATCAAACTAAAAGCAGAACGAATAAAGCAGAAAAATCGAGTATTAGGTTACGAGCAGTCCCCCGAGATAGACCTCTCCCAATGATCCGCTACTGAAAACAATAACTCAGAATGATAATTGCTCAATAATAATACGGGGATTGGGTCGATGAGCTCATCATCATCATCACCACTCTCCGCAGCGAACTACATATAGGCGATGGCATGTAGGGAGTGGCACATTACTCAGCATTATCTTTTTGCTTTGTGTCCCGTCAAAAGGAGATTGGTTTCGCATGGGCTGAAGGCAATATTTCAGCATAAATTTTTGGCCCTACGTGCCGTTCAAAAGATGGGTTTATCAGGGCGAAGATCGTTAAGAGATTGCTTTCTCATGGGCCAATAGCTTTATGTACCATCAATTCAGAATCATTCCTTTGCTTTATGTGTCGTCAAAAGATGGGTTTCACACTCATCATCGAACGTCATAGGATATAACAAGATTGCACAAAAACATAAAACAAGAAAAATACGAAAACTCATGTCAAATTCCAAGTGGAACTTAGAACCAAATTCCAAATTCCAAGTTTCATCTAGAACCTATCTTTGGAAATGATTTTCTAATTTTTGAAATTTGGAATCTATCCCGCATATTCTTGAACCTAAACTAGTTCCTTCTTCAGTTCTCGATTCTATTATGGAACCATGTTCACCCCTAATTATCAAAGCTGTGAAGAAATGGAACATCACCTTCACGAAGCACCTAAAGCAGGACCGTAAGGTCTTTCGTGATGGCTTTCTCTCTATCCACGCCTCCACTGGTAAGGTGCGTGCGATGCTCACCGGTCCCTACTTAATTGGTAAACAAAGCTTCATGTCATCATACGAGAATACCATAATTGTCCCAGTTGCTTCCCGACCAACCCCCTCACTCGGTCAAATCATACATGTCTCAAGCGAAAAATCGATTATTTTATCTTTTCTTATAAGTATCCTTTCAGACAAAAAATCGATTCTCAACGAGGGACAAGGCGCGCTTACTTGGCTTTTAGCTAAAAAAAGAAAGGAACGCTTACTTGGTCATTTAATGGTATTGTCCGAGAAACACAACATGAATTCGTGCATCACAACTCTAAACATATAATACACATGCACATGCATGTGAAAGCCACAAACTGAGGAAAGCTTCCACTTGTTAACGATAATCATTTTCAAATATAAAATTAGCATCGCCGACTTTCTGGTAGCAAGTGAACCAATATCTGTGCCACTCAAACAACCCAAGAGAAAAAGGGAACAAAGCACAATCCATATCACCTCAATGAACGTAAAAATAAAGCATCAAAATATTAAATCAACAAAATACCAATGCAATGACTACGGCAATACTAAAAATATACTAAAACGCACAAAAACTAGGTAAAGAAAAGGGTCAATTCAACTGAGAAAAGAGCCACTCACAAGCTTAACTGTGACTTCCTTGGTCGTTTGAATATTAGTACCTGAAAGTAATTCACGAAAAACTTCAATCAAAATCAAACTAAGAGCAGAACGGATAAAGCAAAAGCCAAATATCAATTAGCAACCAGTCCACCGAGGTAGATCTCTCCGAACAATCCGTTACCGATCTTACCATCAAGCCGGAACTTGTTGCCTATGCGCAGCCCAACATTTCAAAGCCCCTGCTATGAAGGGAAGAAACGTAGCTATGCACAGAGACTATAAGAAAGACTTCATCGCCATCAAAGCACGATTATTGAGCCAGCCATAAAGAGAGTGTGTGTTGGTCACTACTCATCGACATTCCAATAAATAATATGACGGCGAGCAGCCGTTGAAATTCAATGCTCAACTAACAAATTCAGCAATAAATTCGATGCTCAACCAACAACTTCAGCATTAAATTCGATGCTCAACTAACAACTTCAGCATTAACGATGACAAATTTTAACTGCCATCTGGAGGAAGAAATTAATGAAAATTGTCACCTCGTACTTTTTCCTCTGCTTAAAGCTAACCGAGGTTAGAATTAATAAATTTAACAACTTATATGCACGAAATGAAAATTTTGGAACTTGAGTACCAGATCAATACCAATTTTAAGAGTCCTCCCGTAATTGTCCCGTGCAAAGTTCAACTCCATAATTTTGTGGGCTTTTACACCCACTGAAAATTTGTGACTCTGAGGCTAGCCTATTAAAACTTGGCGTGCCCAAAGTGGAATAAGCCGTAAGAAAAGTATATCATACGTAGATTTTAGGAGATCATTTGTTATATACAAATGATCGAAGCCATAAGTGATCATAGCGAAGAGATGGACCGTAAGAATATATAACTAAGAAAAGTAAAATAAGAATATACTCTATGCGCGCGCGCGCGTGTGAAGGAAACAGGCCGCCAGAAGGCAGAAATATCGTAGCGGTTCAGTAGCTTCCATCCATTAATTTCAGATATAAGAGAAGAAAAACCAAAAAGAAAAAGACGAATGCAACCTGATGTTAGTGCAAGAGCTAGTTCAGAAGAAGCTAGCTCCTATAAGAAAAAAGGAGAACGATGCTGTCTATTCTTAGATCCAGTTGCCTAGCTAATGACAAGTTAGAAAAATCATTCTCCATCGCCATTCCCCAAACCTTGGAGTTTTGAGCAGTAGTGGTAACTAAGTTAACAAACAAAGTGTTGGATTTCAAGTCGGCGGAAGACGACTTACCTTTATCCGATGCGCAAACAACAATTAACCCTCGGAACGAACGTTGAATTGTGGATGAATCACGAACAAAATTACTTCACTTTAGTCTGAATGCAATCACAAGGAAAGCACCCGATTTCCACGGTGTAAATGCATACCGTTCTTGTAAAGGATGAAATTGAATGCCTTCTCTCTTTGATGGAAATAAGACAAGAAAAATGGAGAGAAATTCTGAATGTTCGTTCTGACAACCATTCCAACGGTTGTCTATCAAAGACATTTATACAACTCCCTCCATACCCTTTCAAAGAGGTGCTTTTCCATCGTAGCTTATTAAGGCCAAACGGTACGTTCCAATCGCACCCCATCATGGACGTACTAGCTAAAGTACAACATTTCGCACTCGGACATGATGGGCTTGATAGTGTTCTATCAAGAATTTAAGGCATTCAACATTCATCAACTTTACAAAACAATTCATACTAGCAAGTAAGCCGTGCGACCAGTGAGTACACCTGCACTTGGGAGCTCAAATTATGCACCTATTAGGGATGACATAATGGCTACAGCCCAAAAAAAAATTATAAAATCGATGTCTCACAGTGCCCCAGACATATTTTCTTACATCAATTCAAGTATACATATCTCTTAAAGGCTATACTTGATTATTCTCAAAACATCATGTATTTACAATTATATCCGCAACCACATAAGGCGATATAATTGGTCGACCAGTAAATACATGTGATAGATGTAAAACAACAATAGTCTTCCTTCGCACTCATGTCTCTCTCCATTTCAAAACAACTGCTTTTCTAGACACATCCCATAAAGTCATATCTATTCATGACCACCGGTAACATGCTAAAGTAGCAACATTGATATTTCACTTCGAGAACATAGTCAGAAGTAACATAGAGCACAAATTGAGGTAAATTATAAATTACCTCAATGGCTCACACGATGAGTAAATAGGGATAATTTTACTCACCTTCCCTTCTCGGTCGAACAATGCACATGTAGTATGAATTACATGTTATAGTGGATTTCTCTTTCTATGAGAGCGTATGTCATTTTTTTAAATATATCCACTATACGGATCTTAGCCTAAACATAGTCACGTGCTTCTCACGTACTCTTGTTTAGCTCGAGTGCTATATCAGCTCGCTTTCTATAGCGCCCAATTAAGTACTCGCATCCGACATCTTACAGACATACATGATTGTGGGACTATGTGGCACCCCTCGACGGCCCCCGATCCGTTAGGGTCGCCATAGTTCGCTTACCCTTCACTTTTCCTATTAACATGTCACTCTGATACCATTTCAATTGCATCGGGTCCATATAACATAGGGGGTTTACACTTTTTTTTTGATAGGTCCCTTGCGCAATTCATATACGGAAGCACATCCAACAAACTCCCTTCCCTATATGCAAAAAACGATGCACACCAACTAAACATTTATAGGTAAAAGCCGCACACTTTTATTTACTTAAACCATATGGACATCATTCATCGGTACATCAAAATGCCATAGTTTTCTATACTAGGCTATACTTCAAAAGATGATCGACATCTCTTCCAATAGTTGTACGCTTAAGGTTCATCAACCAGTGTCGGCGTCCAAAAGTTCCCTCCTTTGCTATCCTCCTCCTTGCGGTCATATCCAACCGTTCAATCCATCTACTAATCTGAATTGTTAGTCCCCGAAGGGGTGAGTACAACCACTCGGCAGGTAAATGACCAATAAACCACTCAATACATCATGCCATGCAATCATCAAAATCATAGCATCACATGTCATACAAGCATCCATGCACAACATACCATGGCATCATGCACATGTCATCATACCTCATGTACATCATCATCATATAGACATCACCATCATATCATACACTAACCATCATTAAGTCACATATGGCATCATCCTTACCATGCATCCATGCATGTAACATCATCATCATATCACATGTACCATCAACGTTACCATGCATCCATGCATGTGACATCATCATCATATCACATGTACCATCATCATTACCATGCATCCATGCACATCTCATCATCATGCATAATTCAATTTCAATTTCATTTTGGACCGCCACATTTCTCTTTCCCGAGACCAATGTTTGCATCCCACATTCATCACTCACGCCCAATCCTGGCATTGCAAGGAACCTCCGGGCATGTATCCAAGATACAACCAGGCATCCGGCACCCCCACATTCCGGGCATCTCGTATCCCAATTGGCATCACGAGGAACCTCCGGGCATGTATCCAAGGTACAACTGGGCATCCGGCATTTACACTCCCTAGCCGGGCATCTCGCATCCCAACTAGCATCGCGAGGCATCCCCTTGTGTACAAACCTCCAGGGCTTTCGGAATTACGTACCGACATACCACCAGGATCCCCCCTCCTCTGGAATTACGTACCGTATACCACC
Source organism: Eucalyptus decipiens (assembly GCA_014182575.1). Taxonomy (NCBI): domain Eukaryota; kingdom Viridiplantae; phylum Streptophyta; class Magnoliopsida; order Myrtales; family Myrtaceae; genus Eucalyptus; species Eucalyptus decipiens. The sequence goes on from CM024613.1 coordinate 18,225,798, forward strand.
AGGCATCTCGAAACTCCCGAGGACTCTCCAGAATTATGCCACTAGGCCACTGGGCATCCTGACACTCCCGGGGCATTATCATCCGCCACAACAATCTTCTCATTTAACATTATTCATGTTCACCAATCTCGGTCTCAATTTAGCATGGCATATAATGTAATGGCAACCAAAAATCATATTCAACATTTGAATTCACACATGCATCTCAATTCATTGTCATGCATACACCAAGACCTCATTATACATGCAACATGGTACAATTATTCATAAAATAAAATGTACCAATTAAAATAATCCATTTATCATGCGCTTTTTACATATATTTAAATTCCAGCTTGTACCACTTTCGAAAATATTTAATTTAAATATCCATATGATTCTCAAAAATCATAAAATTAAGGCAAGTGATAGACAAGACAATGGGATAATGATTTCATGCAAATTACATGGCCAAATAGAATTCCACACAAATTCATAATTCACACAAATTCAGCATGTAATTTCGGATGAAATCAGAATGCACAGTTTCCGAAATAATTTGATGAAAATATCCAAAAAACCTCCAAAAATTACGAAATTTTACCAAGTTATAGCCAAGACACTAAAGTAGATTTTTTATGAAGACTTCCAAGCCAAATTCTTTTTAGATTATTTTCTACAGTCACACGAAGCTTCTGGATCTAACACCGAAACGTCCACTGCATGCTTCTCCGAAATACTGAGTCTTCACCTACCTATTCTTCTTCGTTTCCTCTGAAATTTGGATATGTTTTACTTCAAGATGTTCTCTACAAGTTTCATGAAGGGATCTAAGTCAAATATCCAGAGTATAGTCATCATATGGGTCCATGAAGTCTCGGGTGTCCTGTACCATGTCTCCAGATTCACCGTCTTCAAGAGTAAGTCGATTCACTCGGTTATACTCGTTCATTTTACTTCAAATTTGAGTATGTTGTAGCTTAAGATGTTCTCTACAAGTTCCGTGAAGGAGTCGAAAAGGTATTCTTAGTAAAACTCAACATGCAACCTCAAATCCATTGAAAGGTCAGTGAAATCGTTCCAGATCTGAGGTCTCCGTAGGATGAGAGTTTTACCCCTTAAATCACCATCATTTTACACAAATTTTTATTATGTTGTAGTTTAAGATGTTAGATACAACTTTCATGAAGATATCAAAGTCAAAATCGAACTCTAAACATGCATGCAAGCTCTCACAAGGTTCTGACTCAAACAGTTCATGCGAGAAACATTCCAGATCTAGCATCTCCGTAGGATGAGTGTTTAACCCCTTAAATCTCCATAATTTTACATAAAATTTTATTATGTTGTAGCTTAAGATGTTAGCTACAACTTTCATGAAGAGATCAAAGTCAAAATCGAACTCTAAACATGCATGCAAGCTCTCACAAGGTTCTGACTCAGGCGGTTCATGCGAAAACAGCAAGCATATCCAAGAACAAAGCACATTTTTGCTTCGGTTTCGCCTACCCTAACATCCGAAACTCACCACTAACAAATCATACATGCAAGGCACACATGCAAGGGTGGAAATCAATCCCAACTTGCCTTAGAAACCGAACGAACAGCAACAAAAGGGATGGCACACCGGCGACGGACGGACGGCGTGCGGCGGAGACGGGCGACTCCTCCTCCTCGGCCTCCCTCTCTCTCGCATCTCACTCTCTCTCAGCAACTCTCTCCCTCTCTCTCACTCTCTCAAAACCAGCCACTCTCTCCCTCTCTCTCTTTCTTTTTGGTGGCTTATATATTGCATGCTTTCTTCTCTTGCATGGGGGACACTTGTCCCTAAGAAGGAGACAAGTGTCTCCTTTGCCAAAGACACTTGGTGGAAGCCATGCGGCTCCTCCTTCCCCCTCCATGCGTCGACATGGGCCGGGCTTATGGCCCACTTTAGGCCCATCTCACTTGGGCCTAAGGTCCAAACTTAAATGACCCAAGTTTATTTTATTTTATTTTTATAATACATCTTAATCATCATTTAAATAAATATCTAATTGCATAAATAATAAGGCCATTAAACTTATAGTCACAAATCCATAAATTCCAATTTATGATGCACATAGCCAATGATAGAATTTTCTTTCCTATCACATAATTATCCATTAAAAACTTGGCCATATATCTTATTGCAAATTACGGATTAAATGGCCATAAAATAACTTGATGGTACTTCCATCACCTATTCATAGACTTTAATGTAACTAGAGGTCATTATGAATTTTGGGATACCACAGACTATCGTTCGGTCTTATTATAAACAAATTACAAACCTCATCTTGACTCCAATCAAGGCAACATATTTTATGTACCAGACTTGCTCTTCAACATTTATTTGTACATAACGTCTCATCTCAACGTGCTAACTATAGCACTTGAGGCGATTGCTCGTGTGAGTGAGCCAATCATTACCTGCTAACATACTTTTCGATAATATATGTGTGTATGTGCTAGTCTCATAATGGATTTGTACTTCTTAATAAAACATTAAAGTTACTAATAGACAAACAAGTACAATACACATGTCCACATATACATAAAACAATGATCCTCTACAATAACACATATTACATTCTACACAATCCTAGTGACATCTTGTGGGTCAAGAATATGTCTCTAGGAATAGCCTTCGTAAATGGATCAGCAACCATTCTATTGATTGAAATGTATTGTAGGATCACTTCTTTCTGCGCTATAATATCTCTGATGAAGTTGTTCTTTATGTCAATGTGCTTCGTCCTTCCATGATACTTGGGATCTTTTACATAGGCAATGGCTGCTTAACTATCGCAATAAACTGTCACTGATCTTGGAACCTCAGTAACAGTGGCTAAATTTTCCAAGAAACGTTTTAGCCAAACTGCTTCTTGCATTGCGTTAGAACATACAATAAATTCAACCTCCATTCGCATATCCAGTTGATAGTCCATGATGCCTTTCAAGTATCTCAGGATCCCCTTCACTGCTTTTCAGTGTGCTTGACCGGGATTTGATTGATATCAGTTCACCAATCCCACGACATAACATATGTCGGGTTGAGTACATATCATAGTATACATCAAACTTCCGACCGCACTAGCGTAAGGAACAGTTTCCATTACTTTAATTTCTTCTTGAGTTTTATGACACATTTCAGTACTTAGGCCTTCACCTTGCATGACAAGGGTATCAATGGGATTACAGTGCTGCATATTGAAACATTCAAGAATCTTCATAATATAAGACTCTTGTGAAAAAGTAAGAAGTTTCCTTAATCAATCTCTTTCGATCTTAACTCCTAATATATAAGTAGCTTCTCCCATGTTTTTCATTTCAAAATTGGAGGACAATCATTCTTTTATGGTGATAACCAAAACCTTGTCATTTCCAGCCAATAGAATATCGTCCACATAAAGTGATAAAATCACAAATTTATCTCCGGACCGCTTGACATTTACACAGTGATCTTCTTCGATCATTGTAAAACCAAAAGTTGTTATGGCTTGATGAAAACGAAGATACCACTGTCTAGATAATTGCTTGAGGCCATATATTGAGTGATGAAGTTTGTAAACTTTATGCTCTTGACCCTTAGCTATAAAACCTATTGGTTGTTTCATATAGATTTTCTCATTTAGTTCTCCATTGAGAAATGTCATCTTTACATCCATTTGATATAATTCAAGGTCCAAATGTGCGACGATGGCTAGGATAAGGTGTATTGAAGCAAACCTTACAACTAGTGAAAATGTTTCCTCATAGTTTATACCCTCTTGTTGAGTATAACATTTTGCTACAAGACGAGCTTTATACTTTTCAATGGATCCATTCACCCTTCGCTTAATTTTAAAGACCCATTTGTTTCCAATGGCCTTACGATTAAGTGGTAGATCAACCAAGTCCCAGACATGATTTGTTCTCATTGACTCCATTTCATCTTCCAAAATTTTTCTCCATTCTTCCTTATCAGAGGATGAAAGAGCCTCTTGAACGGTCTTAGACTCGGCATTGTCTTTCTGAGCAATCATAAATGCTTCCCCTTCAATCTCAAAATGACGACGGGAAATGCTTTTACGATTACTTTTAAGCAACTGAATTTTCTTGAATTCAATTCACCAGACGATGCAACACTCCCACTAGGTCTTACATGTTGAGGTAAATCTTCATTTCCCTTTATAACATTAGTGAGTGTGTTATTAGGATCTTCCATCTCATATAATTGGAAATCCTTATCAATCTCACCTCTACTAGGAAAATCGCTCTCCAAGAACGTGACATCTCATGACTCCATTTCGGTCACACTCCCATCAGCTTGTTCACCTATGAACACATACCCTTTGGAATGTTCAGAATATTTTATAAAGATACATTTCTTCCCTTTAGGACCTAATTTGCCATATTTATGGGAAGAACCATGAACATATGTTGCACATCCCCATGGACGTAAACTACTTAAGTCTGATTTTCTATCAATCCATAATTCATAAGGGGTGAAAGTGACCGATTTTGAGAACATTCGGTTAAGTACATAGGCAGCAGTCAATAATGCATCTCCCCAAAATGAGATAGGTAAATTTGCTTGCGCCATCATAGACCTAACCATTTTCAATAGGGTTCTATTCCTTCTCTCAGCTACCCCATTTTGTTGTGGAGTAATAGGAATAGTCAATTGTCGTACAATTCCCTTTTCATCACAAAGAACCTTGAATTGCTCCAATAGATACTCACGTCCACGATCGGTTCTCAATGCCTTTATTGTTTTGTTCAACTGATTCTCTACCATCGTTATATATCGTTTAAAGCAGTCTAATGCTTCTGACTTATCGGAGATCAGAAAGACATAACCAAAACGAGTGAAGTCATTTATGAAAGTGATGAAATATGAGGCTCCATGCCTCACCCTCACATTCAAAGGACCACAAATGTCAGAATGAATGAGTTACAATGGAAATTCGGCTCTAGTCCCTTTATCGAATGGTTTTCTAGTTGCTTTTTCCACTAGACAATGTTCACATACGGGTATATTAACATTAGTGAGTGACCCTAAAAGGCATTCTCTAGCTAATCTTTGCATTCTTTGCAACCCAATGTGACATAATCTAGCATGCCAAGTACTTGCATCAATCTCAACATTACTAAAAGATGCAATTAAAGAAAAACAACCATTAACATTAACATTATATTGATCATAGTCAATGTCTAACACCATAAAATCATTCGATACATGACCTGAACCATAATAAACTGTCCCATACAAAATGTCAACACAATCACCATGAAAATTTAATACATAACCTAGGCTAAGAAGAACAACTACGGAGACCAAGTTTCGTCGAATATCCGGAGTATAGAGGACATCATGTAGGAATAGGCTTCGACTACCACGTAAAATTAATTTATATGTGCCGATACTCTTCACTTCAACTCTTGAGTTATTCCCAACATATATCCATCTTCTTCCAGGCTGTATCCGACGATACTCCACAAATGCTTCTTGGTCTCTAGCTACGTGGTCTGTTGCTCCTGAGTCTATAGTCCACATTAGATGAGATTCAGCAAGTATTACAATACTAGAAACAAAAGCATTACTTAAAGTAATGGAGTAATATGGTACCTCTTTCGGCTTAGTGCATTCACGAGCAAAGTGACCCATCTTGCCACAATTGTAGTACTTCATCTCGGCCTTGTCATTCTTCCCACCATGCTTCTTGCGTTGGAAGGTCTTAGCCCTTTTAGGTGCCTGATCAGTCTTCTTCCATTTGTTGTTGAATTGAGAATTCCTTTTGCGCTTGAAGCCCGAAACTTTGCGCAAACTCGATTTAGCAATATAAGCATGAGTAGAGGATCTCACAGCCTCTAGGCACTCATCCTCTAATTCCAAATGACGCGCTATATCATCAAAAGTGACGATATTCTCATTATGCGTCATATTGATCTTCATATGCTCCCAATTGTCAAGAAGAGACCTTATAACAGCCTAAACCTGCTGTTCATTAGTAAGGGAGTGACCTGCCGACTTCAACTCACGAATCATATTTGACATCTCCCGAAGATGCTGCCTCATCGTTACATTTGGGTGCTTTCGGTATGTGTCAAACTTGATGGTGAGTCTCTTCAGCTTAATGGCAGATGTACCCCCAAACATATATTTCAAGGCAACCCACATTGTTTGAGCTTTATCATAACTTTCAAACTCACACATGAGATCATCTTGCATATAGCTCAGCAACGTGATGCAATCAATGCTATTCTTCTTTTTCCAAGCTTGATAAGCTTCTAGATCTCTCCTGTGTTGAGTTGAAGTTCCATGCTCAGGTTCATCCATGGTGTGGTTGAGGGTTTCCAAAAACTCTTGCTCCTCAATGACGTACTGAACCTTTCGGTGCCAAATATCATAATTGTCACCGTTCAGCTTCTCACCCTTATTAAGGTCAGCCACAATGGTCTTGGATACCGATACCATAATCAATTGTTTTAACATATTGACATAATAGACGCAGAATCAATACTTGCACATTTTTCAGAGTAAAACACATATTTAATTTGCAGCAAAAACAAACTAAATTAATGATAATTTAATAAAAGACACAGAAACAAAAGTTCACTATGTTCCCAATCAACTTCTATGTATAATTGTTCTATTATCATTAATTAGTTTAATTTGCGCAAATTTTAAGTTCTAGGTGAGAACTCCTTTGAATTCTACCAACCTACGAACTCCCATTAGGAAAAATAATTATATGACCTCATGTCATTTCTACATTTTTCCATTAACTCAAAAGCATAGCATGATATAAACTAACATACAAATAATAATAATAATAATAATAATAATAATAATAATAATAATAAAAAAAAAATAATAAAATAATAATCATGCTGCAACTACAATCAAATCTGCAATTCAAGATCTAACGGAAAAACAAGGATTTCCTACCATTGTTTGAATTTTCATGGAACTAGTAAATTGCAAGTATAATAAACTAAATACATGCTACCATCGAACCAAGCTCTACACAGCATATATGACATCACTTCCATATAGCTAGCTACTGTATTTCCTAAAGTATAAGAAAATACAAGCTAAAAAAGAATAAACTATGCATTAAACCCCCAAAAATACGCGTACTTAGGGTTCCCTACACATTTTCATACCTTTAAAAAATTCAAAAATAAAAAATAATTATATCACAGTGTAGAGCACATCCATACGATCCCAACGCCTCCGACCACGCTCCAATCCGAGCTTGCACGTGCCCACACGCGCCGCCTAAGGGCGCACGCGCCAGCGAGCCCAAGGGCTCCTAACCAGTCCGACCGGTCCAACCGTTGACCGGTCAACGGTCAACAGGTCGGTTCGGGTCAACGGTCGGCCAACTGCCGCCGGTGATGACGTCATCGATGACATCATCCCAGTGGTTACCGATCGTTGGATAACGTCATGGATGATGTCATCCATGACATCAGCACGCGTCGTGTCGCTTTGCGCGTGACGCGCACGTGTCGGTTCGCCGACCGGCGCGTGTTGCGCACGCGTTGGCATCCCTAGCGCGTCAGGTGCGTAAGGCTCACGCGCAGTGGCTTCTGGCCGCGCGTGTGGGCACGTCCGGCCTCGTCCGGTCGCGCTCGAACCACCGTCGGACTCGTCTCGATGAGTACTTGCACCCTGTATATTCAAAAGTTGATTTTGGCCAAAAAAATATTTCGAAAATTGGCCAAAACCGCACGGATGCACGCGACCCCGAACCCGTTCTTTTCTTTGGTTCGATTTTTGACGATTCATGTATCAATTTCGATTAATAAACTTCCAACTAGTGTAGATATCATACTCTTGATCTCGATATCAAATGGTAAATTGGAAAATTCGATGAAAAAAAGGCAGAAACCACGATCGGGCTCTGATACCAATGTTGGATTTCAAGTCGGCAGAAGACGACTTACCTTTATCCGATGCGCAAACAATAATTAACCCCGGAATGAACGTTGAATTGCAGATGAATCACGAACAAAATTACTTCACTTTGGTCTGAATGCAATCATAAGGAAAGCACCCGATTTCCATGGCGTAAATGTAAATCGTTCTTATAAAGGATGAAATTGAATGCCTTCTCTCTTTGATGGAAATAAGACAAGAAAAATGGAGAGAAATTCTGAATGTTCATTCTGACAACCATTCCAACAATTGTCTACCAAAGACATTTATACAACTCCCTTCATACCCTTTCAAAGAGGTGCTTTTCCATCGTAGCTTATCAAGGCCAAACGGTGCGTTCCAATCGCACCCCATCATGGACGTACTAGCTAAAGTACAACACAAAGATCATTCTCTATAATAAAGAGAATGAAGAATTGTCTGCGCATTCAATTGAGTGGAGGATCAGTTGATGAATAATTATTTTGGTTGCTTTTTATTGAGAAAAGATGTATTTGATAATATAGAAATCATAGAATGAAGCAATTCATTGGAAACATGGAAACAACTTCTTTCGATATTCTTCTTGATGTATTTTCCAATCTTTGCTCTCAGTCACACACACTAAGGTTTGGCTCTTAAGTGGTTAAGTGGCCTATCAAGATAAGTCACGAGCTCTACTAGAAGATAAATCATGTACTCTATCTGTAGATGGCGATATACAAAGAAATCAATAGCACAAGCCGAAAGCAACATACCGAATTCAATTTTATGTGCCCTAGTTCTACTCATGCACTCATTTCGCCAACGTTAGCACTAATCATACCATATAAAACGATTAGAGTCCATGTCAACAATTTTCGGCTAAGACTCAATTGACAAACAATGAAAAAGTCTAAGATTGAATTGGTATAAATACACTAAATTTTGGACTATTTTGGTAATTTTCTAGAGGAAGTTAGATTTGAATGTTTTTGAGGTTCTCCACACAATCGTTGAATAGGCTAATTTCTAGTTAATTGCTACGAGTATGGAATAGATTTGGCTCCAGACTGTGCACAGCAAGTCCACCTTGTCCATACACCTGCACTCCTGCAATAATATCTCATAAAAAAAAAAATTTATAATGTTCATTCGGCCAATGGATTCCAGGTTTACATAGGAAGGAGGATATCAAAGCTGGTCCCTCAATTTTTTGTCAATGTTCAATTTGGTCTTCAAAATTTAATTTTGATCAAATTGGTCTTGGTATTCTTTGGTTTAAGCTGATCGATCCTTTTGGCCGACATACAATCCAACTGACTCCGTGAAAACAATTTGAAGCCGTAAAAGATCGAGGTGGGCCGGCCATAACACGTCAGCGTGTGCCCCAATGAATCGGGAAGCTCCACGTGGCACCACGTCAGTGAGTTTTCCCCATTGCTCTTTCTGCACAAAAAAATATGAATTTTCTCTTTCTTATTTAAAACCCCAATAATAGGTCTACACGCATTAATTGCTAAAAAGACAGTTCATCAGAGAGGCGCACGAGCTAGATTGGAGCCAATTTTCTTTTTTCCAGAAATTACTAGTCCACTTTGTTAAAATATCCAAATAAAAGTGAAATATATGATTTTTGCAATCCTTTTAGAACCATACGTCGCTTTATCATTAATTTGCATTCCCTGCTTTTGCATTTTCTTTGTCTATTCAATTTTAAACCTCATCGATCAATTACAATTTCGCTATGCAGAGAATTCAAATAACTCTCAGTGAACATCTTTTTCTTGGAATCATGAATATATAATCCATGGCGAAAATTTTCAGTGGGAAGTATTCTCAAGAAAGTAAAAGAAATATGGCATTTAAATATAGAAAATAATATTACTCAAAATGGAAATCCATCTGCGATCATGTCTTCTACGATTCGAAGAAAGGATCTTTTGAAATCAAAAGCATCATTTCAGTGGAACCAACAATTTTCGACATTAAAAATGAAAACTACATAACATAGTGAATCACAAATCGCTGGGAATCACCACTCTTGGCTAATAATTGCGCCGTTGTGTCTCGGATGGGAGAGCTCTCTGCTTACACAAAAATATTCGGTTCATCTTTAATTCTTAGCTTTTTAGTCAAGATTATTCAATTAAAGATTTTAGTCATTAGCGATTGGATATCATTAGAGGTGTCAAAATGGGTCATTGACCCATTTATATTTAAATGGGGTCGTTCATGGGTCAAGCCTAATTTCCTAAACCAACCATAATGGGTTTTAAAGATAAAGAGATTGAGATATATGGGTCTTAAATGGGTCAACTCTCTTACCCATTTATCAACCCATTAAAAATGAAATCATTTATTTTCACTCAAAACCTCACAACCTTTCTCTTCTCTCTTTAACTTTGCAATTTTTTTTTTAAAAACCGAAATTATAATTATTTTTTATTTTAATTTCCTTTTCTTTTTTGTTTCCTTTTTTTTTTCTTTCTTCTTCCTCCGTTCGTTGGCACGGCGATGGCCGGCGACCGGCCAAGCGAGCCTCGAGCTGGCCAGATCTGGCGAGGTGGAGGCCCCGCCAACGTTCGGCGAGGCTCAAGCCTCGCAAGATCCGTGAGGGGCGAGCTCGGGCTCGCTGAGCTCGAGCCTCGAGCTCGCCAAATCTAGCGGTAGAGGCCTCGCGAGCGTCGAGCGAGCTCGAGGCTTGCCCGTCGCGAGCGGGCGAGCTCGAGGCTCGCCGTGGCTAGCTACCAGCCGTCATCGTGGCGGCGATCAAAAAAAAAAAAAAAATAAAAAATAAAAAGTATATTTAAAAATAAAAATAAAATAAAAAATTATTTAAAAAATTATTTTTAAAAATAATTAAAATTATATTTTTTAAATAATAATTTTAAAAATTATAAAAATTTTCCATTAAATTTGTGTTGTATAAAATATTTTAGCAATACCATTTTTAAAAAAATAATATATATTAGAAATAAGCTTGGAAGTATTTTAGTAATATAATCTTTAAAAAAAATAGAAATAAGTTTTTCTAAATTTAGTTAAATATGAAAATATTTTAAATATGGGTTGGGTTAGGTATGGGTTGGGTATGAGTCGGGTCGGGTATGGGTCGGAAAATTTACATTAGACTTAAATGGGTCATAAATGGGTTAATGGATCAATTTGGGTCGATCCATTAATGACCAAACTCAAATCCGATCCGATCCACCCGTTTGACACCTTTAGATATCATGAACCAACTATATAGGAAGCATGAACTCAGATATTAGGGTAAATCCTCCTAGCTCATCCCCAGACACTTTCAACGGGTCACTTTCCCCACTAAAATGTCGATCGATGTCTGTGTGAGCTGTCTCCCACTCGCTCTTCGTTGCTTTATCCGCAAGAAGTCCACTAAGAACGATGACTGTCAAGGGTAATCCTCCTCACTCCTTTTAAGGAGTCTATTTCCTTAGCCTCTCCACGTCTTCATGAATTTCTGTACGATACTACACAACAAATTTCGACTTAGCCGACAAGTGTAGATGATGTAACTGCCAATCTGGAAGAGGTGCAATGCTGGTAGTAGTTTTACTGCTTCAGCTAAAATATGATCACGGATGCCATAGCTAATTGATACTTTCAAGGAATTTTCCTGATTAGCGGAAAAGAAAGGATAAACTTTCGAACTTCTGTTGTTAATGGCATCTAAAGGATAGCAGGAATCATGCAAAATTCTTTGGAGCTATTGCGGATCCCAAGATTCTCAACTACACAAAACAAACTCAAATATGGATTCCAATCTCAGATTTTTGCCCATATCTCTTGTTCAATCTCAGTGTTGGGAATGGTGTGGGAGCATAATGGTTTTTCTTTTCTGTGATAAAGAAAGGCTCGAACGTTCGCCTGCGAGAAGGATGGACAAGGAATGAGTGATGAGGAATCTGGAAGAGTGACAAGGAACAACGTGCCGATCTCAGTTTTATGTACCCCCAGTTTCTACTCTCGCCCACGCGTTTCGTCAGAAGTCTGACCAGCGCTGCGAAATGCTCGGATCTTCTCTCCTCTCCCATGCAAGCTTTCGTGATGATGTCTCCGACACCACAAGCGATGGCTCTCGTTTCTTCATGCCTCCCCATCCAGCGTCTTTGGAGAAGCATTGAATTCGCTCCGCCTCCTCTCGCATGCCCTTCAACCTTCACTTGGTCTCCCTTGGGGCGCTCGCAAGAACTTTGCAATCTTCCGGGAGCAAGTCACAAGCTTGACAGGGAGCGAAGAAACAACATTTCCCCCGCTGAAGTGCACAAGGATGATAGGGAAAATGAAACGAACAAGGTGGCCAATATTGCACAATGGATGAATTACGACAATGCAGCTTTCGCAAATGACAATGATGTGCGTGTGAGCTTCGAAATTATTACCCGTAATGGCTGGAAAGAAATAGTCTAACTTCCAGATTATTGTTGCTAAAAGAAAAGAGATGCTCTGGGAATGAATTCTTCTTTGTCCGTGATGAAATGTTCATAAGTTCATTCAGCCAGTGGGCTCCTGATATCATAAATAATTGATTCGCTTGGGAGGTGCAGAAGCTAGATTGGAGCCAACTTCTTTCTTTTTCGCTAATAAAGAATTACATGAATTCACTCGGTGCATGTACAGCTTATTAATTAGTGGTTTAGTCAGCGCTTGACTGATTCAGAAATCAATTACAAATTGTGGCTAATTTTTTGCTTGGGGAGAAAAAGTAAATTGTAGAATCAACTGCATTGATTATTGGAGATGTTCAAGCCGAGCAGATCTCACGTACTTTCAGCTCATGATGCAGCTGCACACTTGAACTCATATTCCGAGTTCTTTGAGTTCTCTTCAAACTGATCAAGATCCTGCAGCAGGACATAATCATCTATTGGTTTTTATTGATTCAACAAGATCATGTTAATGTGGGCTTCGAGTCACGCATGCAAACGAAAAATGGGAAAATTCTTTATGGAGGGTCAAGTGCTGCAACTCATTGAATTAGATCTTTGCTAAGACGCTCATCTCAAGTATTGAACTAATAGTTTGGTGCTCAAGTTAGTGGTCGGAGATGATACAGATGGTGGCAGCTACCAAATCCCGCAAAGTGATTTTCTTGTTAAGCTTGTTGCAATGGCACTAAATATAATCGACTCTAAGTGTAGGAAAGAAAACTTAGTATAGACACGGACTTGGTTCAATCTCTACTGATGCTTGCTTAGAAATTGTTCCAAGAAAGTCGTGCCTGAGATGCCCATCGTCAACATGAGGCTGTGGCTTTATCGGCAAAACACATTGGTGGTTCTGAAACCATAACATATTCTATGCACCGACCAAAATTTGAAGTTTGTTGGTGCTGATATTAGTAGTTACAGTAAACTCAAAACAGCCAAATGCCTTTTCTAGCAGTATGAGCTATGAAAATCGGCAAAAAGTTGAAGATGGGCCCGAAGCTTAGGCAGACTTGAGCATACCTATGGCTCAAGGCGTGCTCCAATCTGAGTGTGGAACTTATAGCCAGATCCCGCAGGAATTGCCTGGCGAAATATGCAATATGGGAACTTCATTAGACAAGCATTGGCCTCCTCTTCCATTAGGTACTCACAAGATGGCTTATAAACATACGCATTCATCATCTACTTAAACGAGACAACATGGAGTTTATGCTCCCGCAAAACGGTCATATATTGAGTTCCACATACTTGGTGGTATATATCCAAATACAAGAAGAAAAATTAACTTTAAATAATACTTTTTCATGAGCACCAAACAATTCTTCACAAGATACGCGGCAATACTTAAACTTACAAGAAGTCAACATTAGTTCCATGATATAAGTGGGGACTGGCTTTATAAAGTCGATAACATTGCTAAAATACAACATCAGACATTACTGGACAAACATTACTCAACCGCTGTTTGGACAGAGCTTTGGAATACTAAATACGATGCATGTACAGGCATAGACACGAGTAGCAAACCATTAATAGGTAAGTTTGATGCCTCTGGATTTCTCTGTCATCCCACGAATTCACTAGCAAATTTAGTATAACATTCCATAAGAGATATGCTTTCACAAAAAATGACGATTAAACCATGCCGAATCTGTTGAGGACTACTTAGAAGCTTCGAGTAACAAAACTTCATTATTAGAGGGTTCTCCCTGATAAGAAGTCTCATGTTCTTCCCCTCCTGTTCTTCCGCTGAATGGAAACAAGACTAGATCAATCATGCTACGTATTGAAAGAAGTGTTTAATTAGAAAGGAATATAAATTATGTAAACAATCTCAAGAGAAATCAAGTCAAAGGAAATAGAGACATTAAGTTATAATATTGTTTGGATGCTAGAGAGAGAAAGGAATATAAAATAATTTATTATGATTTTAGTGTCTTTTTTACGTAGCTAAAATTTGATCTAAGATAAGGGTATTTGGAGGAAAGAAGAAAGAATTGTTATATAATATAAGAGTGTGTCCATGAGATGGTGTGCGAGCGCTTAAACACTAGGTACTACAGAGATTTAAAATACCATTCAAATTTCACTCATTCACTTTTGTTAGATAGTTAACTTTTTCTTTTTCTATCAATTAATGTCTTTTTAACAGTCGATGATTGAAGATGTACGGTACATTCTTATACTATATAAATGTCTTTCAAAAAGACTCGACTAGCAATGTTCGGGTTGTCACATGAAAAAGATAGACTAGGATAATATTTAGATGATTTCTGTATTTGAGGGATCCTTTTCTTCCTAACTACTCGAGTTATGTGTTCCCGCTATCATTGACGTATTCTTTTTCCTTTTTTTTTTTTTTTTCTCTATCAACACCCTTCTCGATGTGATCATTCTTCTTCTCACCATTCTAGGTTCAAAGGACCAAATCCTTTTAGCCCAAATTACCATTTCCATGAGCTAGCTCAAATTAAAGAGGACCCAGCTTAATATTTTAACTTGTTGAGCCTGAATTAAAAGATATTTTAGCCCAATCATGATATTGAAATTCTAGAAAAGAGAAAGCTTGGAGTATATAAAACTTATTACTGGACCACGATTTAAGTAAATATCGAATAAAACTGCTTTATCAGAGAGTCCTTCCTAATGTGGAGTCTAGCGCTCTTCCTCTTCTTCTCCATTGCATGAGAAGATGGAATTTCTTACAAAGTGAAATGCTAAGACATTTATTTATTGATTGCTAAGACATCCTCGAAAAATGCTAATTACTCAGTAACTTATTCTTTAGCTCTAGGCAACCTCCAAGATCCTCCTTGCTAATCTTCCCGCAGTCAAAAGGTTTGAATTTATTAGGGTGTGGAAAAAGATGGAGCAGTATTCATGTCCCATAATCATGATGTAATTGACTAGATGTAAACAGTGAATTATTTGATAACTTTATGATAAAAGTGATGTACCATGTACTTAAGCATATAGAAAACTCAATATTAACGTATTATTAATTGATAATGATCATGATATAAACTCAAGAATTTAGAACAACTTGAACAAATGAATTTATGAACACAATACTAGCATCAATATTTTATAGGTTTAATACCATGAAAAAATCCAATCTGGTACATCTATGACAACTTTACCAAAAATTAATTTTTTGATCACGAAAATCCTCAAATTGGTACACTTATAACAAATTTAATCAAAACTATTTAGACAAAAAAAAAATCTCTAAATTGGTACAAATGTGATAAATTTACCCAATGTTAATCTTCGTTGAATTGGATTAATATCACAAAAGCCAATCTAACTCTAAAATCCCAAATTAATATATCCATGACATAATTTTTGGATCAAGTTGAATATGATCCAACTTTTTTAACCTGTTTTGACCCATTTTAGTATAGTATAAATTTACCGACCCAACCCATACTTAACCAAAAACTGACCTGATCCACTTATACCCATCCCACATGATTGGGAAGTCAAAGCTCTATGGTGCGATAGCAGCACGTCATTCATTTGTATATCGTTGCAACAAACACTTCTTTAAATGCAAACACTTCACATTCAATTTGGAAGCCATACGGACAGTCGAAGCTAGATTCTTTTAATAGACATTTCACCAAACAATTTGGGTGCAACCAAGCTAACCTCATCTCGCTCTCATTCTCTTCGTGCCTCAGCCGTGTAAACAAAATCGCATGGAAAATAAGTACGCTACAAGCCCCATGACTTTAGTGCGGAGCCTACTTTGATGTCAACACTTTTCATTGGATCACTTTAGTGCCAAAATCAAAGAGAAACCAAATTTGTGCATGAGAGTTGTGGGAAAGAGGAAATCCCATGTTGAATGTCTAGAGATAAACAAATAAACAATTGATAATTCCTACTTGGCACATAATAATGAATTTAATGTCTTAGCGCACTTAAGCTTGTTTCGCTTATTTCCCGCCATTACTACTTGAACTCCAGAAAGCGGAATCGCTCTCACAGCAATTGCTCACAGCTCTCAAAAATCCCTAGATCTTCTTCTTGTTATTCTTCTCCCTTTTTATCCATTCCCCAAATGCAGAAACCACCACCATGGATGAGGCTCCGACGAAATGGAAGGTCACCTTCATGAAGCATCTCAAGCAAAAGCATAAGGTCTATTGTGACGGCTTCCTCTCTCTCCACTCCACCAATAAGGTGCGTTCCCCACTCTCTCCCTCATTACTGATCTCCTCTGCCATTGATGTCCGGCTCAACTCAATCGGGCGAATTTAGTCACCTTTGATTGGGCTTAGACATGATTCGGTCTAATTGGCTAGTAGTCCGTGTCAGTGGCAATTGATATGTGAATGTTCTTTCTCCAAATTTGGCTCAAACGCTTGAACTATATGGCGACGTCTCGATACAAATTTTAGGATTCATTCTTGTATGTAAAGTTCGACCCCATAAACTTGCACGCTTTTGCCCCATTCAACATTTGTTGCTATAAGGCTAGCGGAACAAAGCCCAACAGAAACATCATTTTCAGTTTGTAACAAGTACCTAAACACTAAAAAAAGATAATACAATAGAGGAGGAATGAGGCCGCGAGAAGGCAGAAAGATACTGTCCTTCCTTTGATCTGGTTGCTTGTAGATTGATTTTGCTTGTTGTAATGACGAGTTGGCAAGATCGTTCTCCCGGTCATTCCTCAACTCTTGAAGTTTTGAGCAGTAGAGCTAAACTAATTTACCAAAAAAGATCATTCTCTACAATGAACATTATGAAGAATTGTCTGCGCATGCAATTGAGGGGAGGATTGGTTGATGAACAATTTGTTTGGTTGCTTTCTATTTGAGAAAGACGTATTCGATCATATCGAAAAAATCGAAAAAATGAGACAACTAAGCAACGCATTGAAAACACGAAGAAAAGTCAAGGACGATTAGAAACAGTAGGTGTCGCTTCTTTCGATATTTTTCGGAATGTACTCTGCAATCTGCGCTCTCAAGTCACACCCGCGAAGATACGTGTTCGTTCTTGTGTGCATGCAAGTCGGCAAGATAGAAGTCGGTAGATGAATCTTTGCTTCCAGTCACGCGCGCTCACGCACACAAATCTTTGCAAGATAGAGGGTGTGGCCGATCAATATGAATCATGTACTCTATCGGGCGATGGCGACATGTAAATAAATCAATTGCACATGCCGATTTCAGTTTTGCGTTGGCCCGGTTGCTACTCATTCGCGCATTTCGTCAAACATCTGACGAGCACTGCCTCAGCGTCTTCGGAGAGGCATCGGATCCGCTCTGCCTCCTCCCAGACGCCCTTCGCCCTCGGCTTGCCCCCTCACGGGGCGCTCGCGAAGAACTTCGCAATCTTCCAATGCCCCAAGTCGCAAATTCTCTCTTAGCAGCAGGTGAAGCAACAGATTCTTCCGTCGATTGAAGCCCACGAGGATGGTATGGTATGGAGAATGAAAGGAACGAATGGGGCAAATTGCAGAATGGATGAATTAGATAATGTAAGTGTGAGCTTCCAAACTGCCACGCCCAACGGCCGAAAAGAAAAGTCCAATTTCCAATTCGTATTGTTATATTTCTAGAAACAGCCCTTGATTTTTAAATGTTGATGGTATGCAAAATGGGGAAAAAAAAAAAAAAAAAAAACTCTAAATTATGTTCATTATTAGATATTTATTTTAATTTTTTTGTGACAAATCTAAAACTTATATCCATATAACACATTTATTGTAAATTTGTATTAATGTGACACATTTACCATCAACTTTTTATTATGACACAAAAATCACAAATTAGTATATTTGTGATAAATTTACTATCCATTAGTTTTTATTAAATTAGACTAAACTAATAAAAATGGATAGTAAAAACAACTCAACAATTTGACTGTAAAATTTAATAATCACTAATGGGAATAAATTTTTCATAAGTTTATATTTTTCAGGTTTTTGTGATCCAAAAATTGATTTAAAGGTAAATTTATTATAAGTGTATTAGTTTTCAATTTTTAGTGGTGTAAAATGTATTTTTTACGATTCAAAAATATATGTAATGAATGACGAAAATATATATTTTCACATAAAGGAGTCCATTAAATGAGTGAGTCGGATTTGATTTGGATTAAGTTGAAATGATCCGACTCTTTTAATCCGTGTTGACCCATTTTAGTATAGTACAATTTACCGATCCAACCCATTTATACCCATCCACACAATTTGGGAAGTCAAAGCTCCATGCCGCAACAACAACACATTTTTCATTTGAATATCCTTGCAACAGATGCTTCATTACATGCAAACACTTCACATTCAATTTGGAAGCCATATCCGGCAATTGAAGCTAGATTTTTTTAATAGGCATTTCAACCGAGAATAAGTGCATCAGTAGCACCATGACTTTTGTACGGCATATATTTTGATGCCAAAACTTACCAAATATGCGCGTGAGAGTCATGGGAAGGAAGAAATCTTGCATTGAATGCCTAGAGATATAAAAAAAAAAAAAATGAAAATGAAAAACAATTGATGATTCCTACTTGGCACATAACAATGAATTTAATGGCTCAACCAAAAAACCTTAAAATGCTTGGAGACCGTCTTAGCGCTCTTAAGCTCCTTTCCCGCCATAACATTTCAGCTCTCGAAAGCGGTATCACTTCACTCGCAGCTCTCCGAAAAAATCCCTAGAAATCTTCTTCTTCTTCTTCTTCTTCTTCTTCATCATCCTCCAAATGCAGAAACCGCCATGGACGAGGCTCCGAAGAAATGGAACGTCACCTTCACGAAGCACCTCAAGCAGAAGCGCAAGGCCTACCGCGACGGCTTCCTCTCTCTCCACTCCTCCTCCGCCAAGGTGCCTTCCCTCTCTCTCACTCCCTACTCATCTCCGCCATTGATGTCCAGCTCAACTCGATCGGCGAATTTGGTTACCTTCGATTGGGCTGGGACATGATTCGGTTTTGATCGGCTAGTAGTCCATGTCGAAACTGCAGTGGCGATCGATTCCCTGAATTCAGCTCGCTCGATCAGGCTAGATAGCAACGGCTCGATGCTGCTAAGGATTTCGGTTTTGACTGTCCTCGCGGATTGTTCTGTTCTGTGGTTTAGGTCGTTGTGCTCCCTGCGATTGAGCTTGTTCTGAGTGGATTAGGCCATGCCGTGATTGATGATCGGATTTTTTGACAGGTAATGCTGTATGACGACAGCGACCAGCTGTTGGAATGCAGGATCTTGAAGAATGACGAAGTTGTTTGCTCCGGTGAGACGCTGACGTTCAATGCTTATTTGGTTGATGTTGGAGAGCCTGAAGGAGGGCAAAAGCCTCTCGATGATACTTATGCTCGCAGCCGAGAAAATAAAGTTCCTAAGCGAACGAATCTGCTTCACAGAAACAAGTTCGTCAATGTATCTGATTGTGCCGGTATTGTCTGTTCTTACATATTTGTCTTTCTTAATGCTGGTGTCTCCGTTGGTTTGAAAATCGATGACTCGTGCTCGTACGTTCGCAATGTTGTGCCCATCATCTACCTGTATTATCATATAATCGACTTGGCTTCCTTTTCAAGGAGATGAGAAGACCATAGTGGAGAAGCATAAACAGCAGACGATCAGCCTAAGCCCATCGCAGAAGATTATTAGAGGTTGGCGATGAATTCCTACATAATCCAATTCTCTCTTAATTGCAAGTAAATGCTGGCTACAAAACTTAGCACGAGTGTTCTTTTGTTTTTTTTTTTTTTTGGTTTTCAGAATTCAAGAAGAATGAAATGAACAAGTATGGCGTATTGCAGGCGAGTCCGAACTCAAGGACATCAAGTACAACAGGTGAGTTTGGACTTTTACTGACTCATCTATGCCCATGCCAGGCCGTGTCTTTCCCTTGATGTATCTCCTGGATTGTGAATCTGTTCTTGATTTTCTCTGGGTGTATAATTTCTGCATGTTGTTACACTACATGCGGCATCCATTCAAAATATATTTACTCAAATTTGATGCTTTGTATATCAAATCTTCTCAGTCACAGTGGTATTATGTTCACATATTTAAATCGTTTCTCTTGAAGAACATTGGAGCTTCCTAGCATATTTCCAGACTTTCCCTCAGAAAACTGGTCTCTATATTCTCTATGTAGTTACATTCATAAGTTTGTTATTGTTGTCTTAGCACTGCAGTTGACGTGATATTCCTTTTGATATAGATTGGCATGTCTTGTACACAACACAATTAACTCAAAAGTCGAAGAAATATCATGATGGCTTCTTGCGTTGTACAAGCAGTGGATCTATCACTAGGCAGGTCAAGCTCTACAGTCTACATCTCTACTGATCATTAACCTTAGATACTACCAGCTATCTTGTTGCTGAATCATATTTCAGGTTTTCCTTCCTTAATTAGTTAGTTTTCTTCTTCATGGTGTATACCTTTCTCTACAGAATAGTGAAATTTTTTTATCAGGATAAACAAGGCTCAGATCATTGAAACCTTTTTGGGGCCTTTACCAGGTTTTCTTGTATGATACGAGCTGGAAACTTTTAGATAGAAGGTTCCTGAACAAAGCTGAAGAAGTAAGCCCTGGGGAGATGATGGAATTTCCTGGTCATTTGGTCGAAGTTGGCAATCGTGAAGCAAACCATGAATCTTTGAGGGAACTAAATCTAAATGCAAGTGGAAACAGCTTCAGTTCTCTTCACAAATTATATATGCAAAAGCAGCAGCGTAATGCGACTACCATTAAATCTGCTGTAAAAGGTACCCTGTAATAGAGTTCAATTTGATTTGCTAGCTGGTGTTCTATAAATAGCTGTTTTTTTTCCTGTTGATTCTTTTTTTTTTGCCTTACCTCCTCTCCTAAAGTCTTGAACTGTCAATTGATTGTCAATATTTTCTCCCTGATTGTTTATATTCCCATCGATCCTATCATTCAGCTGCTCTGCAAATTTATGTAACTAGGGGATGCTCCGTACTCACCAAACTGATATTTTAACACAACGTGATTTGGAGCTTTAAGGACACAAATTCATGGGATGTTTATGATCATGGAACGATTTCCACAAATTCTGGAACTTGCAGATGCAAGAGTCAGTTCGTTGTTTTTATATGTAGCTAACACTTTCTTCATTGACCAAATATAGACAGATCACAATTGAAAATCATCTCTGTTATTTATATCATCTTCTCCTTTTCTGTTAAGGAGCGAGATTCCCTTCTCTTCATGTTTTGCATGATCTACGATAATTACCTGATTCTGATTGTGATGCACTGAAACATGTATTCATTAGTACTTTTTCAGAAGAAAAAAATGGCCAGATGCATCAGAATGGGGCAAAGGGGAGTATATTAGATGCCGGAAAATCCGGCGTAACCGGTCATAGTTTGCTTAGATGCATATTCAGTTTGTTAAGAGTGTTTGCTAGTTGCCTTGTTTCTACATTTGTTGCACGTTCTTATGTGATTATGAACTCACATTTTTTTTTTCTTGGTGAAATCAAAGTTGCCCGTTAGGAAACTTTCGCACTTGTCATAGGCAAAACTCTATACTGCTTAATGAGATGGATTTTTGAGATTCCTTACAAATGACAGATATTGCACTTGAGTTAAAATGGAAAAAATGTACAGTCGATAGAAGATTCACCAAATTAAAAACTATGTATAAAGGTGCCGGGTTTGTGCTTCAGAGGTGGTCTAAGGTTGTCCTTTCACTTGGAAAATCCACAATTTACCTCGTCAGGTTATGCTCTTGGTATTTTCCTATCTCTAGCACCATGCTTTAGGTATTGAAAAATGAGTCCCATTTAAAAGAACCCCATGCAAAAGAGGAGGACATATGGGCTAAGTTACATGGATTCCTCAGTGTATTCCTTTATGATTTTTACATTTTCTATTGAAGTTTTCATTAACGAGCTGGTTGCTCGTTCTACTTCCCGATAGATTTTCTAATAAAGTTTTCATTATGTAGCCAGTTATTGTCTTGATATGACTTTGTATTTACTGCCTCCTTTTAGCTTGAGGTTACTGAAATAATGAAATCAATAACAGGTCCACTATTGTCCTTCAGCCATTTTTGACACCCATGAGCATGTGAATGTTCTTTTGTGGGCTATGTGCTCCCGCTGTTTTGTATTATTCTGAGCATGTCCTTGGAAATTGACATTTTCCTGTCATGTAGAATGGCAGGTTTTGTACACAGCACAAGTAAATCAAAAGGCCAAGAAATACCATGATGGTTTTCTGCAGCTTGAAGTTCGTGGATCCCTAGGGAGGCAGGTCATTTCGAGGCACTTTTACAGATGTTTTCATTAAGCCACTTTTTTCCCATTAAACTGGGCTGGCCACTTTGTTTGCTGATCCAACATGAATCGCTTCCGTTTTTTGTATAGTAGTTCATTCTGTGCCCCAAGTATCACACTAATTCAAGTGCATTTCATTACCCAGAAAAGTTCAAAGGCCTTTTATAGGTCCTGGAATCACTTTTCTGCTAATTGTTTTCTTCCCCTTGGATCATTCAGGTCACACTGTATGATGCTAGTAGGAAAATCTTGGTGAATAAATTTCTTAGGAGAGATGAAGTGTTGGGAACTGGAAAATCTCTGGTGTTCGATTCTCACTTGGTTGATATTGGGGAGCATGTGGTAAAAGAAAAGGGGCCAATGGGTTTGAATGATTGTGAACCATGTCGCGCTGCTGGAGAAATGAGGACAGGCCATGGGGAGGTGGATGGTGCTAAAGTTGATCAATCAATCCTGGGAGGTTTGCAGCATTATTGATTCATCCAATGCTATTTAGATGTTTCAATAACTTCATTGTAGATGTAGTTTTCCTTGATGCATCCTGTTTGACTGGTTATGTCCTAGTGAAGCACTGAGGAGGTTATTTAGGTGGATCCGTGGCTGTTCAGATACAATTGGAAATGAATATGTTGAAAGAACATGTTAAGAGGAAGTTGCTACTTCCCTAAGTAAGTAGGGGCACTTATATGAGGAGGATTGTACACCTGATATGGTCACCTAAAGATGATTCAGAATTGGGGCATCTAATTCTTTCTTCCATAAATATTAATTCTATGTGCCTCAATTATTTGATGCCTAACTCTTTATCTTTGGATATTACAGTACTCTGGCATAAACATGCAGACAAAACTTCAGGGAAGGTTCATCCAGCGAGAGATTCAGTTTCAAACAGTGGAATATCTAGCATGAAAAGCACAGATCGCATCAGGAGAGTTCCCTAGACCAAGCCTCTATGCGATGGTGATTACTCTATGGAGAAATTTCTCTATATTAGAATTATCTTCTGCTTTTTGATTTTACCTATCTTTCGCATGTGTAGTTAGATTTAGGCACAGTGAAAATAATTTTATCTTATTCGGGTGCGTCACGTAATTTACAGTAAGCTTTGTAAAGCCCACAAAATCGATAGATTGTTTCATGGACCTGCTTTAGAAAGAGAATGTCATCAATTAAGCTTGCGATTGGTTTTATTGATTTTGATCCATCACTCACTTCATTTTGCATTTCTTTGAAAGTTATTTCTCATGTTTATTGGAGGAACCTATGTGTGTTACTACAGCTTGTAAATGATCTCTTGTAATCAAATCGATTGCAGCCTGTCAAATACTATCTGTACTCCGAAAACCATTAGATCAAGTTGCCATTGCTGAAAATTCAAATGAAAGAAAGGCAAGTTTTGCTTCCCTAACGAAGGAGCTTCAGGATCCAGATAAGTTTTGTGATGGAGCTCAAAGACAAAGAGCGCCAGCTGCTGAGCTGGCTTCAGTGGAGAATGTGGACACTGGAAATCTGACTGATACTACCAACAATGAAAAGTTACCTGGTCTAATGAAGTCTAAAGGTTGGTTTAGTGCTATCTCACTCACTCCAGCGTTCTTTTATTTTTAGTGTTAGCTTTGTTGCAATACATGTTTCGTCATCTGACATTGTAAAATATCATCAGAATTAGCCTCTGAATTCAATGAATCTTACTTGACGAAGGACTTTGCAATTGCCAACTCGCAGGTATTTCACAGCTACTTGTCCTGCTCTATTTTCAGTAATCAATTCTTTCAGCTCTATTTTGACCCGTTTGTGGCAAGATTGTGACTCTCAGCATCAGGAAATTCCATCAGAACTTAATGAGTTTTGTTGTTTGATGTAACTCTTTCGTCCAAACTACTGGCCAAACTGAATTAAATTAGCAGCAGGTAGCAACTGCTTGCAGGGAATGTTCAAACTAGATGCATGAGGACTTGCTTGAATTCTCTAATGCATCCCAGTCCAAAATCTAGTTCTTTATTTACCTTGAGGACATTCTCAATTTCACTGAGTTTTGTATGACTAGCATGTACATCTGCTGCAATTAACGTTTGCAGCCTTCTGATGGGCAAGCTGATCCCAAGTGCTGCAGTGACAATCTTGTTTCTGAAGCATCGCTTTCACACGGTTCTCACAGCGATGCTAGTGATAAAAGAATGGACCTTGAAGGAGATAGAGATCCATTGATAGTGAAGGCTGAGTGTCCCAGTTTTGATCTTGGATTTTGAACCATATCCATTGCTCAATCAACAATATTGCTACTGTCAAGCATCTGGATGGAGTGCGCAAGAATCTTCTGCCTGTCACACATGAAATCTGTACAGTCAAGCTCCTGTATTTATGCGGAGCGTTCTGGTGCCAAATTCATTTGCAGCTGTCTGATCTGAAACGTTTTTAGTTATACGACATAAATCAATGTATTTCCAGGGATCTTCAATATATTGAGGTACACTTTTGATGCACAGAAACTCATATGTGGGTTTATCCAGTTTCCTTTATTCCCTGTTCTTCTTAGTTCTCGTCCAGGAACTTGTACAACTTGCTGTCCTTTCTTGACTTCCGCATGCTAAGCAAGGCCTTGAAGAGACTTTTGTTTTTACTGGAATACAGCTCCGTATCAGTTCTTCTGTTCCTCTCAACATGAGTAGACATTGAAGTGGATCTTCGGGGTTCCGATGGGTACTGGATATAAGAGACTCGGCCATGAGAGGTCATGTCCGCCAGACATGTCTTACAAAAAATAAAGCTTAATAGCTAAGCTGCACTTAATTTCATTGATGCTTACTCGTTTTTTGACGGTAGAAGGGTTTGGAGATGTGGATTTATCGGCAAGAGAACTTGAACACGTGAGTTGAAATAGAAATGGGGAGGTGCGTTTTTCTGGTTAGAAAAAGTGTGGCTTGCACTAGTAGCTTGTCCGGAGGGGGTAAGAATACTAGGAGTGCCAAATAAAAAATAAAAAATTCACTCACTTGAGTGCCATATCAAAGTAAAATCAATTACTTGAGTGTCAATTCTAGCAAATCATTCTACGTGGAATTTATTTTTTTTTTGAATTTTGTGTTTTTATTTTTATTTTTTATTATTTTTTTCCACGAGGGTCATCGACAACCCTCGTTGACTGTGAAACCCTCGCCCTAGGCTGTGAAGTCTTGGGTGAGGCCGCAAGAGCCCCCACCACCTCTAGGCAGCGTCATTAGTAGCTAGTGAGGATGTGACACCCTCGCCTAGGGCCTTTGTGACGAGGGCAAGGCGGTTCTCACCTAGGGCCTTCATGACGAGGGCGAGGCAGCCCTCACCCAAATCTAGCCACGAAAGCCCTAGGTGAGGACCCTTGTAGCCTCGCCAGCACAGTGGCCAATGAGGCCTCGATGACCTTGCCTAGGGCCTTCGCAGCCAAGGGCGAGGCAGCTCTTGTCAGTCCAAAAAAAAAAAAATCCAAATAATAATAATAATAAAAAAATATTTTAAAAATTGTTCACATCGATCTTGACGAAGCCATATCAAACGACCGGCGTTCATGTCAAATTTTTTGGAGAGGTAAATCGGAATTGGCACTCAAATGATTGATTTTTCAGATTTGTGACACTCAAGTGAACACGTACGAAAGTTTAGGCATTGTTAGTGCTCTTACCCCCAATTTGGAGTATTCAAGTCAAGCGTACCGACCTGCTTTTTTGTTGGACGAGGTAGTTGCGAATGAAAAGGGGCCCGTTCGGGAGGATTGTGGAAATTGTGTTGCCAAATGCCGTCTCCTGCATCAGGGTTCCATTGTCAGCATCAGGTCTTTCTAGAGCTAGGATGATTAGCACAAATTATGTCAAAAGTTACCTGACGATTGATGCAGAAGTCTCTATATTTCTCGGATATACTTCTTTGGAAAGAAAAAAAGTTATTAGTACGTCAGTAACAGCACCTGATATTCTGCTTTTTGATGGAATAAGTTGAACACTTGCAAATGATGAGCGAGAGAATAGCTAGTTCTATGATTCATGAACTTTTTACGTCTGATAGGCCAAATCTTGTTCCGTGAAATGTGCATAGTGGTGTCTAAACCAGAAAAAAAGAGCCATACAATGTTCACCTGCTGATATGTCGCCATTTACTTCATTTGTCACGCAATATCGCAGATTTTTGTCGTCTCCGCCATCTTTAGCTTTTGAAACTGAAAGAAAGTTCTTAAGCATGAACCAACTTCGATCTTTTGGTCTTAATAAACCAACGACAGATCTTGTGAAGGGAAGCATGCCTGGTAAGATATATCGCATGTGGTGCTTCGGAATTCTTATCGCTAGCGACTGTTGAGATAAGCCTCCATGGTCTATGACCATCTCACACATTCGTCGTCTCTAAAACACAAAAATAGGGTTGAAAATTATATTCGTTATCTGTGATAAATGAGTCAACAATATGAGAGATAGTTGTTCTTTATGCCATTTTCCATATTATTGTTGAAGCAAGATATATTATGCTATTTAGAATATATTTTGCTCTGCCAATTAGTTTGTTACGTTGTAATATAATCCGGCAAGTCATGTAGTTTATTTTGAGTAATTTGACAGTATCAAGAACTCAAGTTGCAATTTATTAGACCCTGCACATGGTAGATCATAGGGTATGCAAGCCCTTCTCATTCTTAATGCTATAATACGAGGAAAACCTAATTACATAGCACACCTGTTGAACACAAGAGAATCTAAGCTCAATTGCAGAAGCTTCCCCAATCTTGTCATCCAAGAGACAATTGACCTTATAAGTCATGGAGCCCAAGTGATCCACAGTGTTGATGAAAGCTTTAGTTGCATAATCTCTGAGCGTGTTCACCACTCTACAGTATTGACAAGGCCAACAAAGAGATGCGCAACATAAATAAATGCTCAAGGCTGTACACTATGATGAATTGAAAACCTATGCATCTCACATTTGTTTATGATCTTGTCCGTTGTAAGATAATTCAAAATATTCAGCTGCTGAGTATAATTGCTTCCTAAGATCCTTCAAGTCCTGATTAGAGAAAAGCTTGTGATTAGCATGCGAGACAAATCCAAGCCCTCTCAGCCTGAAATTCGAACATGATGTAAACTAGATCATGAGGAATTTGATCATCTAATAGGCGAAAAAAATGGAGGAATATCAATCAAATTTTAAGGCAAACCCAGAAAAAGTAACTAGTAATTAAGTACCTTCAGGCTATCTGAAAAGATCAAACTCTCTTTCATGGAGAGCTCGTCATAATGCGAAGCTCCTTGAGGGGAGGAAAATGAAGGAGGCAACTGGCAAGCATCCATCATACCAAAGTTTAAAGTATTTTTACCTGTTATAATGAAGATGAAGCAATCAGATTCAACTTCATACCCTTGGGGACTAACTATTATTATCTATTTCCAAGATGTATTTTCTTCTTCTTGACGTTCTTTCCCTATTCTTATCTCAACCATTTTCTTCCAACAAAGCCGAGGCTAAAATCCTGAGATGTTGCAATGCTCATAGAGTTCTCCTTGTGCCGACGACAATAGATATTGCCAACAGAAGCATTTCTTCTTGTTTTGTCAATTCACGGATCACATAGAGCATTGCCAAACCACAGGTCCAAAAAGAACCAAATAAAAAATCAAAGCAGGAGAGCAAAAAGCATATGCGACGAATATGAAGTTGACATTACCTCCTTTTTATCTACTGCAACACAGTCCCAAGCCTCCTTTCAGCTCCCTAACATTCTCTGATAAGGAAAAGCAAAGAAAGATATCCAAAAGGCCATAACCAAAATTAGTGATCTTCACCTTAGATATTGAGAGAGGGGGAGAGAGAGTAGAAAATCATCTTGCAGAAATGGGTCACCACCAAGTGTCATAGTGATTTGTGACTTTTGCTTCTGTCACAAGGTTGTTTGAGTGTCTCTGTTGGGGAGAGCAATAATTGGGGTATGATGAAGGCTGCACCATACTAACAAGGACAAGCAAGGCGCTGAGTTTTTGGGGATTAAGTACTGAAAGCAACGCGCACCCAAACTGAAAACCACAAAAGTGAGACGTCCAATAACAATAACATCCCAATAATTCTTAATCACTATTTTGCCCATAAGCTTCTCATGTATGAGCATTTTCTTCCATCTAATAATCTAAGGGTTTACATATCTAGCATAAAGGTAGATTCTCACCAATCCAATCTCCACTCCCGTTCATTCCGCTTACTAGTTATCTCATCTCCTGATATTTATACGCGGCATGACACGTGAAGTTATTCTTTCGCAAAGATCAAGTGTAATATTTACTTATGAGTGGGAAATACTGTCATTTTCATTCATTCTTGTCCATCGAAAACATTAACATTCTTCTTGTGTGAATGATGTTGTGTCAGTTTGGCATTTGATACTACATAGAAGTCGATCCTCTACGCAGCCAACATGCATTGGCTGTCTGGTGCTGTTAGCTCGAGTCTTTTTATCATTTGAGCCACACTAAATTAGTATAGGGAAAAAATTGAAAAATAGAAAAGACTTTGTTCACTTAAAATGAAAGACTAACTTGCTTTTTGCCTACATTAAAATCATGTGATGAGCTGGTAAATGATAATGGCATCGCCATTAAAGTCGTTGGGAGTCCCACCTAACTTAACTTGCTCACTGATGAATTTAGTTTAATTCTTCACCCAAATTTGTCAGACTTGATTTGAACTCAAGGATGGTTTTGATCTCATTCATTAGCCTACACAGGGTAGATCTATCACATTTAAAATGTGGATTTAGTCAAATTCCCAACTCAATTTGCATTCATCTGACAATTTATTTGGTACCAATTATGTAAAATGGCATCGTCAATGGATAATTGTGCTTAATTTAGTTGTCAATAAAGTTATCTTTTTTTTTCTTTTTTTCTGTGTGGATATAATCAATTTGTACAAGAGACACTGGACTTTTTTAGGAAGTCAGGTGACGCGGGGCTTGCACATTCAATTCAGCTACCGAATGACATTTAATCTAACCAAAGACCTCCTCTAGCTGTGCGTGCAAATCCAATGAAAGTGAGGTTTCGCAAAAGATCCTGTAAACGCAATTAAAAGTGAGGTGGCAAAATCTTTGCATTTGTCAACTTTTTATTAACATCGTCATCTTGAAGATTGAGCAAGATTTCATGGTAAAGATGGAAACGAAACGTGCGCTCTGGAGCAGAAGCACCTACTTGAAGAGGAACGAGAAAAAGCGAGTAATTTGAGAAAATAATGGAATGAACATGATATAAAAGGTCATGAATTTGGAACAGTTTGAGTGGTTGGGAATTCCTTATCAGACTTTTATGACACATCATCGTACTATATGATGAGATTTGTCGATGATTGTTGTGACATCCCAAATTTATGATTCTGTTTTCAATTAAATGAGACGGACTTTTCATCGACGCGCTTATAGTTCAATTCTCCGAGCTGATCACTCACGAGATAACTAGTCTATCAGGTGAAGCCGTTAAGGAATTTAAATGCAATAGGCTTGAGAATCTGACCATGAACCGACTGCTCGACCGTATAAATCTGCAATGATCATTACGACACTATCAGAATCGAACAAAGATCAGTAATAGGTCGATTCGACTGAGATATGTAATTAGAGTGTGGGTGATTCCACCTGATTTCAATATCCTCGTCGACCGGCACTGAACTGATTATTCTGTCGTTTTGGGTACCCTGTGTCCGTATTTGAAACCTTGAGATTTTCACGACAATCGGGAGTCGCTAATGTGTCGAAGATTTATGTCGTGGCTTGAAAATAATCAACCACGGTCAATTGCACTGAAAATTTCCTAAAAGCTACCCGGTAGATTAGGACGCGCTCAAATCGCGCCAGATTGAAATTAACGGTGATTTTAAACCCGGATTCAGAAATTGAAGGTTCTGGCATGTCATAATTCATTTTAGGAACGTCGACTCATATTCAGAAGATTTTTCTACAAATCGAGATTTTTGGCGGAAAAGCAAAGTAAGGCCGTTTTTGTTCGGGATTGTCAGAGGGCCGTTTTGAATCGAATATTCAGGATGCAAGTTGGATCATTTGGCGGGAAATGTCATGAGAAGGCCGAGGACACATTGACCAATTTATTTGAACTTCAATTGAGCTTCAATTGATTGGAATTAAGAGAGGATTGAATGGATTGAATGGGGAATGTCCAAAATTCGTAGCTCCCATGGCACACCACATTTTGCACCTATTGCCAAGCTTGTAGAGGAAGATTGGAGGAGAGAGAGTGGCTGAGGTCATGTGGTGTCATGGTGGGGGCAAAGCCAATGAGAAGATGGCAAGTGTTGAGCTCTAGAGAGCCCAAGGAGACCCCCCACTCTTCAGCAGCTTCTTCTCCCTTAATCCAAGGCTTTCTCCGTTATTGTTGAAGGAGAGAAGCTCAGCAAAAACCAGAGGAACCGAGCAGCATCAGCCCTCCACCGTCGCATGCCCATCGGACCCCATTTCCTCCTCTGTTTTCCCCTCGTTCCAGTTTCTGCTCCAGCCGACCTTTCGCCAAAGATCCGAGTAAAAAGTTAACTTCCCGGTTGAATCAGTGAACGAGCCACACATCGCCGCGAAGACGACATCCAGACCGTTCCGGAGCACCTCACTGCTCGCCGGAACGATTCTCCGGTCGTCCCGTACGGCCTCCAGATGCCGCCGCTCGCCGGACCGTCTGGACTCGCCTGGTTCCGCCTGTTTCGCCCGTTTCGCGGTTTTCAGCCATTTTCTCCCCATTTCTACCCTACCTCCACCCATACCAACCTCCAATAAGATTTCCTTGACCCCCGGGAGCCGCCGGTTGCCAGCCACCCGCTCGCC
Organism: Eucalyptus decipiens; assembly: GCA_014182575.1. Lineage (NCBI taxonomy): Eukaryota > Viridiplantae > Streptophyta > Magnoliopsida > Myrtales > Myrtaceae > Eucalyptus > Eucalyptus decipiens. Next base: position 18,257,251 of record CM024613.1, read on the forward strand.
GGAGCTCCGATCAGCCTGTTTTCACCGTTGAAGTTGCTGGTTTCTTCTCTGCAGTTCAGTCCAGATCAGAAGCAGAAGACAGCAAGAAGTTCCAGACTTCGAGGCTCGTTTTCAGTGTCTTCCCGGCCTCCGTTGGTGTCGCCGCTTCGGGGTTTATCGACCGCCTTGGCGTCGTGGTCGTCGTGAACTCACCGGCGCGCAAAACCGGTGAGTTTATCATCTAAACCTCGCTTAGTAAGATAATCATGCTTAAGGGGTGTTTAGATTAGTCTAATTAGGTTTAGGTGGTTAGATTAGATTATTTTAATGTAAATTAGATTAGTTGTATGATTAGTTTAAGGGATGTTTAATTAGGGCTAATTGTATGTTTAAATTAGTGTAATCTAGTTTAAGCCCTAATTAATTATTTTAATTTATTTATTATTTCGAATTTTATAAATATTATTTTATTAAATTATATTATTATAATATAATATTTAATTATTAAATTTTCGGAATTAAATTTAATTATTTAATAATTTCGAAAATTTTCGGATGGTAGGTCGTTAGAATTTCGCACCGATCACAGCGGTGCGATCGGTTTGTATCAATTGTATGCGTAATTTCGAAATTGAGTGAAAATGATGATTGTGGTTAATAATTCCAAAAGTGTGGAATTCAGTGAAATTGGAGAAGTTTTGGTATTTAACTTGAAAATACATGGTGTTGGCTTTTGGCACCGTAATTGGTTTGTAGGATCGGTTTGAATCGTTGGATGTTATTGGATTGTATACCCAGTTCTATGGTTTAAATATATTTACCGCTTTGGCGAGCAATTGGTTTATATTTGTCAGCTTGTGTGAGCATCATTGTCAGCTTGTGTGAGCATTATATGTCAGCTTGTGAGAGCAATGATCGTTTATCAGCTTGTGAGAGCAACGATCCATATATCAGCTTGTGCGAGCTATCATCTATGTATATATCAGCTTGTGCGAGCTACCATCTATATCAGCTTGTGAGAGCATTGCATCCATGTCAGCTTGTGTGAGCCGTGATTTATTAATGGATGGATAGATGGTATGAATTGATAGATGATATGAATTGATAGATGGTATGAATTTATCGACGTATGAATTGCACCGACGTGCGGGAAGGACGAGGCAAGGTAAGTCCTCTATTCCCTTTGTGTGGCTAGAGCACCCTGGGGCTTATTTTCTCCCTAATCGAGTTCTAGAGGGTAGGACTCGCTGAGACATTGTCTCATCCCGGTTGTGGGATAATATTTCAGGTCCCTAGATGGCAGATCCTCGGAGCTTTTTGGTAGACCAGTGAGGGTCGCTGAGAGGATTTTTGACTTCGCCGATCCCGACTGAAGAGCTGGCGAATGGACCTGTCTAGCTGGTCTTAGGACAGCTTTGTTTTTTAGGACTGATCTTCTATAGATCTTTTGTTAATAGCCTAGTCCTGTAAATCAACTGGTTTGATGTGTATAAAGGTGTGTGGTTTGAATTGGAAAAATGTGATCCTGCTCTTCTATCCCAATTGAGTTTTGTCTGGGGATTATTTATGCGCTTCCGCATGTGCAATTAAATGAATGGATCGGCGACGTGTCCTGGGAAGTCGCATTTCTGTCGATCGCAGTGGGATGTGCGCGTGCTCGAGATTCGGGGCGTGACAATTGTCGTAACCCAACATCTATGAGTCAATCAATAATGACTTTCATTGTTCTTTCCCAGTAGGAGGAACATCAATTATCATAGTCGGGCAACAGCATTTAGCGAAGATTTAACCACGCGGAGGCTAAATCATCTATCATGCAAGACTCAATGAAATTGCAAGCCCCAGAATAATCGATTCTGCTCTGTCCTGAGGGCTTTATGCAGAAAATGTAGAAAGCAGAATCTCATGTTCACAGAGCTCAATCTGGAGTCCAGGATAAAATATAGGGGAAAAGAAAAATCTGACACGATTCTCCTACGCAACTCATCCAAATCGATCTTAAAAGATGGTTTCTGAATACCGACAATCAAGACTAAGCATGAGCCCGCGACTGTGCAACGACTATTTCAGTGCTTTGCGACTCTTTGACCAATGAAGACAATTGCTGTCACCGAGGGGCGAAGGTCCATTAGTCAATTTATGAGCGACACTTCGAAAGTTCTGAACTGATGCTGAAGAGTATAATACCCTTCTGACTTAATTAGTCAATTTATCCATCTCTCGCCTCTGCGAGCTCTTCCCTACCCTTATGGTAGCTCCCCCTTTTCACAAACCCTAAATCCTAAGCTGCTTACTGCAACTAAAATCCCTTTCTTGTTTTCTTTACATTTTGCAACCCAATATCGAAAAACCCCAAAAAAATCTCTTATCCTACTTCGACTTTGTGCAGATTTGTGTTGTTTCGCCCAATAGAACAGTCATCATCGCCTTTTCTTCCGAACTCAACTTGACCTGGTGATCTTGCAGATGGGGCCTTGACAAGGTGGGTTTTTGTCGCTTTGCACTCGACGTTCGGCTGGGTTTCTGATTTTCCGATATCGATGGAACTTCTGTCGCCTCCTTTGATTTTTCACTGGATTTTTGGCTTTATGTTGCTTTGGAAGTGGGAGGTATAGTGAGAACTCGGTTTGGCCCATAACATTCGGCTCTAATGTTTCTATATATGGATCTTTACCTCTTATTTACTCGATCGGGAGGATGAACTTCGTCTGGCTGCAGTGGAATTCTTATGGTGCACACCCTTACTCTTTCTCCAGTACCCCCGCACCGCTGGTTTCTGTGTTACCCATTACTGAGCTCCCTTCAATCTATTACCCATACTTTGCCTGATCCAAATTCCTTTAAAGCCTCTCTCTGTAAGCTTGTAGATAGCTATCCTGTGGACAAGATACTATGGAAGGGAAAGAAGAAAATGATTTGAGATTAGCTGCACTATGTAAAAGCCTGGGTGATTTGTGGTCTGAGGATGATATAGTTGAAGTTTCCATAGACATCCCCCCACAAAAGAGGGTAGAATGCAACCGTACTTTATTGGGGAAATTATTTTCTAAACCAAATGTCAACTTCCCTGCTTTTCTTACTACCATGAAGAAAGCTTGGAAATCAGAATCCGTGGTTTGTTTCCAGAAAGAACCAGGTTTTTTCACTTTTGTGTTTCAATCAGAGGAGGAAAAAGAGAGAGTTCTACAAGCTGCACCCTGGTCTTTTGTCAGCAACCTACTCGTTCTAAAACAATGTGTACCTGAAATTCCGGGGCACTGTTACAACTTTTCCAGAAATGCTTTTTGGGTACGTATTGGAGGAATTCCTCCTGGATGGCGAACAGAAGAATTATTCCATGACCTGGCAAAGAAAATAGGCCATGTATTAGAAGTCCAGGTGGATCCTAAGGGCAATGGACAATACAAAGGAGATTGAGTCAGAGTGGATTTGGACGTAACAATTCCATTAAAATCAGGGGCTATATTGGATATTGGCACCAAAAATGGCTATGGGTGGAATCTAAATACGAACGCTTGCCGCATTACTGTTATTCGTGTGGAAGAATTGGCCATTACACAACAAATTGTGAACTCATTCCCTATAATCAATCACCATGGGCAGTGAACAAGATTGGCAAATTTGGCCCTTGGTTGAAGGCGGAAGCTTGTGACCATAGCCCACATTGGGAACCGTTTTATGGAAAAATAGAGGAGGAGTATACAGTGGAGGAAATAGTACCAGAAAATCTTCCTCCAGCACAGGCAATGGAAATAGTAGCCAGAGAAGAGGGCGACTTTAGAAAAGCCCCTACCTGCAGCAAGAAAAGAACATACAGCTTTAATGAACAGGAGACGATAGTAGAACCAGTTGATTGCTCCCTGAAAAATCCAGAACATGGTAAACAATTAATCTGTGACGAAGCTACTAAAGCGATTCTTTCGAAAATGGGCAAATGCAGCAAGAAGAGTATGAATGTGTAGAGGGCAAAGAAACAAAAATGCATTGCAGAGCAAGTTCCCCTACTGATTGATGACACGGACCTTTTGGAGACCCCAATTCAGGTCGTTAAGGATGGTAACGAGTGGGCTTTAGTGGCTAGCCCTAATAAGCCACCACTGACGAAATGAAAATTATCAGTTGGAATTGTTAGAGGCTGGGCAACCCCCTGACATTCCATGAATTGAGAGCATTAGTTGCTCTTGAAAGGCCCAACCTGGTCTTTTTGATGGAAATGAAAAACAAAGCATCGATGGTGGAAGGAATCAAAAGGAGGCTCAAATTTTCAAATCTATTTACAGTTAATCCGGAAGGAATTGCGGGAGGCTTAGCAGTTCTGTGGCAAGAAGAAGTGGGGTTAAAACTCCATGAAAGCTCTCAAGAATGTTAGAGAAATCTTCTTGAAGTGTTTTGAAGCTGACAAAATGTTTCCTTCAGTCTAGTCTGAAGGTTTTGCAGACTCTACTATTTAAAGTCTGAAGACCTCCGGACAGCCAGACTCAAGACTCAAAGTCTATTCTCATTGACAGTTGTTCTAAATCCAGTGACGAAGGCAATCCAGAGCCGAAGTATTTGGTTGAGGATTTAGTCCTATCCTCTGGAGAAGATCTCTTGGCTGGATAAATATATCGGATTCTTTTATTCGTAATCAAGATCGTTTGAAGATCCGATGGTCGACGAAATATTCTTGGAAGGTTCTATTCTTGGAAACCAAGATCCTGGTTGTATGGGTGAACATGATTGATGGGCTATCGTCAGGTTTCTTTAATAGCTCGAATGATCTTCTTGATTGATTCCGTCCAACGGGTAGATTGGAGGAATTCCTTTGGTAAGTGCCAATGGGTATGATGGCATAAATGAGTATAAAAGGAAGACGTTCTAGTTACTTTAGTGCATGCTCGATAGACAAATTCAGTCGAAGTACCTTGATTATTAGTCGATTCATATTGAGCGAAATTGTATACACAAGAGAGTGTCTATACTTAGTGATACCTTGAGCGAGTGTGGTAGATCATCTACACCGAGAATTCAAGGGAGAACAACGCGTAACATCTCTTGTTCATAGTGGAATCCAGCCAATAGGCTGTCGGTGCGAGTAAGAGTGGATGTAGGCTTGAAATAAGCGAACCACTATAAACATTGCGTTCAATTCTCTCTTCCCTTCACTCTGTCTTACTTTGATTGCTGATTGTCTAAATTCTATTAACTATCTAGTATTGTGCGATTAACGAGAAAAATCTTTTATATACCTATTCACCCCCCCTCTAGGTACTTACTAGCTATATCAATTGGTATCAGAGCTCGTGTACTCACTTTATTTGAAGTGTTTTACTTCAGAGTAAAAGATCCATGGCTAGTATGCTAGCACCGGGTGCTGGTGGAAGGGCAAAGCAATACCAGACCACCCTACTTTGATGGAAAGGATTACAACATCTGGAAGAACAAGATGAAAGCTTTCCTACAATCAAAGGATCCTCTAGAATGGGACGTTGTAGAAAAAGGAATTACTCCTACAGCTGCATCTGTCTCTGAAAGAGGGAAAGAAACTGTTGAGACCAGCGGAATGACTCAGGAAGAGATATTCAAGAGACAAGCACTCGACGCAAAAGCAATTTATTCTTTATATTGTGCTTTGTCACCAACTGAATATAACAGAATATCTTCTTGTGCTAAAGAAAAGAAGTTTGGGATGATTACATATCACCTATGAAGGAACAGATCGAGTGAAGGAAACCAGAATTAACATTCTCCTCGGTCAATATGAAGCCTTCAAAATGAAACCAGGAGAATCTATAACTGACATGTTTAGCCGTTTTATAGATATTGTCAATGGTCTTGGAAATCAAGGACAACCGATTTTTGATTCCATGAAGGTAAACAAGCTACTGCGTGGACTCTCCAAGGATTGGAATCACATAAAGACTTCAATAAGAGAGACGCAAAGAATTATGCCACTATCGTCGACGAAGCCGATTGGAACTCTTCGTCTTATGAAGTGGAACGAATTAATGAAGATGAAGATCCAAAAGGTAAGAAATCCATTGTATTAAAATCAAATGATGATTCGATGATACGGAGTTCGAAGATGATATGGACGATGAGGAGCTTGCTCTCATGATAAAAAGATTCAGTAAAACTGAATAGAAAAGGAAGAAGGTTCAACTCAAAGAAACAAAGTTTTCAAAGACAACAAACCAAGTCTATTGATGATAAGGAGCCAAACAAAGATGTAATTTGCTTTGAATGTAAGAAAAAGGGACACATCAGACCCAACTATCCTCTTCTGAAGAAGAAGAAAGGAAAAGCTGAAAAGTCTCGAAAAGCTCTCAAAGCCGAAACCTGGAGTGATACAGAGTGTGAAGAAAGTGATGATGAATATGCCAACATATGTCTGATGGCGCACTCAGACTCAGACTCAGACAGTGAATTTGAGGTAAGTAATTTTAAAATTCCTATCAAGGTTTCTAAATACATTAATGAATTGTGTTTTAGTCTTAAGACTTCTCTCAAAAGAATTTCCGAACTTAAAAAGGAAAACTCAGCTCTAAAACAAAAGGAAAACATTTTAGAAGAAATAGTTAAAAGTTTAGATTTGAATGTTTCCACTCTTAAAGAAAATGAAAATAGTCTTTTAAAAGAAAATGCCCTTTTAAAAACTGACTTATCAAATATCTCAAAGAAATTTTCAATAGGGTCCGAGAAACTTGAAAAAATTCTTTCGGCTCAAAGACCTTACTTTAATAAGTCCGGTCTAGGTATGACAAGAGAATCAATTCCCTTGATTGATTTTCCTAAAGTAAAAGAAAGAATTAAGCAAAGACCCTCGAAAGAAGCTTACAAAAATCATTTCAAGAAAGTTTTTGTAAAGTCTGTAGGTCGAAATGCCCTCAGGTGCTCAAAGTGCAAAAGTCCGGATCACTTTGAAAAGGAGTGTCCTATGGTTTGGAAACCTGTTAAGAAAGCATGGGCGAGTACTGTTTATCTTACTAACACTAATGGACCCAAGAAAATTTGGGTACCAAAGAAAGCTTGAGACTCTCTTTTAATTGCAGGTCTCCGTCAAGAAAAAGGTAAAGTGGTATCTTGACAGTGGATGCTCAAGACACATGACAGGAGACTCAAATTGCTTCATAAAGCTTGTTCAAGTAAATGGTGGAAAAGTTTCATTTGGAGGAAACAGACAAAGGAAGTATTGTGGGATTTGGAACCGTGAAAATTGGAAATCTCACAATAAGTAATGTTTCTCTAGTAGAATGACTCAATTACAATCTTCTCAAAGCATCGGCCAATTGTGTGATCTTTTGGTTTTAAGATCTTCTTTCAAGAAGGAACATGTTCTGGAATCAGTAAAGACTCTACTCAGTCTTTCATGGGTCGAAGACATGGAAATATCTATCTTTTGGATATGAAACCAAATGAATCACAGTGCCTAATCTCAATGCAAGACGAAGCAAGTTTATGGCACAGAAAGCTTGGCCATGTCAACATGAAACAATTAGCCAAAATCTCATCAAAGCAGCTTGCTCGAGGTCTACCCAAATTGCCATACCAAAAGTCTAATCCATGTACTCCATGCATTCTGGGAAAGCAGGTAAGAAATTCATTTAAGCCAATAAATCATGTCTCCACTAATCATGTAATTCAGTTGCTGCATATGGATCTCTTCGGACCAATCGAACCCGAGCATTGGAGGTAAGAAATATTACCTAGTAATTGTGGACGATTACTCCCGCTTTACTTGGGTATATTTCCTTGCAAGTAAGTCCGAAACCTTCTCGTATTTTGAAAAATTTGCTAAAAAGGTTCAAAATGAAATAGGATGTGTTATTTCAAGTATAAGAACAGATCATGGAGGTGAATTTGAAAATCAAGATTTTACAAAATTTTGTGATGAATCTGGCTTTAAGCATGTGTTCTCCTCTCCATATACCCCTCATCAAAATGGAGTTGTGGAAAGAAAGAATAGATCTCTTCAAGAAATGGCTAGAACTCTTTTAATTGAAAGTAAGATTTCTTCACGATTTTGGGTGAAATTTGTCTCAACAGCGTGCTATATCATCAATAGAGTCTTCTTAAGACCTATTCTAGAGAAAACCCCTTATGAGTTATTCAAAGGTAAGAAGCCTATTGTTTCATACTTTCATGTGTTTGGTTGCAAATGCTTTATATTGAAAAATGCAAAAGATCGAGTTGGTAAGTTTGAAGAAATATCAGATGAAGGCATCTTCCTTGGATATTCTACATCAAGCAAAGCCTACGAGTCTATAACAAGAAGAGCCGGTTTGTGGAGGAATCAATGAATGTCAAATTTCAAGATTCTATGCAAGATGAATCCAGTCAGACTCATTATGAAGAGTCTGAACCTGCTCCAGACTCTCCAAAGCTTACAACTCAAGAAGCATTTCAGACTCTAGAAGACCAGTATCAAGTTGTTCGTGAAGATTCAAATAAAGAAAGAGATCATCAACCAGATAAATCAACCAGTAACTGGAAGCATAAGTCCAGTCATCCCAAAGATCTCATTATCGGCGAAATTAATGAAGGAATTCGCACCAGATCCAAAAGGCGTGAAGAGTCTAGTCTTTGTGGCTCTCATTTCGAAATTGAACCAAAGAGCATAGAAGAAGCTTTATCGATGAAAGCTGGATTGAAGCTATGCAAGAAGAGCTCGAGACAGTTCAACATTAATGATGTCCGGGAATTGACATCTAAACCAAAAGGTAAAAGTATTGTTATTGGAGCTAAATGGGTGTTCGGGAACAAGACGAATGAGAGAGGAAAAGTCGTACGAAACAAAGCAAGACTCGTGGCCAAGGGATATACGCAAGAAGAAGGAATAGACTATGATGAGACTTACGCACAAAGTAGCAAGGTTAGAAGCTATTCGACTATTACTTGCGTTTGCTTGTTATAAAAATTTCAGGTTATTCCAAATGGACGTCAAAAGTGCCTTCCTAAATGGATTTATCCATGAGGAAGTTTATGTGGAACAACCACCAGGGTTTGAAGACCCAAAGAAGCCAGACTCAGTCTTCAGACTGAAAAAGGCCTTGTATGGTTTAAAGCAAGTACCTCGAGCTTGGTACGACAGACTAAGTAAGTTCTTAATTCAGAATGGTTTTGTCAAATGTAAAGTAGATACTACTTTATTTATCAAAAAGGAAAACAAAAGCTTTTTACTTGTTCAGATATATGTGGATGATATTATTTTTGGATCCTCTAATGAAAGTCTGCAAGAGATTTTCTAAGTCTATGCGGGATGAGTTTGAAATGAGCATGATGGGAGAGTTAACATTCTTTCTTGGACTTCAAGTAAAACAATTGAAGGAATGAACTTTTATTTGTCAAGAAAAATATGCTAATGATCTTGTCAAAAGGTTTGGACTGGAAAAGTGCAAAAAGACCGACATACCGATGTCAAGTTCTTTGAAGATAGATAAAGATGAAGAAGGGAAGAAAGTCGATCAAAAGCTGTACAGGAGCATCATTGGTTCATTTCTTTATCTTACGCTTCTAGACTCGACATTTTTGAGTGTTTGCATCTGTGCTAGGTTTCAATCGATCCTAGAGAATCTCATCTCAAGTCTTTGCGAAACGTATTATTAAATGCGTTGCTTCATCTTCAAGCATCGGTCTTTGGTATCCTAAAAAGGGAGACTTTAATCTTCTGGGATATTCAGACGCAGATCTGGCTGGTTGCAGAGTTGATAGAAAGAGCACTTCGGGAACTTGCCAGTTGAACATTGGTGTTTTAGTTTATGGAAAATAAGGTACGTTCATTTTTGTGACGTGCTTTTCGATCGGTAATACATGTGTTTCTTGAGCTCATCTTCCGTTTTAGGGGAGGAAACATCTCTTCCATTGTCTTGCTCAAATCAGTAGTGGAGGTTGGTGCTCAGTGTCAATAGAGCACAGGAGGGGGCCCCACATAGTGAAGGAGAAAATATTGACAGCAAGGACAACTCAGCAAAAAATGACGTGTCCCACACTCCCACAAGTCGGTCTCCCTCAAGGCCCTATTGCTTGTCAACTTTTTTGAGCTGTCTAATTTGGACTTTTGCCAGATAAGTTGCACTTACCATTGTTGTTTGACACACGTCAGTCATTCACATGGTCTTTTCCTCTCGTGATAAAACTGTCGAAAACTACATCGCCCCGATAGGCAGCCCCAATAATCGACACATTAGTTGGCATCAGGAAATGATTACATGAATTTTTTTTTCTTTTTCAAAAATTTATGACTTGCGATAAATTACTATCTTCATAATAGTCCAAAGATCATTATGCCAACAAAGCTAATTCATACATGGGGCTATGTTGACAATTGCCAGTCTTGGTGTAGCGTTTGTGAAAAGCCATCGAAGCATTGGTGTCGCGCTCCTTCGACCACCCACCCGCACACGAGGATCGTGATTTGTAGATTAGACTCTGGCCGCTATCAATGAAGCAGAGTGGCCAGGCCAAATCCGGATTTGTCCTCGATGCGCTCAGTGCCAAGCGCCTAATCTGACTTTATTGTGCTTGATACAATATAAGAAATCGACAAACGACATAAGTTCATTATACGTAAGTCCCATGCATAAGTACATACATAAGTATCCTCGGATGAGACAATAGCGGCGATCCGAGTGAGCTGGGTGCACCTTCAAATGTAACCATTTTCTCTGCAGCTCCAAACAGCTCCGTCGAACATGTCCTCGAGGCCATGCTTGAACTCGAAGCCGATGTCCAAGAGCCTTTTCGACGAAAGGCACGGCATCAAATAATCTTTAATTTCCTTTAGAGCGCTGAAAAAGTAAGAAGCCCTTTTGGTTAGTGCCAAAGCAATGGTATCGTACAACCTCTTAAGTACTTAGAATTTTCTAAATATATAAACATCGTCAATTCATAGATCTGCATAAAAATTTCGACTCCGCGCACAAAGAGATCGATTCGAAATAAAGAAAATGTATATTCGACAATTCTCGAAGAGGAACATGAGAATCGAAAAAGCTTTTCCTCGGTGACGACACTGAAAGGTCCGGGAACCTCTGGGAGAGAAGCTCGGCCATCTCTTCGAGGGTGATCACGTCGGAAGAGCAGATGAACCTACTTTTGGTCGAAGGGTGTTTGAAGAGGTAGATATGCGCCCTTGCCACATTCTTATATGGGTTTGCGTCTCCTGCAATATATAAAGGTACATCAAAACCTTAATTTCTCGTCTTAGCTCGTATGAATAATGGAAATTGGGTCGTGCTCGACACCAGGCCAAGGCTCCTTCACCGTCCGACTAATTTGCTTTGGTTGTAAGAAATTAGGACATGTCAAGTTCAGGTATCCTGCTTGCAAGAGAAGGAGGGAGGAAATCAAAGAAATACAATTACAGTATCTCTCGTGAAGAGGAGAGAAAGCAAAGGCGAGCTTCTGTTTAATGGCCAGTGCCAATGCTATGGAATAGGTAAAATAGTTTTCTTGATTGGTGATTTTCGATGATGATTTTGATTTTGCATCGGAAGAAATGTATGTCAAGTGGAAAAGGGTTTCAACATAGAACGTTGTGCTGAATAAGGAAAATGGGACTCTATAGGAAGAAAATACAGAAACAGAAACAAGAAAGGTTTGGAGAATGAAAGTGCGTTTTATGCAGTATTCCCAATAAGAAAGGCAGAGTTGCTTGATATAGCATGGATTGAAAAAGACAGTGGAGATGTTATGGATTTCTTACAGTACATGGCAACATGTGGCGCATTAAGCTTCACAAACAGAAAATTTCAACAATATCCATTATCATGCCATAAGTGCTTCTGCTCGCAGTACTGCAATATCAAATACACAAGAACAGAAATATACAGTACCAAAATATTGTATGCAGTTTGATATCTCGTACATGGCCCTTGGAGAAATCAGTTTTCACAAGCTGTGCTAGATGCACGGTACGCATTTTCTTGATGTATTTCTCTATTCTTTCTGCATTTTGTTTAGAGGACTATATACAGCTCAGGTCAGAAAAGAAATAGGTCACACCTATTAAAGCTCATAAAAGCAACAATCAAAACAGAAAAATTTCTGTTGTTTGAGAGAGAGAGAGAGAGAGAGAGAGAGAGAAGATAAAAAAAACAGAGCATAGCACTTCATACGACTTGTGCTTAAGGAAAAAACTGTCGAGTACAACCACTAAATAAATACAAAGCAAAAACTGCTCACATACGTGCAACACATAACTGCACACAAACGTGCTATTAACTTCCTAGAAAATAGCAAAAATACTAAATGCAAAACTAAATGAACTTAGCTGTTTTTTAATAATAAAAAAAAGAGTAAAATAGAGGAAAACATGACAGAAAACAGCAGCTGAACAATTCCAACAAACTCCTCCTCGGATCAGTTGTTGCTGCAGATTCCTATTTTCTCTCTTAATAGCTCAAATCTTCCAGCCTGAAGTGGTTTTGTGAACATATCTGCAAGCTGATCTTCAGATCTGCAATAGACCAACTTAACTTCGCCACTTTGTTGCACCTCATGCAGAAAGAAAAATTTGACTTTGAAATGCTTGGTTTTGCCATGGAAAACTGGATTCTGAAATATTGCTAAAGCAGCCTAATTATCCACATTAACTTCAATGCAATCACTGGAATTCAACCACAAATCCTTCATTATCTTTTTTAGCCACAAAGCTTGATTTGTAGCTGCAGTAGCTGCTATAAACTCAGCCTCTGCAGTAAACTGAGCTACAATCTCTTGCATTTTAGAACACCAGGAGAAACAAGCAGAACCAAAACAGAAACAATATCCAGACGTACTCTTCATGTCATCTACTGAACCAGCCCAGTCACTATCAGAAAATCCTTGCAAATTAAACTTATGACCTTTCTTAAACTTCACACCAAAGAACAATGTTCCTTTGAGATATCTCAATACCCTTTTTTTCTGCAATCAAATGTAACTGACTAGGACTACTCATAAACCTGGATAAAACACTCACAGTAAATAGAATATCTAGTCTGGTTGCTGTAAGATACATGAGACACCTAATCAAACTTCTATACATAGAAGCATCTACTGCATCTATTCCATCATTCTCCTGCAGCTTCTCTTTAGCAGCCATAGGAGTGCTTACACTTCGACAATCTTCCATCTGAAACTTCTTTAGAATTTCCTTCATGTATTTTTTCTGACATATGAAGATCTCATATAAAGCTTGTTTGACTTCCAGACCCAAAAAATAAGCCATCTTTCCCAAGTCTAACATCTCAAAAACTGCAAATAGATCTTGCTTCACCTTCTCTATCAATTCCATATCATTCCCCGTCACTAATAGATCATCTACATAAAGTGACAGAATTACAACACTGTGATTCACCTTCTTGACATAAGAGTGAACTCACTTAAGCTTTTTATAAAGCCAAAATCCTGCAAATATTGATCTATCTTTCCATACTAAACTCTTGGAGCCTGCTTCAGTCCATATAGAGCTTTCTTCAACCTGTATACACTCTCTTCTTGCCCTTTGATACTAAAACCTTCAGGTTGTTCAACAAAAATCTCCTCCTCAAGCTCTCCATTCAAAAATGCAGACTTGCATCTAACTGAAATATAGGCCACCCCTTCTCTGCTGCAATAGCTAACAGTAACCTTATTGTATCAAGTCGTGCAACAGGAGCAAATGTTTCAGAATAGTCTACTCCCCATATTTGTGCATAGCCTTTCACCACTAGTCTAGCTTTGTGTTTATTAACAGAATCATCAGGATTAAGTTTTGTTCTAAACACCCACTTAACCCCAATCACATTCTTATCAGATGGTCTATCAACAAGCTCCCATGTGTGGTTTTTCTGGATCATTGCAATCTCCTCATGCATTGCTGCAATCCACCTCTGATCCTCCTTAGCTTCCATGAAGTTAGATGGTTCGAGCATTGCCACATTGCTTCTTTCATAGATTTCAGCGAGTGACCTTGTGCCTCTCACTGGTAAATCATCCACACTGTCTTCCGATCCATCTATAACTTCATCAACCTCTACATCTATTGCAGGTTGTTTTTCGAACTGTTGCTATTCTGCACTCTTTCCTTCCATCCAATTCCACTCATCATCCTCTAGAAAAACAACATCTCTGCTTACAATCACCTTCCCTGTCATAGGGTGAAAAATTCTGTAAGCCTTTGATTGGAGACTATACCCGATGAAGATTCCAAGTTATGCTTTCTTATCTAGCTTGTCCCTCTTGACCTCAGGAACATGAGTGTAACACAAACACCCAAAAACCTTCAAATTTTTCACATAAGGTTTAACACCATACCAGACTTCAAAAGGTGTTGACCTCTCTAAGGCCTTTGTGGGCAATCTGTTCAACAGAAACACTGCAGTATTAGCTGCTTTAGCCCAAAACTTCTTAGGTAACTTCTTCTCCTACATCATACATCTAGCCATCTCCATAATGCTTCTGTTTTTCCTCTCACTGACCTCATTCTGTTGAGGTGAATAGGGAGCATGAAGCGAATTGCACAATTCCTGCTTGCTCACAATTCAACTTAAACTTGTGAGCAATATACTCAGAACCATTATCAAGCCTGAGCATTTTAATTTTCTTCCCACTCTGATTCTCAACTAAGGCTTTAAACTTCACAAACACATCAGCAACTTCAGACTTGGCTAGCAGAAAATAAATCCAACTCATCCTAGTCATATCATCAGTGAAGGTAATGAAATACCTGCTACCATTGCGAGAAGACTCAGACATAAGTCCACATAGATCTGTGTGGACTAATTGCAGCTTCTCACATGCTCTCTAGCCTCCTCCTTTGAAAGGAAATCTGGCTTGCTTGCCAAGAAGACAAGTTCTGCACTGTGGAAATTCCTCCTCCAAACTTGGCAAGTCATCTGCCAAGCTATTTCTCTGCATAAACGACATGCTCTTCCTGTGAACATGCCCAAGTCTTTTATGCCATAGCTCTGCATTTTTTTCTTTGCACTTTAAAGCCATTTGTTGCATCTCTTGTGGCTTGAACATGAAACTCTTGTCCTTCATTGGGATTCTTAGCACTTCTTTGCTATCTGCATTATTAATAAGACATTCCTTCCCTTCGAACTTCACTTTATAGCCCTTCTCAACTAATTGACCAACACTTAACAGATTATGGTCAATATTTGGCACAAAAAGAACATCACAGATTAGCTTCACCTCCTGATTTCCTTCAATAGCCATTATACCCTTCCCTTGCACTTCGATATACTGTCCGTTGCCAATTCGACTCGGGACTGGCGACTGTCTAGACTCCTAAACAGTTTCGAATTGCCGAGTCATATGATTGGTACTGACCACTATCCACCAGCCATGCATCATTCCCAACAGAAGATTCAGAAAAAGAAGCTACAAACAAGTGCTCTTCCTCAGTTTCATTCATTGCTACCTATGCTTCTCCTGCTTGCTGGTAATTTTTCTCTTTGCAGATGGCTTCCATGTGACCCAACTTGTGACATCTTTTGCACCTAGCATCAGGCTTTCTTCAACATCTAAAAAACTGATGATTAGTTCCACCGTAGTATTGACAAGGCTTTTTGTTCTTCTTCCATTTGCTAGACCCACCAAAATTTCTTTCTTTTGCTACAAACTTGAAGTCACCAACATTTTCTTTAGACTGAATCCATTTCTTCCCTTTGCCTCCATCATTTGATTTCACTCTAACTTGCGGCGCACCCTCTACAAACTCTTCTCTTCTCATCGAGTCTTCGTGCTCTCATACTGCAGAGCATTTAACAATTCTACAAGCTTTATATTAGCTAAGTCTCTTGTATTTTCCAGAGACTGGAAGAGACACCAGGATCTTATGAACAAGCCTTTCATCCTTCAAGTCAGTCCCTAAAACTCTGATTTTTTCAGCTATCCCAACCAGCCTATCAGAGTACTCCTTCACTGACTCTAAATCCTTCATATGCTGTCTCTCAATCTCCCTCAAGAGATTCAACACCTTCATGCCTCTTATCTTCTCATCTCCCTCATATTCATCCTTCAAGAAATCCCATATTGCCTTTGCAGAATCACATCTCATGATCCTTGTGAAGATAGTGGGTGAAATAGCAGCATACAGGCAAGACTTTGCCTTGGCCTTCCTTGTGATTCTCTCTTTATGGTACTTTATTTGATTCAAAGTCGGATTATCTAGAAGTGGAGCAACCTCATAATCATTCTCCACAGCCTCCCATAAATCATGACCCTCCAAGAATGCCGTCATCGTGACAGCCCAAGCCTGATAATTTTCCCCAGTAAAGACTGGAGCAGCCATTGCAGAGAATTCACTCGATCCTGCCTCCATCAGCTTTTTCTTTGCAAATTGGAAGCAATCTTCACTCACTTACCCTCACTTCGCAGTCCCTTAAGATCCCACAAACGCTCTGATACCATTGTTAAAGCTCATAAAAGCAACAATCAAAACAGAAAAATTTCTGTTGTTTGAGAGAGAGAAGATAAAAAAAAAAAAAAACAGAGCATAGCACTTCATACGTCTTGTGCTTAAGAAAAAAACTGTCGAGTACAACCACTAAATACAAAGCAGAAACTGCTCACGTACGTGCAACACATAACTGCACACAAACGTGCTATTAACTTCCTAGAAAATAGCAAAAATACTAAATGCATAACTAAATGAACTTGGCTGTTTTTTAATAAAAAAACAGAGTAAAACAGAGGAAAACATGACAGAAAACAGCAGCTGAACAATTCCAACAACACCATTATACGGTCTCATGCCAGCTTTTGGAGTTTTAGTACTCCAAGCATCACTACTGTGGCCTGATTTACCGTATTCTGTTATATGCATGGGATGGCTTTGGCAGATCTAGAGATACCCCTTTTCTTTGCAGCATTGGATGGCTCCGTCAAACATGTCCTCAATCCCATACTTATACTCGAAACCTGCGTCCAGCAGCTTCCTTGACGATAGGCGGGTGAACCTGGGGCCTTTCACTTCCTTCAAGGATCTACAAAGATTTGAAAAGCCTTGCTCTCAGTTCAAGAACAGCAATATTAGATCTGTTAGATCTTGAAATGGCATATAACCGGACTTACTCTGGTGAGGGTATCTGAAATTCCAGGTATCTTTCGGAGAGAAACTTGGACATCTCCTCGATGGTCATTGTGGCCAAGGAACATATGTACCGCCCCTTGGCATCGGGGTGCTCGAAGAGGAAGATATGTGCTCTCGCCAGGTCATCTACATGCACGAAAGATACTTCGAGAAGAACAGGGTATTCATTCTCGTTCCCTGTTCATTTCAAACCCCAATCAATCTAAGATTTGAGATTCTTTGTATCATCGAAATGAAGATAAACGTATGAATGGACAGATGTTAGTCTTGTCTTCCTTCTGTCATATACTTGACATTAAACAGAGACCTTGTAAAATTTTGGAATTTATGCATCATTTTGGCGACGAAGACAATCAAATTGGTCATGAATTTGACTATAATACAGAATATGTAATGATGAAAAGTTATTGTAAAATCTATAGTCATGTAGATCAATATTATTTGAACCACAGCTTATATGAGATTTCTGGGGATATCACGTGATCAATGGTACAGGTAGACTTGATTTACATGATTTATGTTGATCATGTGATATATTTTCGTTTATCACATTACCTAATATCAAAGCCAGCAAAGTTCGGACGGATCCGGCAAACTTGGGGCAAATGAAGGGCCCGTGGACAAATGTGGGAACCACGGTCACCACTTCTAGTCCATGCTGCTCGCCAAACTCGAGAACCGCCTTCTCAGTCAACGTCTTCGAGATCGCATACGAAGCTCCAAACTTCGTCATTTCTCGGATGGACTCGACATCGCTCGAGGAGTCCTCATCCAATATATCGGCCCCGGAGTTGTTGAGTTCAGCTGCAGCCGCACTCGAAGTGTACACGACCCGCTTCACTGTCTTGGAGTTCAGGCAGGCCCTCAGGATGCCTAACGCTCCATCGATGGATCTTTTGGTGACCACTGGCTCTGGCTCTCTGTCCTCAAAGTCCACTGGGGTGGCGACGTGGAAGACTCCGACACAGCCCTCAATGGCTAAGCTGAAACTCTCAGGGTCGCTGAGATCGGCAGTGAGGATTTGAAGCCTTTCTGATGCTCCTGGGAGATTTTTCAAGAAGCTGATGTCTCTTCTGCCATCTGATTGGAACGAATAGGTCATTCGTGTCGCAAATAAAAGCTCAAACATTTCATGGGAAACTGATGTGCTAGGTTAACCGGAGAAAGCAGTCCAGAATAAATTAACTAACGTGAGTCATTCAGAAAACAATCTGAATTACAGCATTAAACTTAGCAACAAGAACTGCAAGAAAAGCTAATTCAAGAGAGAACAAAAGCAAGAGATTTTATATTAGCCACCTCGGCATGTGGTACATGTGCATCTCAATCATATAAGAGAAACCAGATCATCATTAACCAATTCAGCTATCGCTAATCCGACCCATCTTTAGGTCATCTTATGCCTCCTTATGCTTGAAAAGGCAGCAATAAGGGGTGGCTTTCTTATAATTCTATGTCTAATGACAATTCCGATCAGAATGGATCCTCAAACGCCCAAATCGGACAAAATACATAGAAATTTCTCCATCTGCCGATACCTCAACTTTCTGCATAAACATTTCACATACACTTAATTTATCAATCAATCTTTGATCAAGAAAGCTAACCTTAGTATTGCCAATAAATTTGCAGGCACAGACAGATCAGATCACGTTGGACCGTCATGTCAACATGTATAGTACAAAACATCAATCTCAGACTATATACTTGATCAGAACTCATGGCAAGGATGAATTTCCATGTTCAAGCAGGAAGAAAGAAGAAGAGAGACTTACCCGGGTCAGGTCTGACGGTGGTCCGGACAGAGTAACCATGTTCAAGGAGCCTCATGATGAGCCATGAAGCTATGAAGCCAGTACCGCCTGTCACGCACACCGTGCCTTTGTTGCCCTCCATAGCTTGGAGAAGTGTGAAGCTTCAAGTTTCAGGAAGCATCTAACTTTTTTGAGTGACCCTGATGTTTTGGCAAGCAGAGCATGTGCGCTTCTCCACTTAAAGTGGATGCAACTAGGGTTGAGCACCTGGAATATGAAACCCAAGAATCTGATCGGTTAGAAATTATAGATTTCAAACTTCAAGGTATACAAGGTAGATTCTAGATTCTAAAAAATAAAAAATATGTCTCGATGGATAGATTACAAGTTCTTAGTTGGAGGAACCATAAACTAGGAACTTGGAACCTGTAATCCGAAACCTGGAATAAGTTTTAATGCTTTTTTTATATTCATTTCTTTGTGTGATCTTGCGATATTTCATGTCATTCAATAATAAATGTATAACTTGAAAGCACTAATTTGGGCTTTCATTTTATGAAAAAGACTTTTATTTTATCAATTTTCATAATTTTCATATGTTTTTATGATAAGTGAATTGTAAAAGCAAATGGTGATCATCAAAAATTTTAATTTATTACAATTAATTAATTAATAATATATGTGAAATCTGAATAGATCCTAAAACTGATCACGAAACTTATGACAAATAAATTGGTACGATTCTATCATCATCCCATCCCCAAAAGAGGACGACCCTCGTCGTGCCTTTCGATGGGAGTGGAGGTTTCCACAATTCTCTATCATGGTCCTGCTCGAATGCTGGTGGTGAGGTTGGCGCTCGGTCTCAATCCACCGAAAGGGACCATCCACGGCGAAAAACCCTGCTTTTCGATTCCTTCGAACTTTTTATCCGGAGTAGCGCCTGACCGGTGTCAATCTTTTACACGATCTTTATCCTCACTCAGCTGTGGTTGGACGAAACGGAAACTGTACTTGCCTCAGTGGGAAGCACGCCTAGTTAGGTTGATCAGTGCATGTTGACTTTCTTCCCAGTGATGAAGCAAAGCTACTTTTCCTTTTGTGTCTCTCGTGCGTCCGTCCTTTCGTTTCCCCCACTTTTGCCATTTGATCCGCACGCTGGTCCGATTTCTCTGAAGATGTGGGTGATTCTTCACTGACCCAGCAGCCGCATTAGGTCCGTGTAGGATACTCATGTTGATGACAAAAAAAAAAATTTAGATCATTTCAATGTCACTTTTTCAAAAATAATCATTAAATATCAATTCCGATTTAGATCGCAAGAAATTTGACTTGGCTTTATCTTATTAATATTTCCTACTAACGCGACTTGCTAAAATGCTTCATTGGCATTTTATTCTTTAAACCACGTCATTTTCAACTTTTGCCCCGAATTTGAAACCCTAATTTAATTTTTCCCCCAAAATTATTCTTCATCTCCACAAAGCCACTGCAAATTGAGGTCAAACTTTTTTCTTTGCTTATGGTGGAATGCTCGTGAGACTGCGTTAGTCAGTGAAGAATGCCGAATTTCATTGGTTAACTGATGATTACTTGATTGTGAGATGGTAATTTGTAGAGAACGACTAAGCTACCTGAAATGGTGGGCACGTGAGCAAGACGATGGGGCACAATAGAGCAACAATATTGAGGGGAATAAATATCCGTGCCCTACTTCAACTTTCCCTTAAGAGAGAGCCTTAATATCAGATCAGATGCAACCAAGATAGAATGCCAGAATTTCTAGGTATCCTTGGACCGATTGAAAGCGAAAACAGAGATAAAATTTGGATTAGAGAGTAGGCAAAAATCGTCGGTGTTTGAGCAGATACAGTTGAACTAGTGAAGGAAATGTTGAAAGGACGAAGACCCCTCAGGAGAAGATGGAGACGAAAGCTCAACAACTATACTCCTTTGCTCTTGGGATAAAATGTCTCGGCTTTGTACCCTATTGGAAGAGGGATCTTGGAGTTTGAGAACAAGGATGGAAATTATAGTCTAATCCATGCTTGGAGAATTCAAAAGGGGCCATGGAAGACCCCAGCAGCACTAGTGAGTATACCCACAGCAATAGAAGCGAAACCTAATTCCCGACAGAGAGTCGCTAGGGCAAGACGACCCATAGCAATGTGTTTGCCTTGTGAGAGTTAAAAAGCCAAACCCCTCAATTCTCAACCTACTTGAAGAGAAGGATGGCAAAAATCAAACTTGGACAGCCAGTAAAGCAGGAAAGCTACGTGCTCTTCATTTTCGACATCACCTGTCCGGTGAGCATAGGTGGTTTGAAAATGGCTACAAGAAAGATCGGCATCTTGCAGAAAAAAAAGGAGCGAGCCACGAGATCAATGACACTAGTGTCATCGCCATATGGACTCAAGCCAATGATAGCATACAAATCCAGAGGGTTACCAACATGGGGCCAAATCTAAGAAAGAAACAGTTGACCGATGGAGACTAGAAACTTGCTAGGCTCCCTAAAAGTTTATGGTTAAGCTTCCAGTCAAAGGTACAAAACTCTAAGGCTTTATCGATTCGAGCTTTACACCATACCTTGTAGTTAGCATTTTTCAATCTAAACTACCATTCAAATAAGATATGATCAAAAGGATAAAAAGTCCTAAGCTTTTGAGAAGAGGGACTCAAGACATGCTCCAAAAGGTGATCCCATTGGGAGTCTGGGACACCTGCAGTGTCAAAACTTGGCACAACGGGACACTTAAATACAAAAAGTTAGGAAAGTGGCACTTAAATGCCAAAATCGGAGCAAAATGGATCGATTAAGTGCCAACGTCGATTGAAGATTGACAAACTATTGCACCTAGAAAGGAAATTATCCTATTGATGAAAAGAAACTACCTTAAACAACAAAGACGGGGCTTCAACACCGATAGAAGAAGTCAATAGAGTACAGCGTGCGAAATGGGTAGCAAAGGAGATTTGGTATAAATTGGTGGTAACCCATGTGGAAACCAGCAAAATGAAGAAGAGCAAAATTATCGGGATAAGTACACTAATGGTGCTATAAGTTGTGTACGGCGCTCACTTTGGTGCCAAAAGTTTCCGCCGGATCACTTAAGTGCCAAATTGGAGAAAAAACGATCACTTTTGTGCCACCGACGAGAAATTCCGGCCAAAATGATTACATAGCTTTATATTTAAAAAAAAATCAATAAACCCTTTAAACGACATTGTTTTCTGTCCTACTTAAGAAAACGACGTCGTTTTGCCATCCTATGTGGATGGCTTAGGAAAAACGACGCCGTATAGCTCATTTGTGATTGAAATTAGGTTTTTTTTTTGTTCATCCTCGCCAACCTAGCTTGCTCAGCCACCGTCGCTTGGCCACCGTCGCTCGGCCACCGTGCTCCGCCACCGTCGCTCCGCCACCGTGTTCGGCCACCATTGCTCGGCCAAGAAGTGATGGGAAAATAGGAGGCGAGGGCGGAGGAGGAGGAGGAGGAAGAAGGGGGATTGAAGGTGCAGAGAGAGAGAGAGAAGACGAGGAGTGCGAGGGAAACAAGGAGGGAGCAGATGGAGATGGTGGATTGGGCTCTGTTCAAAGAGTGGCTAGTGCTGATGTTGTTCTTTGGGGAAGAAGACGATGCACCATGGCTTCTCTCTCTCTCTCTCTCTGATGGTGTTGTTCTTCGGGGAGGAAGACGACATCGCCATGGCTTCTCTCTCTCTCTCTGCTGGTGTTGTTCTTCGGAGAAGAAGACGATGCCGCCATGGCTTCTCTCTCTGCTGGTGTTGTTCTTCGGAGAAGAAGGCCGAATTTCATTGGTTAACTGATGATTACTTGATTGTGAGATGGTAATTTGTAGAGAACGACTAAGCTACCTGAAATGGTGGGCACGTGAGCAAGAGGATGGGGCACAATAGAGCAACAATATTGAGTGGAATAAGTATGCGTGCCCTACTTCAACTGTCCCTTAAGAGATAGCCTTAATATCATATCGGATGCAACCAAGATAGAATGCCAGAATTTCTAGGTATTCTTGGACCGATTTGTTGGGAATGTCGAATTCCCAAAAATCGGATTCGACACTAAATCGAACCCCTAAAACGAATGCGGAAGATAAGTCCGGGAAAAAACACGTATCACCGATCCTAAAGCACACCACGGATTCGAGCGTACCTTATTAGCCACAGATTAAACACCAACGCCGATGAGAGGAATAGAAAACCGATCCCGTTCGATCCGATGACGTTGATTAGCCTTGAAGGGAAGACAGCGTCGCCTTTAGCGTTTGTCTTTCTTTTTGGAGGGAGAGAGGGAGAGGAACGTACGTACGTTATGCCAAATGGTGCCTTCTCCTTCTCTTTCCTCTCTTATATACGTCACCTCCAAAATAGAAACGTACCCCTTCAGCCATGGGCCCTAATCTTATGGGCCGGGCTTTTAGGCCCAACATGGGTGGACGGGCCTTAAGTCCATCTCATAAAACCATCATGATTGAAAAGCGAAAACAGAGATAAAATTTGGATTGGAGAGTAGGCAAAAATCGTCGGTGTTCGAGGAGATACAGTTGAACCAGTGAAGGATATGTTGAAAGGACGAAGACCCCTCAGGAGAAGATGGAGACGAAAGCTCAACAACTATACTCCTTTGCTCTTGGGATAAAATGTCTCGGCTTTGTACCCTATTGGAAGAGGGATCTTGGAGTTTGAGAACAAGGATGGAAATTATAGTCTAATCCATGCTTGGAGAATTCAAAAGGGGCCATGGAAGACCCCAGCAGCAGTAGTGGGTACACCCACAGCAATAGAAGCGAAACCTAATCCCCGATAGAGAGTCGCTAGGGCAAGACAATCCATAGCAATGTGTTTGCCTTGTGAGAGTTAAAAAGCCAAACCCCTCAACTCCCAACCTACTTGAAGAGAAGGATGGCAAAAATCAAACTTGGACAGCCAGTAAAGCAGGAAAGCTACGTGCTCTTCATTTTCGACATCACCTGTCCGGTGAGCATAGGTGGTTTGAAAATGGGTACAAGAAAGATCGGAATCTTGCAGAAAAAAGGAGCGAGCCACGAGATCAACGACACTAGTGTCATCGCCATATGGACTCAAGCCAATGATAGCATGCAAATCCAGAGGGTTACCAACATGGGGCCAAATCTAAGAAAGAAACAGTTGACCGATGGAGACTAGATACTTGCTAGGCTCCCTAAAAGTTTATGGTTAAGCTTCCAGTCAAAAGTACAAACTCTAAGGCTTTATTGATTCGAGCTTTACACCATACCTTGTAGTTAGCATTTTTCAATCTAAAATACCATTCAAATAAGATATGATCAAAAGGATAAAAAGTCCTAAGCTTTTGAGAAGAGGGACTCAAGACATGCTCCAAAAGGTGATCCCTTTGGGAGTCTGGGACACTTGCAGTGTCAAAACTTGGCATAATGGGACACTTAAATACAAAAGTTAGAAAAGTGGCACTTAAACGCCAAAATCGAAGCAAAATGGATCGATTAAGTGCCAACGACAATTGAAGATTGACAAACTATTGCACGTAGAAAGGAAAGTATCCTATTGATGAGAAGAAACTACCTTAAACAACAAAGACTGGGCTTCAACACCGACATAAGAAGTCAATAAAGTACAATGTGCGAAATGGGCAGCAAAGGAGATTTGGTATAAATTGGTGGTAACCCATGTGGAAACCAGCAAAATGAAGAAGAGCAAAATTATCTCTCTCACAACTAGCTAGGATATGTTTAATATGGATGAGAACATATGTATATTCGTTTAATAAATGCTATGCATGAACTACCATTGCCTGGCAAAATTTTCGAAAATGCCGAATTGATTCTTTTGTTGGGCATAGCATCAAGATCCTTTTGACTCATAAATCACTTCAAAAGTCCTTGAAATATCTTCCAGATTAATCTAGGAGAGATGCAATATATGAGTCACAAGGATCTTGATGCTATGCCTAGGGGTGTAAAAAATTGAACCGAAAACCAAACCAAACCGAACCGAAAAATTCGGTTTTTTCAATTCAGTTTTCATTCAATTCAGTTCTCATTAAAAATCGAAATTATTTTTATTGATTCGATTTTTATCAGTTGACCGAACCAAACCAAACCAACAAACTGATAACACCTTATCTTGGAAACGAAAAATATATACACAAAAACAAATGCAAAAATCGAAAACTAAAAGTTGAAAACCAAAAACAGAAAAACCGAACCGAACCAAACCAAACCGAAATTTCAGTTCGGATTCGGTTTGGGTCTCATTCGGTTCGGTTTTTCAAAAAAAACTGAACCGAACCGAACCGTTGACACTCCTAGCTATGTCAGCCAAAGAATTAATTGGATTAGTGATGACTATGAAGTTGAAAAAGGACTATTTAGGTGGAAACACCGAGAAGAACATATCAGTTGCTAATCACTCAAATGAGGATACCGACTCTTCAGGTAACGGTGACTGAGACTATCATACTCACTAGAAAAGTTCAAGTGTTTTCTCCAAAACTTTAGAGGCAAAAAAGCTATCACGGAACAACAGCATAAGCTATGGACACAAAAAGGACGTAACTTGCTTTGATTGTAAGAAAGTCGGACATATCGAGTTCGATAATCCTGCTAACAAGAGGAGGATGACAAGATCAAAGAAATACAAGGCAAAGAAATCGAGTTGAAGCAATCTCCGTATCTCTAGTGAAGAGGTAAACTCTTGATTGTGATGCTTTTCGATGATGATTTTGATTTTGCATTTGAAGAAATGCGTATTGAATGAGGGAAATTGTTCTTTAAAGGAACAAAATACTGTTTTGAAGAAAGAAAGTATGTTTTATGCAATGTTCCCCCATAAGATCAGGGGGAGTTACTTGATATAGAATGGATAAAAAGAGACTGAAGATATTATTGTATGTGGTATTCTACAAAAGTGTAACATGAAAAGTTGAATGTCAAGTATTGAAAATGACCCGTATGTAGTTTAATCTTAGAGCACAAGGCAACATTGATAGCGCATTAAGCATCAGAAACAGAGATTGCCGACACTATTGACGAAGAACAAAACATCCATATGCAGTGATCAATGCTATAAGTGCAACATACTCTCAGTACTGCAACATCAAATACAAAAGAACGAAAGCATACGGTATCAAGATTATTCAAGCGATTTAATATCTCGTGTGTAGCCCACTGAAAGATCAGTTTTCATGAGCCGTGTTAGATACTGTTGGAGAAATCTTTCTCGAATATTTTGAAGCTGACAAAACGTTTCTATCAGTCTAGTTTGAAGATTTACAAACTCTACTATTCAAAGTCTGAAGACTTCAGGACTACCAGACTCAAGACTTAAAGTCTATTCTCGCAATGATTTCTAATCCGTTGAAGAAAGGCTATCCCGTAAGGCGAGTGCTTCATTAAGGATTTAGCCTTATCGATTGGAGAAGATCTCTTGGCTGGATGTGACATAACGGATTCCTTTATTCGAATCAAGATTGATTAAGGATCCGATGATTAGCGAAGTATTCTTGGAAGGTTCTACTTATGGAAACCAAGATCCTGATTGTATGGGCGAGCAGGATTGATGGGCTATCGACATGTTCCTTTAATAGCTCGAATGATCTTCCTAATTGATTCTGTCCAAGGGGAAGATTGGAAGAATTCCTTTGGTAAATGCCAACGGGTATGATGGCATAAAGGAGTATAAAAGGAAGACATTCCAGTTGTTCGATGTAGTGCACAATAGAAGAATTCCAAAGTCTGAAGCTCATTGATTAGTAGTCAATTCATTTACTGAGCGAAATCTTGTACGCAAAAGAGAGTTTATATTTCGAGATACTTTGAGGAAGTGTGGTAGAACATCTACACTGTGGAATCAAGGGAAAGCATTGCTGTAACATCTCTTTTGTTTATAGTGGAATCCAGCCAGTAGGCTGTCAGTGCAGAAGAGTGGACGTAGGCTTGGAATAAGCCGAACCACTATAATCCTTGTGTTCAATTTTCTCTTCACTACTCTTTGTTTTACTTTGATCACAGTTCGTTTTGTTAACTAAATGAGAGCTTCCGTTCTATTGTCTGCCTAGTATTGCTTTCATATCTCAAGAAATTATTTTTACACCTATTCACCCCCTTCTAGGTGCTTATACTAGCTATATCAATTGGTATCAGAGCTTGTGTACTCACTTTGTTTGAAGTGTTTTACTTCAGAGTTAAAGATCCATGGCTAGTATGCTAGCTCCGGCTGGTGGAAGGGCAAAGCAATACCAGACCACCTTACTTTGATGGAAAGGATTATAACATCTGGAAAAACAAGATGAAAGCGTTCCTACGATCAAAGGATCCTCTGGAATGGGACGTTGTAGAAAAATGAATCACTCCTAAAGCTGTATCTGTCTCAGAGAGAGGAAAAGAAATTGTTGAGTCAAGAGAAATGACTCAAGAAGAGATAATCAAGAGACAAGCTCTTGATGCAAAAGCAATTTATTCTTTATATTGTGCTTTGTCACCTACCGAATATAAGAATATCTTCTTGTGTTACAGCAAAAGAAGTCCTGGGATAGATTACATATCACCTATGAAGGAACAGATCGAGTGAAAGAAACCAGAATCAACATTCTCCTCGATCAATACGAAGCCTTCAAAATGAAATCAGGAGAATCTATAACTGACATGTTTAGCCGTTTTACAGAAATCGTAAATGGTCTTGAAAATCAATGTCAACCAATTTTTGATCCCATGAAGGTAAACAAGCTACTGCGTGGACTCTCCAAGAATTGGAATCATATAAAGACCTCAATAAGAGAGACACAAAGAATCATGCCACTATATGTCGATGAGTTGGTTGGAACTCTTCAGTCTTATGAAGTGGAGCGAATCAATGAAGATGAAGATCCTAAAGGTAAGAAATCCATTGCATTAAAATCCAATGATGATTCGATGTCACGATTCTCGAAGATGATATGGACGATGAGGAGCTTGCTCTTATGATAAGAAGATTCGAAAGCTGAAGAGAAAAGAAAGAAGATTCAATCCAAAGAAACAGAGTTTTCAAAAGTAAATGACCAAGTCGTTGATGATGATGAATCAAACAAAGATGTTGTCTGCTTTGAATGTAAGAAAAAGTGACACATCAAACCCAACTGTCCTCTTCTGAGAAAGAATAAAGGAAAAGCTAAAAAGTATCGAAAGGCTCTTAAAGCAAAAACCTGGAGTGACACAGAGTGTGAAGAAAGTGATAATGATTATGCCAATATATGTCTGATGGCACAATCAGATTCAGACTCAAACTCTGAAACAGACTCAGACTCAGATAGTGAATTTGAGGTAAGTAACTTTAAAATTCCTATTAAAGTTTCTAAATACATTGATGAGCTGTGTTTTAGTCTTAAGACTTCTCTTAAAATGATTTCCGAACTTAAAAATGAAAACTCTACACTAAAACAACAGGAAAATGTTTTGAAAGAAAAGTTGAAATGTTTAGACATGAATGTTTCCACTCTTAAAGAAAGTGAAGACAATCTTTTAAAAGAAAATGCATTTTTAAAAAATGACTTATCAAATGTTTCAAAAAGATTTTCATTAGGTTCGAGAAACTTGAGAAAATTCTTTTAGCATAAAGAACTTATTTCAATAAATCTGGCTTAGGAATGACAGCAGAAACCATTCATTTAATTGATTTTCCTAAAGTGAAGGAAAGAATTAAGCAAAGACCTACAAGAGATGCCTACAAAAATCATTTCAAAAAGGCTTTTGTAAAACCAGTAGGTCGAAATGCTCTCAGATGTTTAAAGTGCAATAGTGCAGATCATTTTGAAAAAGAGTGTCTTATGGTCTAGAAACCTGTTAAGAAAGTATGGGCAAATACCGCATATCATTCTAACACAAATGGACCCAAGAAAATATGAGTACCAAAGAAAGCTTGAGTCTCTTTTTAAATGCAGGTCACTATTAAAAAAAAGGTAAAATGGTATCAGATAGTGGATGCTCAAGACATATGACAGGAGATTCAAATTGCTTTATAAAGCTCGTTCAAGTAAATGGTGGAAAAGTCTCATTTGAAGGAAACAGCAAAGGAAGAATTGTGGGATTTGGAACTGTAAAGATTGGAAACCTCACAATAAGCAATGTTTCCCTAGTGGAAGGACTTAACTACAATATGCTCAATACCAGTCAGCTGTGTGATACTGGTTTCAAAATCAATTTTCAAGAGGGAATATGTTCAGGAACCAGTAAAAATTCTACTCAGTCGTTCATGGGTCGAAGACATGGAAATATCTACCTCTTGGATGTGAAACCAGATGAATCGCAATGTCTAATCTCAATTCAAGACGAAGCAAGCTTATGGCACATAAAGCTTGGGCACATCAATATGAAGTAGATAGCCAAAATTTCAGCAAAGAAGCTTGTTCATGGTCTACCCAATTTGTCTTACCAAAAGTCTGATCTATGCACACCGTGCGTATTGGGAAAGTAGGTAAGAAATTCCTTTAAATCAATAAATCAAGTTTCCATTAATCGTGTACTGCAGCTTCTGCATATGGATCTCTTTGAACCAACCAGAACTCAAAGCATTGGAGGTAATAAATATTGCCTAGTAATTGTGGATGACTACTCTCGATTTACTTGGGTATATTTCCTAGCAAGTAAGTCTGAAACATTCTCTTATTTTGAAAAGTTTGCTAAAAATGTTCAAAATGAAAAAAAGGGTATACTATCTCAAGTATAAGAACAAACCATGGAGGTGAATTTGAAAATCAAGATTTTACAAAATTCTGTAACGAATCTGGTTTTCAGCATGTGTTCTCCTCTCCATATACTCCAGAGCAAAATTGAGTTGTGGAAAGAAAGAATAGATCTCTTCAAGAAATGGCTAGAACTCTTATAATTGAAAGTAACATCTCTTCACGATTTTGGGTTGAAGCAGTTTCAACAGCATGTTATATTATCAATAGAATTTTTCTAAGGCATATTCTGGAGAAAACCCCCTATGAATTATTCAGAAAGAAGCCTATTGTTTCATATTTTCATGTGTTCGGATGCAAATGTTTTATATTGAAAAATGCAAATGATCGAGTTGGTAAGTTTGAAGAAAAATCAGACGAAGGCATCTTCCTTGGATATTCTACCTCAAGCAAAGCCAATAGAGTCTATAACAAAAAGAGTCAATCTGTGGAGGAATCAATGAATGTCAAATTCCAGGATTCTATGCAAAATGAATCTATCCAGACTCATCTTGAAGAATCTAAACCTGCTCTAGACTCTACAAAATCTAAATCTCAAGAAGCAGCTCAGACTCTGAAAGATCAGCAACAAATGGTTATTGAAGATTCAAATGGAAAAAGTGATCATCAACTTGACAAATCAACCAGTAATTTGAAGCATAAGTCCAGTCATCGCAAAGATCTCATTATTGGCGACATTAATGAAGGAATTCACACAAGATCCAAAAGGCGCGAAGAGTCTAGTGCTGTGGCTCTTATTTCTGAAATAGAACCCAAAAGCATAGAGGAAGCTTTATCTGATGAAAGCTGGATTGAAGCTATGCAAGAAGAACTCAGACAATTCAGCATTAATGATGTTTGGGAATTGACTCATAAGCCAAAAGGTAAATCTATTATTGGAACTAAATGGGTTTTCAGGAACAAGAAGAACGAGAAAGGAAAAGTCGTAAGAAACAAAGCAAGACTCTTGGCCAAGGGATATACGCAAGAAGAAGGGATAGACTATGATGAGACTTACACACCAGTAGTAAGGTTAGAAGCAATTCGATTATTACTTGCTTTTGCTTGTTATAAGAATTTCAGGTTATTCCAAATGGACGTCAAAAGTGCTTTCCTAAATGGATTTATCCATGAGGAAGTCTATGTGGAACAACCACCTGGGTTTGAAGACCCAAGGAAGCCAGACTCAGTATTCAAACTGAAAAAGGCCTTGTATGGTTCAAAGCAAGCACCTCGAGCTTGGTACGACAGGCTAAGTAAGTTTTTAATACAAAATGGTTTTGTCAAAGGTAAAGTAGACACTGCCTTTTTTTTTTTTTGGTAAAGGTAAGTAATATTATGATTTTGCAAGAAAGAAGACAAGAGGGAGGCCTGGCACAAACAAAAACAGACACTCAAGAAAACAAAAGTCTAGAACGAGTGTAAGGGTGCCATGGTTACCAGAAAAAAGGAGCAACAACAACAAAAGGAAACAAAAGACAACAAAAACTAGAAAACCTCCATCAATCAAAAATAGAAGGATGGATGTTCCAGCTTCGTTGAAATCTTCTATTCATGGGCACATCAGGAACATGCTTAAAGGTCATAGTCTTATCTTTGATAGCCTTTTGAAGATGCATTTTCATCGCTGGAAGATAGAGAGTCTGATTCCGAAAAAGCACATTGTTCCGCTCTTTCCAAATGATATAACACATTGCACTAAAACTAAACCGAGCTAGGATTTGATAAAAACTCTTCCCCATAAACCGCTTGGAAGCCCAGGCCAAATTATCCACCCAACGCTTGTTTTGCCACACTAGGTTAAATCTTGCCGCCCAAAATGAAATAAGACTATCCGAAGCACGGCACGCAAAGAACAAATGATCTATAGAATCAGGTCTGCACGAACAAAGGGGGCAATTTGTAGGGGGGATCCTACCATAAGAGATGAGCAAAACCTAAGTCGGCAGCCGATTGCGCGAAATAAGCCAAAGATGCGTTTGATATCTTGGAGGCAAGGCAGTATTTCAAACAAAAGAGGCCCACGAGATGACATTACGCTTCAGACGGATCAAATCCCAGGCAGAAGCAATGGAGAAGCGACCGGATGGGTGCGAAAGCCACTGAAACCGATCCTCCTCTTGGTTGAATACCGGAAGGGGATTCCACCAATTAGCCATGATGTTAATGATATACCAGCCCATAGGAGTAGCAAAACCATCAGCAACCGAAGCAGAGCGGGATATACCCGAGCGATAAATATCCTGATTAGAAAAGATCTTGTATATCCTAATTAGACACTACCTTGTTTATCAAAAGAAAAAGCAAAAGTTTTTTGCTTGTTCAAATATATGTTGATGATATTATTTTTGGATCCTCTAATGAAAGTTTATGCAAAAAATTCTCTAAGTCTATGCAGGATGAATTTGAAATGAGCATGATGGGAGAACTAACCTTCTTTCTTGGACTTCAAGTGAAACAATTGAAGGAATGGACTTTTATTCATCAAGAAAAATATGCTAATGATCTTGTCAAAAGTTTGACTGGAAAATTGCAAAAAGACTAATATACCAATGTCAAGTTCCTTGAAGATAGATAAAGGTGAAGGAGGAAAGAAAGTTGACCAGAAGCTATACAGGAGTATCATCGGTTCACTTCTTTATATTACTATTCTAGACTTGACATTTTGTTTAGTGTTTGCATTTGTGCTAGATTTCAAGCAGACCCTAAAGAATCTCATCTAAGTGCTGCAAAGCGTATTATCAAATACATTACTTCAACTTCAAGTATCGGCCTGTGGTATCCCAAAAAGGGAGACTTCACTCTTCTTGGATACTTAGACGCAGATCTAGCCGGTTGAAGAGTTGATAGAAAGAGTACATCGGGTACCTGTCAGTTACTTGGAAACAGGACAGTATCTTGATTTTCAAGAAAGCAAAGCACAGTAGGTCTTTCTACAGCAGAAGCAGAGTATGTAGCTCTCGGAAGTTGTTGTTCACAAATTCTGTGGATAAAGCAACAGCTAAGAGACTTTGGAATTAAATATTCATACACGGAGATTAACTGTGACAACACCAATGCAATCAATCTTACCAAAAATCCAATTCTTCACTCAAGAGCAAAGCATATAGAGATTCGACATCACTTCATTAGAGATCATGTTCAAAATGGAGAAGTTTCGGTTCAGTTTGTTGACTCAAAGAACCAACCGGGCGGATATATTTACAAAGCCTTTGGAGAAAAATCAATTTGAAATCATCCGTTCCAGACTCAACATCTTGAAGCTTGAAGAAGTTAAAGTCTAGAGACTTTCAGACTCAGATAATCATGGGTCTTGACTGTAAGTTATTCTATTGTCTTTTATATTAAATCTCGAAAAGGTACAATCATTTATAATTGATTTTATCTTCAATTTTCGTGAAATGTGCAATTTTTCCTTTTCAAAAATTAATTTTTAATGGCAGTTATTTGTTTGTTTGAAAAAGGCAGTTATTGTTAAAAAAATGCATCTTTTCACTTTCCTTTATGTCGTTTGGTATTTTCTCTTTCGACTAGGCTATATACAGTCGGTTCCTCTCCGCTTAACTCCAAAATCCTAAAAAGCATCGATCTTCCATTCCTATCTTCCTCTCTTGTTTATTCTTCGAAAAAGTTGTCACTTTTCTTGGGAAAGTCAAGCAAAGAATCTTTCAAAGCCAAAGAAAGATGCCGTCTTCAAGAAAGTCTTCGAGGATTGCAAGCAGGGGACCACGACGAATGAGTGAGGGGCCTACTCACTTCGATCTCACCAAGGAAGAGGAGTCACCAAGTCAGCAACAGAGCCCGCAACATTCTTAACAGCGTCATTCTCCACCATCTAGTCCACAGGGTGTGGGTCATCAACAAGAGGAAGAAATCATTGAAGACGCAGATCCTGTAAGAATTCAAAAGCCCAACTTTATTTATAAGATTTACGGTGCTTTAAAAAGTATTGGTACTCCATTAAACCACGTTGGTGAGTTTCTTAAAGATAAGGGATATGGGAATGAGTACATCTTTTTGCGAAAAATGAAACTTTTGGGAATTGCTCCTAAGGGGATGGCAGAAGAAGCCCTTGCAAATATCCCAAGTGATCCGCGTGTTGGGGGATTTAATCCGACAGATGGAAATGATGATGATAAACTGTACAGCTAATTTCAACCGAGAATGGGTGTTGCAGCAGAAATTCGAGGAAGAATGACAGATTTGTTTAGATCGAAGGAATAGAAGGATCTATACTCCAAATTGTTGAAACATGGGGTGATAAACCCTAGGAGTGTAGAGTTTGATTTCCTAGATGCTGTGAATGTGAAATTGAGGGAAAAGTTCAGTTTTCTTCAACTAGAACAGTTTTGTTCTGACACCACAGAAGCCTATGCTCAATTAACTGCATATTTCTATTCAAATCTTAGTTTCTTAGATGCGAATAGAATATCTTTTAGCGTTCGAGATCAGGACTTTGTGGTTGATGTGGATATGCTGGCGGATGTGATTGGGGTTGAGAGAGGAAGGTATCAACCCATCAATGTCTCTATTGCTTGTGCAACATTGGAACTTGTTAAAGATGAAGGACGAGGGAAGGATTTCCTACTCAAGGATGTGTGTGAACAACATTCGCTTCACAAGATTGTGATCAATTGCCTCGCACCGAAATCAACTTCCAAGACTCGATGTTTCAAACTCAGAGGCAAAATTAATGTACGCCATCAATGCTAGGAAAAATTTTTCTCTTCCTCACACCATTCTGTTCCACATGTATAGAGCAATGGTGAAGGACAAGGGCCAACTTCCTTATCCAGGCCTTGTGTCAAAGATATTTAGACATTTGAATATTCAGCTTCCACAAATTCCCTGTGTTCGACCGTGTGACAAAATGGTGGTAGGACTGAAAATGGTGTTGAAAATGTGTCTGAAAGAACTTGACAAGGCGTTGGAGAAATTTAAGGAGAAAACTCCTAACAAAACTCATCAAGTCTCTTCTGCAGCGAAAAGAAAAAGGAATGAGCCCATGGTTGCTCCATCCAAAAAGAAAAGAGCTCTCATCATTGGGGATGAAGATGATGAGGATGACCTCACCATTTCTGCTATAGCATTGAAGAAGCTAAGTCGTTCTATTCCAGAATCAATGGAACGACAGGAGAAAGAAGCAGAGGAAAGAGAAGAAGAAGAAAAAGAAGAAGAAGAAAGAGAAGCAGAGGAAAAAGAAGAAGAGGAGAGAGAAGCTGAAGAAAAAGCAGAGGAGGAAAGGTTTGAAAAAGAAAAGAAGAGAGAGAAAACCAAGAGGAAGAAGAGCATGAAAACACTCTTCTCCACCTGAAGCCATAGAAACAAGGGGAGATGAGGAGCAAAGAGGAAAACCTCCTATCCTGTTACCAGTGAAGGAGTCAGTCGCTCTCCAGCAGATCTAGAGAACATTTATGCCTCTCAATTTCCTGAGGAGGGTCATTATGCTTCATCGCCAAATCTGCGTGATTATGCTGATATTCCATTGTCTGCCTTTACTCCATCAGATCGTGCTGAAGCTAGTATGCAGACTGATAATATAGCAGATTTTTGCAGAATTATTGATGTTCTCTTGGAAATGCGAGGTCAGATATATGCCTTGGAGTGCGAGGTTCAGAACTTGAAGAATGCTGGACAAGTTTCTTTCGTTTCCTTGTCTGATCAGATTCAAGCCCTTTCTACTCAAATTCAAGCCAATGCTAAAGGTGAAGAAGTGGCTCATCTAAGGAAAGACTTGAAAAAGCCGGAAGGCATCATTCAGTCTATGGGAGATTTCCAGCTTGTTCGCGTTCCCAAGCAAATTTGACTTCATTCTATTCCATCTCAACCTTTTTTATGATGACAAAAAGGGGGAGAGATGCAAGCTTTGAAACTTTGAACAATTTAACTTGTTGAATTTTTAGTTTGATTTTTGACTTGTGTGTCTAGATAAGGACTGAATGTGGATTTGGATTTGATTGATGCTTTTATTTTAAGTATTATTGATATCTTATGAATGGCTTTACTCTCATGCAAGACTAACCTATTTTCTGTGGTTGCAAATTCTAGTGTTATCATTAAGTCATTAATCTTTATGAGATATTCATATTACTTGAGTAATGTTTTGTAGGTCAAAGTTATTCAAATCTGCAGGAAAGTTTTATCACCATCAAAAAGGGGGAGATTGTTGGAGAAATCTTTCTGGAATATTTTCAAGCTGACAAAACGTTTCTATCAGTCTAGTCTAAAGATTTGCAGACTCTACTATTCAAAGTCTCGAAGACTTGTAACTGCATGGACTCAAGACTTAAAGTCTATTCTCAGTGACAGTTTCTAATCCGTTGAAGAAAGGCTATATAGAACTGAGTGCTTCATTAAGGCTATATAGATCTCTTGGCTGGATGTGACATAACGAATTCCTTTATTCGAATCAAGATTGATTAAGGATCCGATGATTGGTGGAGTATTCTTGGAAGGTTCTACTTATGGAAACCAAGATCCGGATTGTATGGGCGAGCAGAATTGATGGGCTATCGACATGTTCCTTTAATAGCTCGAATGATTTTCCTAATTGATTATGTCCAACGGGAAGATTGGAAAAATTCATTTGGTAAGTGCCAACAGGTATGATGGCATAAAGGAGTATAAAAGGAAGACATTCCAGTTGTTCGATGTAGTGCACGATAGAATAATTCCAAAGTTTGAAGCTCCTTGATTAGTAGTCAATTCATTTACTAAGCGAAATCTTGTACGCAAAAGAGAGTTTATATTTCGAGATACCTTGAGGAAGTGTGGTAGAACATCTACACTGTGGAATCAAGAGAAAGCATTGCTGTAACATCTCTTTTGTTCATAGTGGAATCCAGCCAGTGGGCTATCAGTGCAGAAGAGTGGACATAAGCTTGGAATAAGCCGAACCACTATAATCATTGTGTTCAATTTTCTCTTCCCTACTCTCTGTTTTACTTTGATCAGAGTTCGTTTTGTTAACTAAAAGAGAGCTTTCGTTCTATTATTTGCCTAGTATTGCTTTCATATCTCAAGAAATTATTTTTACACCTATTCACCTCCCTCTAGGTGCTTATACTAGCTATATCAGATCATGGTACGCGTTTTCTCAATATGTTCCTTTATTTTTTGTCTGCAATTTTTCTTAGAGGACTATATGAAAATGAAGCCAGACATTCGCCCTGGCCAGCATACCGAATTCTGTTACATACATGGAATGCAATTGATCTAGAGAAAACCCTTTTCTTTGCAGCATTGGATGGCTCCGTCGAACATGTCCCTAATCCCGTACTTATACTCGAAATCGGCGTCCAACAGCTTCCTTGACGAAAGGCTGGCGAATCTGGGGCCTTTCACTTCCTTCAAGGACCTGCAAGGATTTGAAAAACTTTACTTTGACTTCAAGAACAGCAATAGTAGATCTGTTAGATCATGAAATGAGATATGACATGACTTACTCTGGCAAAGGGTATATGAAACTCCGGGTATCTTTCCGAATAAACTTGGACATCTCTTCGATGGTCATCGTGGCCGAGGAACAGATGTACCACCCCTTGGCATCGGGGTGCTCGAAGAGGAAGATGTGTGCTCTCACCACATCGTCCACATGAACAAGAGATATTTTGAGGAGAAAAGAGTAATCATTCTCATTCCCTGATCATTTCGAATGGGATTATTGCAGCCAAATTAAGATTTTAGAAAGGGTGTGTCATCGAAATGAACATGAACATATGCATTGATAGATAATAATAGTCTTGCCTTCCTTTGGCTTATATTTGATATTGAGCAGAGAAATGTTGTCAAATTATGGAATTTCCACATCCGTTTGGTGACCAAATCAATCAAAATAGTCATGAATTTGACCATGGCATGGTACGAGGGAAATTGTCCAAAAATTCTAAAACCTATTGTATAAAGGCTAATTCAATCTTAGATATTTCAATTATACCAATTTAGTTATAAATATTTGGACAATGTGTCAATTTAGTCATCAACCTCTTAATTGTGTCAATTTAGTCCTAAAACTTTTGATGATATGCCAATGTTGCCAATGTAGTCATTTCGGCCAAATATCCAAATAATAAGTTTATGACTAAATTGATAAATTGGGAAAATACTAAAAAAAAAATCATAAACATATTGCATTGGTAAGAATTCTGTCTCAAATTTTTGATTAGATCAATTTACCTCTAAACCACATTGGTAACAATTTAGTCCATAAGGCCAATTTAGGGCAAAAACTACTGACGTGGATGTTAGCTATTCTATGTGACACGGTTGGTGCCAACATTGACATTTTTTAATTTTTGAATTTTTTATTTTCTTTTTTTCTTTTCCTTCTTCTTTTTTCTTTTCCACTGTGGCCAATGAGGGCCACCAAAACAAACCAACCGCCGACAAGGGTCACAACCCTTGTCTAGCCTCACCTAAATAAGGGAGATGGAGGAAAGAAATTCACTTCTCACCAATCCTTATTTGGGTTGAGCAAGAGTAGGTATGGCGGAGAAGACTAATCCCGTGGAAGACGCGAAGAGAAGGTGTGGCTACCTCATCAATGCGAACAAGCGATTGCCTCCCTCGATCACCAATTCTTGGAATCACACTCCTCAAGCTGGTCAAGTTCAATATCTCTTTCCTCTCTCAATGTGCTTCTTCTTCTTCTTCTTGGGATTCGCCTCTCAAGTCAATCTCTCTCGGCGTAGGAGAGATGTGCCTCACTAGGGCCTCGTTGGCCATGGGTGAGGCCACCTTTGTTAGTGAGGCTAGCCTCGCCCGATGGTTGAGGTGTCCTTGTCCATTACTGCCTGCACCCCACCTCCATAAAATATGAAAAAAGAAATTAAAAATTAAAAAAAAAAAAAAAAATGTTGATATCAATGTCAACCGTGCCATGTAAGACAGATGGCGTCTTTATCAACAATTTCCGGCCTAAATTAACATGATGGGCTCAATTGATACCACTATGAATTGGTTTAAGACTATTTAATTGGTCCAATTGAAAAGTTTATGATCATATTAGTACCGATATAATAGGCTTAGAATATTTTTGGTGCTTTTCCTTTGAAAATTTTCAAAAGGTTAAGAATAAAATTGATACAAAGAAAAATTTAAGACTAAATTAGCAAATCTTTAAAAGATTTAGGACTAAATTGGTACAATCAAAATGTTTAAAACTAAATTGACTATCATACAATAAGTTTAGGACTTTTTGCATAATTATCTCGGTACGTGTAGTAAATTAAGATTGTCTGAATCACTAGTTATGAGAGTTCTACTGTGGATCGTGTGATATGTTTTGTGCAGCACATACCCAATCCCAAAGCCACCACAATCTGAACAGATCCGGCGAATTTGGGACAAATGAAGGGTCCGTGGATAAACGTGGGAGCCAATGTCACCACTTCCAGTCCGTGCCTCTCTCCAAACTCGAGGACCGCCTTTTCTGTCATTGTCTTCTAGATTCCGTACGCTCCAAACTTCGTCATTTCTCTGAGGGACTCGACATCGGTCCAGGAGTCCTCATCCAGTGTATCGGTGCTGGAGTTGTGTCGAACCGCAGAAGCACTCGAAGTGTCCACCACCCGCTTCACGGTCTTGGAGTTCAAACAGGCCCATCAATTGTGTTGCGAATAAAAGCTTCAAACGCTTGACAGGACATCAATGTTTCACTGGTAGAAACTAGTCCAGGAAAAATCAACTATTGCAGCACTTGACTTATTCAGGAAACACTCTGAATTACACCATAAAACTTAGCAATATGGACTGCAAGACAAGCTAATTCAAGAGAGAGAGCGAGTTTATCTGCGGAACAAGAGCAAAGAAATTCTACTCTAGCCACCTCCGCATAGGGTAAATGTACACCTCAATCATATATAAGAGAAACCAGATCATCAATGACCAATTCCATTGCCATTAACTTAACCCGTATTTAGTTCATCTTGTGCTTCCTCATGCTTGAAAAAGGGTTGCTAAACTCCCTAAAAGAGGACAAATACACAAGTTTTTCTGCACTTATTTCTCCACATGCACCATACCATTGAAGCACACTGATAGTTTAGGAAAAAACTGATGAGAACAAATAAATTTATCTGAGGCGTGCAAGCATAAGCACTGTCCTTAAGGATAATTCCGCCCCTCGGAGTGCAAAACTCGATGCGATAGGCTTCTAACGGCTATCCTCCCAAAATACAACAGATCTTCTTCTATATTCCGCACTGAATATTAGAAGAAACAGAAACAACGTTGTGTATAACCCATCAAGGAAAATGAAAGGAAAGATTTCAAAAGAAAGACTATTCTCTATTTCATTCAGTGTATATTTTTAAGGTTGCCTTATGAGATGTTATATTCAAACAAAATAGAGCCGTTAAAAGAGCTGTTATAAAATAATGAAAAATTTATTTGAGAAATAAATTAAACGATACAAAACGATTGAAAAGCCATTATATGACCGTTAAAAATAATGATGGTCTTCAATGCGGTCACAATTATTATCGAAGTTATTGTTGTAAATATTTCAAAATATTATTGAAATATCCAACAATCCCCCACATATTTCAAAAGATTTTGAAAATAAAAAATTAATATGATGCTAGGTTATTTGAGTGTAATGCATCGGAACTGGTGCTTGTTAGGCTATGAACTAGCCCTTGCAAAAATGAAATATAATTCATGAAATTTTGGTGAAGTTTGGAACTTCTATGAATCAAAAAATTTCTTTTGTGAATTATAATTTTCATCAATCACATTGCACTCCCACAAACTTTGTTGTTCAACGCGGTTTTCCACTAATAAGTCATGCGCGTGCTTGGTTTATTCATAAGTGCTTTAGAGATTTTCACCAAAAATTCTCATAGGAGCGACCCCACTCTACACTTATATAGGTGAGTCCATCAAGTGTATTCTGCAACTTAATACACCAACAATAATGGTTATGGAATTTCATTAAGAGCTTAACTCAATCTCTTTTTTCCTTGTAGTTTTGCACCTTTCTCATCTTAGGATGGACAATAATTTTTAATAGTTCATCACTAGAACAACAAGTGACTTGTTATTACCCATATGAACCTAATTCATGGGATCGCCAATCACATAAGTTGGGTTACCATCACTATTGCTTTTCCTCAATTGGCTTAAGTCTTATTCCCATCGATGTGTCATAAATTAATTTTCTTCCCACAGGTTTAGTTAAAGTATCGGCCAAATTCACTTCTGACTTTACAAAATCGATGGATATAATTTCATCTTTAAACAGCTACTTTACTACATCATGTCTCAATCAAATATGTCTATTTTTACCATTGAAAGTTTTATTCTTTGCAATGACTATTGCCACTTAGCAATCACAGTGCATAGACACAGAATGTGTCGGTTTCATTTTCAAAGGAATATCCGCTAAGAAGTTCCTTTTAACCACTCAACCTCATTGCTAACTAATTCTAAAGTCA
The DNA here is from genome assembly GCA_014182575.1 of Eucalyptus decipiens. NCBI lineage: Eukaryota > Viridiplantae > Streptophyta > Magnoliopsida > Myrtales > Myrtaceae > Eucalyptus > Eucalyptus decipiens. The sequence continues at coordinate 18,298,177 of CM024613.1, forward strand.
CAAACTCTAACTCCATGGTGGATTTAGCAATTATTATTTGTTTGGCTGACTTCCAAGTTACAGCACCTCCACCAAGGGTAAACACATATTCACTAGTGGATTTTGTCTCATCTGAATCCGAAATCCAATTAGCATGACTGTATCATTCAATACAGCGGGAAATCCACTATATAAAATACCATAATTCATGGTTCCTCTCAAATATTTCATTAATCTACTCAAAGCAATCCAATGATCATCATTAGGATTTTGTGTATATCTGCTCAGTCTACATACAGCATAAGCTATATCAGGTCGAGTATAATTCATCAAATTCATCAAACTCCTAATAATTTGAGCATACTTAAACTGAGCCACACCATCTCCTTTATTTTTCATTAACTGGATATTAGAATCATAAGGAGTATTCACAAGTTTGAAATCAAAATGATCATATTTTTTAAGTAGCCTCTCCACATAATGCGCTTGAGTAAGCGTTAGGCCACTATCACTCTTTATGATTCTAACACCCAAAATAATATTAGCTTCCCACATGTTTTTCATATCGAATTTAGAAGTCAAACAACATTTTGTTTCATTAACTACATCAATATACGTACAAAAAATAAGCATGTCATCAACATATAAGCTAATAATTATAGATTCACCATCCATAGTTTTTGTGTATACACATTTATCTACTCCAATAGAGAAAAATCCATTACTAACTAGAACATCATTAAATTTCCCATACCATTGCTTTGGCGCTTGCTTTAAGCCGTATAAGAATTTAACAAGTATACAAACTTTGTTCTCTTGGCCAGGAAAAATACAGCCCTCAGGTTGCACCATGTAAATTTCCTCTTCCAAATCACCATTTAAAAAAGTAGTTTTAATATCCATTTGGTGAACAATAAGTTTGTAAATAGAAGCCAAAGCAATTAAAACACGAATTGATGAAATTCTTATAACTAGAGCAAAAGTGTCAAAATAATCAACATTTTGTTTTTGACTAAAACCTTTTGCACCTAATATTGCTTTATATTTATCAATAGAGCCATTAAGATTATATCTTCTTTTAAAAATCCATTTACAACCGATTGGTTTTGCACCGGGTGGTAAATCAACTAATTTCCAAGTTTGATTTTGTAAGATAGAATTAATCTCGATTTTTATAACTTCTTTCCAAAAATTGCTTTTTGAGGAAGATATTGTTTCAGAATAAGTCAAATGATCATTATTGATAAGATAAGTATAAAAATCATTCCCAAAAGAAGTTTCTTTTCTTATTCTTTTGTTCATTCTCAATTCATCATTTGAATTTTCGAAAACATTTTTATGAAGAGATGCATGAGAAATATTATCAACACTTAATGGAAAAATATGCTAAAAAAATTCTGCAGTTTTTGTCTCAACTATAGTATTATTATCAAGCACGTCACTTTTTAATACAAGAAATCTATATACAGCACTATGTTCAGCATAACCAATAAACATGCAGTCAGATGATTTAAAGCATATTTTCCTTTTCTTAGAATTAGGAAGCATAACTTAGCAAGACACCCCGACATTTTCAAATATTTCAAATTAGGATGTAACCTTTCCAAAATTCATAGGATGTTTTACCTGTTTTCTTATAAGGTATTCTATTTTGAATGTGCATGCAGATAAAATAGCTTCACCCCATAAATTATTTGGAGCATTAGAACTAACAAGCATAGAATTCATCATCTCTTTCAAAGTCCTATTTTTTTCTTTCAGCTATGTCATTAGATTCAAGGGAATAAGTAGGTGTAGTTTCATGAATTATTCCTTCATTTTCACAAAATTTGTTAAGCAATACATATTCTCCACCTCTATCCGATCTAATTCTTTTTATCCTTTTATTCAATTGATTTTCTACCTCAACTTTATACAAAAGGAACATATCAAAAGTTTCATCTTTATGCCTAAGCAAATAAACTTTAGTAAATCTAGAATAATCATCAATGAAAGTCACGTAATATTTTTTACCTCCTCTAGTCATAGTTTGTTTTAAATCTCTTAGATCAATATAAATTAAACTCAACAAATCAGATTCTCTATTTATAGAAATACAAGGCTTTTTTGTTAATTTTGTTTCGGCACATATTATACATTTATTAAAACATGGGTTTTTAATTCTAGAAATTAAACCTTATTTTTGCATTTTCTTAATATAAGAAATACTAACATGACCTAATCTACCATGCCATAAATCAACAGATTCAGCAAAATAAGCGAAAGCAGTAGCATTTTCATTGATAACATTAGAAACATTAAGAAAAAAAAGTCCTTGATTACAATAACCCTTTCCCACAAAAACATTATTTTTCGCCATTACAATCTTGTCAGATTCAAATAACACATTCACCCCAACCTTTCCTAAAAGCGCTACTGAGACCAGATTTGCCATTATATTAAGGACATGTAATACATCATTCAAGGCCAAAGTCTTGCTAGATGTGAGCTTGAGAAGAACGTTTCATTTCCCAAGAACTTGAGTTGTTCTTAAATCATCAAGATAAATAATTTATTCTCCTTTCCCTACTGGCGTGTAGAAGGAAAAGACATTTTTGTTTGCATAAATATGCCTGGTAGCACCTGAGTCTACCACCCACTCTTTCACATTGGCCACAATGTTGGCTTGGGAAATAATCGCAACAATTATATCATTAGAGTCATTTGCTTTAACAAAATTGACTTTTGGTTTAGCAGGATTGTCATTTCCCATTATTCTCTTTCTACAGTGCGCTGCATGATAATCTAATTTTCCACAAACAAAGCAAGAGCCTTTTTTTTTTTTAAGGTGGGATGAGCAACCTTAGGTTTGTAATCAAGTTTTTTGTTATAGTACATGTTTTGGTGATGTTGAAATTTGCCTTGCACCAAATTTTTCCTAGTAGCAATTTCCTTAGCTTTGGCAGCTTTGATCTCCTTGCAAGTTGTATCCTCAATGATAATATGCACGATCAGATCGGCTAGTGACAATTGCTTGTTCTTGTACTTGAGTTGTTGCTTGTAGTTATTCCAAGACTCGAGGCAACTTTTCAATCAACAGGCCCGCAAGAAATTCTTCTTGTAAATTGATGTTTTCCGCCTTCAAGTCCTCCACTAGCTTGTGATATTCATTGATTTGTGTTTTGATCTCCTTATCATCGGACATTTCCCATCGATAATAATTTTTTATTACAAATTTTTGTCTGCCTACATCTTCGGCCGTGTACTTTGCAGTTATGGAGTCTCATGTTTGTTTCGCTTCCTTGTACAAATAGTAGACATTAAACAATTCATTAGAAAAAGTACTAATAATTGTGTGCCTACATACCTTATTAGCATGTATCCATTGATCTCAAAGCTTGTTATCAATTGGTTCGGCCTCCATAAGTGCGAAAGCCACACCGTGCACATCTAGGATAGAGAAAACCCTTTCTTGCCACTTTATGAAATTGTTGCCATTGAAAACTTAGATCTTCAATATGTTGGGGAATGGTTTGGCATAGGACATATGTGGTAGTGGTAGTAATGCAACTGGATTGGTGGAGATTGAGGCATCAATAACAATATCAACTTGATGCTCCATGGGACTTATCCTTAAGATTGTAGGAAAAACTGATGAGAACAAATAAATTTGTCTGAGGCGTGCAAGCGTAAGTACTATCCTTAAGGATAATTCCACCCCTCGGAGTGCGAAACTCGATGCGATAGGCTTCTAACGGCTATCTTCCCAATATACAACATACCTTCTTCTATATTCCACACTGAATATTAGAAGGAACAGAAACAATATTGTGTATAACCCAGCAAGGAAAAGGAAAGGAATGATTCAAAAGAAAGAATATTCTCTATTTCATTCAGTGTGTATTTTTAAGATTACCTTATGAGATTTTATATTCAGACAAAATAGAGCCGTTAAAAGAGTCGTCAATTATGTGACCGTTAAAAATAATGATGGTCTTCAATGCGGTCATAACTATTTTTTTTTTTTTTTTTTTTTTTTGTATACCTAGGGAACCTCCACGCGCCGCTTTGCGGCGAAGTAAACCCTAGAGGAATAAGAGAGTCACTACCACCATTTCTGTCTGGGCAAGTCGTGGGTTCCTTTCCAACAAGACAGACGACGCAAGGATTCGAACTCCAAACCTCTCATGAAAGGAACTGAAACTCAACCACTACGCCGTCACCATGGGTGGTGTCATAACTATTATCGAAGTTATTATTGTAAATATTTCAAAATATTATTGAAATATCCAACGGATAGTCCCACGTTCAAGCAGGAAAAAAAGATTCTTACCCGGGTCTGTTCTGATGGTGGTCTGGACCGAGTAGCCACGTTCAAGGAGCCTCGTGATGAGCCATGACGCGATGAAGCCAGTACCACCCGTCACGCACACTGTGCCTTTGTCGCTCTCCATAGCTCGGAGATGTGAAAAGCTTGAAGTTTCAGAAAGCAGCAAACTTCCCCGAGGGCGACCTTGATGTTTTGGCTGGCAAGAGTGTCTGCACGCATGTCACGGGCCGATACTTGAGATCGAACCGTCCGCCCCTTACTAGAGTCAGCTTAAATTCGATGTTCCCCTCGACCTATCCCTGATTCGACCCACCCCAGATCCACAACCAGTCTGCTTTTCATGCTAGTAGAGAGAGGTTATTACAGGTAGTCAACCTCTACAACCCAATCTAACCCCCTCTTTTTTCAAGGACCCACTTGGTAGATGCGTATATAATGGGTCTTCCTTCTTTTATTTATTTAAGCTTCAGGAGCATTGCATCCGTCACTCCTTGTCGGACTCATTGACAATGTGGTGGCATGCACAATAAATCGTACATGGGCGGTGTTTTAAAACGTTGGGAAAAGGTTTCATAATCAATTTGCGTCCTCTCTTTTCAACAGTTACTTCAAATGCATCTGTCATCCAATGCTATTTTTGTCCAATCTGTCTACGAAATTATCATTTCCTTTCTGGAATATAACAAAAGACAGGGAAGCTTGGACACATGAAAAATTGAGCAGGAGATAAGCCCAAAAATGAACCCGATACATATGATTAATGTGATTCGGCCGGGTATGCCTACTCCACGAGGAAAGATGGACAAGATGTTCGACTATGATCAACAATAGTAGATCAATTCTGTGGTCCTGATTACATGAGTATAAAAAACTGTGAGGCAGATCAATTTTCACGGGTCGTGCTAGATACATGGTACGCGTTTCCTCAACATGTTTCTCTGTTTTTGTCTGCATTTTTCTTAAGAGGATTATATGATACGAACCCAGGACAGATCAGTAACAGAAATAGGTCACACTGTATGGCATGATGCCAGTTTATTACTTTGAACATTACTATGTTCGGCCTGAGGTACCGAATTCTACCATATGCATGGAACAGAGATTGATCTAGAGATAGCCCTTTTCCTTGCAGCACTGGATCGCTCCATCAAACATGTCCTCGATCCCGTACTTATACTCAAAACCGGCATTCAAAAGCTTTCTCGATGAAAGGCTGGCAAGCCTAGGGCCTTTCACTTCCTTCAAGGCCCTGAAAGGATTTGAAAAACTCTGCTCTCAGTTCAAGAACAGCAATAGTAGATCTGTTAACATCATGAAATGGGATACAACAGGACTTACTCCGGTGAGGGTATCTGAAACTCCGGGTATCTTTCCGAGAGAAATTTGGACATCTCTTCGATGGTCATCGTGGCCGAGGAACATATGTACCGGCCCTTGGCTTCGGGGTGCTGGAAGAGGAAGATGTGCGCTCTCACAACATCGTCCACATGCACGAGAGAGATTCTGAGGAGAACAATGTACTCGTTCTCGTTCCCTGATAATTTCAAATGGGATTTTCCACAATCAAACTAAGACTTAAAGGAAGCGTGTATCATTGAAATAAACATGAAGATTTGGGCGGCACGGCTTATAGTCTTGTCTTCCTTTGTCATACATTTGACATTGAACGGAGAAATGCTGTCAAATTATGGAAATTATGCATCACTTTAGCGACCAATCAATCAAACTGGTCATGAATTTTACTATAGTATGTAAGGTGTATCCCGGCAAGTTATTGCAAGATCTATCTATCATATTGACCAATATTACTTATACCCCCAATTATGTGAGTCTCACATGATCAACGGTCTAGATATATTTCACATACCTAATACCAAAGCCAGCGAATTCCGGACAGATGAGGCGAACTTGGGACAAATGAACGGTCCGTGGACGAATGAGGGAACAACCGTCACCACTTCCAGGCCGTGCCTCTCTCCAAACTCGAGAACCGCCTTCTCGGTCAATGTCTTGGAGATTGCATACGAAGATGCAAACCTCGTGATTCCTCTGATGGAGTCAACATCGCTCCAAGAGTCCTCGTCCATTATATCAGCGCCGGAGTTGTTAAGTTGAACAGCTGATGCGCTCGAGGTGTACACAACACGCTTCACGGTCTTGGAGTTCAGGCAGGCCCTCAGGATGCCTAACGCTCCATCGATGCATCTTTTGGTGACGACTGGCTCTGGCTCTCTGTCCTCAAAATCCACCGGGGTGGCGACGTGGAAGACTCCGACACAGCCATCAATGGCTGGGCTGAAACTCTCGGGGTCGCCGAGGTCGGCAGTGAGGATTTGGAGCCTTTCCGATGCTCCTGGCAGATTTTCCAAGAAGCTGATGTCTCTAGTGCCATCTGATCAGTACAAATCCGTCAATCGTGTCCCAAAATAAAAGCTCAAATATTTAATAGGATATGGATATGTCCTGTTAATAAGAGAAGCCGATCTAGAGAAAATCAGCTGATACAACATGGCTCATTCAGGAAATAATCTGAATAAACCATAAAACTTGTCAATATGGACTGCAAGGAAAGCTGATTCAAGAGAGCGTGAGAGAGTTCATATGTAGAACAAGAGAAGGCGATTTTGTCTTAGCCACCTAGGCATATGGAACATATTCATATCTGATCATATAAGAGAAATCTAATCATTATAAACCAAGTCTATCGCCATTAATTTAACCAGTATTTAGTCAATCTTATGCTTTCTCATGCATGGAAAGCAGCATATGATCTATGTCCGACTGTAATTCCGATCAAAAATTTTCCTTAACGCCGGAACTGGACAGAGTATAAAAAATTTCTGCAATAGCTAAAGCCCAAACCCTTTCCGCGTTTATTTCTCCACAAACACAGAACATTTGAAACGCATACGTATTGTGCATGCACAAACCGATCAGAGAATGTATGGACAGCAGTCACAGCACAGAACATCAGTCAAAAGAACTTTTAACACTGGACCAGAACTCATGCCAATTTCCATGTTCAGGCAGGAAAAAAGAAGAAAGACTTACCTGGGTCGGGTCTGACGGTGGTCCGGACCGAGTAACCATGTTCGAGGAGCCTCATGACGAGCCATGAAGCTATGAAGCCAGTACCGCCCGTCACGCACACCGTACCTCTGTTCCCCTCCATAGCTTGGACAAGTGAAGAGCTTCAAGTTTCAGAAGGCACCAAACTTTTTCGAGTGACCTTGATGTTTTGGCCAGCAGAGTCTGCTCGCGTCTTCCTTACAATGGACGCCACGTTGAAAAAGAGGGCCACGATGAAAAAGAGGGTGTAACCAATTCATTAAGCTTTCTCTCTAAGAGTTACATAGATAATAATGTCCGATTTGAATGATAACTGCTCCGTCTACTTTTTAACGATATGTCGCCCCCGTAGCCTAACACCTAAGTATCGGATGAAAAGAAATCTTTCTACATAAGGTAAAAGAATGCCTAAGACACTAGCTATTCAGAGATTTACTCACGTAACTTGAACTTATGACCTTGTGAAAGACAAGGCGGCTTCTCTACCACTGGGCTACCAGACTTGGTGGTACAACACCACGCTTCATATGCGAATTTATATATTCTACATTTTTTGGGTGGTCAAACTAATAGAGATATATATATATATATATATATATATATATATATATATATATATATATATATATATATATCTTTTATAACCTAATTTTTCATTTAAATGAAATAAATAATTAAGTCCATCACATTGATTATGAATCTATCTAAATCTATTGTATAAATGTCAATTCGGTCCTAAATTTTTCAATTTGGCCAATTTAATTATAAATCTTTTGACAATTTGTCAATATAATTATTTTAGCTAAATTTGGTTGGAAATAACTTATGTGGAGGCTAGTTGTCATGCGTTGCATAGTTTGGACTGTCTTATATTGCATAGCCAACACCAAAACCAAAGTGGACGATTTTTCCAATCTTTAAAAAAAAAAATCTTTTTTTGTATTCATTTTAATTCTATTAGTACCTGGAAATATTTGTAACATAAGTTGTAGGCCCTAGCTCATTCTGAAGAACTTCTCATTCAAAAAAACTTTTAGCTCCTTTTGGGTCAAACATTTGGTCTTGTTATTTTTGAACTTCCCAATCATCCTTTTCTTGTCTTTCTTTTCTTCTTTTTTCCTATTTTTCTCCTACAGTTTGAGGCCTTTGCGATGGCCACAAGGGTCACTAAGGGCTCGTGGGACCTTGCCAACCACATTGAGGGTGTCACAGTCCTCGCCTAAGTCTAAATGAGGTGAGGGCAAGTGTGCCATACTATAGTTCCATGTAGTTGACCCTTCCCCCGCTTGGATTGGCTTGAACCCTTACCCAGCGACCTATGCTAGTCATTGTTGAGACCCTAGACTGATGAAGGAAAATAGGAAAAAGAGAATAAATGAAAAAAAAAAGATAAAAATTCAGAAAAATTTATAAGAAAAAATATATAAATCATCCATTCACATAAATATCTAGTATCCAAGTAAGTGATTTCGAGTTAAAATTAACCAAAAAAATATATTAGTAAATTGTAAAAAGATCTAAACTAAAATTGATCATATTAAAATATTTAAAAGTGAATTCATCATCGTATAATAATTTTAAGACAATTTTGACAATTTTTCTGAAATCGATATATATACTTGGCATTCTAGAAAAGGACGACCATCTTGCTTTTCAATGGGTAGGGAAGGAAATATGTCTTCCATTGTCCTGCTCAAATTATTAGTGGGGGTTGGCGCTCAGTGTCAATCCAACACGAGAGGGGCCCCCACATACTGAAGGCCCTATTACTTGTCAACATTCTATCAAATTTGGACTTTTGTTAAAGAAGTTGCACTTACCATTATTGCCCGACATGTGTCAGTCATTCACGCGATCTTTTCCTCTTATGATAAAACTGTTGAAAACTGTGCCGCCCCGACGGGCAGCCCCCAATAATTCACACGTTAGTTTACGTGGAGAAATTGATTACTGGCAATCTTTTTTCACAATAAGCTATTATTTTTATAATAATCCAATGATTATTATCTCAGCAAAGTCCATTTATGCATGCGATCTTTGTCGACAATTGCTGGTGGCGTAGCGTTCACGAAAACCCATTGTGGTGTCGCTATCCTCCGACCACCTACCCACGACGAGGATCATGATTGCCGGATCCGACTCCAGCCACTATCAATAAAGCAGAGTGGCCAGGGTCAGATCCGGATCTATTTTCGACGGGCTCAGTGCCGGGGCCTGGTTAGGGCCGATTAGCACACGGGTCTGCGAAGTACATAATTCGACTTCATCGTGCTCGACTCATGTAAGATATCGATGATAGACCTTGTAAGTTCATTATACAACGTGCATACCGTGCATAAGTACATACATAAGTATCCTTAGATCAGATAAAAGCCGAGATCTGAACGAGTTGGGTGCACCTTCAAACGCAGCCGTTTTCTCTGCAGCTCCGAATAGCTCCATCGAGCATGTCCTCGAGGCGGTGCTTGAACTCGAAGCCGATGTCCAAGAGCTTCCTCGATGAAAGGCGCGGCATCGAATAACCTCTAATTTCCTTGAGAGCGCTGAAAATTTAGCCCTCTTCGTTAGTGACAAACCGATGGTATTGCACAACCTTTTTAAGTACTTAGAATTTTCGAAATATATAAACATTGTCAATTTGTAGATTTGCATACAATTTCGACTCCATGTACAATCAGATCACTTCGAAATAAAGAAAACATATATTCAAGAATTCTTGAAGAGGAACATGAGAACTGAAAAACCTTACCCCGGCGATGGCACCGGAAGTTCCGGGAACCTCTGGGAGAGAAGCTCGGCCGTCTCTTCGAGGGTGATCACGTCGGAAGAGCAGATGAACCTGCCTTTGGCCGGAAGGTGTTCGAAGAGGTAGATATGCGCCCTCGCCACATCGTCTGGATGTACCACCGATGTCTTGGATAAACACACATTCTTATATGGGTTTGCGTCTCCTGCAATATATTAAGGTGCATGAAAACCCTAATTTCGCATTTTAACTCGAATGAATAATCAAAATTCGTGCTCGACACTAGGCCGAGGCTCTTTCACCATCCGACTAATTCCTATCATCGCGACGATTCCTCATCACCCGCACCGAGAAATGATCTAGGAGTGGCCCGAAGAGAATGCGCAAGTGTAATGCAATTCGATTGTCAGATCCATACCCAAGACCATGGCCAGTGCTATGCCAATTGAGGCCGGAAGCTTGGGGCAAAGGAATGGGCCAATCATGAAGGAAGGAACCACCACCACCACATCCAGCCCCATCCTCGCCCCGGAATCGACAACCGCCTTCTCCGCCAGCGTCTTGGAGACCATGTATGGCCCTTCAGCCGTCTTCAGTCTCCTGACCATTTCGACGTCAGTCCAGAAGCCCTCGTCCATGGTCTCTGCGCTGGTGGCGTTCCCGTGCACAGCGGCGGAGCTCGACGTGTACACCACCCGCCTCACTGTCCCAGCGCTCGAGCATGCCTTCAGGATGCCAACCGCCCCGCGGACGGCTCTCTCCGTGACGACGGCCTCTGGCTCCCGGCCGTGGAAGTCGATGGTGGCGGCCATATGGAAGACGCCGACGCAGCCCTCAAAGGCGGGGGCGAAGCTCTCGGGGTCGCTGAGATCGGCGTGGAAGATCTGGAGGCTTTGGGGCCCTTTCGCGAGGTTTGTCAGGAAGCTGATGTCCCTCTTGCGATCTGCATGCCAGGGAAACACAGAATTCACTGAAAGAAGCAAGCAAACAATCTCGAACACATCCATGTACCCAAGCCGGATCGAGTCGCGATCCGCCGTGCTTACCCGGGTCAGGACGGACAGTGGCCCGGACCGAGTAACCCTTCTCGAGGAGCCTCATGATCGTCCATGTAGCCAAGTATCCAGTCCCGCCCGTTACACACACCATGCCTTTATCGCTCTCCATCAACGACTCTCTCTCTCTCTCTCTTTCTCTCTTTCCCAAGCTAGCTTGTGATGGAGATGGTGCTTTTTATGCTACTGGAGAGAGGTGGCCGACAGTAGCCAGGAAATAATGTTAGCTATTTCGTCGCATATGTAACAGGGTTTGTGGACATCCATTATTAGATCCTGAAGTAACTCGCTTAAGAGTGTTCGCTTTGGCCAATTCCGTGTCGAGCTTCGTGGTTGTGTCCTTTAACAAACGGGGAAGCAATTTCTCAGAGGAGGTTACCTATCCTGGAAGTGCCTTAATTTGGGCTCGCTTAACTTTGAAGTTTCAAAGCAAATCTTAACATTATATCAAAAAATGCCTCTGTAAATTAATTTTTACACACGTCTCAAAATAGCTTTCTCCTCTATTAAGTACATAGTTCGATTCATTCATGCACCATTCACTATCCTAGAAGCCTATCATGAGCCATTCATTGTCTAGGCCTTCTAGCCCTAGCAACTACTCCCCGCTCTTATCGGACCGAGTTGTTATTGAAGGGTTTATTATATTGGGCTTAAGGCCCTGTCCGCCCAAGTTGGGCCCAAAAGGCCCGGCCCAAGGGAATAGGGCCCGTGGAGGGGGAAGGTATAAAAGGGAAGAGAGAGAAAGAGAAGACAACGTTTTTGCAATTTAACGTACGTCTTTTCTTTTCTCACGCTCTCTCTCTCCCAAAAGGAAAAATAGTAAGCATACGGCGCGCTTTTCCTCCCTTCAAGGCTTCATCGGATCGAATTGCTCAGTTTCTCTTCCTCCATCAACATCGGTGTTTAATCTGTGGTTAAAAGGTACGCTCGAATCCGTGGTGTGCTTTAGGATCGGTGATGCGTGTTCGTTTTCCCGGGCTTCGTATTCCGCATTGATTTAGGGGTTCGATTTAGTGTCGAATCCACGTTTTCGGGGATCCGTTATTCCCAACATTGGTATCAGAGCCCGCTTTCATGTTTTCCCGATCTTTTTCGTGCTTTCTGATTGATTTTTCGCTAAAAGTTCTTCGGCCGTACGGATCGGGGCAAAAATCCCGACACCCGAGCGTTGTTCGGCCATTTTTCCGAGTTTGCGTAACTCGAAATCAAATTCTAATGGCATAGGAAGAAAGGCGACGTCGAGACGAGCCTGGCAACACCTCGAGCGCCACCGAGCGACGCCGCACGCGCCCACACGTGCGGCCAGAAGCCGCTGTGCGTGGGTGCGACGCGCCCGAAAGCGCTAGGTCGCCCAGGCGCGTGCAGCACACGCGCCCGTCGGCGAACCGGTGCGTGCGCGCCGCCGGCGGGCGAACCAGTACGCGCAGGTCCTCGGACCGACGCATGCTGACGTCAGCATGACATCACCCAACGGTAAGTAACCGCTGGGGTGACGTCATCGATGACGTCAGCAGTGACGTCGGTTGGCCGTGTGGTCACCGGCCGGCGACCCAACCGGCGACCCGACCCGCTGACGATGGCACGCGCGTGGCACGTGCATCGGTTCGTCCGACACGGTTCGATCGGGCGACCGGTTCGACCGGTCCGACGACCGGCGACCGTTGACCGACGACCGACCGTTGACCGACGACCGTTGACCGTTGACCGTTGACCAAAAAAAAAGTGGGGGGGAAGAATGTGTTTCTTTTTCAATTAAGTCTATGTGGGTTATAAGTAATCCCTTATTTTTGTTCTGCATTTGTTGCGGGAACAATGCCTCCCCGAGGTTGCGCACACCTATTCGCGCGATTCTGGATGAACAAAAGGCTAGGTGTCTAAGGCGATAGGCGGCGGCCCGATCATCGATGGGAGAGAGGTGACTTAATTGACCACGTCCTTGAAGTCAACGGGAAAATTCAACAGGTCATATGGAATGGTCGTCCTATGTCACAGTCAAAGATTGTGCGATTTTTCATAAGCACTCTTCCACCTGAACGGCAAGATGTGTTGAATTGCATATGGGATGTCAAGGAGCTGCTTCCTATAAGAAAATTGTGATAGATTTTGTAAATGAATATTATTGTATTGTTTCAAGGGAAAAGATCAAGAAATTGAACAAAAGAGGATCTTTCCGGTTCGTGTCTTGACTTTGTGTTAGTTGTATTGGCTGATTTTTGTTAAGTGTGTTTATGGACATATTATGTAATCTTGACTACCTAATTGTTGTTGATGAAGCAACCCATATATTGTTTGAATTAGTTGAAAGCGTTATTGTTTTATTTGATGTCAATTATCAATTGCTTTCTCGTTATTACTGATTCTTTGTGGGTAATTAGTGTGGGTAGTTTTAGAAGTTTTTGTAGCTTCATAAAATTGATTTTGCGTATGACAATTATGTTAATGATAATTTTAAGTTAGGATTTTTGGAGGATGATTAGAAACGTAGTGACCTTTTGATTATGAAGCCTTACTTGAAATTATTCATTAATATGATGGGTCTATGCAAATAGGGATGCATAAATGATAGGCATTAATAATTCGTGCATATTTGTCGATGTGTTCGGATCAATGGCTTGACCACAAAAAGCATAGTTGCCGAGCTGAACAAGGTGAAAAGCTCAATGGTGACAACTATGAGATATGGCACATGAAAATCAATATGTCTTTGGAAGAGCAAGAGGCACTTGAAGCTCTTAACGACCATGGTTGAACCCGAAGATGGAAATCTTTGCGCAGCACAAAAGAGATAAAGAAGCTTTTTTTGCTTGGAAACGAAAGAACTCTCTCGCTCGCATCACGTTGTTGAGCAGCATGGAAAATGATGTCATGCGGGAGTTTAGGCGTTTCGACAATGCCAAAGAAATGTGGGAGGCATTGGCGGTTAGATTTGGTCATACTTCGGTGACTCAGATTGAGGAGACAAACTCACTATTAGGTTTGACTCCTATAAGAAGCCTCATGGTCGAGACCATGAAGCAACATCTTAGAAGGATGTCAAACATGATAATTAAGCTGAAAGATGCTGGTCATGTCCTCACGAGATGAGCAGCGGAGTGCAAGCGGTGATTCGTTCCTTGCCTCAGAGTTGGGAGCATATGAAGGTGCACCTGACCCATAATGAGTCTATCAAAAATTTTGAGGATGCTGTGCGCCATCTTGAGCTGGAAGAGGACCGCCCCTTGGCGTCTAAGCCGGATGCTGAACTATATCATGCTAGCTCTAGCTCAAATGGAGCTTCGGGCTCCAAGCGCAAACGCCTAGCTGGTTTGATAAGGGAAAGGCAAGGAAGAAGCTGGTCCTTCGGGGAAGAAACCCAAGTTTAACCAACATGATAGAGGAAAGCGTCCTCGCATGAAGAAGCTCGCAAGGGTAAAATGCTACAACTGTGACAAGAAATGTCACTATGCTCGCAACTGTCGTGAGCCAAAGAATGTATGCACCCCTTGTACTAATCAGAACTTTACTCTTGTGTCGAGTTCTGTGTTTTTAACTGAGTCTAATCCTTGTGTGGTGTGGATTCGGGAGCGATGGACCATGTAGCGAAGGATAGAGGATCCTTCGTGGAATTCCGACAGTACCAAGCGGAACTAAGTGGATCTATGTGGAAAACAACTCCAGCTGAAGTGAAAAGAATTGGCACACCAACCGAACATGCGTGGTGGACGCACTTTGTTCCTTCATGATGTGCTTTGTATGCTCCAGGAGATTCGTCGAAATTTAGTGTATGTTTTAATGTTGGTTAGACTAGGTTTTAATGTGAACTTCTGTAATAGAGGTGTGAATTTGTTTTTGAATACAAATTACTATGGTTGTGGTTATTTTCTTGATGGTTTTATTGTATTAGATATTGATTATGTTAATGCAAATGTTTGTTATTCCCTTATCACATCTTCTAATACCTATGATAATGATGTGATAGTGTGGCATGCTAGGCTTGGTCACATTGGCCAACAACGTATAAATAGACTAGCCAAAGAGGGCTTGTTGGGCAACATTGAAAAAGTCGATTTGCCTATATGTAAGCATTGCCTAGAAGGGAAAACAACACGGAAACCATTTGGGAAAGGGAAAAGAGCTGAATTTCCTCTGCATTTAATCCATACTGATGTCTGTGGTCCAATGAATGTGAGAGGAAGGCATGGGGCTGTTTATTTCATCACATTTATTGATGATTATACTCAATTCGGATATGTCTATTTGATTTCTCACAAATCTGAAACAATAAGTTGTTTCAAAAGGTTTATGAACCTGGTAGAGAATCAATTATACAAGAAAATAAAAGCATTGAGATCCGATCGAGGTCGAGAATATTTATCTTATGAGTTCAGAAAATTATGTGATGAAAAAGGAATAGAAAGACAGTTGTCTATTCCATATACTCCTCAATTTGTTGCGGAGAGAAGAAACAAAACCCTACTGGAAATGGTTAAGTCCATGATGGCGCATGCTAACTTACCTATCACCTTTTAGAGTGATGCGTTGTTAACTGCCGCCTATATACTTAACCGTGTGCCTTCCAAATCAGTTGCTTCCACTCCATATGAGTTATGGACAGGTAGAAAACCGGACTTAAGTTTTCTTAAGCCATGGGGTTGTGCTGCCTATACACATGAGTCCTCTCACAAGTTTGGGAAATTGGGTCCCGAGAGGAAAGAAGAGTATTTTTATAAGGTACTCGGAACACTCAAAAGGGTATGTGTTCATAGGTGAGCAGGAAAGTGGGAGTATAACTGAGTTTGAATCACGGGATGTCACATTCTTAGAGGATGAATTTCCTAAGAAGGACGAAATAAGGGAAGATTGTTCCCTATTTGAGACCTTGGATCAGGATAATGATGTTAGTGGAGTTCATCCGAGTGGGAGTAATATGAGAAGTGATGAATTGAATTCAACTCATTTTCAATTGCAACCACATGATGAGACGACATCATCACTACCTAATCCAAGTGGGAGCATGATGGGGACTGATGTGCAAAGTGTACAATCTCCCATACGGCGAACAAGTCGCCAAAGTATTCCCCGTCGAGGTTTTGACATTGAAGGGAAACTTTTATGGTTGCTCCACAAGATGAAGATGAGCCAAGAAATATTAATGAGGCTCTGAATTGCCCTAATAAGGAAAAATGGATTAATGCAATGGAAGAGGAAATGGAGTCAATGAAATCAAACCAAGTCTGGGAATTGGTTGATCTTCCAAAAGGACGCAGAACTATTGGGAACAAATGGGTTCTCAAGATAAAACGAAAGGCTGATGGCTCGATAGAAAGGCATAAGGCTCGCCTTGTGGCGAAGGGGTATAATCAACAGGAAGGAATTGATTATGAAGATACATTTTCTCCTGTAGTGAGATTTACCTCAATTCGCATTATTTTGGCAATAGTAGCTAGTCTGGATCTTGAGTTATATCAAATGGATATAAAGACTGCTTTCCTCAATGGAGAATTAGAGGAAGAAATATACATGGAACAACCTACTGGTTTCATAGTGAAAGGCCAAGAAGAAAAGGTATGTCGACTTTTGAGGTCGATATATGGCCTTAAGCAGTCATCGAGACAATGGTATATACGTTTTCATAATGCCATAATGGCATATGATTTTACAATGATTGATGAGGATCATTGTGTATATATCAAAAGATCCAATGATCAATTTGTGATCATATCATTATATGTTGATGATATACTGATTGCCGGAAGCAATATGGAGTTTGTAAATACCGTCAAGAGTTGGTTATCTTCAAACTTTGAGATGAAGGATATGGGTGAAGCTGCATACATTCTTGGAGTTAAGATTTCAAGAGATTGTTCGAAGAGATCGTTGTCTCTTTCGCAAGAAACCTATGTAAATAAGGTTCTTGAGCGATTTCGTATGCAAGATTGTAAACCCATAGACACTCCTATTGCAAAAGGTGAAGGATTGAGCCATAAACTGTGTCCAGGGACTCCACAAGAAAAGGAACAAATGAAACATGTTCCTTATGCTAGTGCTGTTGGGAGCTTGATGTACGCTATGATGTGTACAAGACCCGACATATGTTTTGCAGTTGGAATGGTGAGTAGATACCAATCCAATCCAGGTCCAGCACATTGGAAAGCCGTTAAGAGAATACTGAGGTATCTGAAGCGCACTGCTGATTTCAAGTTGAATTACCAAGGAAATGATCCGCGACTTGAAGGCTATTCGTATACCGATTGGGGAGGAGATTTAGATGAAAGGAAATTTACCTCAGATTTGCTTTCTTGCGAGCAAAGGCGCCATATCATAGAAAGAAGAAGCAAACGTGTATAGCCTTGTCCACGATGGAAGCTAAGTTCGTGGCGTTATCAACAGCAGTACAAGAAGGAGTTTGGCTTAAGAGATTTTTGGATCATTTAGGTATTGTTGAGAAAGCTGTCGATCCATTGTTGGTTAACTGTGATAGCCAAGCAACTATAGCGTATACCAAAGATCCAAAGTATCATGGTAAGACCAAACATATAGATACCAAGTATAACTTTGTAAAAGATATGGTTGCACAAAAGGATGTGAACTTGCAGTACATATCTACGCATAGAATAGTAGCAGATCCTATGACAAAGCCAATACCTAGAGATGTGTTTTGTGGTCATGTAAAATCTCTAGGATTGCGTAGAGTCTGATGTACTGAATTGTAATTTCCCTGAGTTGTTCACATTTATGAAATTTTGTTTTTCATTGATTAATGCCTATGAATCTTTATGTGATCTTTATGCATTTTAATGCTCAGTGCATTACTTTAAGTTAAGAGGAGTATGTCGGACAGATATAAGATTAGCCCACTCACACGGGTAATCGCCTCTCTTTACTGTGTGATAAATAGAGATGAGACTGTTTTTAAGCTTATTATCTAGGTGATAATCGAGAGCTCAAGCTTAAAACACGTATGTCGCCTTAACTAAGTGTTAAGATGAGGACATAATACTTGAGATGTCCGAAAGTAAAATACCCCACATATTTTACTTTATCTGTCTATGATGCCAGATGTGAGTTCTGATGAATTTTGTGAATGAGTAGATGGGTGAACTCAAGTTAGACATTGGGTATGTCTGAACTATCATCTGTACGGTATTGAACAGTGTAGACATACGCTCCATGGGAAAGGAGTTAATACCGTAATACGTATTTCATACTACGTATGCATAAGACGACCAATAAGAGTGGCAAAAAGTTTGATCTCAACTTTTATGACGTGTGAAACTCTTGAGGAAAAGAGTTCATTAATTTTTGTCCCCTCATGACTCTTACTTATTCTCAAGATTTCTATTTAGTGTTTGCTATCTTAGGATGTTGCCAATGGTCATGAGTTTGATTCGATCTAATGGGATATTTCTAGAAAAGCAAGCTGAACTGAAATTGAGAGTTTGAAGGAAAGAGGAAGATCGATTTTGGAGAATCACATTGTAGTTTTGTATTCACTGGTCGACCAATTATGACTGTCTTTGTGATAATTATAATTGTGAATACAATATATATCATTGTTTAAAAGAGATCAAGAGAGATATAAATGTGATCGATCGATCTAGGGTACTGCATACTAAATCTACTCGGAGTGTGACGCCCATTATCAGCTGCTATATATTCCTAACAGATGTATAGCAACGAACTCTCAAAGTATACTGGTCGCACGGATTATTCACCAGTATGAATGTTGAAGAGAGGTAAAGAGAATCATGTTCGGCCCACCTTGTGCGAGTGGGAGATGAAGGGTTTATTATATTGGGCTTAAGGCCCTGTCCGCCCAAGTTGGGCCCAAAAGGCCCGGCCCACGGGAATAGGGCCCGTGGAGGGGGAAGGTATAAAAGGGAAGAGAGAGAAAGAGAAGAAAACGTTTTTGCAATTCAACGTACGTCTTTTCTCTTCTCACGCTCTCTCTCTCCCAAAAGGAAAAATAGTAAGCATACGGTGCACTTTTCCTCCCTTCAAGGCTTCATCGGATCGAATTGCTCAGTTTCTCTTCCTCCATCAACGTCGGTATTTAATCTATGGTTAAAAGGTACGCTCGAATCCGTGGTGTGCTTTAGGATCGGTGATGCGTGTTCGTTTTCCCGGGCTTCGTCTTCCGCATTGATTTAGGGGTTCGATTTAGTGTCGAATCCGCGTTTTCGGAGATCCGTTATTCCCAACAGTTATGTTTATAATGTAGGATCCATTATCGTTACTATTAGAAGATTTAAATTTACATATAGAGAAGATTGGCATTCGCTCTGACGGATGATGACCACTCCCGTTCCCCTTCCCCTTCCGCATACGCAACCATATGGAAAGCAAAGGACCCCCTTGAATAGTTTGCAAGCGATAGCATCAAAAAATTGGAGCCTTTACTCAGTCTAGAATCGCCGTGAAGACCAGAAATTTGAAGACCGAGCACTAGTACACCAGTCATTCCGGCACGGTCGAAATACTAATTCCTAGATGAACGGATTTCAACTTCATGCACGGTCGGATCATTGATAGTGTTGTGAATATGTTTCGAGTTTGAGCCCGTAATGAAACCGGACTAATGAGAATACGTGAACTTGATCACGTGCGAGTCAAATAGCGCATGTGAATTGGCCGAAATTATCAGAAGAAGATTGCATGCGGATCTATGAGCCGCAAGCGTGAAAAATGATGCCAGAAGAGAGCGTGCAGCCGCGAGAGGGAAAGTCCATTATTTTTTTATACCTCTTTAATTGCATGCACATGGACGTGCATGGATGGCAAGAAATGGACGTTGAAGACCAAGACCAAAAGTAAAAAGTTGTGGGCTTGTTTTGTCTTCTTTCGTTAACTCCTTGTTTCTTTCCTTTGCTCTTTCATTCAGCTGAAGGCAACGAAAAGAAAGAAAGGATAAAATATTAATTGAAGGAGTTGAACGTCCTGGAGATGATCCTGAAAGATGGCGGCCATCCTTCTTTTATGCTTATCTTCAAAGATTATGGGCGCACGTTTTCTGCCTCGTTAAATGCGTCCCATGTAAAGTGTGCATGCGTGCCCGTGAATTTTGGTGGGCGTCAGTGCTGACTGTGAGAGCCGAATGAGTTCACAACGGAGAAGAGTGCGCTGACTTATTTCGGTGGCCGAGAGAGAGCTGAAGAGCTGGTGAGAGAAGTCGTGAGACTTCCTGGAGAAAAGCCAGAAGCTCTCGGCAGAGAGAAATTTTGTCGTTGAAATTATACCGGAGTGTTTTAGTCAATTAAATTCTTGTGGGAAGAATTTATTTAATTCCTTGAGCGAGGTTTCACTAAGAATTATGAGGAGCTAAATACTTTGTAAGTTATTTGGATGTAATTTGAGAATGAAAAATACTGAAAGTGTGTTTGAGTATTTGAGTGATTATAATCCCCGGTGTATTGTTAGTTTCTATAGTGAAATTTTGTACTGCTCTTCCCGTGGACGTAGGTTCCGATATTCGAACCGAATCACGTAAATCCAGTGTACGATTTCCTTTTCTTCATTCCGTCTATTTTATCCAATTCGCTTGTCCATATTTCGCGCACGCAACAGACAGAGGGAACGATTAGTTTTTCTTGCCCTTTTAGATAAAAAGTCCGCAGCGTGGGCAACTATGCTTGGTAGTACCCACTTGAATGAAGGTCAACCTGTTGTTCAACCTCTGCCTCTTTCGCGGCTCTGATTTTGTTTATAGGAGATGCAGAAATGGAGATGTTCATCAAATCTATAGATCAAGAAGCATGGAAAGTCATTGAAAATGGACCATGCGATGCATCAAACAAAGGAAGAGATGATATTCATGAGAAGGAACTAGCGCAAGCTACAAATCTGTGCATAGGCTCGATTGCACTCCAACGCGGGCTGAATATAATTAGATATCAATGTGGAAAACAGCGATGGAGATTCGAGATGGATCGGGGGTAACCAGTGAGGAAACCAAAAGTGAGGAAGAGTTAAATTATCTCAGCTGATGCGCTTAACTCGAAGGAGCATACCAACTCTCCAAGTAATGTTTATACTGACTAGAAAAATTTGAGCGTTTTCTTTAGGACTTTAGGGGCAAAAGAAATTGTCACGGGACAATGACGAAAGCAACGGGGACAAAACGGAGGTAATTTGCTTTGCTTGTAAGAAATTAGGACATGTCAAGTTCGAGTATCCTGCTTGCACGAGGAGGAGGGAGGAAATCAAAGAAATGCAGGGCAATGGAATCAACTTGGAGTGATCTTGGTATCTCTAGTGAAAAGGAGAGAGAAAAGGCGAACTTGTGTTTAATGGCTAGTAGCCTAGTACCAATGCTATGGAATAGGTAAACGATTTTCTAGATTGGTGATGCTTTTTATGACGATTTTGATTTTGCCTAGGAAGAAATGTAAGTTGAGTGGAAAAGGTTTTCGACAATGAACGTTGTATTGAATAAGGAAAATGGTTCTATGCAATGCTTTCTTGAAGAATGAAAGGGTGCTTTCAGTAGTACTTCCAATAGGAAAGGCAGAGTTGCTTGATATAGCATGGATTAAAAAAGACAGTGGAGATGCTATCGATTTCTTACAGTACACGGCAACATAGATGGTGCATTAAGCTTCGGAAACAGAAATTCTCAACAATATTCACGAAGAACAAAACGCACGTATATCATGATCTATGCTATAAGTGCTTCTGTTCTCAGTACTGCGATATCAAATGTACAAGAACAGAAACATACAGTACCAAGATTATTTATGCGGTTTGCTATCTCCTATATGGCGCTCGGATAAATTAGTTTTCACAAGCTGTGCTAGGTACATGGTACGCATTTTCTCAACATGTTTCTCTATTCTTTCTGCATTTTGTTTAGAGGACTATTTTTAGCCAAGGTCAGAAAAGAAATACTTTATACCGTTATACGGCATCATGTCCACTTTCTGGTACTCTGAACATTCCTACGTTCGGCCTGATGTACTAAATTCCGTAGGCTTCGGTTGATCTAGAGATACCCCTTTTCTTTGCAGCATTGGATGGCTCCATCGAACATGTCCTCGATCCTGTACTTATACTCAAAACCAGCGTCCAACAGTTTCCTTGACGAAAGGCGGAAGAACCTGGGGCTTTTCAATTCCTTCAAGGACCTACAAAGATTTTGAAAAGCTTTGCTTTCAGTCCAAGAACAGCAATAATCTGTTACATCATGAAATGGAATATATCAGGACTTACTCTGAAGAGGGTATGCGAAACTCCGGGTATCTTTCCGAGAGAAACTTGGACATCTCCTCAATGGTCATCGTGGCTGAGGTACAAATGTACCGCCCCTTGGTGTCGGGGTGCTCGAAGAGGAAGATGTGTGCTCTCGCCAAGTCATCTACATGCACGAAAGCTACTTCGAGAAGAAGAGAGTACTCATTCTCGTTCCCTGTTAAGTTTGAACGCAGTCAATCTAAGATTTGAGATTCTTTGTATCATCGAAATGAAGATAAACATATGGATGGACAGATTATAGTCTTGTCTTCTTTGTCATATACTTGACATTGAGCAGAGAAACGTTGTCAAATTATGGAATTCTGGTATCGTTCTGGTGACCAAAACAATCAAATTGATCATGAATTTGACTGCAGGACCGAAAATGTATCACAAAAAGTTATTGTAAAATCAATAGATCATGGAGATCAATATTATATGAAACATAGTTTCTCTGTAGATTTCACATGATCAACGGTTCAGATAGACTTGACTGACCCTATTTATATTTGATCATATGATATTTTCTCGCGTATCGCATTACCTAATACCAAAGCCAGCGAAATTCGGACGGATGTAGCGAACTTGGGGCAAAGGAAGGGCCCGTGGACAAACGTGGGAGCCACCGTCACCACTTCCAGTCCGTGCTGCTCTCCGAACTCAAGAACCGCCTTCTCAGTCAATGTCTTTGAGATTGCGTAGGAAGCTCCAATCCCCGTCATTTCTCGGATGGACTCAACATCGCTCCAGGAGTCCTCATCCAATATATCGGCCCCAGAGTTGTTAAATGGAATTGCAGCCGCACTCGAAGTGTACACGACCCGCTTCACCGTCTTGGAGTTCAGGCAGGCCCTCAGGATGCCCAACGCTCCATCGATGGATCGTTTGGTGACGACTGGCTCTGGCTCTCTGTCCTCGAAGTCCATCGGGGTGGCAACGTGGAAGACTCCGACACAGCCCTTGACGGCTGGGCTGAAACTCTCGGGGTCACTGAGGTCAGCGGTTAGGATTTGGAGCCTTTCTGATGCTCCTGGTAAATTTTTCAAGAAGCTCGTGTCCCTTTTGCCATCTGAGCGGACCAAATCGGTCAATCGCTTTGCGAATAAAAGCTCAAACATCTAATGGGAAACCGATGTGTGAGGTTAACTGGAGATAGCAGCCCAAAATAAATTAACCAACATGACTCATTCAGGAAACACTCCGAATTACAGCATTAAACTTAGCAACGAGAACTGCAAGAAAAGCTGATTCAAGACAGAATGAGCGAATTCATATGTAGAACAAGAGCAAGAGATCATCATTAACCGATTCAGCTGCCCCTAATTCAAGACATCCTTGGTTCATCTTATGCTTTCTCATGCTTGAAAAGGCGGCAAAAAAGGGTTGCTTTTCTTATGGTTCCATGCCCAATGACAATTCCGATCAGAATCGAACCTCAAACGCCCGAATCCGACAAATATATAGAAATTTCTCCATCTGTCGACACCCCAACTTTCTGCATAAACATTTCACATACACAGACCGTTCGAAACACATGAGCAAACACTTAATCTATACGATCAATCTTCGATCAAGAAAGCTAACCTTAGCATTGCCAATAAATTTGCAGACACAGACAGATCAGATCACGTTGGACCGTCATGTGGACACATACAGTACAAAACATCAATCTCAGACTATACACTTGATCAGAACTCATGGCAAGAACGAATCTCCATGTTCAAGCAGGAAGAAAGAAGAAGGGAGACTTACCCGGGTCGGGTCTGACGGTGGTCCGGACGGAGTAACCATGTTCAAGGAGCCTCATGATGAGCCATGAAGCTATGAAGCCAGTACCGCCTGTCACGCACACCGTGCCTCTGTTGCCCTCCATGGCTTGGAGAAGTGAGACGCTTTAATTTTCAGGAAGCGTCCAACTTTTTTGAGTGACCTCGATGTTTTGGCCAGCAGAGCGGGTGCGCTTCTCCACTTAAAAGCGGATGCAACGCCGCTTACGTCACTTTGATTTTTCATTTTCTAAAGGGGCCAAAAAAATAAATGAGTGGTAACGGATACATTTTCCCCCGAAAGTCATCTTTCGATTTATCTTCCCCCAAAAGTCATCTTTCGATTTGAATAATGAACTCAATCTATATTTCAATCATCCATCGTGGACTTAGTCCTACACCAATGTGTCCATAGACAAGTGTCTCTCAACATTAAATGCCTAACTTCAAAAGGGGCCTAAAAAAATAAATGAGTGGTAACGAATACATCTTCCCCCGAAAGTCATCTTTCAATTTGAATCATAAACAGTCAAGCTACATTTCAATCATCCATCGTGGACTTAGTCCTACACCAATGTGTCCATAGACAAGTGTCTCTCGACATTAAATGCCTAACACAAGTTGGCTTGATATTTTTTTTTTTTTTTTTTTTTTGTGATCGAGAGACCGCCAGAGATCACTCTTTAAAAATTACAGGACCCTCTAATGCTACTCACCGCAAGCCGCTATTTAGACATAAACTCTCGAGGGCTGACCCAATAAACCACCTTTGGACCCCACTTAAGTTGCGAATATCCGGAGATTCAAACTCATTCCCTCAGTAATGAGATAGTAAAGCTCAACCATCACAGCTACCTATGGGTGGGTCAAGTTGGCTTGAGATTCATACCCGATAAAACTCTAATTTATGACTTAATTAAAGACAAGATACCCATTTGCTACTAGACTACCACATACCCATTTGCTACTAGACTACCACATTCGGTGGTGCAACAACTTGACATATGTTGGATAATATATATATAGTTATATTTCTTATTTTAACATCTTAAATTCTTTGGGAAAAAAATACTTGTTTAACATGGTATTAGAGCACAAGTGACAAGGTTGAATGCTTGGACTCCCTCCCATGTTTTATATGTTTATCCATCCTCAATTTTTCGTTTGATGTGATTATGCACCTATCTTGTATTTCAAATGTAAGTCTTGATTCATACACAAGAGAGGGTGTTAAATAATATGGTGTATCTATAATGTTGGCAACCATCTAAACAGCTTAAAAAATGATTTGTGTCACTATCTATAGATCTTTTTATTTCATAAAATTCAATGAATTCATCATTTCATTCAAGTTTTTCACTCTATCATTAATCAATAGTTGGACGGAAGCCTTGCAACATGGCCAGCTATTATTTCTTTTTTCTACAGAGTGTCGGGATCATAACAAATACACAAAAAGATCTTAACAATTGTTTGTGAAAATCAATTTGCGATCGACGATAGACTGAATAATTACCCGACATATTAAAATGCTTTAATGATATAGAGTTGTGGGCATCAAGATGTCGTGGCATTATACTATACCAGTAATGCCATTCATTTTGTGGAATATGTTCACCCAATTAAGCGATATAACTGTTCGCCTCAAATAAGAGAATATCCTCACGAACTTGTTGCCAAGGCAATATGAACTTCTCTCTATACATATTTTTATAACCCTCAGAAATTCTCATTTGGATCAAAGAAACCATGAACACACGCTGGCAAAATCATTCATGGTTTGACGAAGAGATTTGTACGATTCCATCATTATCGCGTCCCAAAAGAGGACGTCCCTATTAGAAAAGACTCACATAGCATTTGTTTCCACTTCGAGTAATTGCACTCCCTTATCTGCACTAGGTTCCTTGATCATCACGCGATACGCTTCCAGCTCCTGGGTGCACCTATCGATCCTATGACGACACCATCAGTATTGAGCTTGTGCCAGCCTTCGTGGCGGTCACTTCCAATGATGAAGAGCTCTATTCCTATGCTCCTTTCGCCGCCGAACACCCCCCCCCCAAACCCAACCAATGTGTGTCCGACATTAGCGCCGATCCAGTCCCTCAGACTAAGATCATAACTATGGTGAAGGGGAGAAGGAGCACCAATGTTAGCCCAACATTCATTAAGGACAGATAGTGCTGACATTCAAATCTCTTCTCGCCAGAGTGGATCTCGTGGCAATGCTGTGAGTGACATTAACCAAATGAAAAATCGAATGTGAGGAACAGCATCCGCTTTCCACGCGCAGCTCCCAGTCTTCTTCCGGCTTTCTCCAAGCATCCAAACCTTCAGCCAAATGATAAACATCGTTCAAAGTAAAGCGCCAGTCCCTAGAGAAACTCCAACCGAACTCAGGGTCTCCCTTGCCCCTCTTCCGATCTGGACTGCCTGTATCATATTCAGAATCTCGTTAGGAAGCGATAAGAGAGTCTGGAAAAGTCCCAAACTCCCGTAAAAATCGAACAAGTCCTTCACTTTCAACTCCAAATCACTGACACGTCGAGGCTCAATTACTAGATCCCCTAATGGACCAGACCCTGGTCAGTTGTCAAGTACGCTTTCCAACTAGTGAGCCTAGACCGAGCCTTCTCAATGATGAACCCAAAACGACAAGCACTAACGCGATCTGTATGCAAAGTAAATCCCGACTAGCAACACCAAGACAACCCAAGCTATCTGCGGAGATCGTCATAAGCAGCAATAGCAATAATACCAGAGAGTTAAATCACACTCATCATATCATATCTCCGGAAAAGAAGACCTCGGATTTACTGAAAATTTAACCATTTTCCCAGAATCCTCACAGAAAGACTTGACGGTGTCTACTACCAATTGACAACCAGCCTCAGTAGCCTCTCCAAACGAAAAACATTCCACTGGTAAAGAATAAATGAGAGAAAGCCAAGGCCCCTCTCGAGGCCTTCATCGGCTTCCAATTGCCATTGCGACATTCCTCGGTAAATAAATAGCCTAGTATTTCCATATAACGGATAAACAGGTAAAGGGTAAATAAGATCACCTTGCTTTAATCCCTACAGGGCGAGAAAGGACATAGCATACCACCGTTCACAAATGATAGCAGTAGAAGCAGTAGTAATACAAATTCACCTGTAATTCGAGATTGGTTTTACAGCAAAGGAACCGGTTCTTCACTTCAGTGTGTTGCATCATAGAACATCATCTTGCGTTCACCTCCTGCCGGGGATGAGGCTAGCCTAGCAAGGACTAATGAGATCATCAAGAAAAAGGCCTCAAAATGCCTGATAAATAAGCAAAGCCTTCCTAATTTTCCAGTTCTTCCCTTTTATGCGGCAAAACATAAATTTTATGTTTTTGATCCTCTTTCTTCTTCTTTTTTTGTGTGTAGCATGGCCCAAAGGTAGCATGTAACAAAGAAAATGAACGAAGTTTTCATGGATTAAAGTTCAGTGAGATCAAACAAAATAATTTTGCGAGTCATATAAGCTACTTAACTCTCGTTTAGCGTGACATAAGATTACAAACATCTTTTTTAAAATTTGTGCAATTTGTGTAGTCTGAAATAAACAAGGAGAAAAATTCTTCTCACCCCTTTTTTTTGTCAATCCTCTACCCGAATATGGAAACTTACCCATTGCCCCATGCTTCCTCCACGACCCCCCGAGACCATCTCGACAGCTACCGTTTCCGATAGCTACCTCCGCCTCGATAAAATATTCTATGGTTCCATAGCGTTTACATCAACTGCTGGTCATGTTGCGAGTATTTTTTACTCACGTCCGCTTATAAATTGACTCGTGTTTGTTGATGTGGATGGGAAAAGACAATTAAAATATGTTTCTACTTCCACTAGGGGTGAGCATGGTCCGGGTTAGTCCAGGCCACCCCCTAACCCTAGGGACCAACCCGTGCGGTGTGTCGG
The DNA here is from genome assembly GCA_014182575.1 of Eucalyptus decipiens. Classification (NCBI taxonomy): domain Eukaryota; kingdom Viridiplantae; phylum Streptophyta; class Magnoliopsida; order Myrtales; family Myrtaceae; genus Eucalyptus; species Eucalyptus decipiens. The sequence goes on from CM024613.1 coordinate 18,326,258, forward strand.
TCCTCAATTTTTAGGACCGAAGACCGACCCTATTGAGCCTAGGACCAAGGACCGGACCGACCCAATGGGTTCGGTCCGGTTCCAAGGTTAACCCGAAACCGATCGATAATTTTTTTCGTCTTGTTTCTTTATACTCCCTAAAAAAGCAAACCTACAAATTCAAATTACACATCCATCGACAATGCGGCATTGTGCGACTAAACTATAAATACCAATTCATATTCACCAAAATTTCCTTTCTTTTCCTTAGCAAAACTTTGGCATTTTTTACCTAATTTCAGCTCGTAAATTACAAGCTCGTGTCTTTATCGAGCTTGTTGTTCCAACATGCAACGATCTAGATTTTAAAAACATGATATCAATACGGTTTGATTGCTACTTCAGTTAAAATCATGATGGATGATGAGCACGATTCGATTCTCCAATCAAAGCTAAAACTCATATCCAAAAAAGAAAGAAAAGCCTAGAAAGAACACATCGGATGCAATCGCCCCCGTCAATCGAGGGTCCAAAAGGGGAGGTCACGAGGACTAATACCCAGCCAAATTGATCACGTACGCTAAGCAAACGTGGAAAAATAAAAATTCAACACAATCAAGAGCATTGAAGATCTCAAATGATGCACAAAGTAGAACTCACTAGCCAAGTTGTGTTCGGAAAGCAAGGGTGAGACGAATGTTAGGGTTTCTAGTTAGGGCTTCTTTTTTTTCCTTCTGATTTAGTCGGCGATAAGCGAGGCGACCGGCGCTAGTGGCGAGCGGCAAGTGTTGAGCGTCGAGTGGGGCGAGTGTCAACTAGCAAGCGGCAAGCGTTGAGCGAGGCCAGCAGCAAGCGGTGAGCGTTGAGCGTTGAGCGAGGCTAGCAGCGAGTGGTGAGTGGCGAGCATTGAGCGAGGTCAGCGACAACAGCAAAGGGCGAGTGGTGAGCGGTGAGCGGCGAGCGGCGCGAGTGGCACGCACGGTCAGAGGTGAGCGGCGTGGGCAACCAAAGGCGAGCGGGACGTTGCTACTTTTGATTTTGGCAAATTGAAGAACAAGGAAGACAAAATGGAAGATAACGTACTTTGGGGAAGGAAGCCGTGAGGAGATTTACGGCGTAAACTTCGCGCCGTTTTGGACGTCGTGAGTCCATGATTGTGAGGACTCCTTGGTCCTCATGGTGAAGATTGAAGAACATACTCTGGACTATGGAGGATGCCGTGAAGACCTTTATGGCGTAAACTTCACGCCTTTTGGAATTGGATGCCGTCTATCCGTGACTGTGAGCTTGAGGAGTCAACAGCTTTATCATCATTTTACTTAGGTTTAAATATATAAAAGAATTATAAATAATATAATATAATATAACAGACATTTTACTTAAGTTTGAATATATAAAAGAATTATAAATAATATAATATAATATAATATAATATAATATACGGGTTGGTCCAGGATTGGACCGACCCAAAACTCTCAGGACCAAGGATCAACCCGCACAGTGTTGGTCCTAGAATTTCAGGACCAAGGACCGACCCAGTCCCCTTGGGAATCGGACCAGGACCGGCAAGGTTGGGTCGGTCCAGGGTCGACCCTAGATCGCTGCTCACCCCTAACTTCCACCAGCCATGAAACTCGGACGAGCCGCCTCGCGTTTGTTTTTTCTTTTCGCCTTTTGAGGTCATGGATGAGCAAGGCATGTGGTCATGATTGGCAGCGTCACCAGCCAGCCATGATAGCAGCAACATCAATATGGATGAGCAAGGCTAGAGAGTAATGTCCATGCTCGACCATTTAGTTTGGCCAGATCCGGTCGGCTCTGTCTCCCCGGACCTTGGACAAGTTGCTGTCGCCAAGGTCGCAGATCCGGACCACCAACGAGTTCCATCCTTCTACCTTAGTTGGAAAGATGGAACCGAGGGGTGAGTTTCTCCTCCTTCTCCATGGCGATGGAGCTCTTAATGGGCCTTTGAGATCACTAGCCCTTCGAGTTGGATGGCACCATCCCGTCACTCGTGATCAGCCTGAGCCACTCGCCCCGCCATGTTGCTTGTCCAGATATGGCTTCACCCATGGCCGCAAACCTTGCTCAGCATAGCTCGCGAGGCGGCTCATCCACAGACTGCAGCTCGTCCATGGCTACGAACCCTTGATGACGAACTCGGAATTCCAGCGGCCGTGATCAGTAAACAAGCGCAAGCCTGGATGGCCGAACAGCGCTCTATGGATGGAGGAGGAAGAGAGGAGTCAACGTTCACATGTCAACCTTGATGGTTTTATATGAGATGGGCTTAAGGCCCGTCCACCCAAGTTGGGCCCAAAAAGCCCGGCCCACGGGAATAGGGCCCGTGGATGGAGGGACATATAAAAAGGAGGAGAGAGAGAGAGAACGTACCGTTTGGGAAAAAGAAAACGTACGTACGCCTCCTTGCTTTTCTTTCTCTCTCACTTTCTCCCTAAAAACAAAAACAGTGAAGCGCAAAGGCGATTTTGCTTAATCGGATCGAACAGGGCCAAGTTTCTCTTCCTCTATCGGCGTCGGTGTTTAATCTGTGGCTTAAAAGGTACGCTCGAATCCGTGGTGTGCTTTAGGATCGGTGATACGTGTTTTTTTCCCGAGCTCGTCTTCCGCATTGATTTAGGGATTCGATTCAGTGTCGAATCCGCTTTTCGGGGATCCTTTATTCACAACATTGGTATCAGAGCCCTAGTTCATGTTTTTCCCGACCTGTTTGATGTTTTTGATTGATTTTTCGTGAAAGTAATTCGGTCGTACGGATCGGGGCGAGAAATCCCGACACCCGAACGTTGTTCGTCCTTTTTTCTGAGTTTCCGTAAGTCAGAATAAAATTCTGAAGGCACAGGGTGAAAGGGCTCGTTGAGACGAGTCCGGCGGCATGTCGTGCGCCGCCGGGAGACGCCGCACGCGCCCACTTGCGCGGCCATAAGGCGTTGTGCATGGGCGCAACGCGCCCGGAAGCGCTAGCTCGCCCAGCGCGTGCGGCGCACGATCCGGTCGGCGAACCGGTACGTGCGCGCCGCCAGCCGGCGAACCGGCACGCGCCAGTCGACGGACCGACGCGTGCTGACGTCACCCAACGGTCGGTAACCGCTGGGATGACGTTAGCGCCAACGACGGTTGGCTGGGCGGTCACCGGTCAGCAACCCGACCAGCGACCCGACCCAACCCGACCTGAACCGCGGATGCCAGGCACGTGCGCGGCACGTGACGTCAGCCAGCGCACGCGCCCGGCACGTGCGGTCAGTTCGTCTGACCGGCCGACTAGTCTAACCGGCCCGACCGGTCCGACCGGTCCGACCCGACGCCCGACGACCCGCCGCCCGTTGACCTGTTGACCGTGACCAACCGTTGACCGTTGACCGTTGACCGTTGACCCCAAAAAAAAAAAAGGAATTTGTTTCTTTTTCATTTATGCTTATATGGGTTATAAGTAATCCATTTCTAATTCTACATTTGTTGCATGAATCATGGAAAATTATGTTTTTTCCCTTATGTACATTATGGATTATATGTAATCCAGTTTTGGTTATGCATTTGTTGCAGGAACTATGATGTGTTATGCATGGATACCTGCAATCCCGAGAACGGATGAGAGAAGTGCAAGACTTAAAAGGCTGATAATAGAGTTAGCTGATTATCGGTGGCATGACGGTGATTTAGTATCACATGCGGTCAGGGTCAATCAGATGATACAAGAAATCATCTGGAATGGTTATCTTATGCCGGATTTTGAGAAGGTGCCGGCTTTGATGAACACTCTTCCATCTGAATGGCAAGCGGTGTTAGATCGGCTATGGGAGGTCAACGTGGTCCCGGGTTATAGGAGACTAGTGGTAGCTTTTGTTAGAGAGTACTATAGGATTGAGTTAACCAAAACTTCAACCCTTAGATTGAGCGCCACATGGCGTAGAATAAATGCGCCTTGGTGGCGACATGAAAGCTCTCCAAAAGTTTTTCCATGGTTGGCAAATGTACCTTCAGTTTTCTCAGATGTTTTGACTGATAGATTAGAATGGATTTTTCCTAATTATTTCTTAGATTAGTTTGAGATGTTTTTTGGGTGTGAATATCTCTTTCTATGTTGATAATTTTCTTTGAATATATTGCTTAGTGTAATTGATAGTTGTATTAGATGAAAGCTTTGTTATTCTATTGGATGTTAGATATTGTTTGCTTTCTGTTATTGTTGACTGCTGTGGGTAATTAATGGAAGTTTTTGTAATTTCATAATATTGATTTTGCATAAGACAATTATATTAATGATAATTTTAAGTTAGGATTTTTGGAGGATAATTGGAAACGTAGTGACCTTTTTGATTCTGAAACCTTTACTTGAAATTGTTCATTGATATGATGGGTCTGTGCAAAGTGGATGCATAAATGATAGGCATTAATTATTCGTGCATGTATATCTGATGTGTTTAGACCGATGGTTTCAGCAACAAAGAACGTAATTGTTAATATGAATGGCAACAATTGTGAAATATTGAATATGAAGATTCAATATGTGCTGGAAAAGCAAGAAGCACTAGAAGCTCTTGACCATATTATGGAAGATCTTGAGGATGCTGTGCGCCACCTTGAGCTAGCTGAGGATCGCCTAACAGCATTTGAGCCGAAAATAGATATTTTCAATGTTAGTTCTAGCTCAGAAATGGCTTTGTGCTCTAAGCGCAAGCGGTATTAATTCGTTCAATATGTGGGAATGCAAAGGATTAAGTCCTTATTGCAAGAAATCAAGAGTTAACCAACACAAAAGAGGAAAACGTCCTCAAGTGAAGAAAATGTCAAGGGTAAGGTGTTACAATTGTGACAAGAGAGGTCACTATGCTCGCAATTGTTGTGAGCTGAAAAAAGTTAAACACCTCTTGTACATTTGAGAACTTTGCTTATGTGCCAAATTCTGTATTATTGGCTGAATCCAATCCTTTGTGGACTGTAGATTCATGAGCAACAGACCATGTAGCGAAGGATAGAGAATCATTCGTGGAATTTTGACGAGTACCAACTGGAACTAAGTGGATCTATGTGGGAAACATCTCCAGAGCTGAAGTTAAAGAGATTGGCACCTGCCAACTAAACATGTGTGGTGGACGCACCTTATTCCTACATGATATTCTATATGCTCTGGAGATTCGTCGAAATTTAAGTATCTGTTTTGATGTTGGTTAAGCTTGGTTTTAGTATGAACTTCCGTAATAGCGGTGTAGATTTGTATTTGGGTACAAACTACTATGATTGTGGTCACTTTCTGGATGGTTTTATTGTAATGTTGACTGTGGTGATGTCAATGTTTGTTATTCCCTTGTTTCACGTCTTCTACTTTATATGATAATGATGTGAATATGTGGCATGCTAGACTTGGTCATATTGGCCAACAACGTTTGAATAGACTAGCCAAAAAGGGTTTGTTGGGCAACATTGAAAAAGTCGATTTGCCCATATGTGAGCATTGCCTAAAAGCGAAAACGACAAGGAAACCATTTAGAAAAGATAAAAAAGCTGAATTTCCTCTGCATTTAATCCATTTTGACGTCTATGGTTCAATGAATGTGAGAGGAAGGCATGGGACTGTTTATTTCATCACTTTTATAGATGATTAAACTCGATTTGGATATGTCTATTTGATTTCTCATAAATCTGAAGCAATAAGTTGTTTCAAAAGGTTTATGAACCTGGTGGAAAATCAATTAGACAAGAAAATAAAAGCATTGAGATCCGATCGAGGTCGAGAATATTTATCCGATGAGTTCAGAAAATTATGTGATGAAAATGAATAGAAAGACAGTTGTCTATTCCATATACTCCTCAACAAAATGGTGTTACGGAGAGAAGAAACAAAACCCTACTGGAAATGGTTAGGTCCATGATGGCGCATGCTAACTTACCTATCACTTTTTGGAGTGATGTGTTGTTAACTGCTGCCTATATACTTAACCGAGTGCCTTCCAAATCAGTTACCTCCACTCCATATAAGTTATGGACAGGTAGAAAACCGGACTTAAGTTTTCTTAAGCCATGGAGTTGTGCTGCCTGCACACATGAGTCCTCTCACAAGTTTGGGAAATTGGGTCCCAGAGGAAAGAAGAGTATTTTCATGAGATACTCCGAACACTCAAAATTGTATGTGTTCATAGGTGAGCAGGAAAGTGGGAGTATAACTGAATTTGAATCACAGGATGTCACATTCTTAGTGGATGAATTTCCTAAAAAGGGCGAAATAGGGGAAGATTACTCCCTATTTGAAATCTAGGATCAAGATAATGATATTAGTGGAGTTCGTCCAAGTGGGAGTAATATGAGAAATGATGAATTGAATTCAACTCATTCTCAATTACAACCACATGATGAGATGATATCGTCATTATCTAATCCTAGTGGGAGCATAATGGGTAATGATGTGCTAAGTGTACAATCTCCCATACGGCGAACAAGTTGTCAAGAGAGATATATATGTGATCGATCGATCTAGGGTACTGATTCCTAACAGATGTATAGCAATGAGCTCTCAAAGTATGCTGGTCGCACAGATTATTCACCGGTATGAATGTTGAAGAGAGGTAAAGAGAATCATGTTCGGCCCACCATGTGCGAGTGGGAGATGATGGTTTTATATGAGATGGGCTTAAGGCCAGTCCGCCCAAGTTGGGCCCAAAAAGCCCGGCCCACGGGAATAGGGCCCGTGGATGGAGGGACATATAAAAAGGAGGAGAGAGAGAGAGAGAGAGAGAGAACGTACCGTTTGGAAAAAAGAAAACGTACGTACGCCTCCTTGCTTTTCTTTCTCTCTCGCTTTCTCCCTAAAAACAAAAACAGTGAAGCGCAATGGCGATTTTGCTTAATCGGATCGAACAGGGCCAAGTTTCTCTTCCTCTATCGGCGTCGGTGTTTAATCTGTGGCTTAAAAGGTACGCTCGTGCCGACACCTAAATTTTTCCATTTTTCATTTAGGATTTAATCGTGCATAAGATTATGAATTAGTCGCAAAAAAAAAAAAAAAAAAAAAAAAAAAAAAAAAAAAAAAAAAAACGAGAGAGGCCATTCTCTCTTTCTTTTTTCCCCATGCGCAGGCCCTTGCGTGGCCCATCTTCTTTCTCCCTCGCGTGGCCCACGCATAGCCCATCTTCCTCTTCTTTCTCCTCGGCTCGGCTCGTGCCCGGTTTTCTTCCCCCTCCCGCTGGTCTTCTGAAAAAAGACCCGCAAGAACAGAAAAAAAAAAAAAAAAAAAAAACAGAGCAGTAGAAGCTACAAAGCAAGAGCAGCAATGGAGGAGCAGAGGAGATCGGGATGGCAGCGTGATTCGCGGGTCGGGAATGCCTGGCCGGCAACCGGCACAACAAAGTGGTCTTCGTGCGAGGTCCCGCAGAAGAAAAAGAGAGCAAAAGGGAAAGAAACAGGGAAGAAAAAGGAAGAGGCGAAGACCAGCAGAGGGGGTTTCTTTCGGCTGGTTCTGGGGGTTCAAGCGAAGGACGGAGAGTTAGAGAGAGTGAGAGAGAGCAGAGGAGAAACACGGTGAGAGACACGAGAGAAGGACCGAGAGGGAGAAGGAGACCGAGAAGGAGATTGGCCGTCGCCGGAGGTCCGTTCTTCAGCCGCCGTCCGTTGCAACCTTCCCCTCGAACCAAGTAGGCTTTTTCCGACCGTGTGTCCCTTGCTTTCGGAAGACGACGGGCCGGAGCTTGCGCCGACTAGTTCGCACAAGTTTCGGTCCAAGCCGGTCCTCCCTGAAAGCTGATAGTTGCTCTAGATGCATCGTTAGGGGTTTAGATCTGTGCTCGTGCCCGTATCAAGTCGGAAATCTCCTGTGTTAAATAGCGTACACCAAGTGCTTGTGAAAATGTCCCGCAAAGGACCGGAAGCCAGCTCATGTTTTAAATGGGGATCGATCCGTGTTTGCGTTCATAGCCGTTGAATCATGTTTTCTCTTTGTATGCTTATTGCATTTTGACGTGGTTTTCGCAAAATAATTGTGTATCGTCGAGAGAGCAAGAGTTTTCGTCGTTTCGATGTTTGGATTAATGGTCGCCGGAGTTCGCGGCCAACGATGGTTTGTGCCGGTTGGAATGGACGACCGGTAGATGGTGGTGGTTCGGCGGTGGAACGCCGGTTGCTTCGGTTCTGTGTTGCCGTTTGGACGAGCTTCTATGAGGAACAAGATCTCGGCATAGAAGGAACGTCCGGCGTGCAGAGGATGCACGAAGAAGAAGAAGACCACAAAGAAAAAAAAATAAAAGGAAAAGAAAAGAAAAGAAATAAAAAAGGGAGAAAAACAAAAAGAGAGAAAGTGGCTTCGGGAATAGAAATCGCTGAAAAGGGGAGGGAGAGTGCAGTAGATAGGACAAAACAGGGAAACGACAAAAAAAATTAATTAAAATTTTTTTATAAAAATTAAAAAAAAAAATTAAAAAAAGTAAAAAAAAAAAAAAAAATTTAAAAAAATTTCAAAAAAAAAAAATCGAAAAATAATAAAAATTCAGAAAACTTCCGAAAATTCAAACAACTTTAACAGAACATTAAAAAAAAAAAAATTAAAAAAAAAAATTACAAATATTTCAAAAATCCAAAAATGATGGGATTTGATTAGGATTTGCCATGTATTGCCATTTTAGCGTAATTAGACTTTTATGTGCTCGTATATTAATTATGTTGCACGTTTAATTTGCATATCTAATTATGTTTGATGGCATGTGCTTAATTTTATGACAATTAGGATCTTGGTAGTTATGATTATTACTTTAATGATTGCGTGCCTGCATGATCACCTCACATGTTAGTGGATAAGCATAAAATCAATTCAAGCTGCATGCTAAAAATTATTTTGATAAAATGAACAAGATTAGGTACCGAAAGGGCACTAATTAGTCAATTAGTGTAATCAAGTCCCCGACCCTAGATTCTCTGGTTGCATAGGAAGTGAGGCACTCTCCCATGCCTCACTTGGTTTATAGCCGACCCCAATAGGCTAGTTGCGACTCCTTTTGCACAAAATTTATGAAAAATATCCCAACGTCACGCGGGGTATGGGCTTGGGAGAGCTTGCGCCTAATCAGGGCCTTAGGTCCGTCCTTTAGGTAATACCCCTAAACCTGTTCCCTCCCCCCGAGGGTAGGTCGCGACAGCTTGGCGACTCCACTGAGGACTTGGTTTTAAACCTTAGAGGACTTAGGCCAAAATTAATCTTGTTCAAAAATATTTTTGTATGGCAACAAGGATTCCAGGTACGTCCCTAACATTAAAAGTGTTAAATGTTTTTGCAGAATGGGAGGTATAAGGGGAAGTGTTTGCTTACATTTGTCTTGCAGGGGGTGTAGGAATGTATGGTTTATTTTTTATGCATGAAGTGCTGGTTGCTTATACATTTTCATGCCTGTATTCCCTGCATTGCACTACACCCTAGCACACACAACCTGCCGCCGAACCTGGGCCACATAGGATCACTTAGGATGGTGTTGAGGTGGATACCACTCCGACTACAACCGCGTAGTACGAGTCGCCCATCTCTACCCCGAAATTTCTTTCTTCACGTCGAAGGTACCCACCCCGGTCTGCGAGCATGCGACACGGGTCGGTCCTTTGACGAAGCCGGAGTAATGGGTAACACGACCTAGCCACGAGCTTGTTGGTTCAGTCCTGTGATCCCATGGCTCCATTTTGGGCCGTATAGAATAGAAATCGAACCACATTCCATGTGCATGTTTATGTGATTGAAAAAAAAGAGCATGAGACAAAGGTCGGCACCCATTGTAAGTATCATTTCCATTTTTATTTGCTCATTTCGTATTGCATTTTCATCTTGAAATCCGCGGAAACCAATCGAATGCCTTCGGCGATGTAGGCTTATGATTAAAAAAAAAAAATTGGCAGTCACTTTTGATAAGTGAACATTGAAAGCAAGTTCTAAACACTTTGATTTGGCCCTATTGAACACATGGTTTTGTTTAAATTTCTAGTTATGGGCTCGAAATCATTTTGAAAAAAAAAATTCCAAGTTGTGATTTTATATTGGGGCACAAAAATTGAAATTGCAGTTTTTATCAAATTTTCTCATTCTCATGTTTTGGGACTATAATGCAAATCATTTTCTGTACAAATTCCTCAAAATAGATATCACTTCATTTTTCTAGGAGTAAAATCACAAATCAATCTTTCAAAAATCAATGACACTTTTGCATACAAAACTTTTGGAATAAAAGTGGACATTCGATTGATGGCCGTGAATTGATAATTTTAATGATGTCTTCTCTATAAAATCTTGGCGAAATACTAAAATCCCGTAATAAGGATTGTGGGGCATGTATCGTCACCTTGATTTTATTGTAAGAAGTGACCTCATTAAAATATCATTTCTCTCATTCACGTACTAACATTGTCGTCTTTTTGCAGGTTATGCGCAATGCTCTTTGACATTAGCACAAGAGTTGACTTTTACCCTTATCTATACAAGAGCTTCTTGTATTTTATCAATGTTCTTATTCATGTTAAGAATCATGTTCTCCACTTTGAGTTTTGATTGCGTATCCAATTGTTGCTTTTGCAAATCGTGCGACTCACATTTTTAATGATGGGATTCAGTTTCATGAAAATCATCATTATTTTTTATTTTTAAAAAAAACAAAACAAAGCAAAACAGAAAAAATTCAAAAAAATCAGAAGTGTTTTAGGCAAACCTTTACGTTTACCTTCCAAAATGAATTTCAAGAAAACTTTGCTTAAGGCCCTCTCTTCATGTAGTCGTTTTCCCGAGCTCATGGAACTTTAGGAGTAAGCAAGCGTCAAGGCATCATCGACGCCAATTTTCCATAAAGGTGGAACGAAGTTGCATTCCGTTCTACGAAATTTCATTATTCGCGAATGCCTTGGGTGCCAAAATAGCCTATGATCTCGTTCACTTTGCATGATGAGACAATTGAAGGGAGTTGCCAAATATCCAAAAGGGCGAATTCAAAGGAAGAGTAAACTGTATCGATTCCAATTATCCATTTCTGATATAGTGTTTGATATGGTTTTCTTTTCATTGTCAATGAGACATCAAGATTACCAAGTTTTGTAACGTTCCAACAAACGCAATGGAGCATTATTGAGTCTCGTTCATCTTAAACAAAGAAAGATTCAAATGATGAAACAGAGGGGCGATATTATCCCTTCCTCCATGAGAGATTCATTGGACGGGTTTGAACATAACAAAGGATTGTCAAATAAAGAGTGGCAGAGCAACGTTTGATTTAAAAAAATAAAAAATAAAAAAAATCTCTCATCTCCCCACAAACAAAGTGTGCTGGAACAACATTGTCAAATTCATCAAGAAGGATGTATCGTTCCTTAGTTGAACCTAACTAAGAATAAAGATAACTCATTTCATCTCCCTTTCTTACAGGGTGATAAATAAAAAAAAAGGGTTGCACCTGACCGTAGAAGCAGCGCCTTCTACCAAGGAATCAGGAAAACATCAAACACTTAAAGGCGAATGCAAGGGAAGGGTATTGTTGAGTTACAAAATATCCATAAAGGTGAATCCAAGAGATGTTAGTGTCCAAAGGATGAAAGCGAATGAAGGGTAATAACGTATCGTTTCCAACATTTCAATCCCTAAAGATTTTTGCACTAACATATTCTTTTGCATTCTTTACAGAATTATCGGGTTGCCATGTTGCAGGTAAGTACCCTTCTTCTCAGTCTTTTTTTTTCTTTTAAGTAAAAAAAAAAAAAGAGAAAGAAAGAGAATTTCTATTACAAAAGAGAACTTTTGGGCTTTCCTAGAGAAAAAAAAAATTACAAACCTTTTGAGCATCCTTTCTATCTCAAAATTGTTTTCTTGTCTTGTGGATTATTCATTTTCAATCAAAATTCCCTATGGAGATTGATATACTTGAATGATTTCGACAGAGTGAAATGGAAATGTTAACCATGCCAAACAAAAAGTGCTTAGGATGAAGAAAGGCAAGCTCATTTCCAAACACGTCCTTCAAACACTTTTGAGAGTTGAGTATTATTCAAACACTTTTGAGAGCTGAGTGAAAAGAGACCTTCTCTTAGGACGAATGATTCATTCGCATTGAGCACAAAGATTGATATGATAAAGGCGTTTCCTTCATCAATCCCAAGCATTGCACTGATCTCTTGTTACCCCTTTGGGCTGAAAAAAAAAATACGATCCTTCAAAGTACCCCTATCGAGAATGACCCTACATTGGGGCAACATAGGAGGTTACGGTCGTGTTGTAAAACGAAAGGTTGAGAAAGATTCTATTACTTTCACTTACATCAATCTTCTTGTGGTAGCTTCGGAGGAATTCTCATCGGAGCTTGACTCATCCCAAGGTGAAGAAGAGCATTTCTTTCTCTACCCAAACACTTTGCTACCCATTGCTATAACCAATTTGGGCCTCGATTATTCATTTCGAATCCCGAGCGATGATCATCTCCCTTCACGGGGCAAGGCATAAGAATTGACCAAACATAATTGACAATCACAAGGAAATGTGAAAAGTATATCGAAAGTCATAAGAGTTACAAAAGTTCATAAAGCAAAAAGTTTGACAAACTAGGGGGCATGAAAAAGCAGTGTGCCTGGTAAAAGCAAGACCAATGCCCGTCAAGAAAAAGAGCCAAAAGGCCGCATCTTATGTGAAAAAAAAAATTATCAAAATCCAAGTGCCTGCAAAAAAAAAATCATCGCAAAGGACAAAGGAAATTAGAGAAAAGAGCAAAGCTCTCATGCATAAATGATCAATGGATGAACTCTCGAGATGTGCTGTGTTTCAAAAGCCAAATGCTTTCGAAAGGTCAAGTGACCCGGTCACGATGCCATGATGATCACTGACTCTTAAAGACCCTCTTGAAAATTTTAAGCCTTTCAAGCCTTTCCCGAGCCAACATTATAACCATTTTCCGAAGCCTCTTCTGATTGGGATGATTTGAGTGAAAATGAGAATACCACAAAGAAGCTACTGCTTGAAGGAGTGGAAATAATTTTATCTTGTCTTATCTTCCAAGTTCTCGACTCGTAAGCCCAATGAAGATAATGACAAATGTTCCTTTATTTGCCTCAAAGCAATCATTCCTTTGTGTAAGCCCTAACTAAGCCTATATTACGGTCCTTTCAAAAGACCTTTTTGATCGATCAGATTGTGCTCATTGCGAATGTTTCCGAAAGCCTTCGACATAGGCTATGTGAGATACTTTCAGCAATCAGTTACTTCCCACATGAATGGATGGTATCAAGTAGCCATTTTATCGAGAGTATGTGAGAAGCCCTTTCTGACTAAAAAGCTCCAGTTTGGCATGCTTAATGAGTCTTTTTCACGAATAGAAATCATTCTGGTAAGAACTTGACTCATAGAGAATTTGATGATTAACGATGCATTCTCGAATAAGATGACAATTTTGCGCCACAGGATGCTGATTGAAATAAAATGTTTTTCTAAAGCAATCAGATTTAGCTTGATTAGCTTGTTCAATTAATGCTGCAATATTTCTAATACGACGTCCCTAATGACATTTGCCCAAGTTGAGTTTCACATGATTCCTTAGTGAAGCCATGCAGCTTTCAAGGGATTAGCAAGTGCTTCCCTAAAAATCAAAGGTTCATGGTTAGCCTTAAACCATGCCATCTCCAAAGGTTCATGGTTAGCCTTAAACCATGCCATTTCCAAAGGTTCATGGTTAGCCTTAAACCATGTCATTTACACAGTTGGTGGGTTTATCCTTAAACCACGGGGTTAGTGGCTTTCCTAAACCACACGGTTTGTGGGTCTATACTTAAACCACACGATTGGTGGGTCTATCCTTAAACCACAAGGTTTGTGAGTCTATCCTTAAACCACACGGTTCGTGGGTCTATCCTTAAACCACACTGTTCGTGGGTCTATCCTTAAACCACGGGGTTGGTGGCTTTCCTAAACCACACGGTTTGTGGGTCTATCCTTAAACCACACGGTTGGTGGGTTTATCCTTAAACCACGGGGTTGGTGGCTTTCCTAAACCACACGGTTCGTGGGTTTATCCTTAAACCACATGGTTCATGGGTCTATCCTTAAACCACAAGGTTAGTGGGTAAATCCTTAAACCGCGGGATTGGTGGCTTTTCCTAAACCACACGGTCGAAACCCATTTGTACACGGTGAGACCTTCCTTTCAGTTGAAACCCGTTTTTACACGGTGAGACTATCATCCGGTCGAAACCTATTTGTACACGGTGAGACTATCATTCGGTCGAAACCCATTTGTACACGGTGAGACCTTTCTCTCAGTTGAAACCCGTTTTTACACGGTGAGACTATCATTCAGTCGAAACCCGTTTGTACACGGTGGGACTATTATCCAGTCGAAACCCGTTTTTACACGGTGAGACCATCACATCAAGTCAAAACCCATTTTTACACGGTGAGACCATTTTTTTCTTTGTCCAGTCTAAACCACAAGGTTCGTGGGTCATCCTTAAACCACAAGGTTCGTCGGTCATCCTTAAACCCCACTTTTAAAATGTTCACGAGTTTTTTTTTCTAAATTGCAATTTTTCAAAAGGTTCATGGTCAACCTTAAACCATGTCATCTACAAAGGTTCATTGGTTTCCCTCAAATCATGCATTTTCAACCCGGTCAAGACCCATTCATACACGGTGAGACCTACCTCCTAGTCGAAATCCGTTCGTACACGATGAGACTATTATTCCTGGTCGAAACTCGTTTTTACACGATGAGACCTCAGTCCTTCAATCCCATTCCTATGACACGGTGAGCTTTGTAGCCCGAAGAGCTTTTGTAGCCTGGAGAGCTTTGTAGCCCGGAGTCCTTCCTATGACATGGTGAGCTTTGTAGCCTGGAAAGCTTTTGTAGCCCGGAGAGCTTTGTAGCCCGGAGTCTTTCTTCTTATGACACGGTGAGCTTTGTAGCCCGGAGTCCTTCCTATGACACGGTGAGCTTTGTAGCTCGGAGAGCTTTTGTAGCCCGGAGAGCTTTGTAGCCTGGAGTCTTTCTTCCTATGACACGGTGAGCTTTGTAGCCCGGAGAGCTTTTGTAGCCCGGAGAGCTTTGTAGCCCGGAGTCCTTCTTCCTATGACACGGTGAGCTTTGTAGCCAAGAGAGCTTTGTAGCCCGGAGTCATTCTTCTTATGACACGATGAGCTTTGTAGCCTGGAGAGCTTTGTAGCCCGGAGTCCTTCTTCCTATGATACGGTGTGCTTTGTAGCCTAGAGAGCTTTTGTAGCCCGGAGAGCTTTGTAGCCCGGAGTCTTTCTTCCTCTTATTGACAAGACGTGCTTCCATAGTTATGAGTTCTTTCCATCAATTTAATACGTGCCTATGCACCTGGGTCTATTGTCAAAATAATTTAGGTGTCTTTTGTCTTTGAAAGGAACCTCTTCGAGCTCCCATTCAAAGAGGGGCAGCTGTTGACACCTAAATTTTTCCATTTTTCATTTAGGATTTAATCGTGCATAAGATTATGAATTAGTCGCAAAAAAAAGAAAGAAAAAAGAAAAAAAAAACGAGAGAGGCCATTCTCTCTTTCTTTTTTCCCCATGCGCAGGCCCTTGCGTGGCCCATCTTCTTTCTCCCTCGCGTGGCCCACGCGTAGCCCATCTTCCTCTTCTTTCTCCTCGGCTCGGCTCGTGCCCAGTTTTCTTCCCCCCTCCTGCTGGTCTTCACTGAAAAAGACCTGCAAGAACAGAAAAAAAAAAAAACAGAGCAGTAGAAGCTACAGCAGGAGCAGCAATGGAGGAGCAGGGAGATCGGGATGGCAGCGTGATTCGCGGGTCGGGAATGCCTGGCCGGCAACTGGCACAACAGTGGTCTTCGTGCGAGGTCCTGCAGAAGAAAAAGAGAGCAAAAAAGGGAAAGAAACGGGGAAGAAAAAGGAAGAGGCGAAGACCAGCAGAGGGGGGGTTTCTTTCGGCTGGTTCTAGGGGGTTCAAGCGAAGGACGGAGAGTTAGAGAGAGTGAGAGAGAGCAGAGGAGAAACACGGTGAGAGACACAGAGAAGGACCGAGAGGGAGAAGGAGATTGGCCGTCGCCGGAGGTCCGTTCTTCAGCCGCCGTCCGTTGCAACCTTCCCTTCGAACCAGGTAGGCTTTTTCCGACCGTGTGTCCCTTGATTTCGGAAGACGACGGGCCGGAGCTTGCGCCGACTAGTTCGCACAAGTTTCGGTCCAAGCCGGTCCTCCCTGAAAGCTTATAGTTGCTCTAGATGCATCGTTAGGGGTTTAGATTTGTGCTCGTGCCCGTATCAAGTCGGAAATCTCCTGTGTTAATAGCGTACACCAAGTGCTTGTGAAAATGTCCCGCAAAGGACCGGAAGCCAGCTCATGTTTTAAATGGGGATCGATCCGTGTTTGCGTTCATAGCCGTTGAATCATGTTTTCTCTTTGTATGCTTATTGCATTTTGACGTGGTTTTCGCAAAATAATTGTGTATCGTCGAGAGAGCAAGAGTTTTCGTCGTTTCGATGTTTGGATTAATGGTCGCCGGAGTTCGAGGCCAACGATGGTTTGTGCCGGTTGGAATGGACGACCGGTAGATGGTGGTGGTTCGGCGGTGGAACGCCGGTTGCTTCGGTCTGTGTTGCCGTTTGGACGAGCTTCTATGAGGAACAAGATCTCGGCATAGAAGGAACGTCCGGCGTGCAGAGGATGCACGAAGAAGAAGAAGACCACAAAGAAAAAAAAATAAAAGGAAAAGAAAAGAAAAGAAATAAAAAAGGGAGAAAAACAAAAAGAGAGAAAGTGGCTTCGGGAATAGAAATCGCTTAAAAAAGACAGTGGAGATGTTATCGATTTCTTACAGTACATGGCAACATAGATGGTGCATTCAACTTCGGAAACATAAATCCTCAACAATATTCACGAAGAACAAAACGCACATATATCATGATCTATGCTATAAGTGCTTCTGTTCTCAGTACTGCAATATCAAATGCACAAGAACAGAAACATACAGTACCAAGATTATTTACGCAGTTTGCTATCTCCTATATGGCGCTCGGATAAATTAGTTTTCACAAGCTGTGCTAGATACATGGTACGCATTTTCTCAACATGTTTCTCTATTCTTTCTGCATTTTGTTTAGAGGACTATTTTCAGCCAAGGTCAGAAAAGAAATAGGTCATACCATTATACGGCATCATGTCCACTTTCTGGTACTCTGAACATTCCGACGTTCGGCCTGATGTACTGAATTCCGTAGGCTTCGGTTGATCTAGAGATACCCCTTTTCTTTGCAGCATTGGATGGCTCCATCGAACATGTCCTCGATCCTGTACTTATACTCAAAACCGGCGTCCAACAGTTTCCTTGACGATAGGCGGGGGAACCTGGGGCCTTTCAATTCCTTCAAGGACCTACAAAGATTTGAAAAGCTTTGCTTCAGTCCAAGAACAGCAAGAATCTGTTACATCATGAAATGGGATATATCAGGACTTACTCTGGAGAGGGTATCCGAAACTCCGGGTATCTTTCCGAGAGAAACTCGGACATCTCCTCGATGGTCATCGTGGCCGAGGTACAAATGTACCGCCCCTTGGTGTCGGGGTGCTCGAAGAGGAAGATGTGTGCTCTCGCCAAGTCATCTACGTGCACGAAAGATACTTCGAGAAGAAGAGAGTACTCATTCTCGTTCCCTGTTAATTTCGAACGAAGTCAATCTAAGATTTGAGATTCTTTGTATCATCGAAATGAAGATAAACGTATGGATGGACAGATTATAGTCTTGTCTTCCTTTGTCATATACTTGACAATGAGCAGAGAAACGTTGTCAAATTATGGAATTCTGGTATCGTTCTGGTGACCAAAACAATCAAATTAATCATCAATTTGACTGCAGTACCAAAGGTGTATCACAAAAAGTTATTGTAAAATCAATAGATCATGGAGATCAATATTATATGAACCAGAGTTTCTCTGTAAATTTCACAAGATCAACAGTTCAGATAGACTTGACTGACCCTATTTATATTGATCATATGATATTTTCTGGCGTATCGCATTACCTAATACCAAAGCCAGAGAAATTCGGACGGATCCAGCGAACTTGGGGCAAATGAAGGGCCCGTGGACAAACGTGGGAACCACCGTCACCACTTCCAGTCCGTGCTGCTCTCCGAACTCAAGAACCGCCTTCTCAGTCAATGTCTTTGAGATTGCGTAGGAAGCTCCAATCCTCGCCATTTCTCGGATGGACTCAACATTGCTCCAGGAGTCCTCATCCAATATATCTGCCCCAGAGTTGTTATATTGAATTGCAGCCGCACTCGAAGTGTACACGACCCGCTTCACCGTCTTGGAGTTCAGGCAGGCCCTTAGGATGCCCAACGCTCCATCGATGGATCTTTTGGTGACGACCGGCTCTGGCTCTCTGTCCTCGAAGTCCACCGGGGTGGCAACATGGAAGACTCCGACACAGCCCTCGATGGCTGGGCTGAAACTCTCGGGGTCACTGAGGTCAGCGGTTAGGATTTGGAGCCTTTCTGATGCTCCTGGTAGATTTTTCAAGAAGCTCGTATCCCTTTTGCCATCTGATGGGAACAAATCGGTCAATCGCTTTGCGAATAAAAGCTCAACCATCTAATGGGAAACTGACGTGTGAGGTTAACTGGAGATATCAGTCCAAAATAAATTAACCAACATGACTCATTCAGGAAACACTCCGAATTACAGCATTAAACTTAGCAACGAGAACTGCAAGAAAAGCTGATTCAAGAGAGAATGAGTGAATTCATATGTAGAACAAGAGCAAGAGATCATCATTTACCGATTCAGCTGCCACTAATTCAAGGCATCTTTAGTTCATCTTATGCCTTCTCATGCTTGAAAGGGCGGCAAAAAAGGGTTGCTTTTCTTATAGTTCTATGCCAAATGACAATTCCGATCAGAATCGAACCTCAAACGCCCGAATCGGACAACATACATAGAAATTTCTCCATCTGTCGACACCCCAACTTTCTGCATAAACATTTCACATGCACAGACCGTTCGAAACACATGAGCAGTCCCATACACTTAATCTATACGATCAAACTTCGATCAAGAAAGCTAACCTTAGTATTGCCAATAAATTTGCAGGCACAGACAGATCAGATCACGTTGGACCGTCGTGTTGACATGTACAGTACAAAAAATCAATCTCAGACCATACACTTGATCAGAACTCATGGCAAGAACGAATCTCCATGTTCAAGCAGGAAGAAAGAAGAAGGGAGACTTACCCGGGTCGGGTCTGACGGTGGTCCGGACGGAGTAACCATGTTCAAGGAGCCTCATGATGAGCCATGAAGCTATGAAGCCAGTACCGCCTGTCACGCACACCGTGCCTCTGTTGCCCTCCATGGCTTGGAGAAGTGAGACGCTTCAATTTTCAGGAAGCGTCCAACTTTTTTGAGTGACCTCGATGTTTTGGCCAGCAGAGCGGGTGCGCTTCTCCACTTAAAAGGGGATGCAACGCCGCTTACGTCACTTTGATTTTCATTTTCAAAAGGGGCCAAAAAAATAAATGAGTGGTAACGGATACATCTTCCCCCGAAAGTCATCTTTCGATTTGAATCATAAACACTCAATCTACATTTCAATCATCCATCGTGGACTTAGTCCTACACCAATGTGTCGATAGACAAGTGTCTCTCGACATTAAATGCCTAACACAAGTTGGCTTGAGATTTTTTTTTTTTTTTTGTGACCAATAGACCGCGGAGATCACCCTTCAAGGATCACACAACCCCCCGGTACTACTCACCACAAGCCGCTATTTAGACGTAAACCATCGAAGGTTGGCATAGTAAACCACCCCTGGACTCCACTTCAGTCGCGAACATCCGGAAATTCGAACTCGTTCCCTTAGCAATAAGATAATAAAGCCCAACCATCACGGCTACCTACAGGTGGGTCAAGTTGGCTTGAGATTCATACCCAATAATACTCTAATTTATGACTTAATTAATGACAAGATACCCATTTGCTACTAGACTACCACATTCGGTGGTGCAATGACTTGACATATGTTGGATAATATTTATGTATATATAACATCTTAAATTCTTTGGGAAAAAAAAAATACTTGTTTAACATGGTATTAGAGCACCAGTGACGAGGTTGAATGCTTGGACTCCCTCCCATGTTTTGTATGTTTATCCGTCCTCAATTTTTCATTTGATGTGATTATGCACCTATCTCATATTTCAAATGTAAGTCTTGATTCATACACAAGAGAGGGTGTTAAATAATATGGTGTATCTATAATGTTGGCAACCATCTAAACAGCTTAAAAAATGATTTGTGTCACTATCTATAGATCTTTTGATTTCATAAAATTCAATGAATTCGTCATTTCATTCAAATTTTTCACTCTATCACCAATCAATAGTTGGGCGGGAGCCTTGCAACATGGCCAGCTATTATTTCTTCTTTCTGCAGAGTGTCGGGATCATAACAAATACACAAAAAGATCTTAACAATTGTTTGTGAAAATCAATTTGCGATCGATGATAGACTAAATAATTACCCAACATATTAAAATGCTTTAATGATATAGAGTTGTGGGCATCAAGATGTCGTGGCATTATACTATACCAGTAATGCCATTCATTTTGTGGAATATGTTCACCCTATTAACCGATATAACCGTTCGCCTCAAATAAGAGAATATCCTCATGAACTTGTTGCCAAGGCAATATGAACTTCTCTCTATACATATTTTTATAACCCTCAGAAATTCTCATTTGGATCAAAGAAACCACGAACACACGCTGGCAAAATCATTCATGGTTTGACGAAGAGATTTGTACGATTCCATCATTATCGCGTCCCAAAAGAGGACGACCCTCGTCGTTCCTTTCGATGTTAGTGGAGGTTTCCACAATTCTCTGTCATGGTCCTGCTCGAATGCTGGCGGTGGGGCTGGCGCTCGGTCTCAATCCAACGAAGAGGACCATCCATGGCGAGAAACCCTACTTTTCAGCTCCTTTGAACTTGCTATCCGGACCAGTGCATGACCGGTGTCGATCGTTTACACGATCTTTATCCTCACCCAGCTGTGCTTGGAGGGAGCACGCCTAGTTAGGTTAATCAGTGCATGTGGACTCTCTTTCCTGCGATGAGACAAAGCTACTTTTCTCTGTCTCTCTCGTGCTCTCGTCCTTTCCTTTCCCTCAATATGGCCGTTCGATCTACACGCTGGTTCTCTTTCTCTGAAGATGTGGGTGATTCTACACTGACCCAGCAGCTGCATTAGGCCTCTGCGGTAGCGCCATTAGCATTTGGACGTCCCTATTAGAAAAGACTCACGTAGCATCTGTTTCCACTTCAAGTAATTGCACTCCCTTATCTGCACTAGGTTCCTTGATCATCACGCAATACGCTTCCAGCTCCCAGGTGCACCTATTGCTCCTACGACGGCACCGTCAGTATTGAGCTTGTGCCAGCCTTCGTGGAGGTCACTTCCAAGGATGAACAGCTCTATTCCTAGCTCCTCCTCCCCCACTTTTGTTCCCAACCCAATTCTTATGTGCAGACGCATAACCAATCTGTGGCCAACATTAGCGCCGGTCCAGTCCCTCAGACTAAGATCATAACTATGGTGAAGGGGAGAAGGAGCACCAATGTCAGCCCAACATTCATTAAGGACAGATAGTGCTAACATTCAAATCTCTTCTCGCCAGAGTGGATCTCGTGGCAATGCTGGGAGCGACATTAACCAAATGATGAGGAACCAAATGATGAGGAACAACATCCGCTTTCCACGCGCAGCTCCAGTCTTCTTCCAGCTTTCTCCAAGCATCCAAGCCTTCAGCCAAATGATAAGCATCGTTCAAAGTAAAGCGCCAGTCCCTAGAGAAACTCCAACCGAATTCAGAGTGTCCCTTGCCCCTCTTCCGATCTGGACTGCCTGGGTCCATTATCGTTATTCTATAAGCGCTCGGATAAAGTCGCGATCCACCGTGCTTACCTGGGTCGGGACGGACGGTGGCCCGGACCGAGTAACCCTTCTCGAGGAGCCTCATGATCGTCCATGTAGCCAAGTATCCAGTCCCGCCCGTTACACACACCATACCTTTATCGCTCTCCATCAACGACTCTCTCTCTCTCTCTCTCTCTCTCTCTTTCCCATGCTAGCTTGTGATGCTACTGGAGAGAGGTGGCCGACAGTAGCCAGGAAAGAATGTTAGATATTTCGCCGCATATGTAACAGGGTTTGTGGACATTCATTATGAGATCCTGAATTAAATCGCTTGAGAGTGTTCGCTTTGGCCAATTCCATGTCGAGCTTCGTGGTTGTGTCCTTTAACGAAGAGGGAAGAAATTTCTCATGAGGTTACCAATCTTGAAAGCTATGAAACATCGACACACCCCAAGAGCCTTTGTGTTATGTCGGACATTTCGATACGTATCCGACACTCTCCAACACTCTCGGACACTCTCTGACACCCAGTCAACACATGTCGGAAAATCCGACACTTAGTCAACTTTTCTAACACTTTCCGACACTCGAGTCGGAATTCTAACATGCGAGTTTCTATATCGAGGTCAATTTTAAAAATTCAATAAGTAAAAGGTCAAAATATTTTCACACACAATAATAAAAATAATAAATGGAGAAAGAAGAAAAACCCAATCTTCTTTTATCTTCTGACTCTCACTTTCTGTGATACACAATTTTACATTTTTAGTTTTTTTCTCATCTTCCAACATATCTAACATGCGAGTCCAGAATATAGATTGCTTGTTTTTTCTCCAAGTTTTATGAATTATTGAAATATAATTGAATTTGTCAAATTGAAACAATAAATGATATTAATAAATGGCTAATTAATGTTTTTAGTGTATATTCATTCTAGGCTTATTTATTTATTTATTTATTTATTTATTTATTTATTTATTTATGAATTTGATTAAAATTATCTTGATTGAAATAATCATAAAAATAATAATTTTAATATACGTGTCCCAACGTGTCGGAATTCTCTATTTTTTGAAAAATGATGTGTCGGCGTGTCGTGTCGTGTTGCATGTCGATGCTACTTAGCTTGGAAGTGCCTTAACTTGGGCTCACTTAACTTTGAAGTTCCAAAGCAAATTTTAACATTATATCAAGAAACGCCTCTGTAAGTTAGTTTTTGCACAATTCGGTTCAGTACATAATTCAGTTCATTCATACACCCTTCACCATCCTAAAAGCCCGTCATGAGCCACTCATTGTCTAGGCCTTCTAGCCCCGGCAACTACTCCCTGCTCTTATCGGACTGAGTTGTTATGTTTATAATGTAGGATCCTTTATCGTTATTATTAGAAGATTTAAATTTACATATAGAGAAGATTGGCATTCGCTCTAACGGATGATGACCACTCCCGTTCCCCTTCTCCTTCTGCATACGCAACCATATGGAAAGCAAAGGACCCCCCTCGAATAGTTTGCAAGCGATAGCATCGAAAAATTGGAGCCTTTACTCAGTCTAGAATCGGCGTGAAGACCGGAATTTTTTTTTTTTTTTTTTTTTTTTGGGCGTGTGAAGACCGGAAATTTGAAGACCGAGCAGTAGTACACCAGTCGTTCCGGCACGGTTGAAATACTAATTCCTAGATGAACGGATTTCAACTTCATGCACGGTCGGATCATAGCATTGACAGAGGGAACGATTAGTTTTTCTTGCCCTTTTAGATAAAAAGTCTGCAGCGTGGGCAACTATGCTTGGTAGTACCCACTTGAATGAAGGTCAACCTGTTGTTCAACCTCTGCCTCTTTCGCAGCTCTGATCTTGTTTATAGGAGATGCAGAAATGGAGATGTTCATCAAATCTATAGATCAGGAAGCATGGAAAGTCATTGAAAATGGACCATGCGCTGCATCAAACAAAGGAAGAGATGATATTCATGAGAAGGAACTAGCGCAAGCTACAAATCTGTGCATAGGCTCGATTGCACTCCAACGCGGGCTGAATATAATTAGATATCAATGTGGAAAACAGCGATGGAGATTCGAGATGGATCGGGGGTAACCAGTGAGGAAACCAAAAGTGAAGAAGAGTTAAATTATCTCAGCTGATGCGCTTAACTCTTAGGAGCATACCGAGTCTCCAAGTTATGTTTATACTGACTAGAAAAATTTGAGCGTTTTCTTTAGGACTTTAGGGGCAAAAGAAATTGTCACGGGACAATGACGAAAGCAACGGGGACAAAACGGAGGTAATTTGCTTTGCTTGTAAGAAATTAGGACATGTCAAGTTCGAGTATCCTGCTTGCACGAGGAGGAGGGAGGAAATCAAAGAAATACAGGGCAATGGAATCAACTTGGAGTGATCTTGGTATCTCTAGTGAAAAGGAGAGAGAAAAGGCGAACTTGTGTTTAATGGCTAGTAGCCTAGTACCAATGCTATGGAATAGGTAAACGCTTTTCTAGATTGGTGATGCTTTTTGATGACGATTTTGATTTTGCCTTGGAAGAAATATAAGTTGAGTGGAAAAAGGTTTCGACAATGAACGTTGTATTGAATAAGGAAAATGGTTCTATGCAATGCTTTCTTGAAGAATGAAAGGATGTTTTCAGTAGTACTTCCAATAGGAAAGGCAGAGTTGCTTGATATAGCATGGATTAAAAAAGACAGTGGAGATGTTATCGATTTCTTACAGTACATGGCAACATAGATGGTGCATTAAGCTTCGGAAACAGAAATTCTCAACAATATTCACGAAGAACAAAACGCACGTATATCATGATCTATGCTATAAGTGCTTCTGTTCTCAGTACTGCGATATCAAATGTACGAGAACAGAAACATACAGTACCAAGATTATATATGGCGCTCGGATAAATTAGTTTTCACAAGCTGTGCTAGATACATGGTACGCATTTTCTCACCATGTTTCTCTATTCTTTCTGCATTTTGTTTAGAGGACTATTTTCAGCCAAGGTCAGAAAAAAAATAGGTCATACCATTAAACGGCATCATGTCCACTTTCTTGTACTCTGAACATTCCTACGTTCGGCCTGATGTACTGAATTCCGTAGGCTTCGGTTGATCTAGAGATACCCCTTTTCTTTGCAGCATTGGATGGCTCCGTTGAACATGTCCTCGATCCTGTACTTATACTCAAAACCGGCGTCCAACAGTTTCCTTGACGATAGGCGGAAAAACCTGGGGCCTTTCAATTCCTTCAAGGACCTACGAAGATTTGAAAAGCTTTGCTTTCAGTCCAAGAACAGCAATTATCTGTTACATCATGAAATGGGATATATCAGGACTTACTCTGGAGAGGGTATCTGAAACTCCGGGTATCTTTCCGAGAGAAACTTGGACATCTCCTTGATGGTCATCGTGGCCGAGGTACAAATGTACCGCCCCTTGGTGTGGGGGTGCTCAAAGAGGAATATGTGTGCTCTCACCAAGTCATCTACATGCACCAAAGCTACTTCGAGAAGAAGAGAGTACTCATTCTCGTTCCCTGTTAATTTTGAACGCAGTCAATCTAAGATTTAAGATTCTTTGTATCATCGAAATGAATATAAACATACAGACAGACAGATTATAGTCTTGTCTTCCTTTGTCATATACTTGACATTGGGCAGAGAAACGTTGTCAAATTATGGAATTCTGGTATCGTTCTGGTGACCAAAACAATCAAATTGATCATGAATTTGACTGCAGTACCAAAAATGTATCACGAAAAGTTATTGTAAAATCAATAGATTATGGAGATCAATATTATATGAACTATAGTTTCTCTGTAGATTTCACGTGATCAACGGTTCAGATAGACTTGACTTGACTGACCCTATTTATATTGATCATATGATATTTTCTCGTGTATCACATTACCTAATACCAAAGCCAGCAAAGTTCTGACGGATCCAGCGAACTTGGGGCAAATGAAAGGCCCGTGGACAAACGGGGGAGCCACCGTCACCACTTCCAGTCCGTGCTGCTCTCCGAACTCAAGAACCGCCTTCTCAGTCAATGTCTTTGAGATTGCGTAGGAAGCTCCAAGCCTCGTCATTTCTCGGATGGACTCAACATCGCTCCAGGAGTCCTCATCCAATATATCGGCCCCAGAGTTGTTAAATGGAATTGCAGCCGCACTCGAAGTGTACACGACCCGCTTCACCGTCTTGGAGTTCAGGCAGGCCCTCAGGATGCCCAACGCTCCATCGATGGATCGTTTGGTGACGACTGGCTCTGGCTCTCTGTCCTCGAAGTCCAGCGGGGTGGCAACGTGGAAGACTCCGACACAGCCCTTGATGGCTGGGCTGAAACTCTCGGGCTCACTGAGGTCAGCGGTTAGGATTTGGAGCCTTTCTGATGCTCCTGGTAGATTTTTCAAGAAGCTCGTATCCCTTTTGCCATCTGAGCGGAACAAATCGGTCAATCGCTTTGCGAATAAAAGCTCAAACATCTAATGGGAAACTGATGTGTGAGGTTAACTGGAGATAGCAGCCCAAAATAAATTAACCAACATGACTCATTCAGGAAACACTCAGAATTACAGCATTAAACTTAGAAACGAGAACTGCAAGAAAAGCTGATTCAAGAGAGAATGAGCAAATTCATATGTAGAACAAGAGCAAGAGATCATCATTAACCGATTCAGCTGCCCTGAATTCAAGACATCCTTATTTCATCTTATGCCTTCTCATGCTTGAAAGGGCGGCAAAAAAGGGTTGCTTTTCTTATGGTTCCATGCCCAATGACAATTCCGATCAGAATCGAACCTCAAACGCCCGAATCGGACAAAATACATAGAAATTTCTCCATCTGTCGACACCCCAACTTTCAGCATAAACATTTTACATGCACGGACCGTTCGAAACACATGAGTAGTCCCATACACTTAATCTATACGATCAATCTTCGATCGAGAAAGCTAACCTTAGTATTGCCGATAAATTTACAGGCACAGACAGATCAGATCTCGTTGGACCGTCGTGTTGACATAGACAGTACAAAACATCGATCTCAGACTATACACTTGATCAGAACTCATGGCAAGAACGAATCTCCATGTTCAAGCAGGAAGAAAGAAGAAGGGAGACTTACCCGGGTCGGGTCTGACGGTGGTCCGGACGGAGTAACCATGTTCAAGGAGCCTCATGATGAGCCATGAAGCTATGAAGCCAGTACCGCCTGTCACGCACACCGTGCCTCTGTTGCCCTCCATGGCTTGGAGAAGTGAGACGCTTCAATTTTCGGGAAGCATCAAACTTTTTTGAGTGACCTCGATGTTTTGGCCAGCAGAGCAGGTGCGCTTCTCCACTTAAACGCGGATGCAAAGCCACTTAGGGCCCGTTTGGTTCAACTTTGGAGAAATGCCCTTGGGAGAATGCAAAAACCTTTGAGATAAAGGGGTTTAGAAATCTTCACCGTTTGGTAAATTACAATCTCAAGTAGCTTTGAAAAATAATTTTAGCAAAAACACCGTTTGGCAAAACTTGCATTTCTAATTAGCTTTTGCTATTTTTTTTTTTTTTAAAGTCTGAAAATAAAATCCGGTGGCGGCGAGCCAGGCTGCCAAGCTGCGACCGCTTGAGATCGGCGGCTGAGGTCGCGGAGGCCAAATGCGTTGCATCGAACCGCGAGATCGGCCTTCCGACGGCCAGATCGGGCGGGCGAGGGCGTGACCTCGGGGCGGCGTCACCAGTCGCGCGACCCGGGCGGCGCCGCGAGGTCGCGCGGACGCAGAGGTGGCGTCGCCTGGGTCCGCTCGACCTCGGGCGACGCCGCCCGAGGTCGCGCGGACCCAGCGGCGGCGTCGCTGGCGTGCCGCGACCTCGGGCGGCGTCGCCCGGCGCGCGCGATTCGGGCGGCGACGCCGCCGGGTCACGGGTCGCGACGCCGCCTAGGTCGCGGTCGCGCCACCCCGGGCGGTGGTCACCGGGGACGCGCGACCCCCTAGCGGTGGTGGTGGTTGCCGGAGAAGCCGAACTCTAAGGCGGCGGGGAAGAAGATGAGCCGAACGGAGAAGAAGATGAACAGTAATGACGATGAACAGTGATTTCGCATTTCTGGAATGCCGAATGCCCAATGCCGCCCCTCCCCAGCATTGGGCTTTCAGCATCCTAAATGCTGATATTTGGCCAAGTAGCATTTGAAAATGATTGCCAAACACAAATTTTTTTCCCCAAGGGGCTTTCGGGCCCGAAAGCCCCTTGGGAAAGTCCAACCAAACGGGGTCTTACTTCACTTTGATTTTCATTTTCAAAAGGGGCAAAAAAAATGAGTGGTAACAGGTGCATCTTCCCCGCTGAAAGTCGTCTGTTGGTTTGAATCATAAGCACTTGATCTACTTTTTTCAATCATCCATCGTGGACTATTGGGTGTTTGGTTGGGCATTCCCAGGGCTTTTGAATGTTTGGCAAAATATTTGAAAGCCCCTTTGCCTAAATATGAGCACCCCGAAGGCTAGGGAGGGGCAGTATTGAGCATTCGGCATTCCAGAAATGCAAAAATCACTGTTCATTTATCTTCCACCTTCATCTTCCTTCTTCACGGCGTCTTCTTCTTCTCCGCCCATCGAGCTTCTCCGGCAGCCGCCACCGCCGCCTGAGGGTCGTGCGATCTCAGGCCGCCAGATCTGGCGATGCGAAGGCCAGATCTGGCCGCCGAAAGACTAGATCTGCCTCTGCGCCTGAGGTCGTGCCTCCAGGCGGCAACAGCGTCACCTAAGGTTGCGACCTCAGGCAGCCGGACGGCCAGATCTGGTCGCCAGAGTTGGCCGGCGGTTAGCCGGCCGCCGAATTTGATTTTTAATTTTTTTAAAAAAATTAAATAAAAGCAAAAGCCCATTTGTAATGTAAAATTTGCCAAACGGTATTTATGCTAAAGTTGCATTTCAATGCCATTTGAGACTACAAATTACCAAACGGTGTAGCATTTTAGAAAACCTCTTTATCTCAAGGATATTTGCATTCTCCTAAGAGCATTTTCCCAAAGCCGAACCAAACGGGCCCATAGTCCTACACCAATGTACTGATAGACAAGTGTCTCTCAACATGAGGTTATGAATGCCTATGATAGAAATTGGCTTGAGATTCATACGCGACATAACCCTAATTTAAGACTTTGTTAAAGAAAAGATACCCATTTGCTACTAGACTACCACACTTGGTAGTGCAATGACTTAACATATGTGGGATAGTATTTTATATGTACATCTTTCTTATTTTAACATCTTAAATTCTTTGGGAAAAAGAAAATACTTGTTTAACATGGCATTAGAGCAACAGTCATGAGGTCGAATGCTTGGACTTCTCCTGTTTTTTGTATGTTTATCCATCATTGATTATTCATCTGATGTGATTATGCATCTATCTCATATTTCAAATGTAAGTCTCGATTCACAAACAAGAGAGGATGTTAAATAATATGGTATATGCATAATATTGGCAACCATCTAAACAGCTTCAAACTTTTTCGAGAGAAGAAATGGTTTGTGTCACACTATCTATACGTTTTTTGATTTCATAAAATTCAATGAATTCGTCATTTCATTCAAGTATTTCATTATATCATCAATCAATAGTTGGATGGAAGTGTTACAACATGGCTAGCGATTATTTCTTTTGTCTACAGAATGCTAGGATCATAACAATACACCGAAAGATCTTAACATTTATTTGTGAAAATCAATTTGCCAATCAACGATAGACAAAATAATTACCCGACACATTAAAATGTTTAAATGATAGAGAATCATGGGCATTGAAGATGTTGCGGCACTATATTATACCAGCAATGCCATTCATTTTGTGGAATATGTTCACCCAATTAAGCGATATAGCCATTTGCCTCAAATAAGAGAATATCCTAATGAACTTGTTACCAAGACAATATGAACTTCTCTCTATACAAATTTTTATAACCCTCGTAAATTCTCGTTTGAATCAAAGAAACCATGAACACACGCTGGCAAAATCATTCATGGTTTGACAAAGAGATTTGTACGATTCCATCGTTATCGCGTCCCAAAAGAGGACGACCCTCGTCGTGGCTTTCGATGTTAGTGGAGGTTTCCACAATTCTCTGTCATGGTCCTGCTCGAATGCTGGCGGTGGGGTTGGCGCTCGGTCTCAATCCAACGAAGGGGACCATCCACGGCGAGAAACCCTAGTTTTCAGTTCCTTTGAACTTGCTATACGGACCAGTGCATGACCGGTGTCGAGTTTACACGATCTTTATCCTCACCCAGCTGTGCTTGGAGAGAGCACGCCTAGTTAGGTTAAATAGTGCATGTTGACTCTCTTTCCTCTGATGAGACAAAGCTAATTTTATTTTTGTCTCTCTCGTGCTCTCGTCCTTTCCTTTCCCCCACTATGGCTGTTCGATCTGCACGCTGGTTCGCTTTCTCTGAAGATGTGGGTAATTCTACACCGACCCAGCAGCTGCATTAGGCCTCTGCGGCAGCGCCATTAGCATTTGGACGTCCCTATTAGAAAAGACTCACATAGCATCTGTTTCCACTTCAAGTAATTGCACTCCCTTACCTACACTAGGTTCCTTGATCATCACGCAATACGCTTCCAGCTCCCGGGTGCATTTATCGCTCCTAGGACTGCACTATCAGTATTGAGCTTGTGCCAGCCTTCGTGGAGGTCACTTCCAATGATGAACAGCTCTATTCCTAGCTCCTTCCACCCCCCCCCCCTTTCTTCCCAACCCAATTCTTATGTGCAGACGCATCACCAATGTGTGTCCGACATTAGCACCGATCCAGTCCCTCAGGCTAAGATCATAACTTTGGTGACGGGGAGAAGGAGCACCAATGTCAGCCCAACATTCATTGAGGACATAGTGCTAACATTCAAATCTCTTCTCGCCAGAGTGGATCTCGTGGCAATGCTGTACGTGACATCAACCAAATGAAAAATCGAGTGCGAGGAACAGCATCCACTTTCCATGCGCAGCTCCAGTCTTCTTCCGGCTTTCTCCAAGCGTCCAAACCTTCAGCCAAATGATAAGCATCGTTCATAGTAAAGCGCCAGTCCCTAAAGAAACTCCAACCGAACTCAGAGTGTCCCTTGCCCCTCTTCCGATCTGGACTGCCTGTCTCATATTCATAATCTTGTTAGGAAGGGATAAGAGAGAGTCTGGAAAAGTCCCAAACTCCCGTGGAAATTGAAAAAGTCCTTCACTTTCAACTCCAAATCACTAACACGTCGAGGCCCAATTACTAGATCCCCTAATGGACCAGATCCTGGTCAGTTGTCAAGTACGCTTTCCAACTAGTGAGACCCTGGTCAGTTGTCAAGTACGCTTTCCAACTAGTGAGCTTACTCCGAGCCTTCTAAATGATGAACCTGAAACGACAAGCGCTAACACGATCTGTATGGAAAGTAAATCCCCAGTAGCAACACCAAGACAACCCAAGCCATCTGCGGAGATCGTCATAAGCAGCAATAGCAATAATACCAGAGAGTTAAATCACAATCATCATTTCATATCTCCCGAAAAGAAGACTTCGGATTTACTGAAAATTTGACCTTTTCCCAGAATCCTCACAGAAAGACTTAACGGTGTCAACTACCAATTGACAACCAGCCTCAGTAGCCGCACCAAATGGAAAACATTCCGCTGCTTAAGAATAAATGCGAGAAAGCCAAGGCGCTCTCTCGAGGCCTTCATCGGCTTCCAATTGCCATTGCGACATTCCTCTGCAAATAAGTAGCCAGGTATTTCCATACAACGGATAAACAGGTAAAGGGTGAATGACATCGCCTTGCTTTAATCCCTACACGGCGAGAAGGGATAGAGCATCCCACCGTCCATAAATGATAGTGGTAGAAGCAGTAGTGATGCAAATCCACCTGTAATTCGAGATCGATTTTATAGCAAAGGAACCGGTTCTTCGCTCCAGTGTGTTGCGTCATAGAACATCAACGTGCATTCACCTCCCGCCGGGGATGAGGCTAGCCTAGCAAGGACTAATGAGATCATCAAGAAAAAGGCCTCAAAATGCCTGATAAATAAGCAAAGCATTCCTAATTTTCCAGTTCTTCCCTTTTATACGGCAAAACATAAATTTTATGTTTTGGATCCTCTTTTCCTCCTTCTTTTTTTGTGTAGCATGGCCCAAAGGGTAGCATGTAACAAATGAAATGAACAAAGTTTTCGTGGATTAAAGTTCAGTGAGATCAAACAAAATAATTTTGGGAGTCATATTAGCTACTTAACTTTTTTTTTAGCGTGACATAATAAGATTACAAACATCTCTATTAAATCTGTGCAATTTGTGTAGTCTGAAATAAACAAGGAGAAAAATTCTTCTCGCCCCATTTTTTTGTCTATCCTCTACCCGATTATTGCAGCTTACCCATTGCCCCATGCTTCCTCCACGACCCCCCGAGACCATCTCGACAGCTACCGTTTCCGATAGCTACCTCCGCCTCGATAAAATATTCGATGGTTCCATAGCGTTTACATCAACTGCTGGTCATGTTGCGAGTATTTTTTACTCACGTCCGCTTATAAATTGACTCGTGTTTGTTGATGTGGATGGGAAAAGACAATTAAAATATGTTTCTACTTCCACCGACCATGAAACTCGGACGAGCCGCCTCGCGTTTGTTTTTTCTTTTTGCCTTCTGAGGTCATGGATGAGCAAGGCATGTGGTCATGATTGGCAGCGTCACCGGCCAGCCATGATAGCAGCAACATCAATATGGACGAGCAAGGCTAGAGAGAAATGTCCATGCTCGACCATTTTGTTTGGCCAGATCCGGTCGGCTCTGTCTCCCCGGACCTTGGACAAGTCACCGTCGCCAAGGTCGCAGATCCGGACCACCAACGAGTTCCATCCTTCTACCTTAGACGGGAAGACGGAACCAAGGGGGGAGTTCCTCCTTCTCCATGGCGATGGAGCTCTTAATGGGCCTTTGAGATCACTAGCCCTTCGAGTTGGATGGCACCATCCCGTCGCTCGTGATCAGCCTGAGCCACTCGCCCCGCCGTGTTGCTTGTCCAGATATGGTTTCGCCCATGGCCACAAACCTTGCTCAGCATAGCTCACGAGGCGGCTCATCCAGAGACCACAGCTCGTCCATGGCTATGAACCCTTGATGACAAACTCGGAATTCCGGCGGCCGTGATCAGTAAACAAGCGCAAGCCTGGATGGCCGGATAGCGCTCTATGGATGGAGGAAGAGAGGAGTCAACGTCAACATGTCAACCTAAAATCGGACCCGTCAGCAGCTAATGTGGCGCTACGAAATCACTTTATACATCTCTCTCTCTCTCTCTCTCTCTCTCTCTCTCTAAATTTACATAGACGCCTCCACGGCAAGAGGGTTCTCGTAGGGTGATCGGTTTCTTGTATGCTCCAATTTCCTAAAAGAGAACCGAACCAGGGACCGGATTGAGAATCGGACCACACCTTCCGATCCGATAAAATCAGTTACTTATTTTTTCCCATTACTTAGAACCGGATCAAGATAATATTTAGTTTACATTTTATTAATTTTTTAAGAAATAATATAATAAAAAAGTATATTTAGTTAGTCATGTCTGGTTCAATCCAGTTTCCCCTTAGAACCAGGAACCAAACCGTCACTCTTGGAAATTGAACCAAATCAATCGATCTAGATGATTCCCAATTAGGGCGGTCCATTTTGCACACCTCTATCTCACACCGTCCAGATCTAGATAAGAGCAATGTCCACGTCTTGTTGGCAAAATCTAATGCCCCCATCCCTTGGACGAGTGACAATGCGCAGAGAGAGAGAGAGACTGTTACGTGGAGAGGGAGAGAAGGGCATCGACAGTTGCTCAAAGAAGAGGAGAGGGAGAAAGGCAAAGTCATACTGTTAACCCGTCAATTTCGACCAAGTTATCGCTTTTAATTTGTTTATTATGATTCTTCAATTATTTTTCATGTTTAATATAATTTCTTAAACTTTTGAATTTTTAATCTAATTTCTCAATTTCCTTATAAAGTCAAATCAATCATTTAGTATGATTCACAAGTTTTCGTAATCGAGTTTTTTTTAAATATCTTTTCATTTCAATAGTTTTTTTCCAAAAAAAATTAATAATGTTATATTACTTTGTGCCTTTTTGGTTTTTATGAATATCACGATAACTCAATCAAAATCTTTATAATTGTAAATTGTAGCTAATAATCTCTAAAATAGTAAAATTAGAATCCCATTTGAAGCTGTGTTACATTGGTATTCCTATTATGTAATTTATAAATGCTTTCATATAGACATCTATAAATGATATTGATTTATCCGTAGATCTATGTATTTGTATTAATCTAAATCGTGTTCTTTATTAAACAAATAAGGAACAAGATATAAGACCCTGAAAATTTTATTAATTTGAAAAATGAGGAACCTTGTTCTTGAAAGTGATTGACTACGAAGTAGCAATACTATCCAGGAATCTTTGTATCATGTCACTTTGACACATGTCTAACATTTGGTCGACAGGTATTCAAATCAATTTTCCGATACTCTTTGACACGTGAGAGCGAAATTCTAACATCTGTGTTCAGAATTATAATACGTAATTCTAACAAGCACGTGATCAATTTTTAAAATTTTTAATAAATGAGGGGTCAAAATATAAATATGTAAAAAAAAAAAAAAAAGAGGGAAGAAAGAAAAGCGTAATCTTCTCTTTTTTTCTAAGTCTTACTTCCCGTGACACGTAATTCATCCATAATGTTTATTTTTTCTTTTCTCTTCCGACACGCTCTGACACACAAGTCCCGGACGTGAATTGCTATTTTTTTTCCCTCCAAATTTTATGCATTATTAGAATATAATTGAATTTGTTAGATTGAAATAATGAATGATATTAACAAATTATGGATTAATGTTATTGGTGTAAATTCATTCTACACTCTTTTTTATTATATATTTGGTTTTGAATTTAAT
Source organism: Eucalyptus decipiens (assembly GCA_014182575.1). NCBI lineage: Eukaryota > Viridiplantae > Streptophyta > Magnoliopsida > Myrtales > Myrtaceae > Eucalyptus > Eucalyptus decipiens. Next base: position 18,361,100 of record CM024613.1, read on the forward strand.
TAAAATAATCATAAAAACAATAATTTATCATGTATATATAAACATATACATTTAATATACACCGTGTTTCAATGTGTCGGAATTCTTTATTTTTGGAGAATCAATGTGTCAGCGTGTCAGGTCGCATGTGGTGTGTTAGAATCAATACTTTCTTTCTTGAAGAATGAAAGTGTGTTTTCAGTAGTACTCCCAATAGGAAAGGCAGAGTTGCTTGATAGAGCATGGATTAAAAAAGACAGTGGAGATGTTATCGATTTCTTACAGTACATGGCAACATAGATGGTGCATTCAACTTCGGAAACATAAATCCTCAACAATATTCACGAAGAACAAAACGCACATATATCATGATCTATGCTATAAGTGCTTATGTTCTCAGTACTGCAATATCAAATGCACAAGAACAGAAACATACAGTACCAAGATTATTTACGCAGTTTGCTATCTCCTATAAGGCGCTCGGATAAATTAGTTTTCACAGGCCGTGCTAGATACATGGTACGCATTTTCTCAACATGTTTCTCTATTCTTTCTGCATTTTGTTTAGAGGACTCTTTTCAGCCAAGGTCAGAAAAGAAATAGGTCATACCATTATACGGCATCATGTCCACTTTCTGGTACCCTGAACATTCCAACGTTCGGCCTGATGTACTGAATTCCGTAGGCTTCGGTTGATCTAGAGATACCCCTTTTCTTTGCAGCATTGGATGGCTCCGTCGAACATGTCTTCGATCCTGTACTTATACTCAAAACCGGCGTCCAACAGTTTCCTTGACGATAGGCGGGGGAACCTGGGGCCTTTCAATTCCTTCAAGGACCTACAAAGATTTGAAAAGCTTTGCTTTCAGTCCAAGAACAGCAAGAATCTGTTACATCATGAAATGGGATATATCAGGACTTACTCTGGAGAGGGTATCTGAAACTCCTGGTATCTTTCCGAGAGAAACTTGGACATCTCCTCGATGGTCATCGTGGCCGAGGTAGAAATGTACCGCCCCTTGGTGTCGGGGTGCTCGAAGAGGAAGATGTGTGCTCTCGCCAAGTCGTCTACATGCACGAAAGATACTTCGAGAAGAAGAGAGTACTCATTCTCGTTCCCTGTTAATTTCGAACAAAGTCAATCTAAGATTTGAGATTCTTTGTATCATAGAAATGAAGATAAACGTATGGATGGACGGATTATAGTCTTGTCTTCCTTTGTCATATACTTGACAATGAGCAGAGAAACGTTGTCAAATTATGGAATTCTGGTATCGTTCTGGTGACCAAAACAATCAAATTAATCATCAATTTGACTGCAGTACCAAAGGTGTATCACGAAAAGTTATTGTAAAATCAATAGATCATGGAGATCAATATTATATGAACCAGAGTTTCTCTGTAAATTTCACATGATCAACAGTTCAGATAGACTTGACTGACCCTATTTATATTGATCATATGATATTTTCTTGCGTATCGCATTACCTAATACCAAAGCCAGCGAAATTCGGACGGATCCAGCGAACTTGGGGCAAATGAAGGGCCCGTGGACAAACGTGGGAACCACCGTCACCACCTCCAGTCCGTGCTGCTCTCCGAACTCAAGAACCGCCTTCTCAGTCAATGTCTTTGAGATTGCGTAGGAAGCTCCAATCCTCGTCATTTCTCGGATGGACTCAACATTGCTCCAGGAGTCCTCATCCAATATATCTGCCCCAGAGTTGTTATATTGAATTGCAGCCGCACTCGAAGTGTACACGACCCGCTTCACTGTCTTGGAGTTCAGGCAGGCCCTCAGGATGCCCAATGCTCCATCGATGGATCTTTTGGTGACGACTGGCTCTGGCTCTCTGTCCTCGAAGTCCACCGGGGTGGCAACATGGAAGACTCCGACACAGCCCTCGATGGCTGGGCTGAAACTCTCGGGGTCACTGAGGTCAGCGGTTAGGATTTGGAGCCTTTCTGATGCTCCTGGTAGATTTTTCAAGAAGCTCGTATCCCTTTTGCCATCTGATCGGAACAAATCGGTCAATCGCTTTGCGAATAAAAGCTCAAACATCTAATGGGAAACCGATGTGTGAGGTTAACTGGAGATAGCAGCCCAAAATAAATTAACCAACATGACTCATTCAGGAAACACTCCGAATTACAGCATTAAACTTAGAAACGAGAACTGCAAGAAAAGCTGATTCAAGACAGAATGAGCGAATTCATATGTAGAACAAGAGCAAGAGATCATCATTAACCGATTCAGCTGCCCCTAATTCAAGACATCCTTAGTTCATCTTATGCTTTCTCATGCTTGAAAAGGCGGCAAAAAAGGGTTGCTTTTCTTATGGTTCCATGCCCAATGACAATTCCGATCAGAATCGAACCTCAAACGCCCGAATCGGACAAAATACATAGAAATTTCTCCATCTGTCGACACCCCAACTTTCAGCATAAACATTTTACATGCACGGACCGTTCGAAACACATGAGTAGTCACATACACTTAATCTATACGATCAATCTTCGATCAAGAAAGCTAACCTTAGTATTGCCGATAAATTTACAGGCACAGACAGATCAGATCTCGTTGGACCGTCGTGTTGACATATACAGTACAAAACATCGATCTCAGACTATACACTTGATCAGAACTCATGGCAAGAACGAATCTCCATGTTCAAGCAGGAAGAAAGAAGAAGGGAGACTTACCCGGGTCGGGTCTGACGGTGGTCCGGACGGAGTAACCATGTTCAAGGAGCCTCATGATGAGCCATGAAGCTATGAAGCCAGTACCGCCTGTCACGCACACCGTGCCTCTGTTGCCCTCCATGGCTTGGAGAAGTGAGACGCTTCAATTTTCAGGAAGCGTCCAACTTTTTTGAGTGACCTCGATGTTTTGGCCAGCAGGGCGGGGGCGCCGCTCCACTTAAAAGCGGATGCAACGCCGATTACGTCACTTTGATTTTCATTTTCAAAAGGTGCCAAAAAAAAAATGAGTGGTAACAGATGCATCTTCCCCTAAAAGTCATCTTTCGATTTGAATTATCAACACTCAATTTGGACTTTTCAATCCAATGTGTCGATAGACAAGTGTCTCTCGACATTAAATGCCTATGACACAAGTTGGCTTGAGATTTTTTTATATTTTTTTTTTGTGATCAAGAGACCGCCGAAAATCACTCTTTAAGAATCACTCACCACAAGCCGCTATTTAAAGCATCGGTGAGGTCTCGCCGCAAGCTACTATTGAGATGTAAACCCTTGGAGGTTAACCCAATAAGTCACCCTTGGAACCCTCACTTAAGTCACGAACATCCGGAAATTTGAACTCGTTCCGTCAGCGATAAAGTAGTAAAGCCTAACCATCACGACTACCTACAGGTGGGTCAAGTTGGCTTGAGATTCGTACCCGATAAAACTTTAATTTATGACTTTATTAAAGACAAGATACCATTTGCTACTAGACTACCACATTCGGTGATGCAACGACTTGACATATGTTGGATAATATTATATATATATCTTATTTTAACATCTTAAATTCTTTGGGAAAAAAAATACTTGTTTAACATGGTATTAGAGCACAAGTGACAAGGTTGAATACCTGGACTCCCTCCCATGTTTTGTATATTTATCCGTCCTCGATTTTTCGTTTGATGTGATTATGCACCCATCTCGTATTTTCAAATGTAAGTCTTGATTCACACACAAGAGAGGGTGTTAAGTAATATAGTGTATCTATAATGTTGGCAACCATCTAAACAGCTTAAAACTTTTTCGAAAGAAAAAATGATTTGTGTCACTATCTAAATCTTTTAATTTCATAAAATTCAATGAATTCATCATTTCATTCAAGTTTTTCACTTTATCACCAATCAGTAGTTGGGTGGAAGTGTTACAACATGGCCAGCAATTATTTCTTTTTTCTACAAAATGTAGGGATCATAACAAATACACAAAAAGATCTTAATAATTGTTTGTGAACATTAATTTGCCGATTGATAATAGACAGAACAGATGCCCGACACATTAAAATGCTTTAATGATATAGAGTTGTGGGCATCAAAATGTCATGGCACTATACTATACCAGTAATAATGCCATTCATTTTGTGAAATATGTTCACCCAATTAAGTAATATAACTGTTGGCCTCAAATAAGAGAATATCCTCACGAACTTGTTGCCAAGGCAATATAAACTTCTCTCTATACATATTTTTATAACCCTCAGAAATTCTCATTTGAATCAAACAAACCATAAACACATTGGCAAAATCATTCATGGTTTGACGAAGAGATTTGTACGATTCCATCATTATCGCGTCCCAAAAGAGGACGACCCTCGTCGTGCCATTCGATGTTAGTGGACGTGTCCACAATTCTCTGTCATGGTCCTGCTCGAATGCTGGCGGTGGGGTTGGCGCTCGGTCTCAATCCAACGTAGAGGACCATCCATGGCGAGAAACCCTACTTTTCATCTCCTTTGAACTCGCTATCCGGACCAGTGCATGACCGGTGTCGATCGCTTACACGTTCTTTATCCTCACCCAGCCGTGCTTGGAGGAAGCATGCCTAGTTAGGTTAATCAGCGCATGTTGACTCTCTTTCCTGCGATGAGACAAAGCTACTTTTCCCTTTGTCTCTCTCGTGCTCTCGTCCTTTCTTTTCCCCCAATATGGCCGTTCGATCTGCACGCAGGTTCGCTTTCTCTGAAGATGTGGGTGATTCTACACTGACCCAGCAGATGCATTATGCCTCTGCGGTAGTGTCATTAGCATTTGGACGTCCCTATTAGAAAAGACTCACATAGCATCTGTTTCCATTTTGTTGACACCTAATTTTCACCTAAATTAATTAATTTAAAATAGCATTAAATGTTAGGAATTAGTCACAAAATAAAATTTTAAAAAATGATTATTTAATTAAATTATTTAAAAATAAATCGGTCGGGTCGGGCCGAATCCAGCCTTGGCCCGACCCGACCCGCCCCTTTCCTTTTCTTTTTCCCTGCGCTGGGCCCGACCCAGCCCACTTCCTCCTTCAGCCCAGCCCGCGAGCGCGCTGTCGTCTCTCCCAACCGGTCTTCACTGCAAGACCTGCAAAGAAAAAAAAACAGAAGCAGAGCAGCGACAGAGGGAGCAAGGAGATCGGTGGCAGGCGAGCAGCGTGATCCGCGGGTCGGGGGTGCAATCCGGCCAGCAAGCTGGCAGCTGCAGAGGCCATGCGCGCTTGCTGGCCGGGCATAAAACCGGAGGAGAGAACACGCCAAGAGCGGGGGGAACCAAAAAAACACAAAAGCCGAGAGCGAGCGAGAGAGAAACACTGAGGAGAGGAGAGGCCGAACCAGAGGCAGGAAGCTCGAGGGAGCAGCTCGCCGTCGCAAGAGGCCTGTCAGCCCGCCGTCGTTCGTCGTAGCCCTTCCCAGGCAAGGTAGGTCCCCTGAACCCTCGTTGTCTCGTTTCTGGAAAACGCCGGGCCGGAGCTCGCGGCCGACCGGTTCGCGTGAGCTCCGGCCCACGTTGCCTTTGTGCTTTGCTCCCGTGTTCCTTATACGTTGTACCTCAAGACCCTTGAAGCGTATTCGGCGCTCGGTTGAGCCGGAGTCCTTCGAGTTCGGTAGTGCAGACCATGTGTTCGACAAAATACCTCAAAGAAAACCGAGCAGTAGTTCGCGTTTTAACGCCGGACCCACTCATTTTTGCCCCTGTGCTTGCTGAATCCTTGTTGCTTTGCCCGCATTCGTTGTGTTTTCGAACGATTTGCGCGAGATATTGGTATGTATTTGAACCGACGACTCGTTCCGTCGGAAATAGGTTAGTGGTTGCCGGAATAGGTAACCGGAGAGGGTCGGCGCCGGTCGAGGGGGATGACCGGTGAGCGGCAGTGGTCTGACGACTTTCCTTAGGGCAGTCAATACTCATGGAGTGATCGGCGTCAGTCCGGCGAGGGAGCGGCAGGAGCCTTGGCGTGTCGCGGCTGCGGGAGGAGAGCGCCCGAAGAAGACGATCGGAAAGGGAGTAAAAGAAAAAAAAAGCACAAAAAGATAAATAAATATTATATTTATATATTTATATAGGAAAAGAGAAATGGGCTTCGTTTTGGGCCGTTTTAGTACCTTGGGCTTGTGGGCTTCGTTTTAAAACGAAAAAACTTAGACCAGATCGGGCCTGCTGGTTAGGCCCAATCCGAATTTAATTGAAGGCCCGATTGGGCCTTGCTCTTTTCCGAGCGGGCCAATCAGCCCGTCCCCCAGCCGGACCAAAGACCGGACCCGACTCTGCTGACCGGGCCGAACCGGGTCGGATTATACCGGATCCGACCCGGTTCGCCCATTTTTCAAATTAAAAAATAATTGTTTTTAAAAAAAAAATTTAAAAATTTTTAAAAAAATTCGAAAAACAAAAAATTTAAAAAAAAAAAAAAATTTAAAAAAAAATTAAAACTTAAAAAAATTTTAAAAATTTGAAAATTAAAAAAATGTAGGATTTGGTTAGGAATTGCTATGTATTGCCTTTTTAGTGTAATTATGCATTTATTTTTTTGTATGTTAATTATATAGCATGTTTAATTTACATATTTAATTATGTTTGTGGATGTTTAATTGCACATGTTCAATTTTACTGCAATTAAGATCTTGGTAGCTATGATCGTTACTTTAATAATTGCGCATCTGCATAATCATCTTACATGTTAGTGAATAGGAATGAAATCAATCTAAACTACCTGACAAAAATCATTTTGTTAAAATGAACAAGATTAGGTACCGAAATGACACTAATTGGTCAATTAGTGTAATCAAATCTCCGACGCTAAATTCTTTAGTTGTACGTAGGAAGTGAGGTACACTCCCATATCTCACTTGGTTTTTAGCCGACCCCAATAGGTTAGTGGCGACTCCTTTTATGCAAATTCCTAAAAGGAAATCCCAATATCACGTGGGGTATGAGTTTAGGAGAGCCCATGCCTAATCATGGGATTTAGGCTCGTCCTTTAGGCAATACCTCTAAACCTGTTCCCTCCCCCTGGAGGGTCGGTCGCGACACACTTCCAGTAATTGCACTCCCTTATCTGCACTAGGTTCCTTGATCATCACGCAATACGCTTCCAGCTCCCAGGTGCACCTATCGCTCCTTCGACGGCACTAGTATTGAGCTTGTGCCAGCCTTCGTGGAGGTCACTTCCAAGGATGAACAGCTCTATTCCTAGCTCCTCCAACTCCCCCCCCCCCCCAGTTCCCAACCCAATCCAATTCTTATGTGCAGACGCATAACCAATCTGTGTCCAACATTAGCGCCGGTCCAGTCCCTCAGACTAAGATCATAACTATGGTGAAGGGGAGAAGGAGCACCAATGTCAGCCCAACATTTATTGAGGACATAGTGCTAACATTCAAATATCTTCTCGCCAGAAGGGATCTGTTGGCAATGTTGTACGTGACATCAACCAAATTAAAAATCGAGTGCGAGGAACAGCATCCACTTTCCACGCGCAGCTCCAGTCTTCTTCCGGCTTTCTCCAAGCATCCAAACCTTCAGCCAAATGATAAGCATCGTTCAAAGTAAAGCGCCAGTCCCTAGAGAAACTCCAACCGAATTCAGAGTGTCCCTTGCCCCTCTTCCGATCTGGACTGCTGGTATCATATTCAGAATCTCGTTAGGAAGGGATAAGAGAGTCTGGAAGAGTCCCAAACTCCCGTAGAAATCAAATAAGTCCTTCACTTTCAACTCCAAATCACTAACACGTCGAGGCTCAATTACTAGATCCCCTAATGGACCAGACCCTGGTCAGTTGTCAAGTACGCTTTCCAACTAGTGAGCCTAGTCCGAGCCTTCTCATTGATGAACCCGAAACGACAGGTGCTAACACGATCTGTATGTATGAAAAGTAAATCCCGACTAGCAACACCAAGACAACCCTTTCAATCTGCAGAGATCGTCATAAGCAGCAATAGCAATGATACCAGAGAGTTAAATCACAATCATCATTTCATATCTCCCGCAAAGAAGACCTCGGATTTACTGAAAATTTAACCTTTTTCCCAGAATCCTCACAGAAAGACTTGACGGTGTCTACTACCAATTGACAACCAGCCTCAGTAGCCTCTCCAAACGGAAAACATTCCACTGGTAAAGAATAAATGCGAGAAAGCCAAGGCCCCTCTCGATGCCTTCATTGGCTTCCAATTGCCATTGCGACATTCCTCTGCAAATAAATAGCCAGGTATTTCCATACAACGGATAAACAGGTAAAGTTTTCGTGGATTAAAGTTCAGTGAGATCAAACAAAATAATTTTGCGGGGATGGCTAGCCTAGCAAGGACTAATGAGATCATCAAGAAAAAAGGCCTCAAAATGCCTGATAAATAAGCAAAGCATTCCTAATTTTCCAGTTCTTCCCTTTTATACGGCAAAACATAAATTTTATTTTTTAGCGTGACATAATAAGATTACAAACATCTCTATTAAATCTGTGCAATTTGTGTAAAGTCTGAAATAAACAAGGAGAAAAATTCTTCTCGCCCCATTTTTTTGTCTATCCTCTACCCGATTATTGCAGCTTACCCATTGCCCCATGCTTCCTCCACGACCCCCCGAGACCATCTCGACAGCTACCGTTTCCGATAGCTACCTCCGCCTCGATAAAATATTCGATGGTTCCGTATCGTTTACATCAATTGCTGGTCATGTTGCGAGTATTTTTTACTCACGTCCGCTTAATAATTGACACGTGTTTGTTGATGTGGATGGGAAAAGACAATTAAAATATGTTTCTACTTCCACCGACCATGATACTCGGACGAGCGGCCTCGCGTTTGTTTTTTCTTTTCGCCTTTTGAGGTCATGGATGAGCAAGGCATGTGGCCATGATTGGTGATAAGATTGATGGTAAATTATCGGAAGATTAGATTAGATTATGATTTGATTATGTTATCAAAATATTAGATTAGAATGGTAAATATGATTTGATTTCGTTCAATCTGTCACGTTAGATATTTTGAATATAAAATAGGAAATCTAGTTGTCTTCTTAATATAAATAGCATTATGTATTGTAAAATAACGCAATGTATTATGAGTTTTAGTGAAGAACATTTTTTTATGAAAAATTTATCTTTGAATCGTTGTTTTTTTTAATCCTTTTATTTTCTTCAATTGGCAGCGTCACTGGACGAGCAAGGCTAGAGAGTAATGCTCATGCTCGACCATTTCGTTTGGCCAGATCCGATCGGCTCTGTCTTCCCGGAACTTGGACAAGTCGCCGTCGCCAAGGTTGCGGATCCGGACCACCAACGAGTTCCATCCTTCTACCTTAGTTGGGAAGACGGAACCCAGGGGCGAGTTCCTCCTCCTCCTCCATGGCGATGGAGCTCTTAATGGGCCTTTGAGATCACTAGCCCTTCGAGTTGGATGGCACCATCCCGTCGCACCATCTCCACCCCTTAACGGGCGTCGCTCGTGATCAGCCTAAGCCACTCGCCCCGCCGTGTTGCTTGTCCAGATATGACTTCGCCCATGGCCGCAAACCTTGCTCAGCATAGCTCGCGAGGCGGCTCATCCACAGACTGCAGCTTGTCCATGGCAACGAACCCTTGATGACGAACTCGGAATCCCGGCGGCCGTGATCAGTAAACAAGCGCAAGCCTGGATTGCCGGACAGTGCTCTGTGGATGGAGGAGGAAGAAAGGAGTCAACGTCCACATGTCAATCTAAAATCGAAGGGGGTTATCACTAGGTGATCGGTTCCCATCAAGTCCATCGAGGATAGGATCAGGAACCGGCCTGCACCATCAGTCCGATCCGATCCACTAGAATCGATTACTTATTTTTTTCCACTACTTAGAACCGAACCGAGATAATATTTAATTTACATTTTACTAATTTAAAAAAAATAATAAAATAAGAAAGTATATTTAGTCAGTCATATCCGGTTCGATCTGGTTCCCCCTTAGAATCGGGAACTAGATGGACACTTTTGAGATTCGAACCAAATCAATTAATTTGGTCATGTTCGATCTAGATGATTTCCGATTAGAACAGTCCGTTTTGCATACCTCTGTCTCACACCGCCGTCGAGATTTAGATAAGAGAATTGTCCACATGTCTTGGTGGCAAAATCTAATGCCGCCATCCCATGGACGAGTGACAATGCGCGCGGAGAGAGAGAAAGAGAGAGAGAGAGAGAGAGAGAGGGGCAAAGTCAGCTAAAGTTTGGCGAAACCAGCGACAGAATAATACTATCAATCCATCAACTTTGACCAAATTTTTGCTTTTAATTTATTTATTATGATCCTTCAATTATTTTTCATGTTCAATATAATTTCTTAAACTTTTAAATTTTTAATCTAATTTCTCAATTTCCTTATATTTGATTAAATCAATCATTTAGTACAATTCAAGATTCACGAGTTTTCATAATTGATTTTTTTTATATCTTTTCATTTCAATACTTTTTCTCCAAAAAAAAAATGTTATATTACTTTGTGTCTTTTGGGTTTTTATAAATATCACAATAACTCAATCAAAATCTTTCTAATTGTAAAGTGTAGCTAATAATCTCTAAAATAGTAAAATTAGAATCCCATTTGGAGTTGTATTACATTCGTATTCCTATTACGTTATTTCTAAATGCTTTCATATTGACATCTATAAATAATTTATCCGCAAATATATGTATTTGTATTAATCTAAATTGTGTTCTTTATTAAACAAATAAGGAACAAGATATAATACACTAAAATTTTTATTAATATGATAAATGAGGAACCTTGTTCTTTAAAGTAACTGACTACGAAGTACCGATACTATCTGGAAGCCTTCATGTCATATAGACATTTTGACACATGTCTAACACTTGGTTAACATATATCAAAATCAATTCTCCCAATACTCTTCGACACGCGAGCTTAGAATTCTGACATCTAAGTTCGGAATTACAATACGCAATCCTGACAATCACGTGATCAATTTTTAAAATTTTCAATTAATGAAAGGTCAAAATGTAAATATGTAAAAAAAATCAAAAAAATAAAAAGGGAAAAAAGAAAAACATAGTTTTTTCTTTTCTTCTGAGTCCCACTTCCTATGACACATAATTCACCTCGAATGTTTATTTTTTTCTTTTCTCTTCCTACATGCTCTAACATGCAAGTCCAGAATGTGAATTGCTAATTTTTTTCCTTCAAAGTTTTATGCATTATTGGAATATAGTGGAATTTGTCAAATTGAAATAATGAATGATACTAACAAATTATTGATTAATATTTTTAGTGTAAATTCATTCTACGCTCTTTTATTTATTTATTTATGAAAATGATCAAAATAATCATAAAAATGATAATTATCATGTATATATAAAAATATATATTTAATATAATCACCGCCATCGACGCGAGTTGGGCAGCTCTCTTCCTCTTACGAAGGAGAGGAGTTTAAATCCCAGAAAGTGGTGGGTTCCATTTGGATAAGAGCTCCGTTGACTTAAGTGTGATGCCCGGGTAATGGGTTCTTGCTACCGTCATTCTAGGGTTTACTCATCATTGTCAAATTACGGACGCAACTAAAAAATTTACTATCTTCCCTAGAGGAAAAAAATGGAAAATCTATCATCATTGTCAAATTACGGACCGAACTAAAAATTTACTATCTTGCCTAGAGAAATACCAAAATATTCTAAAAGAGCCGTGACTTCAGCTCATGGGTTTCTAGAACTTTGGGACCACGACATAAAAAAAATTTAGTACTATGGTTTATCCTATGTCCTATGTTCCAATCATGTGCTCTTGTAGGAGGGGGGTGGGGTGAGCTGGCGAGCGGACTGAGCACACCTTCTAGATGGAAGACCGACGGAAACGAGTGAGCCCTTCCCCAAAAGAAAAAGTCCACCATTGACAAAGCGCCAATCGAAGCTGCTACCGCTACCTTACTGGCACAGAAATCTCAAAAAACCCATTTGACTCGAATCTTCACTAATCCATCTTTAATCTCAATGTGCAAACGGTTGATCTGATTCTGTAGCAGCGGTATAGAAAAACGACATTTTCCTGGCCTTTTTTCAAACTTGAGAAGGGAAGTGCAAATCCCATTTCTCTCTTCTGCAGCTGGTGGCGTCTCTCTCTCTCTCTCTCTCTCTCTCCCTCTCTCGCTGTGCAAAATCCCCACCTGAAGCCCACCCAAACTGAAGCACAGGAGAACCCATCTGTTCTTTTCTTCTTTCCCTTTTCGCCATTGTCGCTGCTTGTCCCTTCTTGGCTGTGTGGGTAGCTCGTTAGAGCACGGAAGCTGAGGAAAGAAGGGATCTTTTCTTCTGGGTTTCCCTCAAATCTTGATTTTTTTTTGTTATTTTCCAATCTCGTGTGGGAGAGCGGTAGTATGTACAGATCCGGGGCTGTGATGGCTTGGAACGTGTTCAAATTCTGCACGGCGCTTCGGGGTCTCGGCTCGATCATGATCTTGCTCGTCCTGGGGGTCGTCGGCGTCACCTACTACGCCGTCGTCTTGACCAATTACGGTCCGAACTTGTACGAGGGCGGGGTCGACTCCTTCGTCGCTCTCGGTGTCTTGATCTTGTTTCACTGTCTGGTCAGTTAGCTTGCTTCTCACTATGTTTGCTCAACTAGACTTCATCTGAAATTAGCAAAATTTTGGAGTCTGTTTCTGTCATTCCGGTACTTTTCATTTTTGTTGGTATCTTTTGGTTGATGGGTCGGTAGAAATTTTTGGGATTTTTCAGGTTTTGGTTGATGCCTTGATGATTATTATGCTTGTGAGAAAAGTCAAATTAGTGGGCGTCGTCATGTTGTGGCTTCTCGTGTTTCTAAACTTAGCAGACTCTACTTGTGGAGTCAATTTCTGATACCTCTCTTCAATCCTGTGGAAAATAACGTGTCAGGAGAGCGTGTTTGCTTATTTTGTTTAAGGCCATTCATTAAATGATAGGGATATGGCTAATGCCTGTTAGGAATTCTAGTTTATACTCAGAGAAAACCATTTGGCTTTGCTTTGATTATTGGATATTTTAGGCGTGCTTAGCTTGGAAAGCATGGTTTCCTCCAATGGTGAGATACATTTTCATTCTAGCCATCACTTGTTTCACTGAATAGTAGGAGCTGTTGGATCTTAAGAATCTTTCGAGCTGTGGGTTTGAGTTTCATGGCGAGTTAATATGATGGGTAAATGGACCTAAAGAAATAGATGCTCAGAAGGAAACGCTTTGTTTTGTACAGTTGGTTATGCTGCTCTGGAGTTACTTTTCAGTCGTGTTGACGGACCCTGGGAGCGTGCCACCCAATTGGAGGCTTTCCGTTGATGAGGAGAGAGGAGAGAGTGACCCATTGAATGGTTTGGACTTCAGCGTTTTGCAGTCTGATCCATCTCACGGGAGAATACGCTTTTGTCGGAAGTGCAACCAGCCAAAACCACCACGATGCCATCATTGTTCTGTTTGTCAGTGTTTCTACATCATCCAATACTTTTGTTTGTTTCAATCAAGCTTTCCCTGTGGAAAACTTAAGCTGTGGTTTTTTGCAGGTGGAAGGTGTGTACTGAAGATGGATCATCACTGTGTGTGGGTGGTTAACTGTGTTGGCGCTTTAAATTATAAATATTTTCTGCTTTTCTTGGTAACTTACTGTCTCTTTGATAGTGGCTGTCTGATTATTATTTGAGAAACGAAGTTGCCTTTATTATCATATCACAACATTCATACTCTTCTACATTCTGTCTTTCCTGTATCTTTGTTTGCATTCTTCTGGAATGCAGACCAAGATACTGAGTATGTTGGTATAAAAGTAAATGTCTGGCCTTAAAATACTTTAGCTGAATCCGTCGAATTGGGGGTTAGAAGACACTTAATTATACATTTCAGCTAAATTGGATGTTAAACTAGTTGTCTTCACACTTGTTACTAAACATATTCATTTGCTTTATACTAGGCTCTGGAGACCATTTCACTGTAATTTTCTTCTGATCCTTCGCGCTAAAAGATTTCTCTTTTCTGTTTTTGGCTTTAAAACAAACATCTAGGTCTTTCTGGTTGGTTACATTACACAACATCTGCATTTCTCCTCACAAATATGAGTCATTGTAGATGAATCAAACGCAATCACCCCCCATACATCAGATTACTTTTTCCATGCCAATCATGAACTTGCTCACTCTGCTTTAATGTCATTTATTTTCCCAGATCACGCAAAATATCAGCTATATTCTAATTTTAGTTGTTAAAGTTCTTGCCATTGTCCATGTCTTTGATGTTTTAATTTTAGATATCCATGCTACTTCATAGTCTAGGTTGATAATGCTAATAGGTGAGGACAATATACTTTAATTATCTTATAATGTTTGTCAAAGCAAAAATGTATAATTAGTTGTGTACATCAGCCAATTGAATGCATGCGTGTTCTGTTTACTCAAAAATCGTTAAAATCATATGAGATGATGAAATGTACTGTTTTGTTCAATTAAAATTCTTGATGAACTTACCTATCCTTGTGCTGGCCGAGTGTGGTCACGATGGCTCTTAGCATTTATCCATAGGATATTTACTATGGCATGTAGGATGATATTGTTTCTCAATATAGTTCTCTATCTTCGCTAATTTCTAATTTACGTATGAAAATGGAAAACGTCTTTTAATGCAGTTCTATACATTTCTGGAGACAAGTGTAGTTACTCTATCATTACTCCCGCACTTCATCGCATTCTTTAGTGATGGAGAGATACCTGGAACACCTGGAACACTTGCAACAACTTTTCTTGCATTTGGTAAGGTCTAAATAATCTATCGGAGTTCTGATGTTTTATCTCCAGCATCTCATAAACAAGTTAGTTATTTTAATTTGGTGCAATATGCATGCTTTTTTATAGTCCTCAATTTGGCTTTTGCATTGAGCGTCCTGGGGTTCCTGGTCATGCACATTTCCTTGGTTTCTGCTAACACAACGACAATAGAGGTATGCCCTTTTCCTTAAGCCTGTCTTCTGGTAAAAAAATTTCTGCCACTGCATTAGATGTTTTCATTGGTTACTTTTCGGAGAACCTGCTTTTATGCAATTTTAGAATTATCAACGCCAATCGTCCCTTTTCTGGTAATTCTATTGGGTATTGACTATTAGTTAGAGTACACACTGCTTGAAACGGTTCAAAACTATAAGTTGGAAATCTGAAGGTCCTTAGTTTGTCATTACAAACATTGTCCCCATTCCTCACTTGCAAGACTTTGATCTACTGTCCCATTTTGCATTAGAACAGAAAGTATCATTGGCAATTCTACTTCCCTGTTTGCATGGCCTTTTTTCTTGAGTGAGATACTGTTAGTGGTAAATGAGGATCTTTCTTCTGCTTGTTAATTATCCTGATTGTATATTTGCCTGTGGTCAGGCGTATGAAAAGAAGACCACGCCAAAATGGCGTTACGACCTTGGACGGAGAAAGAATTTTGAACAGGTAGTGCACTTTAGTTAGTGGCATCATATTACTTGTTCTTCTGCAACTTGTTGCTCGAGACTGGTAGTGGAGTGTGATCTTTTGGGCAGGAAATTACTAGGATTCTTAATTCCATAGTATTGCTAGAATGCCTCTCTTTGTTTTCTGTGCTTATGATATGAATGAGACCTAAAAGTTGCTTATCAAGGGAAGAGAAAATCGCAAGTTACATGTGAAAACTGTGCGGCCATTAGCTAGAAAACCGTTAAAGGCTTAGTCCCTGACAAATAAGAAACTGATCTGTGACTTTTATTTGTGGCCTCTACATGTTAGTTGTCACTCCTCATGGTGTCCAGATTCTTCTCAGCCTTACGTGTTTTGCTAATATTTTTGGGCATATCTGCTCAACCTTTTATGGCATTAATAGGTCGTGTGTTTAATTGGATCTGGTGAAGGGGGTTGCTTTATGTCATTTGTAGGAGCCTGACTGGTAAATTGATCCTTCTGTTTTGAGCAGCCTCAGATAGTCAATAAAGGGCATTTTGTTGCCTGGTTTCTTTTGGGCATCAACATAATGGTTTTCCCCAGCGAATGATCTAAATTAGCAGAGATTTATCTATCCATCCCAAAACCTGAGGATGGCATGATTTGGATCCTAGTTCTTGATATCTCTGTTGGAGGACTTTTTAAATTAGCTGGCACCTTCAAGCTCAAGAACTATTTAAAATCTCTTTTTTTGAATCTTCGACCCCGAAAAAAGACGACTCTTTCTTTGGTAACAAAAGATAATAGGCTATTAGTGGGTCTTGCCACATAGTTTATTGAAACGGTTTGTGCCCCTAATGAACTTCTTTATCTTTTTCAAGGCTTTCCTTTAACTGAACTTACTTGTGCTTTGGTGCTTTAGGTATTCGGGACAGATAAACTCTACTGGTTCATTCCAGCTTATTCAGAAGAAGATATCAGGCGGATGCCGGCACTTCAGGGTCTCGAATATCCCTCAAGGCCCGGTTTTGACAGCGAAGAGTTCTGAGGGGAACTTGCCGTGTGCTCTCAGCCGTGCGCTCTCAGAGAGGTTGACCTATTGACCCGATATACATGGAGGCCCCTGCACTAACCGTTTGTTATTCACTGATGCACCTTACTCAGGGCTTCCTTTATGCTGGTACCGTGGCTCTCCTCCTCATAGAAATAGTTCCATGAGAGAGAAAGAGAGAGTGACAAGGTGATCACCAATCTCCGAGTTCCATTTCCATGGTCTCGGGCTGAGATGTAACATATGCTCCGTTTAACTTACGCAACCGTAATGTCGGATATTGTGAACCTTTGCCCTCGATCAATTTGACACATTCATCTTTGAAGATGAATGTGCCTGTATGTTGATGTAGATAAAGAGTTCACATGTCCAAAATTTGTAGAAATCCCTCTTTCCCCCTTCTACTACTATGTTATTTTTCAGCTTCTTGTTCTTCCTGTCTTCCTATTTGGAAAGAATAATGGCAAGAAATTGGCCAGTCGAGATACGATATCGGGTTTTTGCATAGATTAAAAGCTTGTCAAGGCGAGTGATATCTGTAACAATACGTCGCATCTATCGTGCCGTCCCCTTGTCTAGCGGCATTGCGACATCAAAATTTCCCACCCGAAATATGATTTCCTTTTTCAGATAGCAAGTTCTTTGCTTTGCATTACAGGCAAAAACCGGCATGAATTGATCGAGCTTTTAAGTTCCGTTACCTTCTTGATCCATCTCCACAGCCTGCATTGCGGTGGATGCTGCAACAGTAGCAGTCGGCGCTAGTTTTTTCTACCATCCAACCGGCATGAATCAGATTGATCTTCACAAATTGAAAGAGTAACTGTATTGAAATTCGAAAACTCCTTCTGAAAAAGGATCTAAGATTTTGTGACAAGACATGAATTTTCTACAATTTACAGGAGAACCGTAAATTCCAATCATTGAAAAATGAGACCTTTAAATAGCATTGAAATTTAAAAAACCCTTTTTGGCAAAGGTCCAAGATTTTTGTGACACAATCTTTGAAAAATGAAATTTTTAAATCGCGTTGAAATTCAAAAACCCTTTTGGTAAAAGGATCCAAGAATTTGTGATGAGATATGAATTTTCTAAAATTTACAGGAAAACAGTAAATTACAACCATTGAAAAATGAGATCTTTAAACAGTTCATGAGAAGTTTCTGTTCATTTGTAGGATTATTTTATTTATATATACATATAAAAAAAAAAAAAAAAATTTGAGGAAAACCGGAAGGTTCTCTAGCTTTCATGAGAGAAACGTACGTATATAAAGACACCCCCTTCCCCTCCTGGAATTCCTGCCACCACCAGAGCATTCAAGAACTCTCTCTCTCTCTCCCTGTGTAATTCCAGATAAACCACGAAGAAGGTAACGATCGATCCTCGCTTCTTCACCTTCTCTCTCTTGATCGCGTGAATGGTTTCGCTTTGTGCTCGAAGTTCGTCAACTTTGTAGTACGATCGTCTGTGGGTTTTTTTTTTTTTTTTTTTTTGTGCTTTTTCTTGGTGGAAAGATTCGAGATTTCTGTAAACTTTCGCGTGCTGATGCAGCAGAGCGCACGAGGAACTTTTGGGTGGGTGTGATCAGTTGTCTTCGTTTGGGTTGCGCGGGCGGTCGTGCGTTGGTGCGTTGTTGTTCGTTTCTTTCTTTGCGTGAACGGCTTGGAAATGTGCTGAGTGTGTCTGGAGATGAACGTGTCTTTGTGGATAGAGTAAAAGAGGAATTGGGTGGCGGCGCTCTGTTATTTTGTGTGGTCATATGGTGTTCGGCAAAGGGTATTTCGTCGAGTTTGTATTGACGGATCGCGCTCTTGGCGAAGTTTATGGAATTTTTGCCTTTTGTCTCCTCAGTATGTGGGCGATAGGGAGAATATCTTTTCGCTCAAACCCTTTTAGTACAATTTTATGATCGTGCACGAGTCATGGAATGCGCATGTTCATGGTTAATTCGTGTCGTTGTCGTCGGCTGTCATTACACTGGAGGAGGCTTTAGCTCTTCAAATTGTCTAAGCCAATTATCAATATGATGCATGTCTTTCTTCTATTTTGGCCCAAAAGAAGTTATAGCAGGACTCGACTTTTTCGGTTGACTGTATTCATCTCTAGAGGGCTGCAAGGATATGAAGGGACTAGAGAAGAACAAAAACACGCGTTCACTTGTTGTAGTGCGGAAGGCCTGAGTGGGGAGGAGTGCGTTTGAGTGTTGGAGCTTGTTCAATTTCGTGAGCTGCCTAATGGCAAAAAATATGTCCATTAGAAACTGCCCGAGGGTGAGACTTCATGTTAGAAGAAGTTTCGTGCATTTCTTATTAAGATGATTTGTCTTCCTCTCTTACTCCTGCTATTCTTCTGCTGTTCTTCTCTGTTCCATTTACATACCGTTAGTTTTTCTTTGTGATGTAATATGTTATCTTTAAGTTGACTCATACTTCATGATTTTTAATGTTTGTGTTCATTGGACAAAATAATTGAATGATCAGTACTTCTCGTTGAAGTTACATTCAAGAGCCAATTTCTTCTTGTTTCTACTCGTGTTTTAGCTCCATGCTTCTAGGTCAGTGCGAAAGATCTCTGATATTCACCAAAATGAAATTTGTTTGTTTCTTCTAGGAGATTCTGCATCTCGATAATGCAGAGGGGAAGACAGGGGAGGGAAGATTTCTTCAACATGGGTGACCCTTTTAGCAGTTTCCAGGGATTTGGCAGTTTTCCTACCCTTTCTGGTGGAAGAGATCCATTTGATGATCCATTTTTCACACGTCCTTTTGGTAGCATGTTCAGTACTGGGGTGTTTGGACCTGGCTATCCAACTGACGATACTCCGTCCTCCAATAATTCTAAGGGACTTGTCATTGAAGAACTAAACTCCGATGATGAAGGAGGTATTGGAAATGAAGAAGATACAAATCGTGATACAAATAGAAATGAAGGGTATCGAAGGCATGATGCATCAATCAGAGCGCCATCTGTGGAGCACCCAGATGATGATGTTCATGGTACATGAATAATATATCTGCTCAATATGCACGGTTTTATTCTAGGTTTCAGTAAACATGTTTGTTTGAGTTGATCATTGTTCCCTACTAATGTGGTTTGGGTAGCAGAGAACAGGAGCAATGTCATTTACAGGAGTGACAGGAGCAGGGTTGGAGAGAAGCAAAATCAGGGTCGGAGTTTCAGTGCTCAGAGTTGCAAAGTCACCTATGGTGGTGTGGATGGAGCATACTACACATCCACAAGAACTCGAAGAGCTGACAGTGAGGGGGTAATGAATAAATGCATTGGTACCTTTGCTCTCCTAGTTCTATAGTTGAAATGTTTCATCATTCTGGTACTGTGTGTTCATGCATCAGGTTGTGCTTGAGGAAAGCAAAGAAGCGGATGCAACAACTGGTCAAGCAACACACAGGATTTCGCGTGGTATTCATGATAAGGTCTGTGCTCTATCATCTTTTCACTTCTTTGTTGAGAATATTATGAAAGACAGCGTTTTGCTCTTTGTAATTTCAAAGTTTTTATGCTGACCTAACTTATCATTTTAAGCTTATCATCAAATATACTCTAGTTTGAAGAGGCAAATAGGAACACACCTAGAATAGCTACAAATTAGGCAGTGTGCTTCAAAAAATATTTTGTAGTGGATCATTCTTATGTGTTTCTCCTGTAAGGGCTCATATATACTTCCAAGGCTCCTGTATATAGCCTCGTCTGGGTACTTGTTATTCCTTTGGTAACAGAAGCTCCAGAGGTAGATGGAGGCAGCATCATATAGCGAAACATTATTACTATCTGTGATTATAGCAGTGCCAACCTCACACTTAGTGGGATAAGGCATAGATGGTGGTGGTTGTTCTGGTGGTAATAGCAGTCTTTTGAAAAGCGTTTGATTATATAGTTTGTGACATGATTGTCATTGTCTGTAGTGATTTCTGAGCTGTTTAGAGCGGAGTAAGGAAATTGTTCCTTAGGAGGCTAACAGTGAATTTTCTCTCATTCTTGGCCATTATTGACTATCTTGTAGGGTCATTCGGTGACAAGGAAGCTTGGCTCAGATGGCAAGGTGGACGCAGTGCAAACCTTGCACAATCTGGAGAAAGGTTAGTGTGATCATCCTTTGGTACTTTGCTTGGGTCTGATTTATCCTTTTGTGTGGATATTTATGTGATGGATGCAAGTACGACTAATGGGAGGAATGTATCAGATGAACTTGCTGGTTTTGAAGAAGCATGGAAAAGTAGTGGTAATGGGCCTTCACCTGGATGGAGCTTTGATTATGATTTGCAGCAGAAAGCAGGTAAGCTTTAATTGGCTGGAAACCATGGATTATCTCAAGAATCTCTAGATGCTGCACATTTTCTGCAGGCTCTAGGTCAATCACACAAAATGTTATACTTTATACTATCTTAACCTGTGTCAACCATGGTCCATATCTGATCCCTGACAATGGGTGGGTAAGCATGCATGAATTAAAGAACTTCCTAGCAACTTTGTGGTGACAGTACAAAGTGAAGAACTTTTTGGCAATTTCCAGTGTCCAGTGATCAGTTTTCTTGGGGTCACATATGGTGGTTGCATTCAGTTATATATTTTCTCATGAGTGGTTTAATGTATAATCTAAAGTTACCTGGAGGTGTCACCTGTCAGTTCTCAGTTGGGTTTATGACATGGCTTCTTGATTAGAGGATATTGATGACATAAATTTTTGGTACGGAGAATCTCTCCTTTCCCATATGACATGACCCTGAGTTTGTCATTAGGCTGATAATGGAAGGAGTAGCTATTACATGAAGCACAAGATATCAGTTGGTTTCTAGATATACAATGGGGAAACTGGCAAATATGTTAATTTTGGTGGCATTATAGGAGTGGTCCAATTTTCTACCATTTCTTCCTGTTCTGTGTCTGTACACAGTTGTCTTATTGGATTTATCATCTTACAATGTGCTTGGGGCAATTTTTACATGGCTACTGGATTCTACATTTGGGAGATGATGACATATAATTTGACACCCAGGCATACTTGTATCCTTTGATGCAAGATGGTGATGTCAATCGACCTTTTATCTGATCCCTTTTAGTTAGAATCATGAAATTAATTTCAAATAATATTGGATGGGGGGAAGTATAGGTGGCACCCTTTTTCTTCTTTGCAGTTGTCTAAGTTATTAGTTGATTGGATCAAACTGTTGCAGCAACGGTTTGGGGAGCCATATGCATGTGCGTTTGTAATGATCTTTCTATATTCATGGACTCATTCCTATTTACGCATGTGGGTTTCTGATGTAGGCCGCGGCAGCGACGCACAGAAAGGCAGCTCGAGCTCAGGAGGTTGGGCGCTTCTATCTGTGGACCAGATAATGAGGCCCGGCGTGGAATGGGGCCCCAGTACGCAGCAAGATCTGCACCTTCTAATGAAAGAACTAAGAAGGTGGTTAGGATCAATATAGACTAGATTATGAGATCAATTTTTGCTTACAGTGAGATTTGTTGAACCCGATCGATTGTGTGTTGAAGTGTAGAACATATCTTGTCATTATAGTTCTTGGTATGCTAATTAGCATTGTTCTGTGTCAGACAAATTTAAAGTCTTTGCATGTGTTTGATGATCTCCTTCAATTGTCAGGGAAGATTTGCTACTTCATTGCCAGGCACTTCTGGTTCTGGAGAAAATGGCAGGTCGCGTTTCACTTTGTGGTTTATGTCTGGGGATCATGAATGTGAGAAAATACTAAGTAGTGATGTTGAATATAGGGGGACGGCCTTTGAGGAGTCCAATGGAAACTCGGAAACGTACTTACCTGATAGCCGGATGTTTAACCTACTCGAAAATCCTGATCACGCGACGTCAGCTTGTGCGTGATCTGCTATGTCGAATTGGCAAGAGTTGGTACTTCGAGATCAGCGAGAAGATTTCTAGCCGTCACTTAGCTAACGGTCGTCAGCGAGAGCCTCAATAGGAAATAATTCAGTCATGATCTTTAGGTAGGTGGCTATGGTCATGATTGAATGAGTTCCCTTTTGTTTTTCTGTCGTTTGGTATCTTCGTCAATCGTCTATTAGCTGATCCTGGCTCCTTTGACCTTCTCCTGGTGGACCTGTTCTATGTTGTCGAAGTGGTCGACAACATGGATATCACGCAATCGCTATAATCGGGTTATTATACCACTTCAAGTACGCAATCGGTTCCTTTGAAAAAGGAAAATATGCTCCATAAGAGTAGTAGCGCGGAAAGAAGTTCTACACCGAATCTTTTAAGTACGAAAATAATCACCCCGGGCGTTTGAAAAACCAGACGAAAGAAAAATAATCAACTAAAGCAGCAGTTTTTGAGATTGAAGTCGGACACGAACTTAACAAACGGCGGTTTAAGATCAACATCCAAGAGGCGTCTGACCCAAATGGTCTTATGTCGAGAATTATTCGGCCGGATTTCTTACATAGAATCTTGCTTTCATGAAACTGTACTATAGATGTTGGATTAAGGAAGTCTTCGGAGCAAAAGCTGTTGAATCTTTTGTTGTAGGTTGAAGGCAAGCTTGAAGTTCCTTGATTTTGCTTCAATCTTTGAAGATGCTACTCTCTGACCTTTTTCTTCTTTTCTACTGGTAATCTCCCTAGCTGATCAAACTAAAATATCTTTCTTTCTCTGTTTTGGCACTTCAGAAAGATAGATCATTGTTTTGAACCGATTGTCCTTAGTTCTCTTGATTTTGGAACTCAACTGTCGGAACCTGCGGCTCATATCTAGTGTGTGTTCTGACCATTCTCATGATCGACTTAGCTACTCTCCTTACTGCTTTAATTTCAAGAATTCATAAGAGTTCATTAATTAATGGAGCCTGTTTCCTCTTGTCGAGATGTAGCTAGCCGCTTGTTCGAAGAAACCTCTCTCGGATCAGATGGTGCATAGCTGCAACATTTACAATATTTGAAAAAACAGAGCGTCGCAATTCCCATGGTATACGGAAAGAGATCCAAAAAGAGAATAACAGTAACAGCTATTACAAAGAATAAGAGGCGGTCAATATAGTGGGCAGCTTCTCCTCAAGAATCAGGATCAAGACCAGGGCCACTTTGCGTCCCTCCAAACAAAACATCGATCAACCCGACTTTTGCCAGATGAAGAATCCGAATCAGTTCCGATAGGCGGTGAATCTTTCATTCCATCTGGACGAAATGCTTTGCAACATCTAAGTCCTTGATCGCGTTCTGCTGCTTCCTCTCTATATGTGGGGTTTGAATAGCGTGGGTGCTGGATGAATGACACATTTTTCCACCAGAGCTTAAAAGCCTGAAAAAGGAGAGAGAAAGACAGTGAACAGATAAATGGTGTTGAATAGCTCTCAAACTCGAGGACCTTACTGGTGTCGACTAAAAGCAAGAGAGAAAACTAGCTAAAGATTACATCCCTGAAATTCAGGTCACTTTGCCAATTTCAACTGTTCATCGACATTAGTCAGTTTGACCTTCATTGACCATCTCAGCAGACTCAGCATCTCAAAGCGGTGACAAGACCCAGAGTCAATTGTATCCTCAAATAACATGTACACATTCAAGATTCCAAACAGCAATCTTAAACAGCTGCAATTGTGCCTGTGCTCCCACTAGTCTTGTGGAACTAATCTCGGGCGGAGAGAATTATTACCCAACACAAGCCACCAACAACAAATGAACCATGAGTGTTTAGTCATTGACAAGCCTTCGGCTACAAACAATCATTGCATCACCCTCACAAAAAGCACTCTGCCAGAGTTGTCTCCTCTAGACTGAACCAGATGTGAGTGGAACTATTGCATATGGGACTTAAAACAATGATCGTGAATTAAAATGCAACACAATAGAACTCAAACTAGTAAAATGACTTATCTAGGGACAAATTCTTTCAGTTTTGGCACAATGGTGAGTTGGTCAGAACAAAGTCAAAGAAGCAAGCCTATGAGACTACAAGATAGAAGCAAACAACGAGATTTTCGTCTTTATAATGTAGCTAAGATATTCACTTGGAGGTGTTCCTTGTGAAACTCAATCGGAGTTCTGAAAGCACATTCGGAAGTATTCCTGACCTTCACAAACTCCTGAGGAATGACCTTTCTCACGAATTTGACCCCCGACCACTTTGTTGGGTACTACATCTATACGAGATATGGTCTTCCCTAACAAAAATTTATCGTACCTAAATGTCAGGCATCTCTCCTCTTAATAATTTCACCTGGAAGAATTTGATCTTCGAAAAGTTTACCCAAATCAAAGCTGACAACTAGAAAATAAAGGCCTAATTCAATTCTGGCATGACTTCAGGAAAGTAAAGTTAAAAAAGAAATACCCAAACAACAGGAAAATAAAGGGTTTGACCGTCTAAGCTGATAAAAAAACAGACAGACAGACTGTAAAGACAGTTTCACTCACATGCCAGTATATCCATAATGCCACCTTATGGGGCATCAACCAGAAGAATGTCGCATGATTTGACACAGTTGATGAGGAAACTCTTTTGGCTTTCAGGGTAGCTGTGAAGTAGTTACCAAGCTTGGGATGCTGAACTGAAATAGCCACAAATAGATTGTCCCCGGGAGCATTTGCTTTTATACTCCAATTCCCAAGCATGTCCTGCAATTACTTTAAGCAGGATAAAGTGTAATAAGTTATTCTTCCTAAAAGATTCAAAAGATAAGAAAAGATACTGAATGAGAAAGTACATGCTATTTTTCAAGGAAAAGGTTTGTGCACTGCACGGATTTCTGATACCTCTTGATAAACTCCTGTTATGTCATGATAGAGAAACAAACAACTGCAATGATAATAATGAGCAAAGTATTGCAGACACTTCTTCAAGATTTAAATTGACTGGACTATTTTCATGATTAAGTGAGTGAGAACAATCATATAATGGGAGACAGTATCCATCATCAGAAGTTGGAAATCCTTAGATAAATTTTGGCATGGATAGTAAGCTGGAGTGCAAAACGTCCATAAGTGGAAAACTTTTCTCATCTGCTATATTTTATTTGACATGGTAGTGGGGAGGCACATGACAGGCTTTGGAGACCACAATTATGAGAAGGGACATCATTTTCACTCTCCATTAAGCACTAGAGCCTCTCTCTTAGGTCATCCATCACTTGTTCTACATATTCTAATGTAATCAATTTCAAGTTCTATGCCATGAGCATACCATTTGAACTTTGACACTGTTCTCCAAGATGTTTTATTGTATTGGAAGCATCAAAACAATAATTGCTGAATGTATAAAATTCGCATCTACATGGTTAAGCCAACTTGTAAGAGATTAACTGAGAGTGCAATATCCATGCACTGAATAATGATGTCAAAGTAATCAGGCATGCATAATAATATCAGAGGTATGGGACAGCAAAGGACAAAAAGTGCAAAGGCAAAGTAAGAACTTTTAAGTCCTAGTGGGATGGATGCTCTGGTTTCTTACTTTTGCAAAGTGTCTAGTTGATGGTATTATTTAAGCATTTATGGATAAGCCACTCCATTGATAGAATGAAGATGGGACCCTCATAAATTGCCCAAGCTTTCTAAAATAATCTATTGGTTGCACAAAGAACTAAAAGCAGAGAAAAGAGAACTACATGAGCCAACAGAATTGTACATACCATGAATGGACTGACATGCAGGGGCTTCGCGACCAGATCAGAATTTGGATTGAAAACAAACAAAACCCTCTCACCCCATGGTGTATTAGTTACCTATACCAATAAAAGTCCATCAACTAACTGCAAATACTGACATTAAAGTAAGCATCTTCACAAAAACACAAGATGTCAAATCATAATATAATTGCCAATTGACATAGTGAAAGGTTTAACATTTAATGGTTGAAGTCAGTGGCTGTAACAATAATCGCACAAAAAGCAAGCAAGAAAGATATGTCAGATGCATTCGCATGAGAATACAAGGAGAATATACGGGATAAGATGGTCGGCAATATATTCCAGTGACTTTACTGTATTACATATAATAAAGAGTGGTGGCTCTAAATTCGACATATCAATACGAGACCCTTACACCCCTGCATTATGCAGATTTCATACTGACAATCCTACATTTTCGATTCTATAGTTTCACCTACTAATGCTTTAAAAATACACACTGCTTATGTATTCATCACCATTGAATCAATCCCAGTGAGCCAAAAGATTAGATGTAGTCATAATTAGCAGATTATCCAATATCCACAATTATATAATCCATATGATATATGTTGGGCTGGCTGGAATCCATTTCTGAAACAAGCAAGTCTCTAGTTTGTCTCTAGTGTCCAATGCAGGCAGTAGCATAATACCTAATAAAATAAAGCAAAGCAACACCCCCTCTACATAAACCAAATCCCCTCAATGCTCAATGCACTAGCAGTCAGTCGCATAGATCTTAACTTTTGTGCATTCGCATATGAGGGTATCAATGGGTTCGAATCACACTTCAGTGTTGTTGCTACTACAAGTCAGTCAAAAGGGGTTCTCTAGATTTCAAGAAAAACCAGGTTCGTCAGCATTTTGAACGAACCAAAATAAGTGTCCCCACAATTCAAGCCAACCTTGTAAGCACGTGAATCGGAAGACTTGGCATACCTCAGCAATGCACTTGTGCAAATGTTGAGCGGCGCCTTCTAGATCATAGCAATAGTACAAGCTCAAGGGGTTCTGTTCATATCCCACGCTAGGAGGTATCGTCAAGAGAAATCTGCAAAAGAAAAACGAATTCCTTAGCTTCCAGAACACCGCACCTCAATAACTAGAACTCAGTAGAAAGACAATTTGAACCAAACGAAAAGGGGAAATGAAAGAAGAATTCACGCACTCCAAACATGTGCAGTGCAAGGGTTTGATCACAATTGCGGTCGCAGCGGAAGCGGGGATTGCGATCACGTTCTTGAAATGAATTCACAAAGCACGGCATGACGAAATCGAACTAAAACGAAGAAGGGAACTTTTGCAGAAATCATTACACGGGTCCGTTCGTATCAGCGAACCGTCGAGCCTCGTCGGCGGAGAGGTGGCCGGGCGGCGCGCGGGGCGCGCGGTCGAGGTCGATGAGCGCGTACCTCACGGCGTACCGGAACGAGTGGCGGACGGGGCGGCGGCGCTCGTGCCAGACGGTGCCCTCGTAGAGAGCGGCCGAGTCGCCGCCGCCGCCGCCGCCGTCGACCGGGGAGGAACCACCGGCGGAGGCGGAGGCGGCGGCCCGGCGGCGGAGGAGCCGCCGGAGGAGGGCGTCGAGGGGGAGGAGGAGGGAGAGGACGACGGACGTGAAGCACGTAGCGACGATGGAGCCCAGCAGATAGAGAGCTTCCATCGCTAATCTTCTTGTGGCGGGGGAATGCCATGTGGGAGCTCATTTTCTTGACTTTTCGTCGCGATCGTCAGCCGTTGGATCATCGATGGTCCAATCGGGTCCGTCCATTTTTTCACTTCACAAAGTTGACCGGTTCGGCCCACTCACCACTAGGAAAGGGCGTAATTTCAGGATAAAACCTGTAAAGCGAATAACCGAACCGGTGAGGACTATTTCAACGAGTATACTTTAGGTTTTAGATAGTGGCACCCAAAACAAGATTTTATATATTTTTTTATCTATATCTTTGCGCGATTATGTGGTATTCCACGACATTCAATAATAAGTATAATTTGAAACTACTAGTTTGAACATCCATTTTATGTCTAGGACTTCGTTTCGTTAATGTTTCATATTTTTATGTGTCTAAATATAAGCAAGTTGTGATCATTAAAATGGATAATTCTTTGTAATCGTTCAATTAATAATACAAGTCAAACTTGAATAAGACTTGGAATCAACTCTGGAACTTATGATGGGGTAAGTTCTAGATTCCAATATATGTGGGGTAAATTTCAGGTTCTAAAAAATAAGAAACTTATTTCAATTGATAGGTTTCAGGTTCTAGATAAAATATGTACGAAATTTAGAACATCATCACCATTAGTGTAATTCAGACCATTCGATTTCAACGGCAAAAACATTAGCACGACAATAGAGAATAGATTGAGATTGAGGAGAGAAGAAGAGACACCTTTTAGGCTATGCTCGGGCTTTACGTTTTAATGTGCAAAATTACAGTTGCGTTTTGCCTATTAACGTTGTAGTTTTTACTTATAATTAGAAACAGATAAACTTCTTCCATCAAATACTTTATAGATTGAATCCCGAACGACCATACTTATGTGTCCTGTTGATATATATCTTTGGCACTTTTAAATTGATGAGTGCTAATATATGATCTTGATTGGTTGAGACCAGCGGAATGGGTGATAAAGGCCGTTTGGTGTCCTCTTCCCCTGATTCAAGAGAACCAAACTAGGCTATCAATGACTAGTTTTCGTATATGCACTAAGCACGTACATTAGGGATGTGCAAAATAATAGATGGCCTAAATCAAGAATTGCCTGGATCGGATCAAACCGACTGGTTGGCTCCGGTTCTCGGTTCCTAAAAGTGGAACTAGTGTTTGGGCGATCCGATTCTCAATTCCAAAGAAGAATCAGACTAAACCGGCTACATATATTTTTTCAGTATTTCCTAAAAAATAAAAGTAACCAACATTTTTTTTTTAATTCCTTCATAACATATAATATCAAGTAGTAGAGAAAAAAAAAAGACTTATTTCATTGGATTGGATCGGGAATCAATCACCCATATCAATCATATAGAGGAAGAAAAGGAGTGGTTATGCTATGAGTTCAATCAAGTTGGAAATTATTGAAGATATTTATTTCCCTTTTTGGGTTGGAAATTCAAGAATTGTTATGTATATCTTTTTCTGTTCTTTCTATTATATTTTTTAAAGTAAAAGTAAGATAAATGGTATTTTCTTTAAATATACTGATGGATAATTCGTTGTTATCCTTAAAGTTAATTTTAGGGTGGAATTATTTCCATCTCATTTTTTAAGGAGACAATGTTTCCTTTAATCATCTAATTGAAATTTAAAGTTGTGGACACCTCCATCCCTTTTCTTTTGTAGATTTTCTACCTCTATGCAAGATTTAGTTGCCCTAACAAAAAAATTGTTGTATTTATGTGTGTTAATGGATCAAGAAAGTGAGCAAAAAATAAGATACATAGTTTCTGTTCATGTACCTCTTGAATTTGTGTATCTAATTAATTTATGGTTCATGT
Source organism: Eucalyptus decipiens (assembly GCA_014182575.1). Taxonomy (NCBI): domain Eukaryota; kingdom Viridiplantae; phylum Streptophyta; class Magnoliopsida; order Myrtales; family Myrtaceae; genus Eucalyptus; species Eucalyptus decipiens. The sequence goes on from CM024613.1 coordinate 18,390,691, forward strand.
ATCTCATGGATTCTTGTATCCATTTAATTCATGTATCTTCTAGATTTTTGTATCTATTTGTATCTATTTAATTCATGATTCATGTACTATACATGAATTCTAAAACTCTATAAATAGAGTTCAAAATCTTCATTCCTTTAAGAAGTGAAACACTTACATCTTCCCTCTTCAACTTTTCTCTAAGTGTGCTGATTTTAAGAAGTGTTCAACAGAGTCCTATTCGTATAGTGTTGATATCAACAAGTTTGACGTATTGTATCTTGAGAGGTGTTGACGTATTGTATCTGGAGAGGTGACGTTCGTGAAGCTACTTAGTACCATTGGCAAAAACTAATTGTCTTAAGGAGATTCGACTAGCCATACCTCACCTCCAATTACTATTTCTTATTATTATCACTTCCTCGAATTTATTTTTTTTTATTACAACAAACAATGTTACATATTCATCCCATAATATGTTTCTCCTCCTCCTCCTCCTCTTTATGTATTTTCCAACAATCTTAAGACAATTATCATTATCATTGTTTGTTTTGTTTACCACAAAATCAAGATGGTTGATAACAATGATGTCCAGAATGTTCCCGGATACGCTTTTATAGTCATTTCAATCGGTGAGATTCATAACTCGTGGCCTGGTGTTATGCCAACAAATGATGCAAGCCTTCAGGCTGAAACCATCCATGGTGGTACGGCTACAAGTCGCCTGATTGATATATCCGAGACCCTCTTTCAAAACAATTCAAGCCAAATGGCATATGGTCCAATTTCCAAAGGGATGGCTCAACAAGCTTTGCCTGGTTTGATGGAAAGACCCCCAATAATATCGAATGAGAAACTAGAGAAATTCACTAGTGTGGGCTTAAGTAGTGGTAGAAGAAAATGTTCTTCTATTTGACCACGCTAAATCTGGCAAAATACTTACCAAAGATGTGCTCGATAATAAGTCCAGATGAGCAAGATGTCACGACCCTCAAGGCATTGGAAGTTTGGAGGCATGGAAACTTCCTATGCCGAAACTATATCCTTAAGTATTCAGTGCATTCCCTATAGAATGTTTATTGTAATATTAAAAGTGCTAAACATTTATGGGAATCCTTAGAAAAGAAAAACAAAATAAAGAACGCGGGCACCAAGAAATTTGTGATTGCCAAATTCCTAGAATTCAAGCTAATAAATTTTAAATCTGTTATGAATAAGGTTCAAGAATCACAAATAATTCTAAATGACATCTTTGTTGAAAAAATGATACTTGATGAATCATTCCAAGGGGCAACTATTATTGAGAAGCTACCTCTGGATTGATCATACTTCGAAAACTATTTGAAGCATAAACAGAAAGAGATGAGCTTTGAAGATCTTATTCTACACCTTAGAATTGAGGAGGACAATAGGAGAAATGCAAACCCTTCTATGTAACCGAAGGCCAACATTCTGGAGCTTTCTAATTCCAAGCAAGATAGGAAGATGAAGAAATCCTTTCAAGAAAAAAGCAAGCAGCAGGAACAATCCTAGAAATTCTCTGGGGACATGTTTTGTTTGCAATAAACATGATCATCGGGCTAAGGATTGTAAGAAGCGCCCAAACAAAGGCAAGGGTAGTAGTGTAGCCAAGCAACTGAATGTGGCAAAGCAAGAAGATGCTAAGAGACTTATTGCTATGGTGATGTTTGAGGTACCTTGGCATCAAATAATACCAATTGGTGGTTAGACATAGGTGCCACAATTCACATTTGTGTGGATAAACACCTATTCTCGTATTATGAGAAGGCTGAGGAAGAAGAGAGGTTCTATGTGGCTAATTTTACAATAGCAAATATTGCCGGAAAAGGAAAGATAATCCTGAAGTTCACCTCTGGCGAGGAAATTCACATTGCTAAATGTACTGCATGTATTGAAGATCCAAAGAAATCTCATTTCTGGGCCCATACTTGCTAAGAAATGTTTCAAAATTGTATTTGACTCAGAAAAGTTTGTACTTTCCAAATGGGGAGTGTATGTGGGGAAATGGTACTTGTACAATGACTTATTCAAAGCCAATATGGCTATCATTAATGTAATCTTGAAATTCTTGTACTCGACAGCTAGTAATAAAGCAAAGTCTTCAATTTACACTATTGTGTCCCTTTACATATGGCATGGTAGATTAAGACAGAAAACTATAGTACAACGAAGAAGATAGCAAACTTGCGACTAATTTCAAAGTTTGAGTTGGATGTCCATTACAAGTGTGAGACTTACATTGAGGCTAAGTTTACTAAGAAATATTTCAATCTATTGAAAGAACCTGCAAACCTCTATAATTAATCCATAGTGATTTATTTGATTTAAAGTCTGTAGAAAGTAGAGGTGGAAGAAGTACTTCATCACTTCTACAGATGATTATACTCAATTTTGCTATATTTATCTGTTAACTAGCAAAAATGAAGCTATGAGCATGTTTATCAAGTATAAAAATAAGGTCAAGAGCCAACTTAATAAATGAATTAAAGTTCTTAGGTCTAACAAGAGAATAATATAATTCTTTCAACTTAAAAGAGTTTTGTGCTAGTTTGAGAATAATTCTTCAAATAACTACACCTTACACTCTGTAGAAAAATGGAGTTGCCGAATGGAAGAACATAACTCTAAAGAGATAGCTAACACTATGCTCTTAAGTTCGGGCTTACCTCCAAATTTGTGGGAGGAAGCAATTTTAATTGAGAACTTTATTCTTAATAAAGTAACCTATAAGAAGGCATGTAAAACTCTGTATGAATTATGGAATAGAAGGTTGCCTAGCCAAAGTGGCGATTCCTCCTCCAAAGCAAACACAGTTGAGACCTAAAATGGTGGATTGCATATTCATTGTTCATGGTCAAAATAGTAGCGCATATAGATTTTTAGTTCACAAATATGAAAATATGAAAATCAAAGCCAATACTATCCTAGAATCAAGGGGATGTTAAATTCTTTGAGGATATATATTCTATGAAAAGAATTCAAGGTGAACCTTCTCAGTAGAGATCCAAAGAATCTAGACCTGAGAACGATGAAGTTCAGGCTAAAAAAGCCAAACTTTGAAGAAGCAAGAGGTCATGGATTGAAAAGTCTTTCAGACTTGATTTTCTAATATATATCTTAGAAAGTGAGCCTCAAACATTTCAAGAAACAATGTCAACTCCAAATGCTCCTTACTGGAAAGAAGTTATTGACAATGAGATGGATTCTATCCTAAGTAATTATACTCGGGAATTAGTTGATCTTCCATCAGGAAATAAACCAACTAGATGCAAATGGATCTTCAAAAGGAAGCATAAAGCCAATGGCTCCATAAATAAGTATAAAGGACATCTTGTTGCCAACGGTTTAGAAAAAGATAAGGTTTAGACTAATTTGATACTTATTCACTTGTAGCAAGGATAACATCAGTTAGGATGTTGATTGCTATAACTTTGCTGTACAATCTACAAGTAGATTAGATGGATGTGAAAACCTTGAATGGTGATCTTGATGAGGAGATATGTATGGAACAACAAAAAGGATTCTAAGTCAAAGGACAAGAACACAAAGTATGTAAGCTTGTCAAATTATTGTATAGACTTAAGTAAGCTCCCAAATAATGGCATCATGTGATAATCTAAAATAAGTATAGAATCAATGAGTGTGACATATATGTGTATGCTAAATCCATATAAGTTAGATAAGTACTTATTTGTCTATATATCGATAACTTGTTGATTTTTGGAAATAACGTTGAGTTATCAAAATTGCTAAAAGTATTCTTAATAAGAACTTTGAGATGAAAGACTTAGGCATTGCGGATGTTATACTCGGTATCAAAATTCTAAGGAATTCTGATGATCTAGGTTTAACACAATCTCGTTACATTGAAAATGTAATTGAATGATTTAAAGGGTTCAGTATTAAAGATGCAAGTAATCATTTTCTTCCTTATTTAAATTTAAGAAAGAATACTAAAAATAGTATCAAGCAACTAAAGTACTCTCAAGTGATTAGCAGTATGATGTACATCATGAACTGCACAAGACCAGATATTGCGCACTTAGTATGGAGACCGAGCCATTATACAAGTACTTCGGGTCATGAACATTGGAATGCATTTTTGAGTGTTTAGTAATTTGCAAAGAACTAAAAATTATGTTCTACAATATAGCAAATATCTAGTTGATTTGGAAGGCTATTGTGATACGAACTGGATTTCAGATTCCGATTAATCAAAATCAATTAGCGAATATGTCTTTACGTTAGGAGATGCCGTGGTATCGTGGAAATCCTCAAAACAAACTATGATAGCATGCTCCACAGTGGAAGCAAAGTTCATTGCTTTGAATAAAGCTATTAAAGAAGCAAAGTGGCTTAGGTAATTTTTAGAGGATGTTCCGTTTTGGTCAAACCCGTGCCTTCAATATGCATTCACTGTGACAATCAAACAATGATAGTGGGAGCACAAAACATGATATATAAGGGCTAGACACATTCATTGTACACATAATACCATAAGGTAGTTGTTCTCAAGTAGAATAATTTCTTTGGACTTTGTGAAGTCAAGGGAAAATATTGCGGATCCACTAACAAAAGGTTTGTCGAGAGAGTAGATAGACTACATATCGAGGGGAATGGGGTTAAAAGCCTTAATTCAGTAAAGAGGTTCTAGGGTGGAAACCTAACTTAGTGATTGGAGATCCCTTGATAGGATAACGCAAAATTTTGGAAAATCTATCGAGTGCACTGTCACCCATTCTTATGATGTAACAGTGCTTCCTACAACGTTTCAAGGATATCATGTTAGGGAAATCCCTTATGATGTTTTGAAGATGACAAAATAAATCAAATGCTACTAACATGTTTAATGGTTAAGTAATAGACCATGCAGATAATAGAACATGTAAAGGATATTGTCAAAGTCGAAGTGAACCAAAGAAGAGACTCTATCTTTGAAGCCGAACCGGTCGACGGACTCTATTTGAAGAAGAGACTCTATGATGAAGCAGAATATATTCATACTCAGATTGCAAAATCTATCGCATTCAAACTCAGATTGTAAAGTCTATTGCTCTCAGACTTTACATCCAGAATTCGACAGATCGTAACTCAAGCCCAATCATATAACGGCTAGTGATCTGGTTTGGATTCCACATCAAGATTGATTTGATTGATTCAATCTAATTGATTGACGATTGGATCTTGAAGACAAGAACTTTCTATACGAAGAAGCTTTACTTATGGAAACCAAGATTTCGTTTGTATGGGCGATCGGAATCAATTTAGGATTCTACCTTTGTCACTCAACGGCTACCAAATCTTCTAAATACAGAGCTGTCCAATGGGTATATTGGAAGACGATTCTCGAGGATACTGTCCAACGGGTAGTTTGGAAGTTGAGGAGTATTTAAGGAGATCATGGACCGATGAGCAAGTAAGAGATGGAGCGTAGAATTTATAATTCCAAAGTCTAAGCGACTTTCGATCATATACTTGTCTCTTGAGAGCTTAAAACGTTTGTGATCGTGAGAGAAATACCGAAAGAGTGACTTAGTGAGATAGTATAATCTACTACTAAGTGTTTGCACTCGAAGTTGTAATCTCTTGTTGATTGCATAGTGGAATCCAGCCAAGAAAGCTGTTAGCGTGGGAGAGTGGACGTAAGCTTGGATTAAGCCGAACCACTATAATTTCTGTGTTCTTATTCTCTTCCCTAACTCCTTTGTTTGAAGTTTATTTTATTCCGCATATACTTGCCAATGTTTATTTTAGGCACTTACTAGCTATATCATATCATGCGTATTTAATGAATCCTATAGCTAGGAATACAATATCCTAGTGAGATATGGTAGAATATCTTTAATAGGAATGCACCTATATGCGTGGGGCTAGCCAACTCTATGAAAATCTTGAAAGGCTAGATTTTCTAAAACACGCATGAATTCTGAAAGGTTTAGAACCAAAAGAATGAATGCAACCGAGAGCCAATCTTGGTTCAAAGATACTCTGTGTGAGATCTATTATTTGGGCTTACACCAACAAACTACCGGTTCAAGACCTAGGCCACCAACTGGTTAAATATGTTTTATAGGCTTTTACTAAAAAATGTTCAAAGCGAAAGTTACCTATCTTGATCCAATGTATTTTCATAGGCACATTTAAAATTCCTTAAGTCAAAATGTTTTGTTGATCCATTAATATGGGTTGTTGTATTTATGTGTGTTAATAGATCAATGAAAGTGAGCAAAAAACAAGATACGTAGTTTCCATTTATGTATCTCATTAATTCAAGTTCATGTATCTCTTAAATTCATATATCTACTTAATTTATAGTTCAAGTATCTCATGGATTATTGTATCCATTCAATTTATGTCTTCTAGATTTTTGTATATTTTTAATTCATGATTCATGTACTGCTTCTATATATCAATTCTAAAACTGTATTGATAGAGTTCAAAATCTTCTTTCCTTCAAGAAGCGAAACACTCACATTTCCCCTATTGAAGTTTTCTCTAAGTGTGCCTGTTTCAAGAAGTGTTCAACAGAATCATATTCGTATAGTACTAATACCAAGAAGTTTGGCTAGCTTAGTACCATTGGCAAAAACTAATCATCTTAAAGAGATTTGGCTAGTCGTAACTCACCTCCAATTACTATTTCTTATTGTTATCACTTTCTCAAATTTATTATTTTCTGGTTACAACAGATACTGTTACATATTCATCTCCCGATACGTTTCTTCTTCTTCTCCTCCTCCTCTTTATATATTTTCCAACAAAAATATTACAAGCTTACTTTAAACTTTAAGTGGGTATTTGTTATGAAGCATTTAAAGCACCATGTTTTCATTTTTCATTTTGATTTTCCTTATTTAATTATTAGCTTTGCTAAAAAGAAATTTTCATGAAAGCTACTTTTTGTCCAATTGTGATTATGTTTACTTTAATGTTGTACAATGTCATGAATAATTTCTAATTTGATCATACTTCTTATTATATTCTAATTCTGGTTTTACACACATTGGCGTATTCTATAGATAAATATTTGCTGACTTGTGATATGATTGGGAAATCATATATAATTGTGGTTGATAACATGGCCGAGTGTCCTGATGACATAAATATGGGCAAACCCTATTCTATTTCTCGTTTCTCATCTGCGCTTCTCTTCTAAAATCAGTTCTACTTTGTACGTTAAAATTATTAAGACACGTTTTTCACATCAAAAAGCTGATACGGTGTGAGTAACTAATATATCCTAATTGGGTCATGACTTATTAACTTCAGTGTTTTAGTGAATGTAAGCCCAACTCGAACTCCCAACGAAAACAATCAAAAAAAGTTGGGAAAATGCCGAAAGTTCCTTGAAAGTTGTCTTTTTATAATTTGCCACCCCCATGGAAATTGTCTGAAATTATTAAAATTAATGGTCCTTTTAAGCCAATTTAAATATTAATGGTCGGCTCTTACTATCAATGCAAGCAACATGATCGCACTTAGATTCATGTGCTTCTCAATTATACATGTTTAGATCTGAAGGTTGACCACGCCAACCCATAATAACTATATAATCACACGATTCTTTTTTTCTGGGAAATAAATTGTTTGTATATATGTTGTATTTCTGAGGCAACTCCAGTGGTTTTTTTTTTGTGTCCCTTTTTTTTAAATTTTATTTTAAGAGAGAGAAAGGTCTGTATGAGGAGAATAATAATTATGATTATAATTAAGTCTATCTCTACCAAGTTTTATCACTAAAGTCCATTTGTTTCATGAAATTAAACATTTTGAAAAATATTTTTCTAAAAATAATTGGTTTTATCGCTTAGAATAATTATCTAATAAAAAATATTTTCATCGTCGATAATAATTTATACCTAAACGTTTTCGTTGACAAATAGAAATATTTTTCATTCATTGTAAGTAAAAGAGGTGATCATTTTTAGGAAAGTGTTTTTAAATTATTCATTTTTCTCAAAACAAACAAATTTTATATTATATTCTTTTCAGTAATATTTCTTTTTGATAACTTAATTAATCAATTTAAATTCGTTATATCTAGAAGGGACAGTGTCTCAACAACAACAAGGGCAACCCATACTTCACGAGCAAACTGCATACCTTGTCCTCCATGTCTCCCTTGCAAAATTAATGCAAATCGTTCCTATTTAAAATGAATTAATAACTATATTATGTTACATGTAAAGGAACATAATAGCTAGCCGTGAAATATGTTGGGGAGTGTGCAAGAGATAATGAGCAGAATATTAATAAACCATTTTTTTACCAAGATTCAGAAATCGATCTGAAAATCTGAAAAATGACAACTGGGGAATTTAATTATAGAGAATTTTCACAATTTTTTCCAGCCTTTGTGATCTAGCCAACATGTGGGGGACTAGCAGTCGACATGTTGGAGGTGTACATGCCCTTCATTGCACTTAAAAAATTAAAAAAAAAAAGAGGGACAATTTAATATTTTGCAGTCGTGACCTAGAAAATATATTATTTAGGGTAAGCAATAACGTAGGAGAAAGTGTCTACTCGGAACGAGTACGTATTATTTAGCCAATGCATTGCATGTGCATGGCAAAAACAATGAAGCAAAATGACACCGGCCATGGACTTGCTAAGATTTAATATGCTAGATTGGTCTAATAAAGTACTTAGGCTAATAATCATTGAGAAATTCCAACTCCTTCGACCCAACACAGGTGATGGAAACTACTGACCTAGAGTACGTTAAAAGCAAAAGGAATTTTCGGTCTATAGATAAGCTTGTAAAATCGTGGGTGTGCCGGGTGACTAGGGAATCTGTGGGTTAACAAGCTTGTTTGTAGAAGATTAAGCAAAAGTAAAAGTACATTTTTACTTTCCTGTCAAAATTAAAGTATCATTAAAATTTCTAAAAATTGTAATGAAATATATATGAACAGATGTGTCAATATTCGGATGCTGTGAGAGCTTTGAACATTGCAGATTTTAAGAAAATAAAAGTGCATGCATCGTAACATTTAAAATAATCGATGTTAAACAGTTCAAGTATATGCATTTATGTATGGATCGGCATGGTACAAATTTCTCAATTCATATAGCTAGGGACACGATGGATCCTCTTCCACTTTTCTATGCTTTCATGGAAAATCAATAATTTGGAAAAAAAATCATAAAAATGAACTAGTAAAAAAATATATATATATTTTTTTTATTATCAAATGTGTTTTGTTAAATTTAGTGATGCTATAATATTTTTGAATTTTATTTTGAAAATGTGTTTTTTTTAAATAAACATAACCTAGGTATGTCGACAATTGGAAGAAATAAAAAATATTGTAGATCTCAAAAGACATGTATTATATTCAGCTATTGAGTCACTCAATTTGAGTGACCGATGATGCTACGAAAAAGTTGTTTTAATGAGAGTGGATCTAATAAAAATTCTTCAAATAGTTACATTATGAGGACATAGCTCCAATTTCATCCTAAGTGTATCTCAAGCAATAGAGATAATCTAGGTACCAAATAAACCAATGTCATAGTTGCAAATGCACCATACGTATAGCCCTTCACATGGTACAAAAAAACATGGCTTAGGCCTCTAAATGCCACTTTCATGAACCTTAACTTTAATTTTCCCAAGTCTAAAATCTGAGTTAATAATACAATTTTGGAGTGAAACCGTGCGTCCTCCAGCACTCGTTTGATTTTCTTTTCTCATTCATTTCACATCACATCTACTCTCTCACCAAAATTACAAAATCACACCAAAAAAAATATAATTAAAATAACAAATTAAAAAAGAAATACCAATGCCTCCTCCAATTAATTGTCTGACCCCCGGTCCCCTCGACCGACAACCTTCCCTCACATATTCCATACGGGCGTACAGATTACAATAAAATAAAATAAAATAAAATCAATTCCTCCAAAAAAAATATAAAAATTAATTTCTCTAATTTCACATGCAATGGCTATATATAGATGGCAAGGCATTGCACTTTCCAACTTCACTCCAGGCAGCAACCTAAGTTCCTGAAATCTCCTTCAAAAGAAGTTCTGTTCCCAGCGAAATTGCAAAATGGCTTGCTGGTCATCCGAAAACGCCACGAAAGCTTACCTCCGAGCCGTGAAAATGGTAAGCAGAAGCGTTCTTTTCGTTCATGTAAAGCTCGGTTTGAATCAAGATCTGATCAGGGTTGGCGTTGAATGCTGCATGCGGTATCCAAGCGAGGTCTGACGCGAAATTACGATCGTTTTTGTGTGCAGGGAAAGAGAGGGAAAGAGCCCGATTCAGCGGAGTTCATATCAGCGCTCGCGGCGGGAAACAACGCGCAGCTCATGGTGATGGTGTCGTCAACCCGCGCCGCCGCCGAGGACGCCTCCATGACGGTCGCGCTCGTCGCGGCAGCGCACCAGACGGGTGGGCGGGTTGTCCACATCTCGCCCGGGCCGGAATGAGTCGAGAGCCTCCAGGGACGCGCTGGGGGCTCACGCCCGACGAGTCGAGTTTGTGGTGGGGAAGGCGAGGACCCTTTTGCTGAACGAGCTCAGGGGCGCGGATTTCGTGCTCCTGGATTGCAGAGGCGATGGCCCGCGCGGGGCGTTCGAGGCGGTGCGGGAAGGCGGCGGAGGGATCGTCGTGGGGTACAATGCCCTGCAGGAGGGCGCGTCGTGGAGTGGATTGAGAGGTCACTTTTTGCCAATAGGGGAGGGTCTTATGGTGACTAGGATTGCGAAAGGTGCTAAAGTCAGCACCAGGATCGGCAGCGGCAGCGCGGGTGCTGCAGGAAGAAGAGCAGATGGGTAGTGACCGTGGACGACAGTACCGGTGAAGAGCATGTTTTCAGGATCGTCCCGCCGCAGCAGAAAAGGATTGAAGCTTGAGGAAGAGATTTATTCGATTTTGGGATCTGCCAGGGAAACAGAGAGGACCAAGACTTTCTGCTAGATCTGGATCTGGTCATCCTCACTGACTCTTAAAATTTTGTATATAAATAGCGACTGATTGAATTATGTAGTAACAATCTACAGGTCTTTGCCTTTTCTTTTCTACAAGCAAGTTGTGTTTTCTGCAGATTTTGCCTCTTTTAGGCCCTCAAAGCTTGAGAAGGGAAAGAAACTAATGAGAACACGACATTTCTGCAAAATCAAGATCAGGACTTAAAACATTCAATTTTGCTAAAGCAAATCGCGGTTCGCCAAACGTATCATCAAAAGAAGTTCCGGGTTCAAGGTATTAAGTCAGAAACAGTCTATTCACTCATCGCCAAACAGCATAATCATTTACAACATGGTCTCCTTAAATTAAACGAAAGGAAAAAAGGGATTAAAATCCGAACAGCCATCAGTCTCTTTTCAAGCACTCTTATGAGTATAATGCATAGGGCACCCTCTAACTACGAAGAGTCCTGCACTCAATGCATACCAGTTACGTGCTTTGATGCATTACAAGCTTACTCATGCCCTTACTCTCCCCTAACAGCTATTACTATGCTGATGCTTAAGATAGAAATTCGTCAACTGTTATAGAGGATGCGGCTGCTGACATATATGGAAATCTGTGATTAACCTAGTAGTTAATTAGAATTGTGATAGTCTCGCCTCTTGGCGACTGAAAATCACGGTGACAAGCAATACTGCAACTGTCAAGAAATGCCGATCAGCATATTAAGCTCTTGCACCACAGTTCTCATCAATGGCCTGTCGATAGGAGAGTCTCGGGTGCAAAGAAGCGCGATCCGAGCGAGCTGGGTCGCCTCAGTCTCCAAGAAGTTCCCCTCAAGGTTCTCATCGATGAATTCCTCAAAGCAACATGCTTCCACTCCGTGCCGGATTGATGGAGTGATCACACGCTTCCCCGATAGGATCTGGAGCACCAGAACACCGAATGCGTACACATCGTTCTTCTCGGTTAAGTAGCCGGTGCTTGCGTACTCCGGGGCGAGGTAGCCCATGGCAGCGCTGGCCTTGAGCATAGCAAAGACTACATCGTCTGCGAGGAGGTGGTGCAGACCTGGGTCCGAAAGCAGCGGGTTGTTCCAGTAATCGATGAGAACTTTCTCGGCTGATATCGACTGGTGGACTAGTCTGGGCTTGTCTCCTTCATCTTCATGTATGTAGCTGATACCTGTGAAAAAGAAGCGTAAATGAAAACTGAGAAGCTTCTCCAGTGTCCCTAATCGATGAATTAAAGCAGTGGAGTAACATTGACCTTGAGCAATGCCGATTACGATCGCAACTCGGGTATGCCATTCGAGAACCTTCCCGCTTCCAGGCTTCGCGTCGAGATACTGCAGCAAATTCCCATTCGGCACAAATTCGTAGATCAGGAAGCACTCGCCTCGCCCTTTCGAGCAGCAAAATCCCCTGAGCCTGACCAGGTTTTCGTGCTTCAGTTTGGTCAGAAGTTTCAAGCCCTTGAGGAATTCGGCCTCATCGGACTTGCAGCTCATCTTGGCATAGCGCTTTACCGTGACGGCTGACCCGTCCCTGAGGATTCCCCTGTGTACAGAAGAGAAGCTGCTCTTCTCCAGCAAATTGCTCTCCAGGAAAGACTGAGTCGCACGCTCCACATCCTCCAAGTTGAACATGAAGTTCTCAAAAACCTCCTGGGAGAAGGCGCTCCCGCCACCGCCTTTGGCCAGCGGATCCCACCCGTTCGAGTACTCGAGACTGATGAGAGCAGAGGCCCTCTTCGAGCGATTCTCAACGGGTCGACTGGCACGGACCCGCTTATCCAAAACGTCTAGAGAGCTTGAATTCCTCTGCTTTCGATGCTGGTGCCATGAGAAGGTGAGAAATCCAACGACCGTGAACCCGATAAAAGCTACAACTGCAACCACCCCTAAAACAACACCGGCTCTTCGGCCACTTAATCTGTTCGGACAGTGCGCTTTCCCGCAGGTCGAATTCAAGTCAGCCGACTCGGGAATGTTCTTCTTCGAAAGAGTATCGGGTCGGAGAGGCTCGGGCCGGTCCAGGTAAACGGTCGGACAGGGTCGGACGTTGGAGAACCCGACTCCACATAGGTCAGGGTTGTTTTCATATTGGAAACCATCATCGAGCCTCTTCAAGCCTAAGTAAATCGAAAACAAGCTGAACTTTATCAAACACGTCCTTCTAGATCGAACACGAAAAAACGAAGAACCAGCGACACCGAAAATCCAAGCAGACTAAAGATTTACCGGCAGGGACATAGCCCGACAGGGTATTGTTGCGCACGTCCAGGACTTCGAGACTGGAAGCATTAATCAATGTCGTCGGGATCGAGCCGAAGAAATTGTTGTAGCTCAAGTCCAACCTCTTCAGGCTCGCCGAGTCCCCCAAGCTGGCGGGGATGGCGCCGGTCAGGCGATTGTACTGCAAGGCGAGGACGGTCAGCTTCGGCAGGGACCCTAGCTGTCTAGGGATGCCGCCGGAAAACCGGTTGTAGCCCAGCTGCAAAACTGCAGAGCCCACAAGAAAGAACCAGGTTCAAGCTCTCAATAAGACAGAACATTATCAACCGAGGTCGTACAAATGAAGGAAAACTAACCGACCTTGAAGGTTAGTCAAGTTGGCGATGTCGGGAGGAATCTCCCCGGAGAATCCATTGACGTCCAGGTACAAGTCGGTCAGCATCCTCAGCCCCCCGATCTCCCCGGGCACCTCCCCGCCCAGGGCGTTGAAGTGCAGGTACAGCCCGGTCAGGCTCCCGAGCCCGCCGATCTCCGGCGGGATCCGACCCCTCAGGCCCTTCCCCTGCAGCGAGACGTTCACCACGCGGCCGCGCTCGTCGCACGCCACCCCCTCGAACGACGCGCCGCCGCCGCAGGGGTCGGCGCCGGGGGACCACGAGGTGAGGACCCGGCCGGACGGGTCGAGGGCGGCCTTGAGTGCCATGAGGGCGTGGAGCTCCGAGAGGGGCGAGGAAAGCGCGCGAGGAGGGTGGCGGCAGCAGTGGAGGAAGGCGAGGGAGAAGAGGAGAGAGAGGAGGAGGGGGAGCGTCATGGCTTGTGGATGAATGGTGGGTCTTTGCTCGAAATGGGGAGCTTTGTCTTTTCAAGAAAATGGTGCACTCGAAGCTTTTCTCAGCTATGGCAAGTGAGAGAGACAGAGAGGGCCGCGTCCGTTTTGACGTCGCAGGCGGACAGCAGCAGAGGACGACGACGACGACGGCCGGAGGGAATCGGGCATGAACAGCGCCGTCGCTTGGAGTTTTCTTCTTCTCGTACCGCTTGCTGCTGCAGGAGAAGGACCGAAGTGTCGGAGTGTCAGGCCGAGCGTCCTGGCTCTTGGCAGGTTATATACATCGAGGCGGAAGGTGGGGGCCCGTTTGGGACCCACGCGTCGGGCAATGATTGGGGGGGCCTTTCCGCGGGGAGGAAAAAGCTAGGGAGGTGGGTCCCGGCGGCCGGGGAAGATGGCTGATGAGTCGGTGGCCGTCCGATGGGTTCATTCACGAGACGGGATCGGTGATGGACGTGAGGTGTGACGCGACGTGTAAAAAGGAAATCCTGCTATCTTGCTGGCTCTCAGGTCCCCGACTCATGTGCGAGGGGAGAAAATTGTGCAACGCGTGCTATATCCATTTTACTTTTATTAATTTAATTCCTAATTTTTTAATTTTCGTCAATTGAATTATTAATCTTTCTATAATTTGCCAATTAAATTTATCCAAATGAGAAAGCTGATATCCACATTAGCGATTTTATAACTAAAATTGATTGGATAAATTCAATTAATACGATATAAAAAATTTTATGATTTAATTGATAAAATTTAAAAATTTAAAACTAAAATGACAAAAGTGTAATAAACTCAAGACATTTTGGATCATATTTCCAATGTATATAATCAACGATTAATCATCTCATTCATCAAAAATTTGTTTTCCAGTAAGATAAATTGTGCATTGTGGTTCATATTAATGCGCATTGCAATATGTACCCTTTTTGTTTAACATCATCCAAGAATATTATTTTTAGTTAATCATCTCGATTTCGCAATTTTAAAAGTACTTCTTCCTTTAGCTAACATTCTTTCACGACGCGCTATAACCACATAATCCTCAATCCTTCTTGTAAAAAGTCCTGTCATGAACTTATATTTATGTTTTATGATTTAGTATTTTTAGTAATTCCGTTGAGTCTTCAGGTTCAACCCACTTAAATGATATTCGATGATTATGATCGCGATACATTACTTGATATGAAAGTTAAAATGCGTGGATTTTGAATTTTCGCCATTAATTTTTTTATTTTTTGGTCTAGTCACCATTAAATTGCTGGCATGCTAAATGACCCAACACCACATACTGATTTGATTTAAAGAGAGGAATTGATTTTCTGGAGTTGACTTCCTGGTATTAATGATCTCTCGATTGAATTTGCCCTAAGGCAGGAGTCACCTCGTTCGATCACATGCACGAAAAGGTTGAAAAAGACAACATTCACCTTCCTTTTCTCCGAGGTTTTTTTTTCAAAACTTGGCACTTAGTTAGCTGTAATCATTCAATGTGCTGGGATTAATTGAATTTTCCAAATGAGATTTCTGCCTATCGCCAAATTGGAAGCTGACAATAATCACTCACATTCATATTCTTGGAAGGGAACGAACATTGGAGAAAGAGATTAAAAAGAGCAAGAAAACTACAAAAATATTTTCAAGATTTGAAACTTGGGAGCCCGTTTGAGGGACGCGTGGATACTAGCAAAGAATAATGGGATTTCTTGCATGAGACAAATGAGATGATGATAATAAGGATTTTATTTTTCGAAAAATATGGTTGCATGGGGACAGGACTGAGCAATTTCTTGCATAGATCTGTGGGTGGTATGTGGAATTCTTTTTATTTTTGTGAAAGTTCCAAAAGGATAAAGGAAATGGTAAAATTCGGATCGTGCTTGCACCCAGGAAAGCGAGGTTTCAAGAGCCGTGCAAAAGGAAAAAAACAAGGAGGAAAATGATAACTATCAATATATGTATGTGTGTATATATTGCAAAAATATGCAAAAGAAGAAAAAAGAAGAAGAAGCTGAGAATGGTGAAAAAAAGCCTAGCTGTCCATTATCCTTAGATTATGCGGGTCTTTCTACGTAGTATCTGTTGATAATTCGATGATAAGTCCATAAGAACGCTGTCTACACTTACGTGTACGAAAGAACCCTAATCCTAGGATGACTTGCCCGAACTCCCTCTTGGGCTAGTCATTGTCCGTGTTCAAACGTTCAAAAACTGAAAGTAAAATCTGACTCTAATACTATATTAGAATGTCCAACAGCTTATAGGTGAAAAAATATCACACACATATGACAAGCATGTAAATCCCGTTGTTATACCAAGTACCAACGTGAGATGCTTTAATAGTACCTAACTCCGTCTGCCACTTTTGCACTGCCTCGAGAGGTGTGGTGATGACAAGTTCACGACCAGATGAGACAGAGATTCATGACAATCATTTGATGCCCCTTGATGGGTAGGGTCTGAAAGGATGTCTTCTAATCTCAGTCAATAGCTCTAATCGTTTTGACGAGGCTTCCTCTTCAAAACAGTAGATTGAAGGAGTATCAATTGACCTCCTTATGGTAACAAGGATCCCAATCCTAACAGGAACTACTAACTCCTGAGGAACATTTCTGCACATAAGCATCATCCTCCATCGACAAGCCACATA
Source organism: Eucalyptus decipiens (assembly GCA_014182575.1). Lineage (NCBI taxonomy): Eukaryota > Viridiplantae > Streptophyta > Magnoliopsida > Myrtales > Myrtaceae > Eucalyptus > Eucalyptus decipiens. Next base: position 18,407,327 of record CM024613.1, read on the forward strand.
AACAACACAAATCTTCTGTCTTGAGGATTCCACCATGTGATCAAGGAAATCCCACCTCAAAGATGAGAGAGCTGGACCACTTGCTCTGATGACCACAGAGGATATTGACAGTCTGTGGTGAGGAGGGTACTTTCGAGGAACAAGATGGAGATAAGCTCCTTTACGATAGACAGTTTGGCAATCAAAATTTTTCAAAATATAATAAAAAATAACAGATTTGTGAATACATAAAGTATCAAAACTTGGCACGAAAGACACTTTAGAGATAAAAGTTTTAAAATGTATAATTAGATGCTAAAATTGGAGAAAAAAGGGAACACTTGAATACCAATGAGGAGAAATTCTAGATAAATTACTGATGTGACATTTTTCAATTGTGATAAGTGCAAAAAGACATTTATGGCGCCAACATGGCTAAATAAATGCAAAATGATATCGCTTTCGGCACTAATGTAGCTAAATAAGTGCAAAATGACGTCGTTTTAATATTGACATGGCCCCAAAATTGAATTTTAATATAAATATTAATTCAAATAAATTTAAAAAAAAAAAAAAAAAAAGAAGAAGAAGAAGAAGAAGAAGAAGAAGAAGAAGAAGAAGGGGGACAAGTTCGACCAAGGCAAGGGTTGACGACCCTTACGGGATTTGGGAGAGGGTTGTGACCCTTACCCTAGATCCGGCAAAGAGCTTGCAAGCCCTCGCCGGCGGTGATAAGGGTCACCAACCACTACCTAAGGGTTAGTGACCCCAACTGACCCTCGCCCCACCATTTGCCAGCCTTTCTCGGCGATAGTGGGGTAGCGACAACAAGGGTTGTGCAAGCCCTCATCCAAGCTTCCTATAGATCTCTCTCTCTCTCTCTCTCTCTCTCTCTCTCTCTCTCTCTCTCTCTCTCTCTCTCTCTCTCTCTCTCATATAATTTAATTTTTTTAATTAATATTTATACTAGAATTCATATTTTAGGGCAAAATGACGTCGTTTTTGCCAGATATCGTTCTAAGTTGGCTTCTAGTGAGCCACGTAGATCATATATATTATTAAAAAAATGCTATGTTGGATTTTCGATTATTCTTGTTGGACTTGGCACTAAGGTATCCAACTTTTCAAAAAAAAAAAGGTGACATTTATGTGTACCTTTTGGAACTTTGGCATTAAAGTATTCATTTGTGCCAAGTTTTGGAATTCCTAGTGTACTTTACCCGAAAATAACATGTCAATATGATCTATCCACCCGCTAAAGGAAGATCAGCTGATGATAAATTATACATGGATACTGGAAACAACTTGCATGTATAGAAAACCAGGATAAATCTAGTTAATAAGCAAGGTACAATGTGACAGCCCAATTGATGTATGCAGGCCCCATTTGGTTCGAATTTGGGAAAATAACTCTGAGAAAATGCAAATACCTTTTGGATGAAACGGGTTTTCCGAAATGCTATTGTGTTTGGCAAATTATAACTCTAAAGTGCATTGAAAAATAACTTTGACTTAAATACCGTTTTAAATACAATTTGGTAAAACTTACATTTGCAGAGGATTTTTATTAAATTTGTTTTTTAAAAAATCAAAATTAATCTGGCGGTACTCAATCGTCGGCCAATCGTTAACGGCCGGACTTGACCTCCAAGAAGCCGTACTTGAGGTTGCGCAACCTCAGGCGATGCCATGGGTCGCACAACCTAGGTGGTGATCGTTGGGGACAAGCAACCCTTCAAGCGGCGGTTGTTGGGGACAAGTGACCCCTCAACAACTGTCGGCAGCCTTTGGTAGCTCTTTGATGCAAATTGAGGAAAATGATAAAAGTGAAGAAATGAACAATATCCATGAGACTTGCAATACTAAATGCTGAAAGTCTAAAGCATCGTAAGACTTACTTTGGGCATTCGGCCTTCCTAATACTAGCATTTTGCCATTGGGATCGCAAAAACACTTACTAAACATTTTATAAATATTCCCCAAAGGGCTTTGGGGGCTCAAAATCCCTTGGAAAAGCGAAACCAAACAGGAAGTAGTCCAAACTTCTCCACTTATAGCACTAATATACAAGTTCAAGGAGGGGTTCTCACCATGTAGGGCTTAATCCCGTAGGGGTACAAGAGGCGGCTCCTATAGCGTGACCCTCGTTCTCGCACCTCCAATTGGTGCATTGCTCTAAAACCATTTGCAATGATCCAACTCGATTCACGTGGGCGCAGCCCTAAAAGGAGAACTCAAAGTGGTGCTCGATTGAGTACAAGTCGCAATAATGAATCGAGTCACGAGGTCTTCTTCCAGGTAGTGTGGAATTGGGTGGGCTACACATCACAACTTTTATCCATTCTTACTTTTATTTTTCTCTAATGTTACAATACAACTATCAATTTTTGTTTTCTCGACTAATCCCACCGGATGTACATAATTCGTCACGTCAAGGTGCATCAAGTTACTGCTCCATTTAATTAATGTGCGGCAAGCACAGCTCTTAAAATTGATCTAAGTGTGAGATTTTGTGACTTATTTTGAATATGGAATCCATCACATCTACAGAAAGCATTTTTAATTAAAGCTCATATGACTCGACGACACATGATTTAACCATCAACAACGTGAGTTGTATTGCAATAATACATGCAACGAGATCACTCAAATTTCTTAGACTAAAGCTCTTGTGGAGCATGGGCTCTCTCACCCCACGAGCCAGAATCTTCAGTTTGGAAAAGCGCACCATGTGACGATGTACCCCTCTCCTAAAACAAAAAGGCCTTGGAATCACAGAAATTCCCAGCGAAAGCGACCTCAAATGCTAGGACGACGTGCCTCAGGATCACAACAAAAGTTGCCTTGCTGATGATTCCAGAAATGTGTGGACGCCATACACTCTCTTGTCCCTCACTGAAAGGACCCCGCCCGTCTTTCGACCTCACGTGAACATTGCATGTCCTCTTTCATCGTCCATCTTTCGACCTACCCATTAGAGGCCCCCCAGCAGGAAGAGGACCTACCAGTTCTTGACAGGTCCCGATCTTTAGCTCTGCTGTTTACTGATCTCGAGCATGGGCGGAGCAGCATGCTACTTGTGGATGTTTTAGTACGTGTAAGGAAACGAGGGGGGACAAAGTTTTTTACTTTGGTCCCACTAGGAATGGCAAGCATGGGGGATGGAGTTGGCTTTAAGTCGAGTTTGGTAATTTACCTCGCCGGTACCTTGAATTTGTCTCCGTTTCCACGGTAACGTAACTCGATGGTACTTATGAAAAGCAAGAACAGTCGCCAGTGCATGAATCACTCAGCGATTGGGGAGTACTTATGGTTTCTCCTTGAAAGGAGTTCCACATATGGAATCACTCAGTATCTAACAAAGGTTTTTTGAGAAGATTGTAGATTGGGAGTAGAATTTGTGACCCTCGATTTAATATCGAAACATAGTGAACTGCCCCCCTCTTCCCCAGGGGGCCCTTGGGTTAGTCTCAAATGAGTAATCTAATTACGTCTTTTATATGTTGAAGATGTTGACGTATACAAATAGAAGTATAACTTCTATTTTCTTTTTCAATAATCCAGGAGGACGACACTAACTATTTGGAAACTTACGGAACACCCTGCAAGTCTCATGAATCGGTTAAATTCAGCCTTTTTGCCTATACAAATAAACATGACCCAGAGCAGTTCACATCTAATTAGTGGAATATGTAATGAAAAAAGTAATAACTATCAGCTTCAAGATATGAAATTTAGTATACCAAAACACAGGAGCTGTGAATTATAATCATACACTGCCCAAAATGCCTAGTGTGTCTTTTCCTCGTCCAAACCATTAAAATCTGAAATTTCACATGCAAAGGAAAGTTAGCTTTGGGCTATGGGCGCCTGATCTAACGATTTAATAATTTGGGCCACGTGGGGGGTCAATGTAGGTCGAATTATTGACTAGGACCGACCCACCTACTCATACTGATTGAGGAATCGAGTGATTTGAGAATCTCAATTCCGACAAAAGAACAGGGTACAGATATTTTAGAATAGTGCGCCAGTCCATTTTGCATGTCCAATAGTGCACCAGAAATCTAGGTAGGTTGAGACTAATAATGCTGGAAATGATCACACGGTCCGCTCTTTTTTTCCTTGTTTCCTAATTAAACACTGCTTAGGTTAGATGGTGGAGACTAATTATGTACATGCATAAATAGTGCGGGTTCGTGACTGAACAGAAGCCTCCTTTTTGTGTTGGATGTTTTCAAAATAGTTCTATTGCTCGACAATCGACATAACAAAAGGTGAAAAAAAAGTGGCACCTGTCCACAGTATAAGTGGCTCGATTCTCTGTTCTTTCCTTCGTAAAGTGAAACCAGTTGAAAAGGCCAAAAAGAAGGAAGAAACCCTACTTCTCAAGCACATGAGCAATGCAAAAGAATACAACAGCCCGTGTACCCAACAGTACCATCGTTCCAATGGGTGGAGGAATCGATACAAGAAACAATCGAACAAAATCGTGATGGGATCTAACTTTCCAGGAGAAAGGTAGAAATGCATCTCCCTTCATCTCCTAAACTGCAGCTTCAGTAATATGAACATTGGTCGGCTAGTGGCTGCTTGTCGTGCGAATAATTGTGCTTAGTCAAAAAAATGATCTCATATGCGGTGGCCCGAAAGATACGGAGGATGAATGAACTCAGTTCCTTTGAGGTGTGCTCTTACTCTTTGCCATATTTGCTGACATGAAGTTGGCATATCAGAAGTCATATTTTGTCCTACCACTACTCAAGATGAGGCATAGCATATCAGCTATGTTGGGAGAGGAGCTGAAAAAATTCCAGGACTCAAGCATTAGGCGTTTCCTTGATCCTTTGAAATGAACCACCTGTGACCAGCAAACTTTGGGCATCAGAATCAAGTGTTAATCTAACAATTAATGGCATCACACTTCTTTATGATTTCCCTCAGAAAAGACACCAATCGAGCCCCTACCAAGTCACCTTGACATCAAAATAAATTACTTATGCTGAATATACCTTAACGTCCAAGGGCATGCCGTGGAATTGACCAGCACCCTCGGGTGGTGTCCAGTTGTACATAGCACATGGCAGAAATAGCACAGAGGCACCCTTGATCTCTTTCAAAAAAGGTTGCGCTTTGGCAAATCTTTTGGCGTCAAAAGATGCGTCAGATAATACAACCCAAGCAAGAGCCAGCTGGTCACCTAGCATTCTTGAAGCACCGCTATACTTGGAAATGTAGACTTCAAGTACTTGCTGTAGAAAGACCTTTGCCCTGCAATATCATGTTTGTCAAAGTTAGATGCCGTTCTAGTTTACAGTGCAATAGTTAAAAGGAAATGAATAATTTAATAGCTGCACTCAGAAAGCAAAGACAAAAAGAGACACGGGTTCACATTATTATCATCATTCTGACAGACATGCTGCAGGTGTACGGTAAGAGCTTCCTAAGTGTGGTATGGAAGTCAATCCTGCCTATTGCTATTAAGGGCCAGGATGTAATAAAATAACAAATCGGTTCACATCCATCACTTCTCTCTTTTACGAAGAGAAGTGACATTGCCCTGCAATATCATGTTCATCAAAGTTACATGCCATTCTAGTTTACACTGCAATAATTAAAAGGAAAGGTATCTCTCAACAACTGCACTTCAGAGAACAAAGACAAAAAGAGACACATGGGAATTATCATCACCATTCTTGCAGGAATGCTGCAGATGTACGGATGGAACTTCATAAGTGTGGTATGGAAGTCAATCCTAACTCTAGCTATTAACGGCCAGTATGTAAGAAAATAACAAATCAGTTCACATCCATCACTTCTCTCTTTTATGGAGAGAAGAAAGAGGGAAGTGATATTGCCCTCCGATATCATGTTCATGAAAGTTACATGCCATTCAATTTTACACTGCAATAATTAAAAGGAAATGAATCTCCCAACAGCTGGACTCCAGATAGCAAAGACAGAGAGACGCAGGTTCTCATTATCATCATCATTCTCGCAGAAATGTTGCAGATGTACAGATAGAGCTTCATAAGTGTGGTATGGAAGTCAATCCTACCTCTAGCTACTAAGGGCCAGGTTGTAAGAAAATGACAAATCGGTTCACATCCATCACTTCTCTCTTTTTCGGAGATGCCAGCATGTATCCACAGACTTCTTAGCAAAGCCTATGATCTGATGCAAGTTTCTCAAACCTCATGCTGAAAGATTAGGCCAATGATGTACTCAAATATGTTTCTTACAAGGCAAAAATCATCAGCAGGCTCTAGGTTATGTACTTTCCAATGAAACAGGAATGGGAGCAAGTCCCTTAATGATGGGTCAAAATGACAATTGACATGGAAGTTGTAATTGCACATGACACAATAAACGCATAGCACAGACAGAACTACACATGCTTGTTGCCTACCTACTCATTCCGTCATAGGTACCCCTCACTGCTATAAATCCTGAATTCAGAGGTTGTTGTTTGTTGTTCCGAAAAGTAAGGGCCAGGTGAAAATCTGGGTAATCATGAAATTCTTGGCCAAGATCATTAACAACTGCTATGTCTGAATCAACGAATATGTAATTATGCATATGATCCCGTGAATGGTCCTCAAGCTTTCTTTCTAGGAAGGCCTGACAAAAGAAACAAGAGAAAATGTCACTTTTAGAACATTATTTGCCATCTGATCAAATCACAAAGTGGTGCAGAACTCTTTGATCAAGGATGTCCAGAAGATGGCAAAAGGTTGGATATAAATCAAAGTGCCTACCCCCAAATAGATGAATCAACAGGTCAGCATACAAGAGAGGTGCTTCACTTTAACATTAGATAAAAACAGTTTTACTAATCCCTATTGGTGTATTTATCTACATCAATAAAGAGGAAAAATAATACTACTGCATGCTATCTGATTCAAAATGCTCTTACAATGTAAGACCTGATTCTTTGAAGCATCAACTTGTCTCGGGAATATTCACCTTGAATAGGATAGACAGAAACCTTGTCTCTGTTTATTGAGAGGTCAGATGCAGGATCTGTAAGAATGATAACATTACTCTTGGGCATAGCCACCTGGAACAAAAGGGAAATAAGCAAAGCTCAGATTTCATTAATGGATGCAACAGGCCTCTTTTCCAGAAATATTCAAGTTCCATTGTTATCCTCATGCATTACATCGCTAAATGAGTAGTTATCTTCTATCAGCCAAATAACTTTTCAATCAAAGATAGATAATACAGTAACAGTTTACAAGTAGTACAAGGAAAAGAAATGAAGCTTCATTTTATTAAAAAGAAGACTAAATAAGACTGATGAGTAACTCAAACAATTACTGCTTTCTATCTTGCTGCAGTTCTGCAATCCCACCAACTCAAAATTATTGGTTCTCAGAACTCTACATCATAGAGGTACATGCTTCTTGGATCTCAAATAATATGCCCCACAAATAAATTTCCCCACATGTGGATCAACCAAGTTTGTCAAAATAGATGTCAAGAAATTTAGTCCACTTTTTTCCCTTCAAGATTCCACTGAAATAAGATCAGAAAACTAGAGTGTGACATCTGAAAAGCAAAATGCTCTATAATAGAATTCCTAAATAAGTACACTAGAACTCTTAAACTAATATTGTATGGAGTACGAATCATTCCTATTACTTTTTGATGACCATTTAAGTCCTAAAATATTTTGAAATAGCTCAATTATTTATCTCACTAAGAAACTAAACAAAAGCTATTTTAACCCAAAACTTACCCTACATGGCTGCCGGAGATGTGTTGGGATGTCAAACAATGTTGTTGAGCTTCACTTCTTTAACTAAATTGGAATGTTTCAGAAAGCTCACTGCCTAATTGTGCATAAAATCCAAAATATGCAATTTCCAGCTCAAACCTCTCTCTCTGATCAATAAACTTGATCATAAGCACCTCACAAGCCTAAAAATTTCCATTGCATTTTGTACCCTCATTGATGATGATTGTGAACCCAACAAAAGCTGTTTTCACCAAAATACCAGTAATATTAACACTACTGCCATCAACAACAACAATACAGCCACTAAAGCTTCATCTAAATGTAAAAACCTCAATTGCTAAAATTTGCAAGCTTCATAGACTACAAAGAAATCAACCTCCTCTCAAAACCCTTTTCACTTATCCTCTTCCTCTTCTTGCCACAAAATAACTTCCCATAAGGATCATCAATCTTTGAAATTTTGATGATCTGAACCAAATTGGAACAAAAGAAGTTCTGGATTGAAATAATTAAGTCAAAGATCTATAAGGATAAGGTTTGTGTGGGTTTGTATATGAATCCATTAAATAAACTGATTTCTTGATTTGGGAGAATATTGAAACCAAACAACGGTGATTATGTGCTCAAATTGGGGAAAGATCCCTGCAACAACCGCTTATGACAATTTGCATAAAATATGTAAGGAATGTTCAAGACCTTTTAGGACTCACATATACCCCAAAAATAGTTTTAGAACTAAAACTTACGTTTCTCCTCAATTTCTACTATGGCCAAAAACATGTGACAGAGGAGGGATCAAATTGCCTTTAACTTGGAAAGTACATTCACATGTTGTTGTTGTTCTCTTTTATCTTCTGCATTTTTATTGTTCATTCTGACAACTACAGCCTACAGTTACATCATTCAGTATGTAAAACATAAGCAAACATTTTAACAGGTACAAGGAAAATATTGAAGCTAAGAGAATATAATACTGAGTCAAGTTCAGTTTTCTTGAAATTATAATGCATTGCTCAGACAAAAAGAAAATTTCAATCTCTTATGGTGACTGGAAAAAATTAAGAACAATTTACACTTATGCACATATACTAAACAGAGTTAAAACTCGTTTAACATACGGAGTGACTCGTGTATGAATAAAACATCCTCTGTCAGTCAGGATATTACCTGAATAAAGTTGATGAATACATTCAAGATGGCTATTGATCTCTCCACCTTATTATATGAGGAATTTCCAACAGTTGTCACATCTGATGATCCACTAGTCTTTGAAATGTCAGAGGAGTTATAAACTGTAAAGACAGTGACAAAAGCTATGCTTTCTGCGACATAGCTTCTGTTGGATGAGGCAGAAAAATGTGTCTTGTTGAGAGCTTTGACACCTAAAAAGCCACATAACGGGGAAGAAAAGGCAGACAGCATTAGCCTACAAATACCTCATGATTCACAGTGGAATCTACAATGACAGTTGGAATATCATCAGGTTCCACATCAAAAGAGATCAGAAGATGACCATGATATAGATTGGTTGATCCAGTGCCACATATTTCTATATATACATGGTCATTCAGAAGTCAAGTTACAGCTACTGCAAAGAGATTGCCAAACACTAAAAGGCTTGTCACATCCGTTCCTTCTCTTCCCTTTATGGAACCCTTAACAATGAAGCAGTCCTAAATGTCGGTAACTAACAGGTACTTGTAATTTATCTCTAGGAAGCTACACTGTGCAAACTCAGATACAGGTGTGATTGCAGGTAAAATGTATTAGTGTTCGACCCTTCTATGTATCTAGCCATGCAAAACATGGAATCGGCATACAACCACAAATAAACTAGTATATTAGGACTTGGATGTGTAAAGCGCGAAATGTTACTTTTTCTCTTAGAATGCAACATGTGCAGAAATGACTTCATGGTTTTTTGAGACAACCAATCATCCCGCTTCGTTTTTCTTGTTATTGTCCTTCCTCACGTTTTATCACACAACGGTTTAGTATTCTATGAATTAAACACATTTATCCACATCCAGCCATGTCATGCTTGTTTACATGAATAGCCGATCCCAAGAGACGATTCAGAGTAATACAGCAAAATTACTTTCAATACACTGTTTATGATTACCAGAGAAGAAGCAAACACTATTGCACTACTGTGCTAAAATTAACTCCACAATATATTCGCCAGAATATAGATATTATCAAATTCAAATTTCTCAGTTCTCTCTTTTTCTTTCGCTCTCTGCTAAAAACTGATTTAACAACACATCATATCAAGACACGGAATAATCGTTCGGACACCGAAGTTTCCAAGCCTAAAAAAAAAAAAAAAGTCCAACAGTTTCCAAGATTCCGTAACAACCTTGGCATTGCAATCGGTCAGGCAAGCCTTCCCCCGCCGCGCGGCCGAGAACCAAATGATCGAACTTATTCCTCGCCTTCTTATGCTGATCTCCCACCGTCGGCTCTCGATGCAATTCCATCACTGCAAAACGGAGCAACCGAAAAACATTACGCCGTCGTCCTCGTCCAAAACAAGGTTCGGTAAAGAAGAACGAACCGAACGCGGGGAAACGGGGGACAGCGAAAGCCGCCCACCTGAGAGCAGATGAGGCAAGAGGACGACGAGCGGGAGGCAGAACAGCAGCCGCCGCCATCCGCTGCACAATCTCATGGCTCCTCCCGAGATCAGCGACCGGGAGGCAGCAGCAGCTTGAAGCTAGCAAAGTGGTTCGGGAAGCTCCCGAGTCCCGAACGGACGGGCGGGCGGGCGGGGAATCCAGCACGACACGACTCGGCACGGCACGGCACGCCGCGGAACGTCGAGAAACGATCGGTCAAGATCGAACGAGCTCGAAAGCTAGCGACGATGGAGAGGCGATTTCCACGGGTTGCCGAATCGAGGGAGGGAGATCGATGCAGGACGTTGGAGCGGATCTATCTGGTTCCTCGGCACGAGGGAGAGAGAGAGCTTGCTTACTGTGTTCAGCGCGGATTCGAAGTTCTTGGGCCGGAATGCACTCGCGGACGGATATGGAAACGGGCCTGCTCGCCCGTAGCTCGAACCCGTGAATTTTTACATCGAAAGTTCTGAAACTTTAACCCAAGAGATTGGCAATTGAATTTTAAAATTTTCAAAAGATATAGTTAAGTCGTAATATAATTGAATTAAAAGATTTTTAAAAAGTATAATAAAATTTTAAAAATTCTATTTTTTTGTCGAAATCCTAAAATTTATTAAATCGATTCAATTAAATCATTTGTTTGATTAAAATGACTCGATTGCACCTTCTTTACAAATTTTAAAATTTAATTATACTTTTTAAAAGTTTTGGAGCTTAATTATATTCCAGTGCATTTATGAGAAAATAAAATAAGTCTATAAACTCTAGTCAAATATGTAATTTGTCCCTCAACTTTACATTTTTTAAATGAGCAATGGCATTTCTAAATTTTAAATTTGTTTAATGCAATCATTTTTCTTTATTTATAAAAGGTAAGATTTAACGTCCAAAGAGTTATATATTTTAAAGAATTCAGCATTAAAAACTTACACCCACGAAGACAAAAGGCGAGTAGAATGGTACCAAAGTAGAAAGATCGAAGGCAAAGCCAAAACAGTGGCAAAAGCACCCAAAAAAGCCACTAACAAGAAAAACAAACAGCACAAAGGCAACCCTTACAAAAATACAAGAGCAGAGAAAGGATTCCAGCTCTAAGATCAATTGATCTTTAAATTGTATTTGTATATAAACGTACAATATCACCCTAACTTGATCCAAAGAAAGAATGACATTGAATATTTTTGTACTTGATTGTGAACCGGTTAAAAATTTGGGGACCAAGTTGAGAAGGGCAGAGTGGACAAGGACAGTCCAGCCAGCATCAGCCAAGCGGCCGAACTTGGTTCAAGGAGAAAAGAGCGTCACCCTCTCTCTCCCTCTCTCTCTCTCTCTCTTCCGGCGAGCTTACATTACAAGCAGAGTCTCTGTATCCGTCCGAGCTGACAGCCGCCGCGAAAGGAGGCGACCCAGGTGCCAGGTGGGCTCGCCGACGAGCAAGTCTCGGTTAAGTTTCGTTTCCCTTTCGAATCCTACGACGCCAATCTCTGTGCCCGCAATTCTCTCCGACTTCTCTTCTGGGTAGCTCGGATTTTGGACTCGGCCGGTGCGATTCCGACGTAGGAATGGGGGCTCGACAGCTGGAAGGCGCTCTCGTGCGTGGTGGGTGGGATTTAGAGTTTCTTTGCGCTTTCTTGATGTTGCGGTCGAGGAGAGCGGCGCGAGGAGAAGGGCTGGGGTGAAATTCTGAACCGTTGTTGCGAAGCTGGAACTAGAGAGTGATGGGAATCTGAAAGACGTTTGTAGGAATTGGTCTTTTAGGCTTCTTTGCTTTTTCTTGGATGATTTAAGAGTACTACTTAAGGGCTTAGCGCAAAAGCTTTAGGCATAATTACTGAAGTTTAGCCTACAAAATGTCATCTTTTTTTAAAAATTTTTATTGCTTCAATTCTCTATCCTCCTCCTCTCCGGCTTCTCTTCTGGGTAGATCAGATTTTGGATGGCCGGTGCGATTTTGACTTATGAATGGGGGCTCGAGAGCTCAAAGGTGCTTTTGTGCACGGTGGGATTTAGAGTTGCTCGTGCTATTTGATGTTGCAGTTGAGAAGAGCGGTGCAAGAAGAAGGGCTGGGGTGAAATTTTGAACTGTTCTTGCGAACCTGGAACGAGAGAGCAATTAGGCTTCTTTGCTCTTGATTGATGCTTTGAGAATACTTAACGGCTTAGCTCAAAGGCTTTAGGCATGATCACTGAAGTGAAGCCTACAAAATGTCATCTTTTTCTGTGGACATCATGTGAGCAAAGCCAAATTCTTTCGTTCAGGTTCTCTGAATCTTGTATCATGATCCCCTAATTTAGTATTCGCGTCCTTGACAATTAACATTTTGAGTTCCACAGAAAGCTCAAAGAATTACTGTTTGCGAGACTGCAGTTACTCTTTTGTAAGAGAGAATAGCTTATGTGTAGCTTGCTTTACTTTCTCCATCTTTTGACAGTTAATACTTTTTGGCAAGCCTCACGCCTTTGATGATAACCCTCCGAAGCTGGACCTTAAATCCCTTTAATAAATCCTCCTGCCTTTTTTGGATTTGGCAAGAAATCCGGGTTTTAGTGGGTGCCATCGTCATACATGAGTTTGCTCTTATAACTGCTACATGTTATTAGGATCATGATCCTGAGAAGCTAGAAAAAATGAAATTAGTTTAGCTGAGTAAGGAGTCATTATTGATAGTTGATACATAGTATGAGAAAATTTTGGGCCCTAGATAATAACCTATTGGAACAGTGGCTCTAGCATTGATGAGGCAACAGATGAAACCCAAATAAGAGGAGTAATGCATGCCATTATCTCTTATAATAGTGTATGAAAGAGTCTATACTTCAAGAAGAGGGCAGGATATTTGTCCTAGTTAATTAATATGGGTGCTGCGTGAAGCCAGTGAATTGTTTTCTCCACTAAACATTAGCTACCATGTATAGATCATTTAGGTAAAAGTTGTAAACTTTATTTACGGAATTCAATCAAGTCCTAAACATTTCAGTCGGTGCAATTGAGTTCTAAATTTTTACAAGAAATACAAAATGATTTGGATCTAGCAGATCTTGTGTTCAAATTACAGAATTGCTGATTTATGTTAACCTTGAGGGCCATGCCCACCACCTTGTAGGTGGAGTTAGGATAGAAATTTTTGACAAGACATGATAACACGACATGAAGTTAGCGGGTTTGGGTTAAAAAAGCTAATCATATTCCGGTCAACCCACAAGGCATTAATAATTTTGTTGTGTTCATGTCCAACCCGCCTAACAAGAAATTAACGCGTTAGTGTAGACACAACCTGAATGTGACCTCTTTAGATGTGATTAGCTTATTTCATTAACTATGAACATGTTCTTAAGTTGAATTGATGGTATTTTGTTGATGGATATTGCAATTTGGAAATTGATTTTGTGAAAAATTGATGACATTTTCATGTCAGGTTCGTTTCGACATATTGATTCCTTGTCATGGCGAGTCATGCAATTTTATCCTTCAGTCAACTCACTATTTAATCGTGTTACATGGGTCTTGTCCTGTTTACCATTAACTTTAACGCATCAAGTATATTGCTTGAGGAGTGGATCTTGTTCATGTCAAGTTGGTCGACACGATTAGTTAATCGTCTCGTGTTTTGGTTGACCTACTTTACAGTGTACCCTTATTTCGATATGACATGAACACAACATGCAATCATACCCCTAGGTGGAGCCTTATTTGGTGCACATGGGCGGAAAGTTTGCGTGTATCCATGGTTAGTGAGCCACAGGGTCAAATCTCTTGGTTTTTTAAGAAAAATGCAATAGAATCCTAAAAGTTTCAATTGGTGCAATCATAACATTTACAATCAAGTCACAGATCTATATCAAAATGTTCAATCTAAGCTGCCACTTATAAATTGGTGGAGTGCCACTTAGACAAACTTTGGTACTTGCCATTGAAAGGACATGATTGCTTTTTTGAGAAAGATTTAGGTTTCAATTACAACTATTGAGAAGTTTAGGACTTGATTTCATCCTGCATGCAGAGGTTAAGACTTCTGGTGCATGTTTACCTTCTAATTTGCATTCACTATTGTTGGTAATGTTTACAGCTTTACAAATTCCGTTTAATTGGTTCAATATTGGTGTTATATGCCAACCTTGATAGACTTTTGGCTCTAACCTGGACTGTGTCTATGTATTTATAAGGTGTAAATATTGTGCCTTAAGTGGCCACATTTTCATACTTCATTGATTGTAATGTCTGTACATGCAGGTCTTTGCTTGATGATGGCAGCTACAGCAATATCGCCCCGTATTCCAGCAAACGTTAAATTGTCATCTTTAAGATATCAATGGTCAGGAGCTGCAGTTGTTGGCCTTGCAGGATGCTTTCATACAGCTGCCTATGCATTTGGCCAGAAACTTCGTTCCCAGTTCTACAACTTCCATGTAACCCGGCCTAAATTGGTGAATGATTTCAAGTAATTATATGGCAATGTGTATTAGCACAAGCAAATGTGATAGTGCCTCTTCTAGATAAGTTGAGGAGTCTTTGATATGGCTGCATCTGGTCACTTATGAGCAAATGATGTTGCAGGATTACGCTGTTACACCATAGTTAATTTTCAAGACTAGGAGATTGTTGACCATACATTACTGTTGTTGCACATCGGGACCTTATCTTAGTCAATCTGTCAATTAGAACCAGGTGTCTTATGCTTCAGAACCTAGCCTTGGGTTGTCTTTAGCACAACCCCATGTGCACATGAGAAGTCTGGAGAGTGGTGGACCTCTGAATTTCCACCAGAACTTGTTAAAAAAATTGCATGTCTGAAAATCCTCTATTTGGCTGTGTTATATATATATAGTTTGTATTTCTTGTTCTTACCATAATGGCAAAGCACAGCATTTTTCTTTTCTTTTCGTTCTATTTTTGACATGATGTCTCTTTTGTGAAATAAATTTGTGGACAGTAAGTTAACAAAAGGGTTGCATGATATGATTAGGCTGCAAATGGTATGGTAAAGATTTTCCTGGATATAATCCTCAAACAGATTAAATTTGCTCTCCTGTTGGGGAAGCTTGTTTGCATCTTTCTTCTTCCACATGAAGAGTTTGCCCATTGTTGGTATTTATTTCTTGGGTACCCACATAAAGCACTCTGTTTTTAAGATTAGTAAAAGTGAAGCATATTATGTTGGTGAGACCCTATGTTATGATATTAATGTGGCTCATGAAAAGAGAGAGAGAACTCAGTGACCCATAATCCCTTAGCACATAAAGTAGGTCTTACATTTAATCAATGGTGTGTCAGATTTTGAGCCAGTAATGGGTGTTATCTGCTTCAATATAGTGATTTTCAAGGTGACTTTACATGTAGTAGCATTCTCTTAAACGGTCGGAAAAGTTACACGCATTTTTGCCAGTTATTGTGGTCATAAGCCAGTAGAAGCATGTCTGAATGTTGTTTGAGTCTTGACGTTGACTGTGCTCTAAGTTTCTGTTAAACTGTGCAGAAACATGACCTGGGCCATTCGGAGTAGTGCTGATGGCAGAGGATTGGATTTGGATCCTTCAACAGACAGCACGAATGGCACGACGCGATTGATAAGGGCAATTCGAGACTTTCAAAATAAACTTGGTGCCAAAGTCCAAAAGATCAGGAAAAATTTCCCAATGAAGTTGCTCTTTTTCCTGGTGGGCTATTACTGTGCAACAGCCTTTGCAACTGTCATCGGGCAAACAGGGGACTGGGACATTCTATCTGCTGCCTTAGCTGTGGTGGTTGTCGAGGGAATCGGAGCTCTTATGTACAGGGCTTCTCAGCCCGTATTCAGCCGTGCCAGAAGCCTTATTTCCATGTTCAATTACTGGAAAGCTGGGCTCTCCCTTGGCCTCTTCATGGACTCATTTAAGTACTGAATGGATGACACTGTCGGATTAGATGGGGCCCTTCATATTACATGTGGATGGATCTGGTTCTTGAGTTACAGTTGCGGAGGTGCAAAGATTTGTGCTAGCTGAATGCATGAGGCACTGGAGCATGTTGGGAAGTCTATTTATTCAGAGCAATGGACTACTTGGATAACGTTCTTCGGAATGAGAAACTGAGAGAACAGGAACTTTAACTAGGTTGGTAAACTGTTGAGAGAGTTTAAGCTCTACGTTGGAGAATAGAAGAGTGTGCAGTTTCGAATCGCCATTCCCCAGCGGATTCTAGGTGGATTCAGTCTCTCCGGTTGACGGGTGCCTCCAGAATCTCTCCGAAATGATGAAATCTGCTTTTTCGGATGTTGGGAGGATGTAAATAACCACCTCGCGATTGCTTTGCAACTGGGGCTTGGTACATAAGAAGTGAGGAATTTTTGGCTGAAATGGTTATGGTTATCTAACTTTGTTTCCAATTCATATTCCCCATACTGAAACATCTTGATGTAGTTTGCTAAATTGTTGTATTGCTTTCTGACAGCAAAAAGAGGCCGAAAGAAATGACAATTGCACTGATGAAGTTGTCTTTTTTTCTTTTTGGGTCTCACTCCGTTCTCTCACCGTGCTGCTGTGCTACTGTGTGTTTCACAGGGATCGTTCCCCAGTCGTCCCCACCCCAGTCCCGTTATCACCAGACACGGTGGTCCCTTTACCACCGGGCCGCGTGCCCGGCAGTGAAGTATGTTTTTTTCCAAGCATTCAAGTTCGTCGCACTTATAACAGGGTGAGCTGTTATCTATGTAGCTTGCCTAGCTGCTTATGTCGGTTCACCCGAGACGCGGATGGGAGAGATGAGGATCTCTGTTGCATCTGCATGCCGATGGATCCAAACCAGGTAGAAATTCTACGTAGCCATGACCCAAACGACTGATAAATTGCCATAGATGATGATAAGTCTTACCAAAGTGTAGGTGACTTTGGTGGTAGCAACTTTCATTATTGTGCTGGTTACTTTCCGAATGGAAGTTGCCGAAAGGGGTCGGTTCCTACCGGAGCTGTCGAAAATGCCTGGCCCAACTCGGCCCGAACCGAACGGGCTTGGGCTTGAATTCTTCGGGTATTTTCGGGTCGGGTCTTCTTCCTAGGAGCGCGTGATGCGCCGGAAGAGCTTGACCTGAAGGCTTGCTGAAGTTCCCATCACTGCTCTAACCCAAAACGGCGTGACGTCGGATCCCAATCCCCAACCCCACTCGCTCGCTTTCAGCATTTGCTGACACGACATTTCACTTCGTGACGTCACTACCATCGGCTCCACTCGATTCCCATTTTTTATAAGAGGGATCATGCGCGGACTAATCTCGTATCGACCGGATTATATTTAGTAGTTGCAAAAGTCTGACGTTAGTTGTCGCACGTGTGGACCCGAGTCTATATAAGAATTTCTTATATGCCAAGTGTTGATGTCTAGTATGCTAATCATGGCGCATTTTGTGTCATGAACTCTATTTATTTTGCTTCCCTAAAAAAAAAAATGAAGATTTTTGACAACACCACCTATTTCGGAAATTGGCGTGATGAATTATTGAACATACAGACACGACAAGATACGTGCAATGTTCTGACACGACAAGATAATGGTCCTTGAATTTTTTTATTTTTTTATATAATGCCATCATTGAATTTTTTCGTTTGTAATAAATTGAAAAATCAATAAATATGTTAATGAGCCCATTAAATGAATGTTAATTGACACACTAGATTCTACATGGTGAGCCAAACTCATGAAAAAACACAAAATATTATTATTTATGAAATTTATTATGAATAAAGAAAATTTGAAAAAGAAAATCTCTCAAAATGAGGAGACACTTGACATAAACGATTTGAAGTTGCAAGGGCAGTGATGGTGGCACCACCTAGCCACCATCCAAGGGTGGTCGTATGACTCGGATCCTTGCCGGCCCATGGTGACAGGACCTTTGACCCCAACATATCCACAAACCCACCCAAAAGAGAGAGGAAGAGATTTTATGATGGAGAAGTAGGTGAACGCCGTGAATATGGACACCTTCTCCTACATATTCAAGGGGAGAAGGATTAACATGAACAAATGATTGATACAAATTTTAAGAACTCAAAAAAAAAAATCAAGACAAAAAGATATTCGAAGGATAAGGTATCCCAAATAAAAATAATGATAAAAAGTTTGGGAAGGAGATCACGCGACCGGTCTTCCTAAATTAAATTAAAAAAAAAAAAATTAGGAAGGGAATAACGCGTCTGGCCTTGTTCCCGAGGAACGAAACGAATCGCCCCATCCAGAACACGGCTCAAGAAAAAGACCAGAAAAGGACCAAAATCTTGGAAAACGGAAGAGAAGTCTGCCCTGCCCATTATTGGACCCATGGATAGAGATGCTGACTCCATCCCCACAGAAGATAAAGATAATATAAAATAAAATAAAAAGATTTTTTTTTTTTTTTTTGGTGCGCCTGTCTTTATAGTATAATCGCAGTATAATGAACGAACATCCCTCCCCTAATCCCACCGATAATCATACTATAATTAGGCTAATAAAAAATATTTATTATTTACACCAATTTTTTTAATTTTAATTTTAATTTTAATTTTTTCAAGCTGCCTTCTTCTTCTCCAGCTGCTGGTGCTGGTGCTGCTGCTGCTGCTGCTGCTGCATGGCGTCTCCTTAAAATCGGAGAATCGTCGCCGGCTTTCCTTCCTGCCTTCTTCTTCCCCTCCTCCATCGTCGCCCGCGCATCCGTCCGCACGTTCTTCTCCTTCTCCTTCGCTCGCTAGCGGCTTCGCTTCTCCGTCGGAGGTACGCAGCTCTCTCCCTGACCGTCCTTTTCCTTCGCGTTTCGAGCTGTTGCTCCCCGGCGTTTCGCCGCTCGGTCGGGATTTCGCCGCGGCGGCGAGGAGCGCCGGAGAAATCGGAGCTCGTATATCCGGTCTGCGTTGTAGAATGAGGAGAAGAGTACAGAGAGGTTGGCTCGCTTCTGATTGATTAACAGTAGTGCGAAGAGAGAGAGAGAGAGAGAGAGACCGTCTTTTTCCTTCGTGTTTCGAGCTGTTGCTCCCCGGCGTTTCGCCGCTCGGTCGGGATTTCGCCGCGGCGAGGAGCGCCGGAGAAATCGGAGCTCGTAAATCCGGTCTGCGTTGTAGAATCCGTCTTTTTCCTTCGTGTTTCGAGCTGTTGCTCCCCGGCGTTTCGCCGCTTGGTCGCGGCCGCGGCGGCGAGGAGCGCCGGAGAAATCGGAGCTCGTATATCCGGTCTGCATTGTAGAATGAGGAGAAGAGTGCAGAGAGGTTGGCTCACTTCTGATTGATTAACAGTAGTGCGAAGAGAGAGAGAGAGAGAGAGAGAGAGAGGAGAGAGAGGGAGGGAGGGAGGGAGGGAGGGAGGGAGTGGTTTAGTCTTTTGTGTTGGTCGCTTTAGATTATAGCTGCTGCGCGATCTTTTGATCTTTCGATCAGAGGTCTGCCGTGTGATCTTTTGATCTTTTGGATAGGTTGTCGTCCCGTGAATAGAGTGCTGCGTGTGAAAGTGGGACGCTGGAAGGGACTCAATGGGAAGTGAGGTTATTGATTTGCTTTTTGGAACAATTTGATGTTTCCGCAGTGTTCAACTGAGCTACGAGTTGCGGTTTAGCTATATACCGGCAATTGATTCCCGTCTTATGAGTGGCTATGTTTGTTACTGTTATGGTGTATTGTTGTGCCCTTGTTTGTTCTTATTGTGTTGAAAATCCTTGGATTTAGTTGATGAAACCATATTAGAAGTCCATATCCTTGATTGGGTTAAAGAGGATCTTGTCTGTGGCGGAGGACAGAGTGGGATGAAGATTATTTTTGCCTTCTTTCTGAAAACTTTTCGTAGTATTGCGAAGGAACGATGTACAAAAATTCCAAATCTGCGGTTTTTGGTATTCAATTTGTATCAATATGACTCTTTGTTGATGAGCGGGTGATTGGATCTTTGGTTTTGGGTATTTCAGATATGTCAACTATAGTGCGAAGAGCAGTTCATTACTTGCAAAAGCTAAATGCTGAAAATGTTCCTGCTGATTTGCTTGAGAGAGGCCAAAATCGCGTGATAGATGCTTCCCTTACGCTTATTCGTGAGAGGGCAAAGTTGAAGGTACATGTTCTGCATTGTTCATTTCTAAATTTCTACTCTTGGAAACATGCTTTTCTATAAGTTACGTTCATACCAATAGTGACACTGGTGACGGTGCTTGTCAATGTTTTCATTTTTTGGTGAGTTGACTTTGTCAGTGGGACTCGCTGTTATGGAAAGTGTCAAATATGAGTTTTCTAGGGTGCCAAGAGACATATTGTTGTGAACTAAAGATAATTCTTTTGTAGGGAGAGCTTGTGCGAGCTTTAGGAGGTGTAAAAGCTACATCATCTCTACTGGGAGTTCCTTTGGGTCATAACTCGTCATTTCTTCAGGGACCTGCATTTGCACCCCCACGTATAAGGGAAGCCATTTGGTGTGGTAGCACAAACTCAGCAACAGAAGAAGGTTATCATTATTGTTTCTGTTGGATGTGGGCAATGAAATAACTTCATGATTTTTGTGATTGGTGCTCATGAAATTCGGAGTAGTTCTTCCTATAATTGAAACAGCCACAAACACACACTGCCTTATATTGATCCTGGCATCAGTATAGGAATATCTGATGCCTAAAATGATGAAAGAATGCTGGACTGTAGCAAAGAACATATCTTCCATTCATCCATAGCGTGAAATAACACTTATCTAAGTTATTATTAGCAGCAACTGATGTCTCTTATAAAAACAAAACAAAATAATTATAATCAGATTGTGCACTTGTATCATCTAATCATAGGAATACATTGTAACAATTGGGTGTAAACATTTTACACTGTCACTGAGAATGTTCTGCTTTTTCAGGGAAAGAATTGAAAGATCCAAGGGTGTTAACTGATGTTGGCGATGTTCCGGTTCAAGAAATTCGGGATTGTGGAGTAGATGATGATAGATTGATGAATGTCATCAGTGAGTCAGTCAAATTAGTGATGGAAGAGGTAATCGATTTTTTGTCCCTTGAAGTTATGAGGACTACTCTCTGCAGGAACCTTTTTATTCACTCCATTGCACTTGCATTATGCAGTTACCCCTGTGGACACTTGCTTTCTCCAAGTTGGATGTGTCTTTTCACTTCACTCATAAACTAGCATTTAGGTTGCCAAGCTCATGCTGTTCTGTATGAGTAGAGATCTATAGCTTCTGATTGTCCTACTTGCAGTGTTAGCTCTTGTTAACTTGTGATGCTCGAAAGTCACATGAAAGAATATCAAAATATACCAAGAGTGATTGATCATATAAGCCTTCGATGAAATTGCAATAGCTAAAGACATTAGATAGCCAAGACATTACATTGTGAAATCTACCTTAAACTTTGTTTCCATTTTCCTTGAATGCACATACCACAAGGCTTGGGTTAATTGCCTCTTATGTCAACTTTCACTCAAGTGCGGATTTTATTTTCTGAAACTGTTATTTTCTTGATGGAAGCAATTTTATTTCACCCTCTCTATCTATTGCCCAGTTTTTGTGCATTTTACTTTCAAATTGCAATCATAATGTTTTTCTGTAAGCTCATCCTGAATTTATGAACTTATGTACCGCAAGATGGCTCTGTTAGGATGCTGATCTCTACTATAGAGCAAATTGAGCTTCGTGGAAGATCCATGCCCTTCTAATTGGTCCAGGTTACTATAGAAGTTTGGCGGTGCATCCAATTTTCCTCAACTAAGTTTATTTTTGTTAGTCATGTTTCTTTTCTTTGCAGATTATTGTAGTCCTTAATTAGATTTCTATTTGTGTTAGTCATCTTTGATTTCTTTGTAGATGATTGTTTTAGCAGTCTAGATGTCATTAGTGATGGGGGCAATGAACTTCGAAATAGCATTTTCTGACCCGCGCGTGCAATCCTCTGTAATGGGCAAGTTGGATTATAACAACTATGCCTGCACAATTAGATTGATGAGTTCCTACTCTTTTTAGACTTGCTGGAGTAATGTTGTGAAATATTTGGTTTCTAGTTTATTTTGCATAATTCTGGATGCTTACTTCTTGGGTAATGAATTCCTTAGTGTGTATGCTGGGAGTATTTAGAATTTGCTTATTTGTCTGTTTGAATGATGCTATTCTCCTTTGTTGATAGAACACACTCACTGAGTTGAAATTTTGGCTGTGTTGTTTTTCCTTCTCAACATAATCATGGCCATTCTGAAACTTCAATTGGCTTGGTTCTTTGGGTTTTTATCATGACATAGCACTTCAGTTAGTTATGATGACATTGCTGATCTGATTTCCTCTACTCCTGATATGTTAGGATCCACTGAGGCCATTAGTTTTAGGTGGTGACCACTCAATATCATTTCCGGTTGTCAGAGCAGTTTCTGAAAAGCTTGGGGGTCCTGTGGATATCCTACATTTGGATGCCCATCCTGATATTTATGATGCTTATGAAGGAAATAAGTACTCACATGCATCTTCTTTTGCACGAATTATGGAGGGTGGTTATGCACGACGTCTTTTGCAGGTATTGTTTTGCAATGTGTACGGTATTAAAGTCTTTTAATGTCTAGCTTGTGCCCAATGGATAAAACCTGGAGCTTGCTAGTATTATGTACTAGACATACGGAATAAACTTCAGCTGCTTGTGGTCAGAGTCATGGCATACCTCTCTACAAAATTATCATTTGTGCAGCCGGTTTGGGTACTTTACTTCAGTAGTTGCATCTAAGCAATTTGAGGAACTACATCTGTAATGTATATTTTTGCAATGCAGTTTTTTTTGTCTTTCAGGGGTTGAAATTTGTTTATACATTTTTGGCTTTGATAAAGGAGAGTTTAGAAATGCCATTCTCATTTGACATTGGTTGTACCTCCTCTTGTCTTCGTACTTTCATTTCGTCCACCGAAAATTTTGTGAAAACTCGAGTAGTCTTTTTAAAATGGGATTCTGTAAAATGTAGAAACATCCTTTTGAAAGTAGGATCTCGAGACTCCTTTATGGTAAAGGTGCTTGTCTGAGAATTGTTATTGAATATTTTGGGCTTATTTGTTGACATTGCATGCAACTTAAATGTTAATATGCAGATGCATTTACTTGAGAGAACACAACTTTGGTAATTGATAGAAATAAATCGGTTATGCTCCTTTATTGCGTTTATTTGGCAGGGAGAATGCTATGTACGGTCATAGTCATAGAACATTGTGATTTATGCTGAAAGGATGTTCATCTGTTGTTGCCTTCAAATGTTCCCTTTGATTTGCTGCTGAAAGCACAAGTTTGCTGCTGATTAATAACATAATTATAAATGATTATAATGTGTATAAGATGACTGTTATCTTTAGTTTCATTTAGTAGCAGATAGTTTATTTAGATTTTTATAGGACATATATGCTCATTTACTAGTTCGTTAACTTTGATTCCACTTGACCTACTTAAGTGAATCAGGTATGACCATACATGTTCTTGAAGTGCTTGAAGGGTCACTTTCCCATGTTTATGATTGAAGTGCTTATTTTGCAAGTTTTAGTTGCTTTAAGTTATTCCATGATGTCAACTGCTGACAATAATGTGCTTCTGTACTTATAATCAGGTTGGCATCAGGTCAATAACACATGAAGGACGTGAGCAAGGGAAAAGATTCGGTGTTGAGCAGTTCGAAATGAGAACCTTCTTAAGAGACCGCGAGTTTCTGGAAAACCTGGTCTGTCTCTGTCTCTTTGTCTCTCTCTCCTCTTATTCTAGCTCATGGATGTTGTTTTCCTATTTCTGGTTTAGATAGTTATCAAACCACAAAACACACTCCCGCCTTGGAATATTCTTTTGGAACAGTTTGACTTGGGGAAGTATTTGGGAAGTGATATTTTTATTGTTGAGAACTGAAGGCTCTTGGGAGGTTCATCCTCTCAACTTCTGCATTGTGAAACTAGGTAGCCAGAGGGGCGTGTTTCCATTAGCCATCCTCTGGATTCATTTACCATGGCCCATGGATGAAGATGACTATTTAGCTGTCAGCATTCTTCTCTGCAAATGAAATATGTAAAATATGTTGCTATAAACAAACTCTAGATTGTTGATTTATTAGTTTAGAATATAGTTTCAGTCTCAATTTTCTTGATCTAGACACGGAGTTATGTCTTATAAGCAGGGTGCATGACTGTGTTCTTAATCTCTAAATTTATATACCAGCTCAAATGATTAACGGTGAGATAATTTACTGAGAGACAGTTCCTGAACTTGCACATGTTTTAGATTTGTGAATGACACGTCTCTCTCTCCATTTATATTTTGTTTTCCTCGGTCTGACAGAAACTTGGAGAAGGTGTCAAGGGTGTATACATATCTATCGATGTGGATTGCCTCGATCCTGCCTTCGCCCGGGTGTGTCTCATATTGAGCCTGGAGGTCTCTCCTTCCGTGACGTGATGAACATCCTCCACAATCTCCAATCAGATGTAGTTGCTGCCGATGTGGTTGAGTTCAACCCTCAGCGTGACACTGTTGATGGGATGACGGCAATGGTTGCTGCTAAGCTAGTAAGAGAATTGACTGCAAAAATATCAAGATGAGTACTTTCTCCTCATCTTGTGGTCGAACATCTGATTGCGGTACAAGCGGAGAGCTTCCAAATTGATTGCTCGAAAGAATATTACTATTTCCCATTTCTTTTTTTTCCAAATTTACTGGCAAATGATCATACGCATTACCATCAGCAGATGAGAATGTTCTGCTACCTGTTATTGTTGTTTCTCCAGGACATTATAGCATCATATTGAAGACATTCATTGTAAATGGTAATGAAATTGGGATGCCAGCTGCTTTTAGAGATGATAATATTTATATAATCTGTTGCTTCATTTTCGTGTTAATCTTTCACAGTCCTATCTTAACTTTCATTTCAAGCTGCATTAAGACAAGAACCCAATCCTCATGTTAGTAATCAGTCATCTAGCTTTTCCTTTGACGTGTGGCTTTCTGGTAGTCCTGGAGAATCTACTATGTTTGTAGTCTGCTTTGCTCGGATATCATACTTAGCAAGCATTGCTCTAGAATTTGTTGAATAGAGCGAAGTCATACTACCATTTTCACTGTGGGGAAGCTCGTTCTATCGGGTTTAGGGCAATCATCAGTGACCAGAAATCACATCGCTTGTGGTAACTGTTCATGTACTTTCTTTGTGTGTATCCTTACTGTTGCTGTTCATGATTTGTTCTACATTTCTGAACACTCAAATGGTATTGACTATTGATGTCGAGCATCCTCTAATTTCATTCCACTTGAAGTCAAACAGAGGTTTCGATAACAGAATCATCAACAATGAGTATTCCCACCAAACCTTTATCAAAGTTCGGCTACCTCATCGGTCCCATCTCTCTTCACCATTGCTATGTTCTTATATCGCTTTGCGCACACGGCGAAAATCGATAAATTCGCCAGAGTCAATACGGCAGATAAAAAGAACCTATCCAAATGGCCATCATTCAAGTTCGGAGGAACCCAGCCACGTCCTCCATTTCTTATGGTTATGTCCATCACTATTGTCAAGAGAAAGCTCCCTGCGTAGCACCCGAGCGCCAATGATGCCATGGATAGCCCGACCCCAATGCTCTTCAAGCCATCTGGAGACTGCGATGCGAATAACTCCATTTGGGCGACCGCCAATGATGCCATGGATAGCCCGACCCCGATGCTCTTCAAGCCATCTGGAGACTGCGATGCGAATAACTTTATTTGGGCGACCGCCAATGATGCCATGGATAGCCCGACCCCGATGCTCTTCAAGCCATCTGGAGACTGCGATGTGAATAACTCCATTTGTGTGACGTATGCAGACGCCTCCGACACCCCGAGCAGCATGTATTGAGGCACCTGCCTGAAAATGCTTAGGGAGCTCGTCTCACCACTACCCGTGTCCAGCAATGACGAGTGATACAATGGCAATTGCAAGGCTGATGCCGATCCTCTGTAGCTCCGTCAGAGGTTTAGGGTCTCGCTTGGTTAGCTTGACAAATGCTGGCACGACGAGCTTGTTGTACATGATGACGAAGACAAAAGTGCTAACTATGTGGAACACGGTCATGCTCGCCGGAGGGACATGGAAGCCAGACATGGTCGTGTCCATGGCAGCCCCTTGCTCGACGAAGAGGGCCAACATTGGGACGAAGATGATGGAGGATATGATGGTGCATAGCCATACCGGTATCAACCTCAAAATGCACTTCATTTCTTCGACCTGAGTGACGGTACAGAGGTGCCATGGATCCGGAATTTCACTTCTTTCAGCGTGAACCGCGTCTCCCTTGATGATGGCAGCTGATCTAGAAACCTGCTCAAACAAAGATTTTAACACATCTATCATTTTATAGCCTTTTAAGGCTTGTTAGAAAGCCATTTTCAGTGTCAAATTTGATCAATTAGACTTAGCGTAGCCTTTGGGTATCCATCAACCTCCATATACTCATACCTCTAGCATCTCCTAATTGACACTCCATTTCGATCTCAATGACTTACATATCTCGAACGATAACTATTGCAACTACTTACTTGAAATCATCGGTGTGACGGATCTTCCTCGAGCCATCATCCCCTTCACTGGTTTTGTAGGGTCCTTCGCCGTTCCTTGGCACTTCAGGCTCATCTTCCTTATCGATGCCATGACCACTTGAGAGAACCTTGAGATCGGATTACTGGCGGGTGGCTTGAAGTGCCTGTATCTTGTGGTTCTGCTCAACAAGGACAGATACGCTACGATCGCACAGCTTGTACAGATCCAAAATGCCGAAGTCCAATGCCCCCTGCTTTCTATGTAAACTAGGACCATCTCTGAGACTAGACATCCCAAGTTCCGCGTGAGGTAATAATAGCTACAGAAATTGGTCTTGGACTGATTTTCCTTGGGGTCGTCCTCGTCGAACTGCTTTAACCCTAGGAAAACCAGTGCGGGTGGGTTCGGAGGCTCCGTATCCTGTGGCCATCAAGTAGATGGACCCATAGAAGACGGTGATTTTAGCTGGAGCATGAGGATTGCATACCTCTCCCATCTTGCCGCAACCGTCGGGCTCTAGCAGGAAGATTCGGGTCCATAGGAACGTCGCCAGTAATCCCTACCATAACCAAAACCAAAGCCAAGTCTAGTCAGACATTCAGTACCGAAGTTGCCAGATCTCAAGGAAGCACCAAGGAAAGAAAACGCTGTGTGACCGATCCGACCAATCATTTCGAACTACAGATTCCTTCCTTTCGATGTTAATCAATGTGCACGTGAAAAGTAATCAATCTAGAAAAAGCTGATAAAAGGGGCATGGTGTCGGGTCTGGATGCCAAGTTTTATGGGCTCAATAAAATCGTGAGGTTTCAATTTAGATGTGTGCAAAGTTTGGCCAGTTAATTTCAAATACAGGACCCGTACAAAGTTTGAACAAAAAAAAAAAAAATGGCCAAGTGAATTTTAAAAAGTAATTTTTGGGGTTCTTGACTACATGTTGGAAGCTAAGAGTTGGCTTGGTTGATGAGGCGCCTACGTGGTTAGGTTAATTAAGTGCTTCAGTTTAATTAGTCGCAATTTATTTATTTATTTGTAATTTATTTAATTAATTATAATTAGCGTAAATTGTGACGGATTAGCTGTTTCTCAGAATTTTACGCTGATTCTCGTGGTTAATTTTATACGTGAAATTGATTACTTTTTTGTACAATTGAGTGCTTGATTGTCATTATGGATTATTATTACAAAAATTGGATTTTAGGGTATTTAAATAGAAAAATACCTAGTGTCGGTTTTTGACGCCAAAATTTCATATGGTATATAAAATCGTGGGATTTTGAAAGGAAAGTGTACCATGCTTACTGGTTCAATTTAAATACGTGACTAAGCACGGTTATTATAGTGAGATGATTTTTAATACGAAGAAAATTGGTCAGATCCATTATTTGAAATATGAGATATTTGAGTGCAAAATACGATATTCTTGGCCAAGTGTGGATGTGCATGTGGTCACTATCGAAACCCATCACCCAGTGGGAGTTTGGGGACGATGCGTGATTTATTAGATGCCCAGCGGGGGTCTGGATGCCGAGTTGCGATTGAGGCTTTAATTGATACTCCTTTATGGAATGCTGTCTAGGCAGGGGTTCTAGACGTTGCCATGCCCGACGGGGCGGGACGATACCCAATTTTTATCGGATGCCCAGCGAGGGTCCGGATGATTGCCAACTAAGGAGTTGGCCGTGGCTGATGGGCCATAATAACTGGAACATGTATGAGTGGATGAGATAGCCGTACCTGATTATGGGACAAAATTGTGTGGCACGGTATGGAACGTGTCATAACAATTTTACCTTATAATCGGGACTCCTATGAATATTTGATGGATGAAATGAGGTGTTCCAATTGTTAAGCATGCTGGTGATATCTATAATGCGTATATGGCGCACTAATGTGTAGGGACGCGCCCAAGCGAGGTAAGTTCTAGATGATGCATGTTTAGGATGCCTCTGAGTGAATTCTCATCCTAATTGGGGTTTAGGGTGTTGACTCGCTGAGATTTTATCTCACTTCATCGTGATTTAAATTTTCAGATCCCTAGAATAGAAAATCGGGAGCCCTAGGCGAAAGGGTCCAGAGTGTAGGTTGTCTGGTAGTTTCTTTTTGGAGACAGACCTTTGTATATAACTTGCAGGGTTGACCTGGTTTGTTTATAAAATATAGTTTGTGAAAAATGGTTGCATATCTTTCTACTATCTTTGTGTTTGTTGGTTGTCAAGGTATATGTTTAATTTCGCTTCTGTATGTGCATAAAAAACAAAAGAAATGGGTTGGCGACGTGTCTTGGAAACGTCGCAATTCGAATCAACCGCCAAGGGATGTGCGCATGCCCAGGATTCGGGGCGTGACAGTTATGGTCTTTGATCAATTATTCAAATCGTGTCGATCTATGATGGGTTTACTTTTGCCCGAAAACAAAATCGTCATTCCACCTTTTTTGCTTCAAAACCATCCCTTACTTTAGAAAAAGTGCCATCAATCGTCCTTATTTAGGTCCGGCGATGGAATTTGCCGACCTGGCGTCAAACTATTTTCTGGCGTGGATTTTTGTTTCCTTTTATTTGCGATGTGTATTTTTTTTTTCTTTTTTCAAATGTTGACTCCCTCCCCTACAAATTCTTGTTCTTCCTTAAATCCTACTAAATCAAAAACTCACAAAAATTAACAACCATAGCAATGCAAAAACAAGAGAAATTTCCAAAAAAATGCCCGAAGTGCCATCATTTTCTCACGTAATGACCCGAAGTGGATTTTTGTTTCAAATAAGAGCTTAAAGTGACCTTGATTGTTTCAGATAAGGGTTTGAAGTAACCACGGTTGTTTCAAATAAGAGCTTAACCTTGCCAGTCACCGACCGGCTAATTTTTTGATCAATCAAGGGCATTTTTGTCCAAATTTTCTGTTCTTTTTTTCTCATCTTCTTTTTTTCTTTTCTGGCATCGGTTGGCAACCGCTAGCAAAGGCTAACAATGGCTTGGTGAGCCTCGCGGCCATTGAGAAGGGTCAATGAGGGCTTGGCGACCTTGTCGCTGGGAATGATTGACGAGGGCCTGCAAGCCCTCACTAGCAACGAGCGAGGACCTGCAAGCCAACGGTGAGAGTGGTCTAGCCCTCGCTTGGGGTAGGTGAGGGTTCACCTCGCAGATGGCCGTGAGGGGTGGCCTCCCCGGGGAGAGGGTTGTCTCGCCCAGGCAAGGTCGTCCCTCGCCTGTGGCTGGTGTGGGTGGTCCTCGCTTAATCGGGCAAGCGCGACCCTCGCCTAGCCCTTTGTGGGCAACATTGGTGGCCGGCCGGCCACCAACAAAGAGGAAGAAGAAGAACTAGGAAAAAAAAAAGGAAAATGCTAAATGACGAAAATATCTTTGACTATCGAAAAGTCAAGCGTTTATTTGAAATAGATATACCACTTTGCTCTTATTTGAGAAAGTGATGGCACTTCAAGCCCTTATTTCTTGATCCACTTCGTGTTCTTATTTGAGAAAAAAAAAAGGTACTTGGGGCCTTTTTGGGAATTTTCTCCAAAAACTATGATTAGCACCCCCTCACAACCATTAAGATAAGAGTAGCCATGGCCGCCAGCACAAAGCTCGAGTGGGCATTTGTGGCTTGAAAAGATTCTGCAGCCTAGATATCGAGTAAAGTAAAGTTGCCATATGGTTGCCACACGCTCACATTGAGTAGCCATGGGATCAGAAAGCTTGAGCTTAAACGTCCTTGGTGGCCGTGAGCTTAGAGCTTGAGCCCTGTGGCCGTCCTAATGGACCACTTCTCTCTCTCTCTATTTGAATTTTTTTTTTTAAATGTTGCTTGACATAGCTCCAATGTAGCGTGCTCATGTAAATTGAGCGAGTCACAACATGACATGTGTATAACTGTGTTCGTGTTGGACAACCTATGTTAGCAAAAATTGACCATCGAAAGAAAAATTATAACCTAACGAATGCTCCACATTTTTTTTAAAAGAAGAGGAACGCTTTTGAAAAAAAAATGGTGAGATGACAGTTTTAATTTTCAGATCAACATAGAAAAACCAAACGGGACATTACTCATTTATTATTTATTTTTTGGCCAATGCTAGCTTTTGCTAGCCCTTCAAGCCTAATGGGTAGGGATTGAGCACCGCACCTCCTCTGTCCAAATGGGACCGTAGCCAATGGGGCGAAGCTTAAGCCAACCGATATGAACTCATCTCAATTCTACTTTTGCTGTGGAGATATTCTTTTCATAAAAGCACAATCAATCTCATTATACAAAACTAAAATATGCAAAGCAAAGCTATATACCTCAACATATTCCGAGTAAATTCACGAGACAAATAATGATGGTGTCGGTGTAAAAGGGAATGCATTACAAATGGAGCGAAATCTGGATGAGGAAGGGACATGACATGCCATCCTCATCCCCATCCCAACGTATACCAAAACCAGCCTTCTAACTCACCAAAATTGCTCGCTCAAAAAAAAAAAAAAAACTCACCAAAATTGAAAGTTAGATAAAAGCCATTATGACTACTTAGCCACGGCGAGGGGGTAGGTAGGTCGAAATACCAGTTTCTGTCTTAAGCATCGCGACGCACTGGAAAACCCTAACAAATCTCCCACGAATTCGCCATACTCCCACGCCATCTCCAGAATCGCAGGCACACAACACCGCCCCCTCCTATCCTTTCTTTCTCTCTCTCTTTTTCTTTTTTCTTCTTCTTTTTCAGGGCTTTAGATGGAAAGCAGCGGGACGATAAGTTGTGTACAGCACGAAACAGCATTGGGGAGGTTCGGGTTGGTCAGATCTTTTAATTCTTTAATCCTTTTCTATTTTTTCCAAAAAAAAGTTCAAAGAGAAAATGATTTCCAATATGGGAAAAAGGGAGAAGAGGAGCGAGAAAATATTGGGTAGGTTTTACACTCTACGTAGGCGAAATGTAAGATCATAGAGAAGTCGACACGTGGCAAATTTGGGCCCACCTGTCAGGCTCCACTTCTCCGTTAACGCTCCGTCTCTCTCCCCTTTACTCTCTCTCCTCCCCTCCGTTTCTGCGACAACTCTCTCCCCCTCTTCTCTCTCTCTACTTCTCTTTTCTCCAACCGCCACCACCATCACCAACTCTCCTCCTCCTTCCGTAATAGACTCGCTCCAAGCGCCGTCGGACTCGTCATCGTCCTCAAGCAAGACGATTGTCAAGGCGGTGGCGGCCACTGTGGCCAGCTCGCTGGTCGTCGCCACACTGTTCTTCTTCGCAATCCAAAGGCGGAGACGCCGAAAGGGTCCGGACCATGGACAGGCGGAAGCGGGAGGCTTCACGCCGATGCCTCGCGGGGACTTTGCGCAGTTCGGAGGGCATATGATCAAGGGGCTCACAAGCACGCCGACACTCATACATGGCTGTCACGGCCTGTGCGGAAGGGCGGAACGCAAGGACTTGCTCGAGAAGATCAGACCCATCTCCCAAATGGTCTCTGGGTCGACAACCGAACGGGCAGATGGACAAGGATAGATGAAATGAAAATTAAAAACCCAAACTTTCTTTAAGAATTTCAGTAGGCGGGGTCGGACGCGGAACTGGGAGGAGGAAATGAGCAAATGGGACGCATAGGCGTGTCGGGTCGGCTTCGGTTTCCTTATTTAACGCGATTTCATCACGTGGGTCGTCCTCGCCTGTTCCTGGGTATTGTTTTTTCCGGTCCACCATGTACGACACTCGCAGCCAGCCATGGACAACACTCGCTTGACCTCAAACTCGGAGCTTTGGTTAGCGCTCGAGTTTCGAGCTCGGCCTCAAGCCATCTCACCGCAAACGAAGCTCAATGCGGTCTCCGTCCGGCGGCGCACCGTCCCTCCTCGACCTGAAGCGGCCATGAGCAGACTCGAGCTCGAGCCATGGCAGACGCAAGAGAAAGAAAAGAGAAGTGGAGAGAGAAGAGGGGGAGCCGAGGGAGTTGTGCGCATAAACGGAGGGGAGGAGAGAGAGTAAACGGGAGAGAGACGGAGTTAAGGGAGACAGTGGGAGCTGACAGGTGGGCCCAAAATTTGTCACGTGTCGATTTCTCTATGGTCTTACATTTCGCCTATACCTACCCAATATTTTCTCGAAGAGGAGCATCCACACCAGGGCATTTCGGCCATGATTTGTCGCATCGAGTGGGGGTCGGTTTTTGCCTTTAGGGGGCCAGTTGTTCCTCCCCTATCGGGCCTAGCACCACCCTCCCCTCCCGAGAAAATATTCAGTGGTTCGTGCGCGCCACGTCATCCGCTGACACGGCGCGCACATACCACTCAGGTACCGACACCTGTCCCGAGCGGGACCCCCTTAAAAATGAGAAAAGGGCTGCTATTCGGCTGGCTCGGCTCGGCTCCACCTGCAGAAAAGAAAGGACGGTCGGCGTATTCCTCCCGCTCAAAATTTCTCTCTCTCTCCTCACTTGAATAGGGCGGTTCTCTCTCTCTCTCCTCGTAAAAGAACCGAGAACGCTCAGAGCCTTCCTCTGTTTCCTTCTCCGCGCATCCCACCTCCTCCGGCTCCGGCTCCGTCTCCGCCTCCGCCTCGGCCTCCGCCCCCGCCTCGGTCTCCGCCTCCGCCTCCGCCTCCGCCTCCGCTTGCCCAAAAGCCTCGCTGGTCATCTCGGTCTCGTTCCCGAGCGGCACCAGGCTCCCCGCCGCTGACCGGGCGCTGTCCCCTCGACGCTAGCCCGCTCGGTCGCGAGGGAGATCTCGGAGGACTTGGCGGGGGTCGACGGCGCGGCGAAGAAGGAGAGGCCTGCTGCATTTTCTCTCTCTTCTTTTCAACGGAGCGCGAGCTATTTCTTCCCGCTTCTGCCTCTCTTCCTCAAGCACTCCTCTCCTCTCTGTCCCGAGTCCTCTCACTCACCCCAAGCGCCCCCATCCTCTCTGTCTCGAGCCCTCTCACTCACCCTAAGCGCTTCCCTCCTCGCCTCGTTCTTGGTCGATGATGGCGGAGCTCTGCTTGATGGCTTCGCATGGTTATCCGCCGAGCCTCGTTCTTGGTCGGGAGCAAGGGCGCGAGCGAGTCGTCGGGGTGAGTCTCGACTTCTCTCGGTTCCTCTCGATTCCGTCCGTCGCGGATTCGAATCGGAACGAAGGCGGGTTTCGTGCCTAGGGATTGCCGAAGCGCTTTGGATAGCTTCCGTCGGTTGATTCTTGTGCGGTGTTGTCGATTTTGTTCGTTGTCGTGGCAGCTCCGTGCTTGCCGCTTGGCGTTCGATCTTTGATTGGGTCGTGTGGTGTTTTAGCTCGTAGCTCGTCGTTAGCCGCTGCGGCTTTTGTGAGTTTCGATCTTTTGTTTGTGCACGTCGTTGGCCCGGGCCTCGATGTGTTGCGGAACTCTGGTTCTCCAGGAGATTCATCTATGTAAGATCTCTTGATCACGAGTTTTTTTTGTTTTTTCACCACTCTTTGTCTAAAAGATTGAAATTTTACAACTCCATCTTGACCTCCGTGGCTTGATGCTCCAAGCTTGGTGATTTCGGGTTTAAAGAGTCTTTGCGAAGTTGCAATTAAATTTTGCTTTTCATTGGTGCTTGCACGTTGCGGCTTTGTCTTTGTTGATTCCGACCTCCTCAATTGTTTAGGGTGGTTTAGATCTGTGTGTGCAGTGATGTTTGCTAGGGATTTTCTTTTGTTCTATGTTAGATTATAGAAATGGCTAATGTTGGTCGGTGTCGATTCCTTGTTATTTTGCATCCCGCATCCGGGAAATCTAATTATGGAAAGTGCGGGATCTTCAGCCAATTTTGCCTGCTGCTAGGACAAGACAAGACATTATAAGATTGGGATCCATGACCCTCGGTCCTAATCAATTCAAGGAGGCAAAGTGGAACCCCTATATGTACTGTTAGCAGCAAGCGGTGTGTGCAGATTGATTCGTGGAGAAAGATCCCGTGATTCTAGATTTGCAAGGTATGCACGTAATACTCGATTGAAGATATCTCTCTCTCTCTCTTTTATTTTTTTTTTTTTTTTATTTTTAAATCAATTCACGTTATATGTCGCTTGTCCAAAAGGAGAGACCTTGAAATAAAGTGCTCGCGTTCCTTCGGGTATAATTTATTTCTCATGTAAATTTGTTAATTACAAGCTTCAAGTCATTGACTTCATTTGATGAAAATCTCACCCTTCATGCCACGAGAGATAATGAAATTTTTGGGGCCATTATTATTTATCACCCTTACAGTTTTAAATCATCTTACCACAAAACTACTTAAGAATATGAATTTGTATCCTTTTGCAAGTGCTTGATGGTATAAGCAATTATATTAGGCCACACGAATTTGTAGAATCATACGCTTAATGGAAACTGAAATTAGCAATTTATTCATGGCACTTGCATTTGTATGGTCAGAAAATTCATGGAAACTGAATTTCAACAACAAATGGGGGATTATTGTTGAGGTTGGTAGAACTGGCTAAAGTGCTGAACCATTTATATAGGTTTAGGAGATCACTGAAACCAAGATCTGCTTCTAAAGAAAACAATATAGCTTTTGTAGGGCATGTGTTGCAGTGCTCTTTGCAGTTAAACAAGTTACTTGTCGTGAGAGGGGATGGTCATATAATGGTTTATTTATTACTGCTGCAAATGTGTACTTTTGGAAATAGACTGCTCATATCCTTATGTCACACTAATTTTCTGCATTATGGTTCTTGATCATTTCCAGGAAACTGCAAAAGAGGAGGTAGACAAAATTATGGTTACTGATGCACCACTTCTCTTTCCTCCTGGACAGGTACTTCTTGCATTTTCCTTTTCTTACAGTTCTACTTTTACTTGGTTCATGAGCAAATTTTTAGGCCCAGCAACTTGCTTTCAATTTTTGGATAATTTCCCATTAGGTTTATATACTCTATATGAGGAGTATAGATTTGTTCGAATAAAAAGGAGTTGAACTCATGTCAGATGCTTCAACGTGTTAAATGGGTATCTGGGCAATAGAGAAATATGGTGCAGGAGCAATTTTGTAACCTTTAGAAATGTTGGCTGCAATACCGGTAATAGTGGATGTGTTTGGAAATTATAACTCTTGAGCGCTTCGAAGATCTTGGTCTCTACCTCGCTGAATAAATCCTTTAGAATTTCTCCTTAGTTTGATGGTGTAGCTGAACTCCCATGTTATATTCTTAAAGGCTTTTTTATGTTTTCTAGTGCAGCTGGCATTGGCGGCTTTGCGTCATGCTAATGAGGTGCATAGAGTTCTGGACTATGAAAGGTTAAAAGCAACTCAATTTTTTTTTTTTTTTTTTTTTTTTAATGAAACCAACAATAAGAATTACTTGCCATAGACATCCCTACATTGGGGCAGCCAGTTCTGATTATCTTGGTACCTTAGTTGTAATGATGATTGGGTCAATTGAAATTTATGCTTCTTTTCAGATACCTAGAGAACATGCTCATACGCCAAAATTCCATTCACAGCAGCACAGAGCTCATTCAGCATATGAATGCGATAGATTCCTTGGTAAATCCTCAAGTTTTCTCGCATTTATCTCAAAATATAAAAGCATAACTGGTCTTGCGATCTCAATTCTACTTGAAAATGCAAGTCATGTGAACCAAGTTCTAGGTATTGATAAATAGTTTCTAATTTGTTCTTCATCTTTGCTTGATCGAATACGAGGTTAGGACATATAAATTCCCTTCGAGAAAGATATGAAACACATCAACGGGAAGCGAGGTCTTGTTGGGGCCTTAGTTCACATGATGAGTAATTCCTTCAAATCCCTGTCCTCTGATTCCTTTTATTCTTGATAACAATTGGCATGTGAAACCTATGAGATTGATGCTTTGCAGTAGTAAGAAACGAGACAAGAAATCGAAGCACAAATCCAAGCGGAGTGCAGGTTAGATGCAAGAGGGGTCATCTCTTGCTTGACAGTATGTCATATGTGTCCCTTGTGTACTGCTCTCATTATTTCCTTACAAACCGTTCTGATTGCTTGGTTTGTCCTGTTTTAGACTTCTCCTCAGAAATGCTTCAAGTTCTTAAGAAACTAGTCATTGATATATGGCAGGTGTATGCACAGGCCGAGGCATCATCATCATCACTCATCCAAATATGCATCTGTGACCATGGTTGCTGAACTTACTCTTCAAAGCTTGTTTGGTATCACGAAAATATTCCACAGTATGGAAGTGACAGAAAACAGTGGGCATCTAGCAGCTTGAAAGAGCTCTTGAAATGCAATTGATTTAGGAGCATCGCTGACCAGGGAAGTTGAGAATTTACATAAACTACGTGTATTTTGTGTTCATCCGGTGGTGTAAATCAGGTCGAGACAGTCATGTATGCGATAATTACTGTTGTGAAAGTTGGTATGATGGTAACCTACAATATTGGAACAGGCCTTGTGGTTGCTCGCAGGGAAGACAGCTCATGGTCTCCACCTTCTGCAATTTCTTCATTTGGAATAGGGTGGGGAGCACAGGTAGGCTTGTTTTATCGTGTACCTGGATTTTGATTTCATCAACCTTAAGGGCCAAGCGTCGGAACCAACAAGTGTTTTTGGCTTTCATGCAGTCTGCAGATTAACCACGTGAATCAACGTGCTCAAAATGATTGTTTAGATAATAAACACCAATTTTATTTTTACTCCATCCGGAATGCTTGACGTATTGTCTGCTTCATTTCCATGGTCTCTGTGAGAATTTTCCTTTGTAAATGTCTGGTCTGTCATCCTTCTATTTCATGGAATGTGCCATTTGTTTCTCCTTTCGGAACTCTATCTAAGAACAGTATTTCTCGGGATGAGATTTGGACTTTTTGTTTGATTACCATGTTGCCATTGAGTTTTCAAGTTCCTTTCGCATCTCTGTTCCCTTTTCTCTGAATTTGTGTTTTGCTTTTTGTGGAAGTGGGAGAAGTCCCCGAGCCGAGATTGCCCTTGTGTTACTTATAATCGTTCCCTTTCGTTAACATGTCTATCGCATTAATAGCTTCTGCTTGTGTGGCTTAAGCTTGAGCAAAGAAGTCTTGCATAAAACATAAAAATCAACTAAAGAAATGTTTAGTCGATTCCCCTTCCTCCCAAAATGATAACAACAATAATAGTAGAAATCAAATACATAAATGAAAAGATTATCCCTGCAAGAAATGTTTGATTTTGTGTTATATTTTTACGTAGAGATATCCTTATTCCAGTCAATAGTAACTAGTCAAGGGTGATTCCAGGCTGGAGGAGAATTGACAGACTTCGTTATAGTGTTGAGATCAAGCGAGGCTGTGAAGACATTTGATGGTACTGCTCATTTTCAGTTGGGGCTGGTTTGAGTGCAGCAGTTTGTGCCATTGGAAGGGCTGCTTGAAGGCGATGTACGAGTGGGGATGGTGGTGCTGCTTGTTATACGTACAGCTGCAGTAAAGGTACTCATCTATATAGCTATTTTTCCTTTTAAACTGTGGAGTTGTCCTCTGGACTGATTTTTGGGGTATCTATACATTGCTATGCAAAAAAACATGGATAGTATCCTATGTTATTAACCGTTTTAATGTGATAGTAATTTCTCTATTTTTATTAAGTCCTAAGTGGATGCAATAACAGTCTCGGGACGTAGAAAAATTGCTCATTTTGCAAAGGATCTTGTTCTCTCACTTTCTTTCTTCCTCATTTGTCTCGATGCTGAGGTGAGCTATGTAGTCTAGCTTGTATGGCATGGGTATCTGTCCTTAGGCAGTCATGTAAAAGACTATTCTCCGATTACTTAAAATGCTCTTGCACAAATGCTATTTATATATTCAATAAAATGATGATACTCTTTACCATTTCAAGCTATGTGAAGCTGTTTTCATTAGATCATTGGTTGAAAAAGTTTCTACAAAGAGCATTTCTTGAGAAGCTTGCTTGTTGCCCTTTTCTTAGTGCCAAAGAAAGGGGAAAAGGGAGAGACATTAGTTGAGAAAGCTTCTGCGAGGATATTTTTGAATAAGCAATCATTTGAGAGAACACTGAGCTTGATTCGTCATAGATCCTACTTAAATTGAGACACTCATGGTAAAAAGTTGGAGAGGTCTAGAATTTGTATTTCTCATTTTCCTATCATTTTATTGCCAGCAGTCTGTGGGGCTCATTTCGCTTTCTGAAGGTCTTTAATTGTTCTCAACTTTTTCATAAAATAATTGGCAGGTGCTTTTGTTGGTTGCTCCCTTCAAGGCAGTGTCATGACAACGCGGACAAGAGAAAATTGCCGATTTTATGGCAGCCGAGTCTATAAATGCATTGGACATACTACTTGGTTCGTTGCCGAGCCGCCGCCACTGCTGCCATCCTTTATAACGCACTCGAGACATGTATCGAAGCTGGAGTGGTCATCACCATATTAGTGCTGTACAGCTTGGTCAATTGTCCCCGATACTGCCTATGGAAGTTCTTAGCTGCAATTCTTGCCACTGTGAAGTTGTCTATTCTTATCAAGTGTACAGCATGTTCAAACTCATTGCTTCCCTCTCTTTGCCGGGGGGTTTCAGGAGAGGAATATGTAAATAGTTATAATTGCTGGGATCAATCTTTGGAATGTACATATGGCTATCCATTTCGTATTTGGTGTTTACTCAGGGTATCGGGGAAGACAAGCAAAAACCACCCTTCTTTTCAGATTACTTTGAAGATTGCTTGGGCATGTCCTAGATGGAGGAAATTTTATGTGATTGTTCATGATGAACCCGAGAAAAACAGGTTGCGTGGTCACGATCGATATACGGCTCTTCTATGGATCTTGTTCGATGCACTTGCCTTTGTGCATTAGACTCGAGTCAATGCAGTGTAGCGGAAATCCACCTCCCTCCCTATTTTGAAGTAGTGCATACAGATCATAAACAAGAGAAAATTGCCGATTTTGAGTAGATCTGAGCTTTTTATGTAAATTCCCCCAAAACCACACCCATGATTAGCCTGTATGATTATAACAGTTGCTTTGCCTAAGTGGGTTCATAATTTGGTTCGGCGCCTTCTTGTGTGTCCTTTAAGCGGAAAAACGCAAGAAAGGGAAATCGAAAACCTCTTAAGCGTGATATGTTGCCGCATTTCAGCCCTCTCTACTAGCGGTTGCCACCTACCACTGTCCGTGGCAGCGATGGTGGCACGCCTCTTAAGTTCAGCAATGGTTTGGTCTCCCGTTGGATAGGAAGGACTGCCGAGGGGACATAAAATCATTTGAGTTTTTCCTCTTTCTTTGTCCTAGACCAGAACTGTTTTTCCTTTTCTCTGTTCAAATCGAATACAAAGTGACCGATTCCCTTCAATTTTTCTTTCTTTTTCTTCAGTGAATATCTAAAGAAAATCAAATAGGTCTTCTCTTTTGTTTTCTCTTCTTATGTTGTTATCATCGAGAGTCCATTTTTTACCCTCATCTCTATCTAAACAAAATAGAGTCGGCAATCTCAGATTGAGATCTCTCTGTTCTAAAATAGGATCAAGTTATGTTTGACCAGAGGGCAGCATGGAGTTAGATGGAACAAAATAAGGGATTGAAAATTACAATCCTCGAACTTCTTTATATCAAATCACTTATCCAACGACTCATTTCATATATAATCGTACGTACTATGGATGCTTTCTAATATAAATTACTGAAAAATTACAATATAAAATACTAGGATTAGAAAAGAAATCAAACAAACAAAAAGAAAACCTAGACCTAATGACTGCCCCCGAAACTCTAGGACAACAGTGATGTCCTCCTCGATGGTGGGCGACACCAACACCACAACGACCCCCATGGTGGCGGTTGTCTCCATCGCAATGGTCACTTAAGACCGTTGTAATCGATTCTCCATCTCACGCGCACCCGTGAGAGTCTGAGAGATACAAAGGCAACCACCGCACACCATTCAGGTGAGAGATAGAGACAGATCGAGCGAGAGAGATGGCCACCCAATAAATAAAACAAGGTCATTGTTAGATATCATTGTAGCAACAAAATAGCACAATAGCAAATGGCGAACAAAAAATTTAACTTAACTGATGAGAGAATAATATAACCAACCAACTCTAATATAAGCTCACATCCACCTAATGCGAACATTTAAACTCCAGCTTGAAATGAATATTCACAATACCTCTTCAGCTTTCAAGGCGACTCCAATTAAATCGTTGACATAAGATAAGGACACTTCCATATTATATAGGGACAAATCAGAATAAACGAATGACTCCCCATTAGAGTATATCACTTCATCTGGTTCAACTTCATACTTCTTCCCACAGTATGCTGAGAAGATTGTCACCTAAAGGAAAACACTTGCCCGCATTAGTCCTCTATACAGAAGGATGGGTGTAGAGAAAAGGACAAACAATTGAGTATGCATTGAGCATATTCAATGGGAACAAAAATTGTGAAGCCAATGGCAACAGTGTAGTCTATCCGCAATTGGAGTAACCAAATATCATTGTAACATAATACATACTTTGCATCTTGTAACATTTTATCATACTATGCTCTAAGAAACATTTAGCCGTAGCAGATATATAACTTGACATATTAAGAAGAAACATGTAGCTGTAGCAAATATATGACTCATACATATTAAGCTAAACCAAATGTGCAATTCCTTGTCAAGTCTGTTTTCATCTATGCTTTATCTAGTAGATGAGCACTATTGATAGGGAAACATAATACTATGAATTTTTGGGAT
The DNA here is from genome assembly GCA_014182575.1 of Eucalyptus decipiens. Taxonomy (NCBI): domain Eukaryota; kingdom Viridiplantae; phylum Streptophyta; class Magnoliopsida; order Myrtales; family Myrtaceae; genus Eucalyptus; species Eucalyptus decipiens. The sequence continues at coordinate 18,448,801 of CM024613.1, forward strand.
CAAAATAGAGTATCTCGGATATATATAGTAATACCATCCTCTGGGACAAGCTCAGAGGATGACAAAACTTGAACTGGTCAAAGCTTGTCTAGCTAGCTGCAACTCCTCGAAAACATGTAATAGATCTTTGAGGCAAAGTGTGGGGTAGAAAGAAGCTTCAAGAGGGAATCCTTCAGGCATTTAAATATATAGAGAGAAAAAAAGGAAAGAATAGGTGAGCACAAGCTTCCAGCCCGGATAACACTCTATCATGACAAGATCCATTATGCCAGCAATCTGAAAATCTTCCATTTAAGTTCTAGCTGGGCCTTAGCTTCAAGCGAGGATAGTAGGACATGTGCAGAATTCTTCATTTTAGATTCTAGTTTAGGCGATTAGTTCAAACACACACCTCATAGCTGAAGGGGCCTTCTAGCGTATCCAAGTCATGAGTCCCAATTGCAACCGGTGTTCTTCGCCTAAAATATCGAGAGAATCCGAGCATGTCAATCCAAGCAGAACATTTTGAGGATCTAGCATAAGCACAAGTATCTGATGTACTAAGTGGAGGGATTGAGGGGCTTGGCATCTATTACATGCAAATAAAATATCAAATTGAATATAGATCTCGAGAATGAAAACTAGTTCAAGCAACATATCTATCATCACCACTTCACCAAATTATTCAAAACAACTCAGCGGAGTCCTCTCTTCACATCCAGGCATTTCTCACAATTTAAAGCCCTCCTAAGGGTAATAATATATATGGCCCCTGCTGAGCACATAGAGCATAAGCAACAGTGAAGCCATGACTTATTATAAAAAAAATGAAAATAAATAATGCTTCCCTCACATCTTTAATTTATAAAGTAACATTATTGTATCACACTAAAATGCACGCTTGCAAAGACAATTGGCTGCATGCTGGAAATTTTTTAAAACCATTGCTCTGGACAAGCCATATAGGACATTGCATCTCAATGTAAGATCACGGCCGTTCTTCTTTACATTTAAGGTTCAAATGAACACAGTAAAAGCTTCCCAAAAATGTGTTGTCCTCCCGCCACTCCCTCTCAAACCTGAAATCTTGAAATAGAGAAGGAAAACAGGTATAATTTTGCATGTTAAAGATCCAAAAATTAATACCGGCAAATGTTCTGATGGAGCTTGTCTTGAAGATCAATGAAGCTGTTATAACTGGCTTCATCAAATGTTATCCCTCTTAATACAGCAGAAACAACGTATGGACGGATTTGTGAGGTTTGCAACACATAAATGGTCACTCAAGTAATAAATGATTCCAGCATAGATCAATCTAGACAGATCAATCCTCACATATCAGTACCTCTGGTTTTACATGCATCTTAAGCATTGATCCCCTGCTGATGTTACGAAGACTATATTGAGGTGTCTCCCTCCGCTTATTGAATACACGTAGGGCCTGAGCAAGCCCTTCGAGGCAAAGCAAGTCGTATCTGTGCATTTCCTAGAGGATACCTTATTATTATAATAGTATAGTCATTTCTACACTACATGCAGGAATTTATCAAGAAGAATAATCATTAATTACCAATACAGACTAAAATGATGATAAACCCATCATCTCTTTGAAAAACTTGACTTATAACTAAATAATGAAGTTTCTAGATGACATGATTCAAAATAAAGCCAACAGCATTAAGGAGTCAATATCGCAACCTGCTGATTCCTACTGTTCCGGTGAACAGGTGACTGCGAAGTTGAATCGGCATTTGGTTCACATGACTTGCATTTTCAAGTAGAATTGAGATCGCAAGACCGGTTATGCTTTTATATTTTGAGATAAATGCGAGAAAACTTGAGGATTTCTTGAGGGATCTATCGCATTCATATCTGAATGAGCTCTGTCTTTCTTTGTGAATGGAATTTTGGCGTATGAGCATGTTCTCTAGGTATCTGAAAAGAAGCATAAATTTCAATTGACCCAATCATCATTACAATTAAGGTACCAAGAGAATCAGAACAACTGGCTGCCCCAATGTAGAGATGTCTATGGCAAGTAATTCTTATTGTTGGTTTCATAAAAAAAAAAAATTGAGTTGCTTTTAACCTTTCATAGTCCAGAACTCTATGCACCTCATTAGCATGACGCAAAGCCGCCAATGCCAGCTGCACTAGAAAACATAAAAAAGCCTTTAAGAATATAACATGGGAGTTCAGCTACACCATCAAACTAAGGAGAAATTCTAAAGGATTTATTCAGTGAGGTAGAGACCAAGATCTTCGAAGCGCTCAAGAGTTATAATTTCCAAACACATCCACTATTACCGGTATTGCAGCCAACATTTCTAAAGGTTACAAAATTGCTCCGCACCATATTTCTCTGTTGCCCGAGATACCCATTTAACACATTGAAGCATCGACATGAGTTCAACTCCTTTTATTCGAACAAATCTACATTCCTCATATAGAGTATATAAACCTAATGGGAAATTATCCAAAAATTGAAAGCAAGTTCTTTGGGCCTAAAAATTTGCTCATGAACCAAGTAAAAGTAGAGCGTAAGAAAAGGAAAATGCAAGAAGTACCTGTCCGAAGGAAAGAGAAGTGGTACATCGGTAACCATAATTTTGTCTACCTCCTCTTTTTGCGGTTTCTGGAAATGATCAAGAACCATAATGCAGAAAATTAGTGTGACATAAGGATATGAGCAGTCTATTTCCAAAAGTACACATTTGCAGCAGTAATATAAATAAGAAGAAGAATATAAACAGGAACATATAAAACAAAACAATTGACTTAATATACTGTTGAACGAAGATTCTATAACGCTTGGGTCAGAGGCTCTCACATACATAAGGCAGAAGCCATGTAATAACACTATTTGAAGTTCATCAAAAGCATGCAAATTTCTGAGCACAAACATCCCCCGAAGTATGGCAAAATGCCGATGTCGGCTCAACCCACCGCTTATTGTAGCCTTTAAGCTTAATTTCCTTCCAAGGGTCATGCTTCTCTAATGTCAAGCAACTAAGTTGATGGACATGGGGTGGTTTTGTGTTTACTTCCCACATGTTATACTTACAACTAAGGTTCTCACTCAATTAGATCTGTTAAGAAGCAAATAAGTTTATTGAGGTAGATATACAGTTCCATAAAGTGCTAAAGACTGGCCTAGTGCATACACAAATATAACAGGGCAACAATTTGGCATTTCTCAATTGCATGTTCATCTACAAACAGATATGCTGAATTTAACAACGGTTTAAGGCGATGACCCACTAAGCATATGAGGTGGTTGTTGTCATAAGGAACTGGCATCGAAAGCTTTCTCCCTTGAGTTAAGTTTCTCGATAGGTAAAACTCCGCTACGATTGAGAGGAGATCCTTCATCTCAGCCCCACTAGCTGCGATCAAGACTCTACCATTGGAGTTAATGGTTATTTTTGAATTTCGGACCAAATCTCCCATGAAATCCGAGAGAGCGCTACGAGTGGAAAATTGAAAGTTAGGGTAGACGAGAGAAGGAATGATGGGCAGGCGATGCATGTCAGTTTCCACTGAGTGAAGACCCGTTAAATAAGATACTAGAGACATATCTAGTCCAGCCTTTTCAGCACAACTCAATCCAGACATGCTAAACTCAAAGACTTCTCTCTGCACGGTGGATTGTTCAGCAATTCCGGTGCCTAGGGGCCCAGTAGTTGAGTGGACATCTGCAATCATAATAAATAAACCATTACTTGACCATCCCCTCTCACGACAAGTAACTTGTTTAAGCGCAAAGAGCACCGCAACACATGCCCTACAAAAGCTATATTGTTTTCTTTAGAAGCAAATCTTGGTTTGGTGATCTCCTAAACCTATATAAATGGTTCAGCACTTTAGCCAGTTCTACCAACCTCAACAGTAATCCCCCATTTGTTGTTGAAATTCAGTTTCCATGAATTTTCTGACCATACAAATGCAAGTGCCATGAATAAATTGCTAATTTCAGTTTCCATTAAGCGTATGATTCTACAAATTCGTGTGGCCTAATATAATTGCTTATACCATCAAGCACTTGCAAAAGGATACAAATTCATATTCTTAAGTAGTTTTGTGGTAAGATGATTTAAAGCGTAAGGGTGATAAATAATAATGGCCCCAAAAAATTTCATTATCTCTGTGGCATGAAGGGTGAGATTTTCATCGATGAAGTCAATGACTTGAAGCTTGTAATTAACAAATTTACATGAGAAATAAATTATACCGGAAGGAAACGCGAGCACTTTATTTCAAGGTCTCTCCTTTTGGACAAGCTGACATATAACGTGAATTGATTTAAAAATAAAAAATAAAAAAAAAAAGAGAGAGAGAGAGATATCTTCAAGCGAGTATTACGTGCATACCTTGCAAATCTAGAATCACGGGATCTTTCTCCACGAATCAATCGCACACACCGCTTTCTTTGCTAACGGTACATATAGGGGTTCCACTTTGCCTCCTTGAATTGATTAGGACCGAGGGTCATGGATCCCAATCTTATAATGTCTTGTCTTGTCCTAGCCGAGGCAAAATTGGCTGAAGATCCCGCACTTTCCATAATTAGATTTCCCGGATGCAGGATGCAAAATAACAAGGAATCGACACCTGACCAACATTAGCCATTTCTATAATCTAACATAGAACAAAAGAAAATCCCTAGCAAACATCACTGCACACAGATCTAAACCACCCTAAACAATTGAGGAGGTCAGAATCAACAAAGACAAAGCTTCGCAACGTGCAAGCACCAATGAAAAGCAAAATTTAATTGCAACTTCGCAGCACTCTTTAAACCCGAAATCACCAAGCTTGGAGCATCAAGCCACGGAGGTCAAGATGGAGTTGTAAAATTTCAATCTTTTAGACAAAGAGTGGTGAAAAAACAAAAAAACTCGTGATCAAGAGATCTTACATAGATGAATCTCCGGAGAACCGAGTTCCGCAACACATCGAGGCCCGAGTCAACGACGTGCACAGCGCAGCATCGAAACTCACAAAAGTCGCAGCTAACGACGAGCTACGAGCTAAAACACCACACGACCCAATCAAAGGCGAACGCCAAGCGGCAAGCACGGAGCTGCCACGACAACAGAACAAAATCGACAACACCGCACAAGAATCAACCGACGGAAGCTATCCAAAGCGCTTCGGCAATCCCTAGGCATGAAACCCAGTTCGTTCCGATTTGAATCCGCGACGGACGGATTCGAGAGGAACCGAGAGAAGTCGAGACTCACCCCGACGACTCTGCTCGCGCCCTTGCTCCCGACCAAGAACGAGGCTCGGCGGATAACCATGCGAAGCCATCAAGCAGAGCTCCGCCATCATCGACCAAGAACGAGGCGAGGAGGGAAGCGCTTAGGGTGAGTGAGAGGGCTCGAGACAGAGAGGATGGGGGCGCTTGGGGTGAGTGAGAGGACTCGGGACAGAGAGGAGAGGAGTGCTTGAGGAAGAGAGAGGCAGAAGCGGGAAGAAATAGCTCGCGATCCGTTGAAAAGAAGAGCGCGCCCATCCGAAACACACAACATCTAACCGAATGCCGAATCAACTTCGCAGTCACCTGTTCGCCGGAACTTCGATTTTGTAGATGACTCCCTCGTCCTCATCAGTCTCCTCTTCCAGGTGCTTCTCCTTTCTGATGATCGCCTTCTCCATCGTCCGGCCAGCCACAAACAAAGAAGCCCAACCCCCTCAGCCTTTAAAAAAAAAAAATCCCCCCCAAAAAAACCCAGTCGATTTGCTCTCGTGGTTCGCCGGTAGGAAAGAGGGAGGGCAGAGAGAGAGGGAGGTCGCGGTCCTCTCGCCAGTCCCGTGCAGTGGTTCGTCGATCGCTCGCGGTCCTCTCGCCGGTCCCGTGCGGTGGTTCGCCGGTCGAAAAGAGGGAGGTCGCGTTCCTCCCGCCGGTCCGGTGCGGTAGTTCGTCGGTTGCTGGCGGTGGTTCGCCGGTCAGAAAGAGGGAGGGCACAGAGAAACTGGGAGGTCGCGTCCTGTTCGTTGGAGAGAGAAAGAGAGAGGGAGGGAAGAGTGAGAGAGGCGAGAGAGGAGAGAGAGAAAAACCCAGCAAATTCGAGTGAAGAGAGAGATAAAATTTTGAGCGGGAGGAATACGATGACCGTCCTTTCTTCGCGGTGGAGCCGAGCCGAGCCGACCAAAAATCAGCGCCTTCCTTTTCCAGCGGGTCCCGCTCGGGGACACGTGCCGGTATTTCATTGGTTTGTGCGCACCAGGTCAGCGGATGACCTGGCGCGCACGAACCACTGAATATTTTCTCTCCCCTCCCCGACCCTCCATCATTGTATTTGTCTCCCATCGCAACAAAAGACGGTTCGTATTCATTTATATTCATTTAAGCAATTTTAATGAATAATTTTTAAAATTACTAATTCATTTGCGGCCCACAATGTAAAAAACCAATCTCTCTGTTAAACATTACAGTATTTTCGAATTGGGGATCACATTGAAAGTTCTCGTGCGGGAGTAATTGGTGCAAATTATAATTTTGGTTCTCTCGGCTATCTTAAGTTTTCATGTGCAAAAATCATTACGTGAGCACTTGGCCTTGAAATATAAGCTAAGTTGACTGAAAATCACTCCATTGGATCCAACGTGCACGTCAAGTCCATGAGCCCGAAACGAAATTTGCAACAGAAATTTCAACACCGCTTATGTACTAAGATACTTTATACTAAGATAAAAGATGCGAGAAAATTAAGAGACTTCCCAAATTAAAAAGAAAAAGAAAATAAAAGCCAAGAGCAAAGTAATGCCTCAGAGCGAACTGGCTGGAAGACCCAACTTGCGCATGGACTGGGCATAGCAAGAGGCCTACGTTCAAAGAAGGCGTGAGAAGAAAGAAGATTCATGGTAATTGATCTTCACTAATAAAGAGCATGGCCGATGATGTTTTCATAAGTTTATTGTTTTGATGGCCAAGGTTTAGCATAAACTTACACCATGGAGATCGATGAATTCTGCTAACCTTCGACTATTCATATAACTTCATATGTTGATGTGACCCACCACTCATACAAATATCTTAAGTTGATTTAATGAAACATAATATTAACCATGTTCCACCCAAAGATTTATTCTTTGAATGGAAAAAACAGTAGATGCTATACATAGATTTTAGTGTTGATAAAAGTTGCGCACACGGGAAGATAAAGATATCTGTAGAGGTTAATGGCACTTGCTTCATTTTCTTTTGTTTGTTTGTTTGTTTTTTTTTTTTTTTTTTTTTTTTTGCTTCTTCTTTATTTGAAGCCGTGTGCTTGACAGATCATATTAGTCATCCTCTCAGCTCAACCAATATACAATTGCACCAAGAAATATGGAGAGAAGACATTAGAAACAAGCCTTCATAAAAGAAATGACATTTCAAGTTGTCTCGGTGACATCTTTATTAATTGAATTTACAAAGCTAGTTTGCATAGACAACTCCTCAAACAATCTCATGGTCCATGAAATTTGATGGCCTTACCCTTTGGCTTATTCGTCCACTCGGCTGCTCTTCTCTCCAACATTCTCACGCCTCGCATGAGCCATTTGGGCCTTCCTATTTCAAATGCAATGTATGCTATTGAAATCCCAATTACGATTCCTGATGCATAACCCATCCACATTGTTTTTTGGTTGAGCCAACTCCCATGCTTTTCTTGGTCAAAAGTTGTTGAGAACGATGGCAGAGGAGTTTGTGCATCGCCAGGGCATGCTTTTGGCAATGGAGTTCCACAAAGACCTGGATTCCCATTAAACGAGTCGCTTGAGAATGTGCTCAATTGCTTATCTTGTGGAATTCGACTAGTGAGTTGGTTCTCCGATAGGTTTAAGCACCCAAGGGATGCCAAATCTCCCAATCTTCTAGGAATTACCCCACTAAGCTCATTTGAAGATAGATCAAGCCATCCAAGATTGGTCAAGTTCCCTAGAGTCTGAGGGATGGAACCCATGAGATAGTTATGAGAAAGGTTGAGCCCTATGAGAGAGTGAAGTTGTCCAAAAAATTCAGGGATATTCCCTTGGAAAGAGTTGTGTGACAAGTCAATAAGTGTGAGGAAGGTGAAGATCTTCACTAGCCAAATCTCTTTCCCTTTTATGGTTAGGGTCACAGAATTTTCATATGATCTCGATCGGGAACTCTGTCCCCAAATATCCCGTGTCATATACAATGATTTGTCTTGCCCACTTTCGCCATTCATCATGGCTTTAAGGCTCATTATCAAATCGGTTGGCAAAGGACCGCTAAAGTTGTTGTTGGAGAGGTCCAAAATGTGTAACTTAGGAAAGAGGTCACCTCCTATGGGTATATTTAAAAAGCCCTTCAAATTGTTAGACCTTAAAACAAGAACTTTTAGCTTCGGAAGTGTTCCCAACCATCTTGGAAATGTATCCTCTATCTGATTGTCACTGAGATCCAGAACTTCCAGGTATCTACATTTAACAAGCGACCGAGGCAACGTGCCTTCAAATCGATTTCGACTTAAGTCAAGAGTCATCAAGCCACTTCTCGAAGAAAACGATGGAGGAATGATGCCCTCGAGATAATTCATTCGTAGGTTCAAAATTGACAAATTGGTGCCAAAATTTGTTAAACAGCGAGGCAAGCTACCTGTTAAGGTGTTGTTAGACAAGTCAATGATCTCAAGCTTGGTGAAATTGCATATCAAAGAAGGGATCCTTCTTGTCATCTTATTAGATGCAATGGAATAATAGAATGTGACGGGAGATGGAATTGGAATTGGCCCTTCAAACTTGTTGTTGGACAAATCTAGTACATATAATGAGGTGTTTGAGAAAATCTCTTTGGGCCACCGTCCAGTGAAATCGTTGTTGGAAATAGATAGAGTTTCAAGAGTAGGGAAGGAGAGTCCAAACGCAGTAAAGTTGATCTTACCATAAAATTTGTTTGATTGCAGATCAAGGTCAACTAGGTACGGTGCTTCTAGCCAATGTGGAAAAATATCACTAAACTCATTATGACCAAGAGCTAGTAGTGATAAGTTCACACATCTGACTAGGGAGCGCGGTAATGGTCCTTGTAATGTATTGTTGCTTAAATCTAAAGAATAGAGATTGGTTATATTACCAAAACATGATGGCATATTCCCAAAGAGATTATTGTCAGACAAATATAAATATTGGAGTGAACTCAATTGGCAAATTAAAAATGGGATATCACCGGTGAAACCATTGTCGGAGGCATCAAATGCAGAAGTAGAAGGTGGCAGAATGGGGAGTGGTCCATGGAATGAGTTGTTCCAAATTTGAATGTCCCGCAAGCTCTTCCCGTGCAACTGTTGTATGCTTCCCTCCAAAAGGTTACTAGAAAGCTTCAATACTTCCAATGTATCATGGCTTACTCCCCAAAACCACATCGGGATCTCCCCACTAATCCTATTTAAAGAGAGGTCTAAGAATGTTAATCTTTTCAATGAATTCAAAAATATGGAAACTTGGTCAAGTTGCAAGAACGCAACGCCAACATTTCAAGCTTCGGGAACGTATACTTGAGGGTATCATAGGTTAGATTTAGTTCTAGAAAAATGAAAAGCTTTCGGAGATTTTTAAGCTTTGCAAATAATTCAAACTCTACAACCCCGCTAAAACTATTCCCACCAATCCTCAAATCTTGGAGTTGGTTCAGATTCCACATTGACGAGGGGATGTGTCCTGTGAATTTGCTATTTACAAGACGTAAAACTGTTAAATTCTTCATGTTACCAATTGAATTGGGTATTTCTCCTGAAAAGTTTGTATATGCGATAGACAAAGACTCAAGAGGACTAGTCCAATTGGATTTGGGAAGAATCCCAGACAAGTTATAATTGTAACTTATATAGAGAGTAGTGAGGCTTGGTAATTGAAGCACAGTACCTGGAAATATCCCCCCCAAGGAACAAAACCTAATGCTTAGATATGTCAAAGAAGAAGACAAATTCGCAAAGGACTTTGGTGAAACCGTGGACATGTCTACTTGATCCAGAACAAGCTTTGTCAATGCTGTCAAATTATGAACAAGCATTGTGAAGAGTGAATTTTCCAACCTGAGAGAAGACCACGAGTATGTCTCTAATATATAATTCAAAGAGAGATCAAGTGACACCAACTCGGAGAGGCGAGAGATTTCACCGGGAATGATTCCCACAAAGTATGAACTAGACAGATTTAGATGAGTCAATTTTGCAAATGCACTCAGATTAGGCGAAATGTGTGAGCCAACAAAGTTATTACTGAAAAGATTGAGGCTGTGAAGATGGGAAAGGAGAAAGAGGGAGCTATTGGACTGGAGAGGGCCATGAAGCCAACTGCAAGTAAGATCAAGACCGATGACGTTACCGGAGACATCATCGCAAGCGACACCATCCCACAAGCAGCAATCTACGCTCTTATTCCATGAGTTTGTCTTTGGAAAAGATATGACATGGTCATCCCAATCACAATCTTGCGATGCCTTCCTATCAAGCACAAAGGAATTCTTAAAATGGAGCAAGACATCACGTTGGTCAGGAGGGCAATGGGATGAAACAAATTGAAGGGAGAAATGTAAGAAAATGTTGAAACACAGGAGGTGGAGGATTTGATGCCACTTCATTTTTCAATTTGGCATGGGAGAAAGTTTATTGGTGGTGGAGCAGAGTGCTTCCACTTATATAGCCTTTCTATAGTGTGAAGTGATCACCCAAGCCTTCTCTTAAAGGTTGAAGTCAAAGTCTTCTTAAAATGACACGGTCGGGATCGCGGAATTTCCATGGGAAAGAGCCTTGGTGGGGTCAGAGTGTGGAAAATTATTAGCGTCGTAGAATTTTCAATGGAAAACTCTTCTTGGAAATTAATCTCTCCATTACTTGCCAACAATTAATTTAAAAGAAATGCTTGTCAAGTATTTTACTGCGACAATTATGAGAAAAGGGAAAGAAAAAACTTGGTTTGGTAGAGAATAAAGTCCTCATGGAACGACATTCTAGGGTCACATATTTGGTATTCCTTTTTCTATTGTCTTGGCCGGGTTAGTTGGACGTTAAAAAACTAGTGCCATAAAATTTCCAAGGAAAAGTCTTCTCGAAACATCCTCTTGCGTGCAATATCAATACAAACTCCATGTCACGGCACTAACAACTCTATTTGACAATTGAGGAATTTGACCTTCCCATATTCTTTAATTGCAATTTTTGTTGGTATTTGTAAATGAGCTAAAGAACACAAAAGCGTATTTTTATATTTCATTTGCTAGTTGAGAGAATTAGGGTGATTGTAATGCGGATTCGCCCATTAAAAACACAGATAAAAATTTGTAACTTGGCTAACGAAAGTTAATAATTCTCTATGACAAAGCTTTTAAGCTATACATAGGATTAGTAGGAAACTTTCATCATGACAAAATAATAAGTTTCAATCCTGTTGAAATCTTTTCACTTCTTCACATGATTGGTTTCTTACATGACTTATGATGCGTTTGGTTAAGCTTTTTTAAGGGGCTTTCGGCCTTCAAAACCCCTTAGAGAAATACTGGGGTGTTTGGCAAGTCTCTTGAAGTAACATTTATGGAATGCTGAAACTATGGTTAAATAATTTTCTCTTCCAAAGTTATCCTCACAAATTCTTGAGTTTTCCAATTTGCCCCTCATTGTTATTGTTCATCTTCTTTACGAGGGCAATTGGCGAGGTTGCGCAACCCACAAGATGGCTACCTGAGGTTGCCTGACCGCCCTTTCTTAAAGAGTTTTGGTTTTTAGCATTTGCATTGTACCTAAAATCCATTTCTAAAGTTGAACCAAACCCACGCTTAATATGCTTGTTATACTAGGTAGTTGGAATATTGTAAATTGTTTTTAACGTGTAATAAAAGGTCTCAGAGTATGTCAGGGCACTAAATTCAACATTTACTTTTTGCTTAGGTAAACATAAGATTCGGCACAATTTCCCCATCTGTGATGGAAAAGATCTTGTCTTTGTATATGATATGACATGGTCATTCTAATCACAAGAGTCCAATGCCATGATGCCATGCTATCAAGCACGAAGAAATTTTTAGGATGGAGCAAGACATCGCATTGGTCAGAAGGGGCGAAGGAAAGCAAAGGGAGGAATGAAAGAACAAATAAAAACAAAGGAGGTGGAGGAATTGATGCCTTTCCATTTTGCAATTTAGCATTTCCACTTATGATAAAGCCCCTTCTATATCGTGAAGTAATCAACACGGGTCTTCTCTATAGAGTCAAAGTCAAAGTCTTCTTAAAATGGCATTATTGGGACACGAAATTTCCATGATGATGGCCTTTTGCGTGTGGAAATTTTTAGTGCAATGAAGATTTTCCAGGGAAAAATCTTCTTGAAGCATCTCTTGTGCACAATGTCTTGACACATGTATGACACCTAACACGGCAATCACAAATCTACTTCACAATTGACAAATTTCACGGTTTTAAATTCTTTAATTGTATTTTTTTCTGTATTTGTAAATGAGCTAAAAATAATACGCTTTGTCGAGAAAGTATTATCCGATGACAATGCTCCATTTTACAAGTCGAATCTCATTTGTTAGTAAAGAGACTTAGGAAGGTTTCTAATCAATAATTAGTAATTCATTCTAATGACAAAGTCAATAAGCTTTTTATAGGATTACTAAGAAAAAATCTTCATTATAAGGAAATTATAACTTTCAAAACCGGTCAAAATCTTTTCACGTCTTCACATGATTAGTTACTAACGTGACCTAATATGCCAATTATACTAGTTCAAATTCCTGTAAATTGTTTAAATGTGTATATAACAAAATCTTAGAGGATGTTGGGGCACCTAATTGAACATTTACATTTTGATTATGTAAACACAAAATTTGGCATATTTTCCTTCTATGTGATGGAAAAGGTCTTGAAACAATGGATCAACTCAAAGAACAATTAAGCAAATGGGGTGTATTTCATAGATCAAGAATTTATGTAAATTGGTTTATCCCGTTATCGAGGTACATATTTTATTTGTTTTGCGTTTTCTTTAGATGATAAAATGGGAAGAAGCTCGGATCCAAGAGCTCTCTTTGATAAAATAAAAAAAAAAAAATGCAAGGAAGTGGTTTGTGCCGATTTTGTTGTCAATCATGATTTAGGGATTTTACGATATTCTCCAACCCTCGTTGACTTGGGAATAGGCATGATCCTTACTCACTTTAAAGGCTAGAGACAAGATGATTGCCCACGAACCATGTTTGTATAGCTCACGACGGCAAAAGATCCTTTTCGTGTCAGACTCTTGCCCACTTCATTGAAAAAATGAGCTCCGGTTAATCGAATCTAGAGTTGAAAACATTTGTTAGGAAAGCTGTATAAATTTAATGACCTGATTAGACAATTTAAACATCCAAGGGCTTTGCATGGCCCTTACAGGCAAGGCACACTATTTCTATTATTTTTTTGGATGATTGAGGTGCACTAGTTGACAACACATCTAATTACATTATCTCAATTCCACCATTTTCACTTTTCAAATCGCGTAAATTTCTAATGAATTTACTTCAGATGCATCAGAACAAGCTGAAAAAGTGCCATCTTTTAGATCGGTCCCTGTAGTTTTACTCGAAAAACAGCCCTCCATCTACATAAGAACCTAAAAGAAGTAGAGGGAAGATATTAATTTTTGAGTAAAAGCACCGATGGTGACATTCTTCTTTTGTATTTTTAGCTATAGGCAAGATTTAATTAGGAAAGCTATATAAATTTAATGACCCGATTAGACAAATTAAAGGTCTAAGGGCTTTGCATAGCACATATAGGCAAGGTACACCATTTCTATTATTTTTTTTTGTTTGATCATCGAGGTGTGCTATTTGACAACACTTTTAATTACATAATCTCAATTTCTTTCTTTTTACTATTGAATTGTATAAATTTTTGATGAGTTTACTTTACATGCATTAGAACGGACTGAAAAAGTGCCATTAAAGTATGTGAATAACCATTCTCCCTCTACTTTTGCCCTAAAAAAAGAACCTCTCTCAACTTTTGAAAAGAAAAAAATTGCAGATGGACAATTTTAAATTTCGAGTAAAAGTTAAAGAACCAGCGAAGTAAGCTAACTATTTTCACATATTCCTTATAAATTCACGAGATCTTGTATATTTGCGCAAAAGAAAATGCGTTCCATCAAAAAATAAATGATCAATAAATCAATTCCAAAATGGGAAAAGAAGGGATCCAGCGCATTCCTTTCGTGAGTGGTGGTTTTTGGCTTTGAGGGCTAGTTGTTCCTCCAATTGGCCCAGCACCACTCGTCTTTCTTATCCTCCGTCATTGTCTCAGATCTAAACAATCAGTTCTTTTTCGTTTTATTATGCATTTTTAATCAGTAATCTTTTCAATTACTAATATACTCGCGATGCACATTATGAAAAATTAGTCGCTCTCTTAAACAGTGCAGTATTTTCGCATCTAGTTACTTAATAAAAAGGCTTATTTGTTTATAATTCAGCAGCCAAAATAAAGAATACTTCAACAGTTAAAATATTGTTCTAACTCTAAAAGATATAAGCAAATTATATGTAATTCACGTGTCAATAATTGTTAATTTGTCAATATTTTTAGGAATTAGGATTTAATAAAAATCAAAGCACATTTATTGCAAGATTCTAATCAGGTGCGAGTCAACCATTCAGTTCTCTTGATTATCCTAGATTTTCATGTGCAAAAATAATTAAATGAACGTTCAACCTAAAATGTTAAGATAGGTTAACCGGAATCATTCCTTCAGATTGAACGAACGGCACATCATACATATGAGTTGAAACAAAATTTACAAGACAAATTACAAACATTATTTATATAATAAGATACTATATACAAATACACTAAGATACAAGACACGATTAAAATAAGAGACAATCCAAACTACAAAAGGAAAAGAAAAAAATATGATCCCACCATCAAAAAGAAAATATAGAGCAAGGTACTGTTTTAAAGCACATTGGCTAGAAGACCCAATATGTCGATGGACCAGGTGCAGCAAGAGGCCTATGGAGAAAGAAAGCATGAAAAGAAAACTCTTGGTAATTGATTTTCACTCGTAAAGAAAGAGCAAAGTTAAAAGAGGTTCCGAAGTCAACTGTTTTGAGGACCAAGGTTCAGCAGCAATTTACCATGTCCAAATTGATGAATGGTACTCACTTTTGACTACAAATATAACTTCGCACATTGATGCGACCAACCGATGGTACGTACATCGTAAATTAATTTGGTGAAACATAAAATTAAGGAGGTGTTTCTATATTGAAAATATCATGGTAAGAGACTTGGACTCTATTACATAGATTTGTTGAAGAGAGATTTTTTATAGCTCATTGTTTTAGTTAAGCCGTAGACCTATCAAAATGGGTCCAAAACCTAATTAATAACTCAAAAAAAATTGAAATGGGCTGTAAATGAGCCGCATCAAATTTCGCGGGCCAGTCATAGCGGGTTTACAAAACGAAAAGGCCGGTCCCGGTCATGACCTTAAACTGACTCGCCTGTTGGAGCCAACCCAAAGGCGTTAAAACAGGTAATGGCAAACCTCCGGGGGACTCCTAGGGTTTGAACCGCCCATCCCCGGGCCTAAGCAAACTCTACTTCCCCAGGGATTGTCTGGGCGCGCATCTTGCATTGATGGCAGCAACCAACTTAACTCATTTGGCTCAATGTTGCAACTCGTGGCTATCTTCTCCTTCTTCACTGAAATCGAAACGAGCGAGCAAGCCACGTAGAGAGATATGAAGGAGAAGAAGCCATGTGAGCTCTGCAACAGCCTCGCGACCATGTACTGCAGAGTCGGACAAAGCGAGCCTGCGCTAGGACCGCAGTTCCAGAGTCCATGGCGTGACCATCCTTGTCACCGAGCACTCGAGGAATCTCCTCTACTGCTAGTGCCAGTGCCCCACGCCGTGCAATGCGTCGAGGCCGAGGCCCACGCTGGCGGTACACGTCCACTTTGGACCTGCGAAGAATAGGAACCCCATCTCCCGATCGCAATTCCCCACTTCATTATCGTCACCATCCTCTTCTTCTTCATTCTCGTCTTCACCTTCGCCGTCCCGTGTTGATGGGGTGCTCCAAGAGGAATCGCAACCGTTGAATATGGTTGGAGTCCAAGAACCGGGTCGAGCTTGCTGGGATTCAGGTTTAGAGAGGGTTGAATTGATAGTGTTCGGTATTATGAGCTCCTTCGTCGGTCGTAGCTCCACCGAGGGGATGATTGTTTTGGTCGTCTGTCGCTTCGGTGGCGGCGATGCCGTGGTAGTCGTATGCGCGATTTCGTTTCGCTATGGCTAACTTAGGCAACGAGAAAGTGGATGGTTCGATGCTCGTGGTCTAGTTGCGGTCTTTGATCAATTACTCAAATCTTGTGGATCTTGTTAGATAATTCATATAATTCTTTGATGCAGAAATTCATAACAAATCAATGATCGTTTGATATTCATGATTTTCACAAATAGATGAAGACATATCTTTATCCATAGCGCTACACTTGATGATGATCGTTGTAGAAAACCCAAAGAACTCGAACCAAATGAAGAAATCCGATTTCTCTCCCTTAACCCACTAAACCTTAATATATTCAATTGATTGAGGAGAGAATACCAAATTCTTTCTGTTATTGTTGTTCATTGTGGGTGGAGAGAGGACCGGACTCTATTTATATGTTTATTGAAAATGTGCCTTCCATCAAAGTGATATACTCTTTCGTTTTATTAGAGTCGTACCTTCTCGTAACCAATAATTATTTATAGCATTTCAATAATTATTAAGTCATATAATAAATCACATAATATGGGCCACAATAATTCTTACAGATCTATGATGGGTTTACTTTTGCCCTAAAACAAAATCGTCATTCCACCTTTTTTGCTTCAAAACCATCCCTTACTTTAGACAAAGTGCCGTCAATCGTCCTCATTTAGGTCCGGTCACGGAATTTACCGACTTGGCCTTAAACTATTTTCTCGAGTAGATTTTTGTTTCCTTTTAATTGCCGATGTGTATTTTTTTTTCTTTTTTCAAATGTCAACTCCCTCTTTCTACCCTACAGATTCTCCTTCCTTATATTATACCAAATCAAAAACTCACAAAATTTAACAACCACAACAATACAAAAACTATGACTAGTACCCCTCAGAACCACCATTTGAGTGGCCATGGCCACGAGCCCGAAGCCCGAGTGGGCATGGCCTCAAAATTCATGGCTCAAAAAGATTTGGCAGCCCTGACATGATTGACTTCTAGTTGAAAGTCAAGTTGCCATGGCTGCCGCAAGCTCACATCGAGCGGCCACGGTCACAAGCTTGAGTGGCCATGGCATCAGAAAGCTTGAGCTTAAACGTTCCTAGTGGCTGTGAGCTTAGAGCTTAAGCTCTATGGCTGTCCTAATAGACCCATCTCTCTCTCTCTCATCTTTTTAATGTTGCTTGACGTGACTCCAACGTAGTGTGTTCGTGGAAATTGAGCGAGTCATAGCATAACATGCATATAACTGTGTTCGTGTCACTAATCGAACAACCTATGTTAGCAAAAATTGACAATCGAAAGAAAAATTATAACCTAGGGAATGGTCGACATTTTTTAAAAAGTAGAGGATTGCTTTTGGAAAAAAATAGGTGGAATGATGATTTTAAATTTTGAGATAAACATAGAAAAACCAATTGTGGCATTACCAATTTCTATTTTTTGTTGCCAATGTTAGCTTCTGCTGGCCGACTCCATCTTTCAAGCCTAGAGGTAGGGATTGAGGACCGCACCTCCCCCGTCCAAATGGGATGGTAGCTAATTAGGCGAAGCTTAAGCTGACCGATATGAATTCATCTTAGATCCACTTTTGCTGTTGAAATATTCTTTTCGTAAAAGCATCATCGATCTCATTACACAAGAGTAAAATATGCAAAGCAAAGCTATTTATCTCGATGTATTTCGAGTAAATTCATGAAGTAAACAGCGACGGTGGCATTGTAAAAGAGAAATGCATCGCAAATAGAGTGAAATCTGGACGCGAAAGGGACGTGAGGTGCCATCCTCATTTCCGTCCCAGCATACCCAAACCAGCCTGCCAATTCACCGAATCCGAAAGTCAGATAAAAGCCACGGTGGGTAGGTCGAAATATCAGTTCTCTTTGTTGAGCATCGCGGGGCATTGAAAAACCCTAACAAATCCCCCACGAATTCGCCATTCTCCCACGCCATCTCCGGGATCGTAGCCACACAATACCATCGCCCCACCCTCCTCTCTCTCTCTCTCTCTCTTTCTCGGCTTTTTATGGAGAACCGTGGGACGATGAGATGTACACAGCACGCAACAGCGTTGGGGAGGTTCGGGTCAGTTAGACCTTTTCTATTTTTCCAAAAATTAAAAAGAGAGAGAAACGATTTTCCAATACGGAAAAAGGAGGAAGAAGAGGGAGGATCGACACTAGTGCATTTCAGCCATGATTTGTCGCATCGAGTGGTGGTGGGTTTTTTGCCTTTAGGGGGCCAGCTGTTCCTCTGCCTATCTATCGGGCCCGGCACCTATGTAACACCGACACGAATACGTAATAAGTGACATGACACGACACGACACAGCGATACGTCATTTTTTAAAAATAGAGAATTTCGACACGTTCCGACGTTATATATTAAATATATTTTTATATATAAATACATAAATAATAATAATAATAATAATAATAATAATAATAATAATAATAATAATAATAATAATAATAATAATAATAGCCTAGAATTAATTTACACAAAAAATATTAAATAATATCATTCATTATTTTAATTTGTTACAATAATACACAAAACTTAGAGAATAAAAACATTGTTGAAAGAAAAATGCTGAAATGATATTTTTAAATTTATTTATTTATCATATATAGCATTTTTTATTACTTCTTTCATAGTAAAAGACTTTTTAAAAAATAAAACAATTCTAAAAAACAAAACTGAAAAAAAAAAAAAATTGACCCGTGCGTGTATATTTATAATTTTATAGCAATCTTATTACTTCTTTTATTACTTCTTTTGTGTATATTTATATTTTGACCCCTCAAATATTAGAAATTTTTAAAATTGACCCCGTGCGTGTCAGAATTGCGTGTCGGAATTCTAGACTCACGTGTCGGAGAGAATTGACCACATGTCGGATTTTTTTACACTCGTTAACCGCATGTCGGAGTGTGTTGGACACGTGTCGGAGTGTCGGACATGACACGGAGGCTTCCGGAGAGTGTCTGTGTTACATAGGCCAGCACCACCACCCTCCCCTTCCTTATCCCCTCCATCATTGTATTTTTGTCTCCCATCACTATATAAAAAAAAAAGGTTCGTATTCATTTATATTTATCTGAGCAAATCTAATAAACAAAGTTTTAAATTACTAATAAACTTGCGCTACACATCGTAAAAAATAATCTCTTCGTTAAACGTTATAATATTTTTGAATTGAGGATCGCATCGAAAGTTCTTGTGTGGAGTAGTTGCTCTAAATTATAAATTTGGTTGTCTTGATTATCCTAAGTTTTTGTGAGCAAAAATCAAGATGTGAACATTTGGCCTCAAAATATAAGCTAAGCTGACCAAAAATTTATCCATCAGATTGAACGTGCATGTCAAGGCTACAAGCTCGAAACGAGATTTGCAAGAGAAATTCCAACACCACTTATATACTAAGATAGGCTATACTAAGACAAAAGATGTGAGCAAAATAAGAGACTTCCCAAATTAAAAAGAAGAAAAACAAGGAAAAGATATGGCCCCACAATAAAATAAGAAAAAAACCACAAGAACGAAGAAATGTCGTGGAGCGAACTGGGTGGAAGGCCAAACGTGTGGATGGACCAAGCTCAACAAGAGGCCTATGTCCATGGTAATTAGTTTTCACTCAAAAAGAGCATGGCCGAAGATGTTTCTAAAAGTATGTTGTTTTCAAGATCAAGGTTTAGCATAAACTCACACTATGGAGATCGATGAGTTTTGCTAACCTTCGACTTTTCATAGAACTTCGTATATTGACGTGATCCACTGCTAGTACAAATGTCCTAAGTTGATTTAACGAAACATAATATTAAGCATGTTCTATCCAAAGATTAATTCTTTGAATAGAAAAGACAATAGATGCTATACACGGATTTTAGTGTTGATTCTTCGGAACAAAATTCTTCATCAGATTAATCCATTAACGACTTTGATTGAATAAGTCAAGCTAATCTTCACTTCCAATTCTTCATGGATAATAAAAGTTGCATGCAAGAGAAGATGGAAAAAATATCCGTAAAGGTTAATGGCACTTGCTTCATTTTCTTCTTTTGTTTTTTGCTTCTTCTTTATCTAAAGCTGGGTGTTTGACAGGTCGTATTATTCATCTTCTCAATTCAACCGATATAAAATTGCACCAAGAAATATGGAGAGAAGACATTAGAAACAAGCCTTCATAAGGGAAATGACATTTCAAGCTGTCCCGATGATATCTTTATTAACTGAATTTACAAAACTAGTTTATAGAGACAACTCCTCAAACAATTTCATTGTCCATGAAATTTGATGGCCTTCCCCTTTGGCTTTTCCGTCCACTCGGCTGCTCTTCTCTCTAGCATTCTCACACCTCCCATGAACCATTTAGGCATTCCTGTTTCAAATGCAATGTATGCAATTGAAATCCCAATTACAATTCTCGATGCATAGCCTATCCACATTGTTTTTTGTTTGAATCAACTCTCATGCCCCTCGTGATCGAAAGTTGATGAGAACGATGGTAAAGGAGACTGAGCATTGTTAGGGCATGATTTTCGCAATGGAGTTCCACATAAGCCTGAATTCCCACTAAACGAGTCGCTTGAAAATGTGCTCAATTGCTTATCTTGTGGAATTCAACCGGTAAGTTGGTTCTTTGAGAGGTTTAAGTACCCAAGGGAAGTCAAATCTCTCAATTTTCTAGGAATTACCCCACTTAGATTGTTAGAAGAAAGATCAAGCCATCCAAGATTAGTCAAGTTCCCTAGAGTCAGTGGGATGGAACCTGTAAAATTGTTATGAGAAAAGTTGAGCCTTACGAGTGAGTGAAGATGTCCAATAACTTGGGGGATATTCCTTGGAAAGAGTTGCACAACAAGTCAATAATTGAGAGGAAGGTCAAGATCCTCACTAGCTCAACCTCTAGCCCTTTCATCATCACGGCCACCAAATTTTTGTGTGTCTCCAGTTGAAAAGATCGTGCCATATACAATGATTCGTCATGCCCATTTTCGCCATTCATCATGCCTTTAAAGTTCATCATCAAGTTGGTTGACAAAGGACCGTTAAAGCTATTGTTGGAAAGGTCCAAAATGTGTAACTTGGGAAAGAGGTGAGGTCCCCTGGAAATAACAAAAACACCCTTCAAATCGTTGGACCTTAAAACGAGAACTTTTAACTTTGGAAGTGTTCCCTACTATCTTGGAAATGTATCATCTATCTTATTGTGATTGAGATCTAGAACTTCCAGATATCTACATTTGACAAGCAACTAGGGCAATGTGCCTTCAAACCGATTTCAACTCAAGTCAAGTGTCATCAAGTAACTTCTCGAAGAAAAAAATTGAGGAATTGTGCCCTCAAGGTAATTCATTCACAAGTTCAAAACTGATAGATCGATGCTCAAATTTGTTAAGCATCGAGGCAAGCTATCAGTTAACCCGTCGTTGGACAAGTCAATGATCCCGAGCTCGGTGGCATTGCATATCAAAGAGGGGATCTTTCCGGTTATCTTATTACTTGCAATGGAATAATAACATGTAACACGAGATGGAAGCGAAATTTGTCCTCCAAACTTGTTGTTGGACAGATCTATAGTACCTATCGAGGTGTTTAAGAAAAACTGTATGGGCCACCATCCAATGAAATTGTTGTTGGAAATAAGTAAAATTTCAAGAGTAGTGAAGGAGAGTCCAAAGGCAGTGAGGTTAATCCTACCATGAAATTTGTTTGATCGCAAATCAAGATAATATAGTTGCGGTGCTTCTAGCCAATGTGGGAAGATATCACTGAACTCGTTGTGACTGAGTTCTAGTTTTGATAAGTTCACGCATTTGACAAGGGAGTGTGGTTGTCACGCTCTGGTGTGCCATCCCTCTCTATCGTTCACTTAGGCCATTTGCTTACGACGTCTCAGGAGGCATTGCTAATCCAAACATATTATCAACTACACACGCAAGCAAAAGCATCAATAAATCACCCAACCAGCAAATAGAGATAGTTTATAACACACACACACATATACATCCATAACATGATAAAACCTTACAAGCTTTCTACCATCGAACTTGAGCATAAAAGCTTCAACAACACACACTACACCACATCATAAATAACCAAAAAGCGTGGCTATGACCATCTCCAAAAAGAGGTTCTAGGGTAAGCCTAGCACCACTAGTACAATGAAGGCGACTCCAAAAATTGTTGTACCCCAACTACCACCTAACTTGCTAAGGGCTCCACAAACTAGGGCTTCGGCTCAACGATCATCTCGAGGTTGATCTCTAGATCGAACACAGCCCCATTGGGTACATCCACATCCATATCATCCTAGCTAATATTCCCTAATCCTTCTGTAGCAGGAGGTCCATCAAAACCACGGATGGGCTCGTGGACATCGTCCCCTATCCAAAAATACCAAGCCGTAAAGCGGTGAGCCACCAGGTTAGGGAGTCCTTCATCAACCCATATAGTCGTAATGTAGCACTCATAACGTGCATTCGTCCCCTCGATCGGATAATCAGTCACTTCGTGGCTATGCTCAATGGGGAGTTTGAACCTCATCTGACGAAAGGGCTCAGACATTCTTAGGGCTCATAAATATTTAACAAACAACAATGAGATAAAACTCAATCAATGAACTTGGTAGACCTCACATAAGGATGTTATTCACCTCGGAGTCAGACTAAACATGCAAGTTATCTATCAATGATAGATCAACAGCAAAACCCTTGCTTTGCCCCAACTATTCACATGAACGGTTTTCCACTTCCTCAAAGCCATCAATTTGGGCACATAAACAATTCTTATAACAATTCCCATACTCAGGAGTCAAACATAAGAACGTAAAATATCTTATAGTCATGCACCCATACTATGCAATAATCCAGACATAATCACACATCGACCTCATGCACATTTCACACATATATGTCCAATTATTACGACCGTCTAGGGCCACGGCCAACCCAAAGGTTGGCGGTCTTCCTGCATAATCGGGCATCGTCTCGCCCCATCAAGCACAACAACGTCCCATGTAAACACATCAAGATGGCATTCCACTAATGAGCTTCGTTCCAAAATCGATCCTCGAATAGCATCTCGTTGACTTGGGGGCATCCGAACTTAATCAACTATTGTCCCGCGTAAATGCATCAGGACGGATCCACTATCCAGCGTAAATGTATTGGAGTAATAACGTGTATCACGTGTAACCAAGTTATACTTGCATCTCCTATCATTCCACATCAATGCATCACCCCAATGTATCCACGTTTTATTAAATAACACGGCCTCTCGTGCATGAGAAATGATTACAATTCTCAGATGCCATACCAATTGCCACATGTCATCATTTCATACATGTATCTCATATAATATCGTACCAATGCATCATTTAAACATTCCCTCATCTTATCTTATTAATATAACCAATCACAACCACATATCACATGTCATATCACCACATAATAATTTATCATATTAATACAACATGTCATATCAACTTTCTCATAATAACTTATCACACTTCACATATTTCATTAACATATCCCATCACATACCACATAATAGTTTATTATCTTAATATAACATATCGTAACAACTTATCACATCTTAATATCTTATCAAATAACTACTTATCACCTATTGATAACTTACCGAACATTGGAGGGCTTATCGTGATAATATATCGACAAAGCACGATAACCTATCGGCAAAACATGATAACTTATTGCAATAACATACCGTAAAATGCGATAACCTATCCCGATAATTTATTAGTACTCTATGATAACTTATCACTTAAAACCCACTTATCACATCATCAAAGTATCATTTAACCTTAATCTAATCCTAAACTAAATCTGAAGTGCAACAACAACCCTAATCAAGGGCTAGAAAGTCACTCACGCCCAAATCCAAGCTTAACAAGTGTCGAGGGAGGAGCAACAAAGCTAGACAGGTGGTTGTGGTTGCTAGTCACGCTTCTTCAGCTCATGGTGAAGGTTGTGGAGACGTCTGGGTCGAGGCATGGCAATGGCAACATGGTCGAACGGCCTTTGGGCTTCGCGAGGGTCCAAACCGAGAAAGAAAAAGAGGCAAGTGGCCCCATGGCTCGGCACGACGACGAAATTGGTGGTGTGGAGATGGTGATTTGATGGAGACATGTACGGTGGATGGTGGATGGTGGACGGTGGATCTAGAGAGGAAAATTGAGGAAATGGCTTGAAATGGAGAAGGGGTGGCTCGGCCAAGCTCAAGAGGGAGAGGAAAAAGTGAGAGTGTGAGAACCAAAGTGAGAAAATGAGAGAAGAAATGAGAGAGATGGCTAACTGTTCAAGGGGGGAAAGAGAGAGAATGTGGGAGATCTGCCCAATAAATGCTTGTGCCATTTTTCTCATCCATGCAAGGGAATGGCACTTGATGAAGCAAGATCCAAGGCCATTAATGAGAAGATATGCACATGGGAAATGGGGGGTAACTTAGGCTTTTAGGGGATGACATTATTCTTCCTTTCCAAGTGGTGGCTGCCCCTTTCATGCACTTTATCACTGTGCATCTTGGTTTTTAGCTTTGAAGAGAGGTCAAATGGGTCATTTCATGAAGATTGCACACTATTCATGCACATGAGTGCATTTAATACTTATATTTCATAAGGCTAAAGGGGGCCTGGGAGGCCCATGGCCCTCTTGGGCAGCTCATCTCTTTGGGCATGGGCCTTTGGGCCGCCCAACATAGGCGTGAGGCCCAATGGTCCAACTTGTGGGCTTGGGCCCACATGGGCCCTCATCCACGGCCCGTTTCTACTTTTCTGAATTTCCACATTCCACCGATGAAAATTTGTGTTTCCACCCCCAAAGTGCCCTTCTCAGCATTTTCATGGTCTACTAATCCTCATTGAAATCTCGCTTTGAACCTTTGCCACCGTTGGAATTTGTTCTGAAAATTGGGGTTGGATCGAGGGTGTCACAACTCTTCCCTCCTTAAAGAAATTTTGTCCTCGAAATTTGCAGGATCAACCACTTCTTCAAACAAATGGGGATATTGGCTTCTCATTATGTCATCGCTTTCCTAAGTCGCTCCCTTGGTGCCATGATGCTACCAAACAACTTTAACTAAGGGAATGACCTTATTGCGCAATACCCATTCTTTTCTATCCATGACTCACATCGGTTGCTCAATATATGTCACTTTGTCGTCCACCTTGATCTAAACATAACTTAACACGGGCATTGGATCTGGTTCATACTTCCTTGACATGGACACGTGAAACACATTATGAACCCAGGCAAGATTGGGTGGCAATGCCAAACGGTAGGCTAGATTCCCTATTCGTTCTAGAATTTCAAATGGTCCAATGAATCTTGGGCTTAGCTTTCCTTTCTTACCAAGACAAGATATTTCTCTCATTGGCAACATCTTAAGGAACACATGGTCGCCTGCTTGGAACTCTAAAGGTCTCCGTCGTTTGTCCGCATAGCTTTTCTAGCGGCTTTGGGTTGTTTTTAACCTTTTCCAGATGATCTAGACCGCATGCACGGATTGTTGCACCAGTTCGGGGCCTGTAATTTTCCTTTCCTTGACTTCATCCCAATAAATGGGCATTCTATGGGCATGTCTATACAACACATCAAATGGTGTCATTATGATGCTTTGTGGATAGCTATTGTTGTATGCAAACTTGATGAGATATAGTTGATCTTCCCATCCTCCTTTGAAATCCACGACACAAGCTCATAGCATGTCCTCAAGGGTTTGAATAGTCCTTTCAGATTGACTGTTCGTTTGTGGATGATAAGCTATGCTAAACTATAGCTTCATTCTCATAGTAGTTTGCAAGCTTTTCCAAAATGTAGCTATGAACTTGGGATCCCGATTAGAAGTCATCATCACAAGAACCCCATGCAATCGAATTATCTATCTCACGAGGAGGACTGGCTATGCAAGTGAAGTATCTACCCAAGTAGGAATCGCTGAGGAAAGCTCCTAGGAGAGAGTAGAGATACATAGCTCCATCCCACTTGCTGAACGTGTTGGCAGCCTCCTCGTTCGTTTGCCTCAGTACCAGCTTTGAGAACAGCACCGGGTTTACTTCCACTCCAGTAAACACTAGCGTCACAAGGCATTAATTCACTATTAATCACACCTACGGTTAGGGCATGAAGAATACCACTAAGTAAGCAAAATAAAAAATGTTCAGTTGGGCTCCTGCGTTCCCTCTTGTAAAAACCGAAGTCGAGATTGCCACCTATGTTAAATTGTGAATATAGGGGCATATATCATCCTGGCATACTCAACAGTTTGCTACTATTTGCCGTTGAGTCATTGAATTTTATTTCTAGTTTCCCAATATACTAAAGTTTCATTTTTTGTCATTTGTGACGCCTTCTAGATGATAGTACAGGAAATATTTGGATTGTTTGTTTGTTGAATGGAATCGGATAAACCGAATGCTGAAATGGAAAGATGTTTGAAGCAAGCACTTTGGCGATGACATTACCTAATACCATCGCCCCGCATCTCTAGCCATTGACCCTCCCTTTAGTGCTGGCTTCCCACGCCTACTGAGCAAGCCGTGCTTTGCGCTTGCATTTGCCTCTTCTTCCTACATTTGCTTGGCTCTCGCGATCACCTATATACGTAATAAGCAATTTCAAGGTTCTGGTGAGGTTTTAAACTTGGTAAACTCATTGAAGTATCCATACCTATCAAGTCCGCCAACTTCGTTCATTTTCCATCTGCAAAGAGTCTTTTCAAGGAGGGAAGTTGCCAAAAAATGAAGAACTATAACTCCACATGAGCGCAAAGTATGTACCTCAAACTCAAGGTCGCCATCCACGGAGGAGGATGTCTCCCTTGAACCCTATCTTGTATCCATGTCCTTCTATTCAGTGAGGAAGAGATAGAAAGGAAAGAGCGATATATAGAGAGAGAGAGGGTCCTGCCCGATGATCTTGCAAATTCACTGGCTCCTAGACACTGGATTTATGTAAAGCCCTCCCCAAATTTCTTCTTCTTATAATCAATGTTGTAGTTCAAGGATTTTCCATTGGCCTTTTATCCATTTAGAGATGATTATGTTCCTATGCTCGAAAGTCACCGCGATGATATTGACTTGTCGGTTCAAAGTTATGGTAATCCCACTCGTATTTTAGCTTGATCTGGTCGTTTGAAAGGCACGTGTATGCTTTTTAATCAATCCTAGGTGATGATGCCATAAGAACACACTTGTTGAAGATTTTTTTTCAGAAGTATGGTTCATTGAGAGGCAAACGTTGCATGTTCTTTGATTCATTCATCTCTCTCTCCTATTGGGAATCATATTAAATGAACATGAAAAGTTCAACAAATCCTTGCCACATACGCAAGTTCTAACATTTACTGGTGTTCTCAATTTCTAGGATTTGTTGTGTGTGTGTGTGTTTTTTTTTTTTTTCGGATCGATTGTAGCAAGACTGACCGGTTGAATTGCTTTCAAGAAAAGTGGACGTGAACCCATGCATTGGATGAACCACTAAAGATCCTACCATTGAAAGATCGATGATAAGGAAGATATTAAAAAGAGTGTCTCTAGATACTTGGGGTGCGCATAACAACGTTTCTATTCCGAGGAATTATTTCTTTTCAGAAATAATTTTTTTATATTTCTACTCTAAGAACAATTTTTGAGTAAAATAAAGTGTTTGGCAATTATATAAAATTTCTATTCTTGGAATAGAAAAAGAACATAAATGCATTTGGTAAAAATTTATAAATTTTTATATTTATTTGTTTTTCCTCTTACTCACGGACCACCAACTGCAACCGCCGCCCGTCATTTGCACAATCGTCACATGGCTATTGCACGATCGTCGCATGACCGTTGCATGACCGTCGCATGATCGCCGCACAACCACCTACCGTTGCCGCCAATCGCCACTGCAGATTGCCACCCACCGGCCGCGGGAGGGGGTGGCGGTCAATGGGCTGTGTGCGGCGGTCGCAAAGTGATGGTCGACGGTTGTATAGCGGTAGGTGGCGGTTGTGCGACGATCATGTGATGGTTGGTAACGGTTGGTGATGACGGGTTACCGGCGGATGGTGGCGATCGTCGGGCTGGTGGGTTGTGAACGGCGGTTGGTGGGCTACGGGCGGCGACAACCATTCTACCGGCGGTGGTTGCGGGCGACGGGAGGTGGTGAACGGTTGGCAAGCGGTCGGCGGTGGCTGTGGGCGACAGGAGGTGGTGAACGGTTGGCAGGCGGTCGGCGATAGCTGCAACAAAGAAGAAAAACAAAGAGAAATAGAAAAAAAAAAAAACAACTTATTTTAGAAATTGTTCTTGGGAACAAGAAGCTTTTTTTTTTTTTTTTTGTTTCTTGTTTCTGTTCAAAATCTATTCCCTATCCACTTTTCTATTTCGGGGAATAGAAAAATAAGTTGGCGTTACCAAACAGATTTTTTTTTTTTGTTCTGAAGAACAAAAGAACAGAAATCGGGAGAAATAGAAACGTTACCATGTAGGCCCTTTTTTGTTAACTGAATAATTCACCTGTTTTCAAAACATCTTACAGAGCATTTGTCTTTGCATGTAATTACTAGTATGCCGGAGGTACTAGTTAATTTAGGGTATGAACTTTTCTATAGTACTGAGAATTTTGATAAATTTGAAGTTACTCGTATTATCTAAAAAATTATATACATACGAAGATTCATTATGATCCGTGAATCCGTATTGTTATTGGTTGAATTGGGGGGAAGCATCGTTGATACAGGCAGCTAGCAATCCTAACGTGACATGACCACACAACTCCATAGATTCAAAGACCCGAATTCAATATGACATGAGGATTACAAGCAACTGATGACAGTTTAGTTAGGTAGAGAAAATAATATAAGATTGGAGCAAGGAGAAACTTATTGGGGAATGTGCTTGCTTTTTTTTTTTTTTTATAACCAGAGAAATTCTGCAGATGATCAACGGAGCGCTATCCCCGAGCGGGTTGCGGTGGGTGGTGGGATGTGCTGGCTTTTGCATCTCATAAATCACAAAATCCAAAGCTTTGGACAAATTTTTTTTCATGATACTAATTACCAAATCGGATTTTACTATCCTATCTAGGCCTTACGAGAGATAACAAAATGCTCCCTTAAGAAATTTCTTAGCTGGCCAAAGATGTTAGATTTTTCCTTTTTGCTTAATTTAAATCTAACCACCGATGTCCTTTGATTTTTATCTTAAATTACTCAAAACTTTTGCAATATATAATTATCGACACTTTGCATGTAATTTATCTTATAATTTATTAAGACGTGAATAATATTCACATTGCGATGGGGAAAATCTTCTTTCTCGAAGAAGTGAAATTATTTGGCTCATATTCTTGAGTGAGTCTATGGTTTGGTCGTGGGAGAACGTGCCTTCACAGATTTTCACAAATTGGATCGAAGAGGCAAAACATCACAGTCGGTTTTCGGCACAAATATGGGTACTATAGTTTCCGACTCGTTCATTTTACATTGAAAAAGTTAATAAATGCATGCTACCTTAAATATTTGTTAATAAAATTTAGATATATGTTTTCCCCATAACACAATTAACATAAAATGCATAATAATTATTTTCTCAAGTTGAAGAATATTAAATGCGTAGAAATTTAATTTTCAAACAAATGCATGTATAATGAAGAAAATATATATATAAAAAATGAAAGAAAAAATTACATGAATGATTCATAAACTTTGTCTTAATATGTAATTTAGTTCTTGAACTTCTAATTTCTTAAGTATGATATTTGAATACTCTTGAACTTTTGATAAAATTTCAATTTAATTCTGAATTTTATAACCCTTGATTAGAAAGGTTTGAAAAAAAATTCGTTTCGCCAATCATTTGATTTTGGACTTTAAAAGAATATATTTTTATTTAAAATAAATTTGAAAAATAAATCTTGGCATAAAATTTTTAATTTCTCAATTTTTAAAATATAAATTGAAAAAAGAATTTAAGAACCTATAAATTAATTTGAGATTTAAAATTTTTTTTATGATGTTCATAAGCTTTCGAGAAATTTCAATTTAATTGATAATTATTATAACCCCTCATTTAATCTAGTTTTTAGATTGTCTAAATTAGGATCAACATGAAAAGTTTAAAAATTAAATTACACGTTGAGTTAAAATTTATATATTATATTAAATAAATTAAAAGTTTATGAATCGTATTATATATAATGACCTACGTTTGTATTATTTTTCCAAAATGAAATGATGGGAAAGTTGAAATGGAGGCTTTGGAGCGGATGAAGTTTGAGTTCAGTTTTCAGTGAATGCTGGCCTCTCTCTCTCTCTAATGGTGTCCTCGTCGCTGTTTTCCCTCTCCGCAACGCTTGCTCGCCTTCACTTCGTCCCGAAGCTCTCGCTTCCGCCGGCGCTGGGCTCGGTCCGGAGACCGGCCCGCCGCCATCCGCGGCCGGCGCGGCTCTCCTCGTCGTCGTCGTGGCGGCCGCCGCCGCCTTCCGGTCGGACTCCGGCTCCTCGGTTTCGCGCGGAGGGAGGGCGAGCGCGGGCGGCGATGATCTGGTCGTCCTCGGCATCGAGACGAGCTGCGACGACACCGCGGCCGCCGTCGTGAGCTCTCTCTCTCTCTCTCTCTCTCTACACATTTGATGGCTCGAAGTGGAGGCAGGGGGAGGGGGTCAGTTTTCTGATCGTTTTTTTTTTTTTTTTTTTGGCGTTCAGGTGAGAGGCGATGGGAGAATTTTGAGTCAAGTCGTGTCGTCTCAGGTACGTGGCTTCGTTTCGGTAATTCTGATGTCTGTGGTGTAAATTCCTTATTTTTTGGTGTTATTCTGTTGGTTTGGGCTGGTTTTGTACTCGTGTTTTGGGCGCCGTTGGCTTATCTCCCTCTTTGCTCTTCGGGTTTAAGTTCGGGCAGATCATTAGGGTGAACTAGGGAGTGTAGCAATGGGAAAAGCGCGGTTGCCCTGTGTGCCTTATAATGACAGTTTATCAGCTGAATGTCTGGTCCATGGATTTATACAGATGTCCAATCATCAATGAAGAATTGCAGAATTGCTTTAGATACCCCAAAGGTGCGAAAAATCGGATTTTTTTTTTTTTTTTTTTGGTTGTTTTTTGGGGGGGGGGGGGGAGGGGGACAGAGGCACAGAAACATTTGGGACTTGGTTTCAAGTCATTACAGTTAATGAAATTTTGACAGGGAATTCCAAATAAATTATATCCCTTAATTGAATAATTAATGGAAGAGCTTATTAATTTGCATCTTAGTCATTGAAAAAGCAAGTTTTTCATTTTCTTTTTCTGTCTCATGTGCCTTTGTGGGTTGGAAATTAGGTTATCTTATTCGCAATCCAAATGTAGGTTTTCTTTTGGATTTGGCAAGTAGAGCAGTGATCCATTGCATGATGGCCAGTGCTGCTGCTTTTAAGATAACTGGTTGTTCAGCCAGTCTTCTACTGTTTACCTTATGTATGATGAAACCTTTCTTGATTTGGGGAGTATCAGTCTCGTGTAGTGCCAATTCTTCTATGAATTTATGTTTTCTCATGTGGATGAGTTCCTTCTCCTATTAATAAATTGCTCCATATGTGCCTGAAGTTTGGCAGGAGGATCGTTTTATATATGTTGCAAGCATTTACCTAAATTCATACTTTCATATGTCAAGGCAGATCTGCTCGTTTTATATGGAGGTGTTGCTCCCAAAATGGCGGAAGCTGCTCATGCTGAAGCTATTGATCCGGTAACTTTTTCTCATTTTGGTCTTTCTTTAACGTTATTAGCATCAGAGCAATTGTCTATTGTCTGTTTTTTGCATTATTTATTGCTTCCTTCTTTATAACTGTTTTAAGAGCTCCCATCAGTTTTTTGGCCATCCCTTTCTCCTACTGATGAGCCAACATGGTCTTATGGGCATCATATGCATTGGCAACTTCTTTTCATGTTTAAAGTTCTGTTACTTTAATGCAGGTTGTTGATAAAGCACTGAGTGAGGCTAATCTGACAGCCAGAGATTTATCTGCAGTTGCTGTTACTATTGGTCCTGGTTTAAGCCTTTGCCTTCGCGGTAATTTGACATTTTGATTGTTAATCATTTACTTCTACTCCATGAAGCAGGGTATCTAGTTCACTGTAGGGTTATGTAGTCCATATCTGTTAACGAGAAGCCAAGGATAATTCTGTCTAGTCTGCCCTCTCTTTTCTTTGTCTCTTTCCATGAATCTTGGAGTGGGTTGAATTTGAAAGTGTCTGCTGGTCACATTACTTTGAAACCTAAAGTGGGTCTCTGGCCAAAATTGTCTGAAGTAGAGTGTTAACTACTTGGCTAAGTTTTGACTGTGGAACTGAAAGTCCCTTGGGTGAGTATGATGTCATTTTTCAAGAAGACATGGTGTGCTGATGCAGACCAGCTTGAGCCTGTGCTTTTGATGGTTAAATTAAATAGTTATGTTTTGCTTTTTTTTGCATGCACTGGTCTGCAAGCATAAATAGTGGCAGCTTTATGAAATGTGCTGAGGAGTTTTTGCTGTTATATTTTGATGGATTGCCTGGAAATAATTTGTAGTTCACGTTGGTTTTTGGTAAAGGATATTATATTTTCTCACAATGAAATCTGAATCATGCATTCCTGTTTAATGCATCATATTAAGTGGTATATTGCTACATGCCCTTTTCTTCTTCTTCTTTTTGTGGTGCAGTTGGCGTGCGAAAAGCTCGAAGTATTGCTGGGCTCTTCAGCAAGCCTATTGTTGGTGTCCACCACATGGAGGCCCATGCTTTAGTTGCAAGGTAAAAAAAGAAGAGGTAACTGTTTATACTAAGTTAGTTGGCAGAAACATGCATATTAGACATTTTGAAGGAAAAGTCAAATATTTTCTCTTTTTCGAAGTCCACTGAATTAGTGACAGCATGCACACAGGACGACTTGAATGTTTTCGCTTATCTGCTTTGGGGTTATGATGTTTCTTTTATTCAAATGCAATCAAATAAATTAAGGAGGATGTGCTTAGCTATAATTAATATACTTCCATCCTGCTGCAGGTTAGTCCAACAAGATTTGCAATTTCCTTTCTTGGCCCTTCTCATTTCTGGTAAACATCTTATACTTTTAGTAATATGCTTGGCATGGTACTCTTGCTTTCACTACATTTGGGAGTGAGAAAAGCACTCTTGAATTGCTTCATTGAGATTAGAAGAAAGCATGTCCCTCAAACTGTGATGTAGACATCTTAAATGGATGATTTACTTGCACCACATATGAATTTATATTTTCTGAATGCATATTTGATTAATATTTTATCTCATTCCCAGTTTCTCTTTCTGCAAAGCTGTGATTGTGAGACCTTTTGTCTTTCTACCAAAAAATGTATAGTCTACATGGGAGATTTGTGTTGCAGCCTAAATATCTCAGCACTCAACCTTTTTTCTAATTGCTGGCATTGGTGGTTCGCCAGGAGTTTATCATAACTGCAAATGCTCAAGTTCATTGACGCTTTCTTAGTTCCAAATTTTATTTTATTTATTCAATAGATTACAACATAAAACTTTATGTATCAACTTATCGGTGTACAGATGGAAAATTTGTAGCGTGTTTCATATTTAAATCTTTTCCTGAGTTTTAACTAAAAATCTCAAACTTTAGGAAGGAATCAGATCATATCAGATGAACGAATCAAACATATCAAACCATATCGGTTTGGTTTAGTCATGCTTGTTTTGCGCTGAACTTATATTTTCTATTTCCTATTGTGTTTGTCTGTTGTGTTGGTGTTGTACTGTCTTGTAAAATTATCCAACTTTGAATTATGGACGTTTGTGTTTATTTAGTCTTTCTCTATGCTGTGTGGCGTTTGTACCTAAATCTGTTAGAATGTATTCCATAAAATACAATAGACACATCAGAAACCAATCACTCATTAGATATGTGAGGAAACCAACCTCTTCTTTGGTGCTTTAACTGAAAGTTCTTTTGTGTTTTAACTGGTCACCTGCATAAGCCCTTGTTCCAAGCTAAGATGGTTGGAGCGATTTTGTTGGAGGAAACAGTGGAAGTATGCATCTTTTTGGTGATACCATCTCTGTATAGTCCAGTGATATGTGGGTTCTTTTTGTCCTTTCAGAAAAGAACTGATGTTTTATTGGTGCTTCAATATGAGTACAAGATTGAATATGGTTATGTCACTTAACGTTGGAGTTCAGCTACAGTCGATCATGGCTGGACCAGAACAATCCAAAAATGAGATTGTAAAGGTTCAATCGCTTGTATAAATTTTTATTCAAATTTTGACTACTCAATTAAGTATGACTACTCAACTCGTAACACTGTCTAGCACAGCATAAAATTAAGTTTTAGCTCTGATTGTCTCTTGACTTCCTGTTATTTGTCTCAAGCATATAGTTCATGACTGAGTTAAATTTGACTTCTAATGCATTCGCTTCTATTAGCGCTAACTTTAAAGAGGACAATTGCGACTATGGTTTGTTCTTTCTATGTTATGTAGGTGGACACAATCTACTTATCCTTGCTCAGAGTCTTGGTCAATATGTGCAACTTGGCACCACAATAGATGATGCAATAGGCGAGGCATATGATAAGACAGCAAAGTGGCTAGGTCTGGATATGAGGAGGAGTGGTGGTCCAGCTATAGAGCAGCTTGCCCTGGAGGGTGATGCAGAATCAGTCAAATTCTCAGTTAATATAATTTGAGCTGCTGTGTCTTCTTAGGATTTTCCTGCAATAGGGCTTCCATATACTCAATCCCTTTTTTGTCTAATTTCTATCCAGCTTTTCTTTAATCTTACCTTGCTGCTACCATTGTAGACGCCGATGAAGCAGCATAAAGATTGCAATTTCTCCTATGCTGGCTTGAAAACCCAAGTGAGGCTGGCAATAGAATCCAGAAAAATGTAAGTAGAACAGGTGTAAGTCTATAATCCAGTATTTGCTATTCCATTATGGGGTAAATAAGCTTGAAGTGCTGGATATGTGCATTTTTCACTACTGATATTGTGTCAAAATGTGAACATGATCTACTAAAGATTGATGGTCAGGAGAATGATGACCAGCTGTTGTAGATTTTAGACGACTTGAATTATTGGGATTCAGGCCTGCATGTCTGGCCTTCCTTCTTATATCAAATTTAATGAACTTAGTGGTCAAGTCAGCTAAGTTTAAAAAACTTTGTTAGCACTTTTCTTATTTCTTCTGAATTATTTTTAATGAGTCGAAATGAAGAGACTGTATATCCATGAAAAAGATGTACTCTGAGAGTGGTTTTAACATGATCATTCCTGTTATTCCTTCTTCCTACATGTTGGGCATTTTACAAAAACTTTGGAATGAATGAGGACCAATGGGTAATTTACTAGCTTGATGCATTATGTATGGATGGAACAGCTGATTAGAGTAGTTGCGCTCGCATGTGTGTCAAGTTTTGCTTATCTTTGGAAGTAACAGAAGGAAAAAGCTATGGAGAATTGATACTTCTGATAAAGTTCCTCTGACTGTACATCATGGAGTTGAAACAGATGATGCTAGTGTACTTAATTGTTAAAGACTTCTGAAAGCAGTTCAAATGATGTCGACAACGTGTGTCCGTATGTCTTTTTGCTTGATAAAAGTTATTTCAGTTAACCTACTAGTTTTTTGGATGAAGCAATGGGAACTTTGTAACTCTTTGTGTTACTCTTATGCAGAAATGCTCAAATTCCTATTTCTTCAGCAACTACTCAAGATAGAAGTGACCGAGCAGACATTGCTGCCTCTTTTCAGGTGACTAAAAATCTGCGAGCTGCAGGGTGTTAGTTAAGCAGACAATATCCCATGTATGCTTCAAATTATTTGGAACTTGATTCATGATTGTTACAAGCAGAGAGTTGCAGTTTTACACTTAGAGGAGAGGTGTGAACGTGCAATTGACTGGGCAATGGAAATGGAGCCTTCATTGAAGTATCTGGTGACATTACTAACTTAACATTTTATTACCTGCCTCCTCAGAGTATTGACATAAGCTTTCTGGCATTTTTTGTTTGATACATGATGTCCTTATATGCTTTGTGTAGGTTGTTTCGGGAGGGGTGGCATCGAATAAGTATGTCAGGTCTCGGCTTGATCAGGTAGTGAAGAGAAAGAGCCTGGAACTTGTGTGTCCTCCGGCTAGCCTTTGCACTGACAATGGTAAGTCATACATTCGGGTTATTAAGCTGCTGTTCAATGACATTCTTCATCTGGCAAGAACAGTTAGTGCATCATGAAACTTGGAGTCTATGATTCTAGGGATCTCTCTGAATGTAACAATTCAAGGGAAAGGGCTGGGAAAAAAATTAATCAAAAGGCTTTGGTCTCTGATATCTCTTGAAAACCAAGGCCACAATTTGGAAAAATGTTCAACTATAGAGTGCATTTGTTAATTTGCATTATGGTAACATGAGTTGTCTGTTCTTTGTTTGCATGTGTATGGAGAGTCTAGCCTCCCTTTTGGGTTTCTGTTAAGTCACAACTTGTGCATGTGTATGTGTGTCTTCTTTTGATAATGTATATTTGGTTAGATTTTGCTTATAGCATGGGTTCATTAAATCTTATGGACTTAATCCAAAGAAGCAAGAACAAAAAAAGTTGATCTAGAAGTTGTAAACCAGTTGAAATTGCTCTGTAGACATAGTTGGCACTGTCATATATTCATTAGGTTGGTACATAGCCTCTAGCAGGGGGCTCAAGACATTTATCTTATCTGACCAGGTGTGATGATAGCTTGGACTGGCATTGAGCACTTCCGGATGGGTAGATTTGATCCTCCACCACTGGCAGATGAGCCTGAAGATGCTATGGTTAGTTCAATTATCATGTCCTCTGTTTTCACTAAGTACGACTCTTTCTAGCCTGCTGGAGCATGGACTGGAAACCATGAACCACGATAGAATTTACCTGGGTGGCTTAGACAGATTTCAAAATTTATTAATGTTTTGGCCAATTATCTCCACAAGAGTTCAACATATTTGGTGAACTCTTTGCCCCAGATTTGCAGTACGTGTTCCTTAAACCGTCAGATGGATTGTGAGAAGACTTAGATTACATTAGACTTAGTGGCAGAAACTGCAAATAGTTAATGTCTCTCCGTTAAATGTGTATAAAGAACTTAATCCAAGTCAAATGGAGGTCAAAATTCATGCGTCATATTTCGAGAAATTTAATGAGATCACGATAGTGATAAAATGTGCTTTTTTTGTCGCTTTCTGTGTCGGAAGACTTCTGATTCACAACAACAAATGAGAGAGGACTTGCACTTGAAGAACAATTTGGTCAATGGATAATTCCATGATGATGTCTGCGTCTTGTGTATTCAAAAGATTGACAATCAGATTGTGGAAATTTATGCTTTACAGGAAAATTGACTTTGCAAAAGCACCTTCTAAATTTTCTCAATCACATTAAATGTAGTTTAGTCTCTCATTTTCCTTTTAATAAATAATATATAGTAGGCTTGGTGGTTATGTTTGCCTATACTTGATTTTACATAATCAAGTGCAATATGAATAGTAGAATGTTATTGATGAGTTAGAACAGTGGATAGGTTGAGGCCCTTTGGTGCATGCTGGGTTGCTTGGGTTAAGAGGAACTTGGGCTTGCAAAAAAATAATTTGAAAGATGGATATATTGTGTTAAAGGGTCACTCATATTTTTTCAGTCGATTAAGATAATGCTGAACAGGTCATGTGGGGCTTCTAAGAGATGGTTCTTAGATCTGGAAAATTCACATTTGTCACCTTTTTTGGTTATAAACATTTATCGCATTTGTTATTTTGTATGTGGAAGATCTGAAGAATTGGAGGATGATGAACTGATGTATCCTCTGTAGCAGACTTGATCTGCTTTACTTTTTTGAATAAAATTTCCTTGTTTGCCCAGCCAAAGAAAAGTTATTTCTTATTTGTGTGTCTGCATGTCCATGTTCTATTTCCTCTACATTCCATCACTGTGGAATCAGGTTGTGTTGCTTCATTTCTATGCATTTCAGATTATATGCCCCCGAATGTTGTAAACCATCCCCATACCACATATAGATGCAGCGGTCCCTTGAAGTCGCAGCCTAAGAAAAATCTGATATTTTGTTGGTTTGTGTGACAGTATGATTTGCGACCACGGTGGCCATTGGGGGAGGAACATGTTAAAGGAAGAAGTGAGGCTCGTTCTTTGAGAACGGCTCGGATGCATCCGTCGCTAACATCAATTATCCAAGAATCGCTGCAGAAGCAGTCCTGACTTGTATCACCTATGATCAATTCGACATAGTCAGGAGGTCAGTCTTGGAATTACGGCGGTGGAGCTGCTGCCCGATGTCCATTGTTTTGGCAAAAGCATGAATTGATATTAATTATAGGCCGTCGGAAGAGAACTTTGTGTAGATGGTGAGAAATTACTTGTTTTCATTTACTTGTAGCTGCTTTCATCGGTTGGTTGTCATTCTTTGAAGGGAACTTAACTAGTGTAAAGTTTATTGCATCAAATGAAACCCGATGCGAGTTCAATTCACAAGGTGACTATGTTCCATTCTTTCTCTCGGTACGTGAATTAAGATTTTTGCTGCAATCATATGTTTAGTCAGGATGTCAAAAACCGAATTGAAAATCAAACCAAATCAAACCAAAAAGTTAGGTTTTCTCATTTTGGTTCTCATTAAAAATCAAAACTTTTTTAATAGCTTCAGGTTTTATTAGTTCGGTTAACCAAGCCAAGCTGATAAAATTTCAAATTTTTCCTTTTATTTTTATTTTAAATTCTCTTTTTATTTCTCTTTTTATTTTATTTCCTTTTCTTTCTCTTTCTTTTTCTTTCTTTTCTGAGGTCGAGCCTTGTCAGCCTATGGCTCTTTGAAGGTTGTCGCGAGATGTCAATGAGGCTTGACCTCGTCGAAATTTGGTGAGCTTGAGTCTCGTTAGTTTTTGGCGAGGCTCCAGCTCGCCTTTGGCCGGTTAGCCACATTGGCCATCGACGTGGCTGGCAATTGACCAATGAAAAAGAAAGAAAAAAAATGAAAAAAAAAAATTGACTTTTCTAAATAAAAAAATTCTTAAAAAGGGGTGCATGTAAGAAAAAACAAAAATAAAAGTAAAAATCGAAAAACTAAATGGAATCGAATTGAATTGGGATTTCAGTTTGGTTTAATAAATTTCCTTATTGGTTATATTCGGTTTGCTTTTTCAAAATAATCGAATTGAACCGAATCATTTATACAAAATAAATAAAAAAATCAAATTGAATTGAAGTGCATTAGCTACGTGGAGAAGACAACCGAAACTTTAGGGCGCGCATTCTAAACAATTACATTGGAAATAGTTTACGGGGATTTTTACATTTACATTTACAGAAGAGTTTCTAAGCGAAAATACCAGTTGATAACTATTAATAAAATTTTACATTAAAAATAGAAATTCGTTTGATAACGACACAAAATTTCTTCTTTCTACAGACGGCGGCGGCGACGGCCAGGATGACCTTTAATATAAAAAATAAAAATAAAAATGATTTAGTAACAAAAAAATAATGAATAAAATAAAATAAAATAAATCATAAAAAAATAAAATAAAAATATCATTTTATTTTAAAATTAAAATATAAAAATAAATTTATTTTATTTATTCTATTTTATTTTATTTTACGAATAAATTTATTTTATATGAATAAAAATAAAAAATAAAAATAATTTTATTTGGCAAAACACTCAAGGCAAATAAAAATAATTTATTTTTATTTATCATAAATAAATTATTTTAAATAAATATAATAAATTTATTTTATTTATTCTATTTTATTTTATTTTATGAATAAATTTATTTTAAAATGAATAAAAAAAATTATTTGGCAAAACACTCGAGGCAAATAAAAATTTATTATTTTATAATAAATAAATTATTTTAAATAAATTTATTTTATTTATTCTATTTTATTTTATTTTACAAATAAATTTATTTTAAAATGAATAAAAATAAAAAATAAAAATAATTTTATTTGGCAAAACACTCAAGGCAAATAAAAAATAATTTTACTTTTAATAAAAATATTTATTTATTTATCATAAATAAATTTAATAAATTTATTTTTAGTAAACTAAAAATAAAATGATAAATAAAAATAATTTATTTATTTTAATAAATTTATTTTTATTTTTAAATGAATATATTTATTTTTATTTTGGGCAGAGAAGAGGCGTATGAGGAAGAAAATAGTGAAATTAGGGTTAGGAGAAATCGAAATTGATTTCTCCTCCATTTATTTACGGAATAGAAATCTATTAGGAAATAGAAAATTTGATAAACGTTATCAAACGAGTTTGTTAGAAATTGGTGGAAAAATCATTTTCACAGAACGAGGAAATTATTTTATCATGCACCCCCTTAGTCGCCTTGGATCGGGAGTGCAATAACTCAAGTTCGGTTCGGGCTTGGCATGACTGGATAAGATCGCGGAGATCTCAGCCTCAGTCTAGTGCAAGAGAGTCGGTTGAATCTGTATTGTAAAGTTAGGTCGCGTTCTCCTCTCTTTTCTTTTCCCCAAAAATTGGAGACACGAAAATTTTTTACATTTTGCATTCGATATCCCAATGACGAAACTTGAAACTGATTGTTTGTACACGTAAAACGTTTCGGGCCTGATGGGATGGCGGGCTTAAACGAGTTAATAAATAATAAGTAAATTTGAGTTTGACCATGTTCGAAGATCCGTTGTAGTCTAGTTGGTTAGGATACTCGGCTCTCACCCGAGAGACCCGGGTTCAAGTCCCGGCAACGGAATTTCCCCTTTTTCTCCTCCTTTTTTTTTTTTTTAAAATTTTCTGTTCGACATTATTTTTAAATATTTTTTCCCCCAAAAATATTTTTCTACTTTCGCTCGTCTTCTTCGTCGTTTACATTCCCTCCCTCCCTCTCTACCGCGAAGCTTTGTCCCTAGAATCATCTACTACTACCACCATCTCTCTCTCTCTCATGGCGACGGCGGTTGAATCGGCGGCGAAGGAAGAAGATCCAGTCGCTCCGCCCATCAACGACGGCGGCGGCGGCGAGGATGACGACGAGCACGACTCCAAGGAGCGGGTGCTCCAGAAGTACTTCCTCCAGGAATGGCAGCTCGTCAAGTCCCTCCTCGACGGCATCGTCTCCCACGGCCGCGTCCCCGATTCCTCCTCCGTCCACAGGATCCGATCCATCGTAACTCCTCTCCCCCTCTTCTCTGCGCTCTCTCCTGTCCGTGCTAGCTCCAGCTGCCGCGCGTCGGTGTGTGGAGCGTTCTCTTTGCGGTTCCGATTCGCACTTCGGTTCGATGGAATGCTCGCTCGTTCTCGCGTTTTGAATTTCGCTGATTGGGAAGCGGAAGAAGAGGACGGGACTGATCTGAAATGGAGACGGGCGAGGGAGGATGTTTTACTGTAGTTCGAGTCTCGAGAGCGAATGCTGGCGTGAGATTTGCTTAGTGAATGGTTGGGGAGTCTGTACCGCACTGCGTTTCCTTAAAAGTCTGAATGGGTCTCCACTGTTGTCGAGCTTGTTCCGCTTCTCGTGCGCTTCAATGGGTGCATTCTTTGTTCGTTGGTTATGCTATTTTGGAGAAGAAAAAAAATGTGACCTTTTGGGTGCATGAAAATGGAGTGACCTCGTCAAGAAAGTTTTTTTTTCTCTCTTTACCGTGGTTTTGTGGTCGTGGGAGTTGGGACTTCTGATCATGCGGCGAGCAAAATTAGTCTGATAGAAGGGTGATGCTGTCGACATTTCTTTCGAGCATTTTTATGATGTTCTTTTGCACCCTAGAATTATCTGAAAGATCTGGTTGTCACCTACTTATGTTTGATCTTCTGGCAGTGCACATAAGTCAAAGGTTTCTTGAAATATTAGATCATCATAGTCTAATAAGTTGCTCCTTCTGGCTGGTCTCTTAGTGGAGCATAAAGAAAATAACTAGGGAAGGTACGTGTGCAGATGTATGAGAACCTCTACTATGTTTTTGCTGTACCTTGAAACAGTACCTTTCTGCCTCTAACATGCGTGACTGCTCAAGCTTTCGACTTCTCTAGTTTTTTTTATACAATGGATATTTAGTAATCTGGTTTTGGTGTTCAAGTACAGGCTTTTGCATTTTTCACTGCATATCTACTTAGGAATGCCTTGTTGGAAGGATATGTTCTGAAATATGGTAAATTTTAATCTTGTGCTTGCAGATGGACAAGTATCAAGAACAGGGTCAGCTTATAGAACCTTATTTGGAGAGCATAGTTTCACCCTTGATGTTCATTATTCGCTCCAGAACAATGGAATTAGGAGCATCTGATGAAATTCTGGCTATAATCAAGCCCATATGCATAATCATATATTCCCTTGTCACTGTATGTGGTTACAAGGCTGTAATCAAGTTCTTCCCACATCAAGTTTCTGATTTGGAACTTGCAGTATCTCTTTTGGAGAAGTGCCATGACACAAACTCAGTAACATCACTGCGACACGAAAGTACTGGTGAAATGGAAGCAAAATGTGTGATTCTTTTGTGGCTTTCTATTCTTGTTTTGGTT
Organism: Eucalyptus decipiens; assembly: GCA_014182575.1. Taxonomy (NCBI): domain Eukaryota; kingdom Viridiplantae; phylum Streptophyta; class Magnoliopsida; order Myrtales; family Myrtaceae; genus Eucalyptus; species Eucalyptus decipiens. The sequence continues at coordinate 18,491,567 of CM024613.1, forward strand.
CCCTTCGATATTGCTTCTGTTGACTCAAGTATTGCCTCCAATAATGAGATGGGAGAACTTGAGCCTGCCCCTTTGGTATCAAGAGTACTGGGGTTCTGTAAGGACTACCTTTCAAGTGCTGGTCCCATGCGAACCATATCTGGATTGCTGCTATCAAGACTTCTAACACGTCCAGACATGCCAAAAGCATTTATCAGGTTGCTCTCTTCGTGGTAATTCTGTTATGTTGCTGAATCAGGAATAGAGGGCTCCAAAATTCCTCTGCTTCCAAAGTGATTTTTTCTTTTCCTTTTTTTCCCTATTGTTCTTTTGCAAAGTATTTTGGAAGGGGAATTGCTTGAGAAAGTCTCTTCCAAGGTACTTCCATTTGAAATTGTCTCAATGTTCATTGAATTGTCCAACTTCAATTTTTAATGTACCTTGTCTCAAAGATATCTCCTTTGTTCTATTTTGTTTTATTTTTTGTCTGTCAGTTTACATGCCCCTGCTTATTTTCTTTCCATCTTCACCTTCAGATTTATTGACTGGACACATGAAGTTCTCTCTTCCAGTAAAGATGATGTCATGAGTCACTTTCAGTTACTAGGAGTAGTGGAAGCTCTGGCAGCCCTTTTCAAGGTACTTTTGTCACATCAAGTGGACATGTTGGTTAATAAGTTTTTGACTGACAATATACTTGTACATACCTGGAGCTCTCTCTCTCTCTCTCTCTGTGGATTACCATGATGAAGTTTCTATTTATTGATATGATCCGTTCTTCCAGTTTATGGATAAATTGGTGAGATTTTTGCACATCAGCTGGTATTCTCTGACTTTTAGATACAATATCACTGACAAGGCATGACCTTTACTTATGCCATCTAGATGCTTCTCTTCCCTTTAATAATTCTCTTATTTCTTTGTTTACTTCTGTAAAGGGAAAATTGTATTGTATTATTCAATATAATACATATATATATATAAGTAATCACCAATAAAATAAGCCCTAAAGCCGTAAAGACCACTTTACTCTTTGATACCTCTAACAGACCACTTTACCCTCCTATACCTCTTACATCTTCTAATTTTCTCATGTCCCATTTTGGCCAGGCAGGTAGTCGGAATCTCTTACTTGATATAGTCGCCAGCGTGTGGAATGACATCTCAAGCTTAGGCAAATCTGGCACTGCTGCCCGGAGTCCTTTACTTCGTAAATTTTTGGTAAAATTGAGTCAGCGGATTGGCCTCACTTGCCTTCCTTATCGATTACCATCATGGCGCTATATGGTTAGTACCTGAAGGCTTTCATTTTTCTTACAAACTTATTCTTAAGATCATATACCAATTTTCTAATGTACCATTGCCATGTGTGCTTAATGTAGTGCTAATGCTAATGCAAACATTATCCAAGAGAACTGCTTCACTGATCTCAACCCAACCTTATGCTTTGTGCCATGTAATACTGGTGTTGGGTTTCTTTTGTAAAGTGCGGTCAGTAACTGTTTAGAATGAATTTCTTATTTTATGCAAAACAATCATTCAGTTGCACTGAAAATATGAGGTTATTCTCTGGTAATGTCCTTTTGTTGATAGCACTTGTAGGCATTTAGCAGAAATCTTTTGTTCTCTTTGCACTGCACTGTTCTTGTAATTTCTTATTGGAATATTAGTTGAAAATGCACAGTTGCATTGTACATTGGACATATTGGCTTGGTTTAACCTTTGCTGACATTTACTAGATCTGCTAGAGTATTTGTTCCTTTAGAATAATCCTGATTTCTAATAGGATATGCAGATTGGCAGGAGATGACAGTATAATTTTAAGTTTATGTTAGCAGATTTCTTGCTAGGTTTACAACTTAGCATCTTAGTAACTTGATCCCCATATTATTTGAATTAGGTTGATCAGGCATGCCCAGGAGTCAATTCATGGTAAGGTTGTGCATCACATAAGGGTTATTAGGTACTTTAGATAGCTGGTTCAGGTCTTTGTATTTTTCTAGTGACCTGTTCTTTGGATGACTTATTTTATGTCAGAAAACAGTGAGGTAGAGACTATGCGTTTGGTGCTATTTTCTCAATATGCTTGATGGGTTATATATAAAAAATTTGAAGTGCTTTTGTTACCCAGAGCTTTTGTGAACATTTGAATTTCTTGGTTGGATTTTCTGTGGATAACTTTGTGCTTAGTTTGAGAAAGTACACACCACACCCCCCCCCCACACCCCCCCCAAAAAAAAAGGGGTTTCATAAAGCTCTAATGTAGTCTTGAGGGTCAAATATGAATTTGTAAACTTTGTCCGAGTTAAATTTCTACATTCTTTCCATTTGGTTACACTACTTATTTAACTAGTTAATGGTGAATTTTGATGATGCTGTTTGTATTGTGGTCAAACTAAACTTTCTCATGTTTCTAGATTATGGTTACTAAAAGTAGATTTGGTGTCTTTGTCTAGGTCATCAGAATGACCAATTTTTCAAAAGCTTATCTAACAATTGATTTTCTGCCTCTTCTTATGCCTGGCAGAGTAGAACCAGGTCACTTGGGGAAAATGTCTCAAGTGCCTCCCAGAAGTTGGACCAACCTGATGCGGATTGTGCAACCTCAGGAGTTAATTCGCAGTGCATGCAGGATGATGATGTGGATGTCCCAGAAATCGTGGAAGAGATCATAGAAGTTTTGCTTTCTGGGTTGAGAGATACGGTATGTTTGATGGGCAGACTTCTATTGCACAATAACCTTTTGAATTGTCCTGCTTTGCAGTAAGATGCACAGCTGAAGAGATTAGATTTTACCTTATTACAAGGCTAATTATGAGAACCACTGTTTTGAATTTAGTTTTCCACTTGTGTTAAGGAAAGAGAATAATTTGTACTATCTACCAAAACCCTGATGAGGTTTGCATAGTAATTTGAGTAGAAAAATTTGCGAGCAAAAAAATCCAGCCACTGCTATAAATTGTGTAGCGTGCTAATCTATCAGGTATTATATTGCCGTCCAATGGGTCCATTATGGTCAATAATCCATTAGATAGTTTTAGAATATTTAAATAATAAACAATGTCTTCCTCTAACAGCTTAAGCTTTTAGAACTATTGGTAGTGATTCCACAAAATCTCACATGGTGTTAGAGCTGGAAGTCTTGAGTTCGAATCTTTCCAGGCCCCATTTGTCTCTCCATTTAAGTTTCCACATTTAGGATTAGGAAAAAAGGCCAGACTAAGCATGAGGGGGAGTGTTAGAATATTTAAATGATAAACCATGCCTTCATCTAACAGCTTAATATTTTAGAACAATTAGTGGTGGTCCCACAAAATCTCACAGATAAGTAATATGGTGGTTCCCGTGTGGCTACTAATTTCTTTTTCATGGCTTCCCAAATCATGTGGCCAACTTTTTCCTTTAGGAACATTAATTATTCTTTACAATAGCATTCATAACGCTTGGTTGTTGACTTTCACAAAACATAAAATAATCATGAATAGTTCTTAAAAGATTTAACTAACTCATCTGACCCTTTCTTTTCACTAGGTTCCTTTGAAAAGAAATACAAGGTCAGTGGTATTGCCATGTCCATACTATGTGCTGTAGGATGATAGGTCCCACATAGTGAGCCCAATCAATTGAGAATTTTAATAGAAATTCCAATGAACGCTTACTCAAAATGAGTAAATTCTTTAGGCATCACACCTGAGAGAAAAATTCCATCACACAATCCTGAAGCAAATACTTGCAGAATCCAATAATTCATCAACTTTATTGCAACGAAAAAATTATGACGATAGTTATAGAATCTTTTAAAACTCTACTCCTAAACATAATTGAGAAAAGAAACATAATATCCTGAAATAGAAACATAGTTAAATCCTAGTTGATACTAATTAACTTGAAAGAATAATCTTGATCCTTCTAGGACTCTCATGAGTTGCAAAGTCCATCTTCATTAAACTTTGTAGAAAAGTCAATATTTGAACAGATATTATATTCCATAATTGTGTTGGCTGCGTCACTGTGAAGTGTATACCACCTTGCAGACATTTATGACAGCAATACTGGATACCTTCCCTTTTCATGAATTTACTTCCTTCTGTAGTAGTGTCCCAGAGGGTACTTCTGGCATGAATTGGTCTAGTTTGATAACTGGCAGGAACTGTGGAGGTCATTGAGCCAGCACTTTGTTGTTAAACTTTATCCATCAAATTTATGATCTTTGAATTTATGGTTAACTTCTGGTTCTGCCACTGATTTACCTGTTTCTAGCATTCTGTCATTAGTGTTGGTGCTTGGAATCCCATGGTTTCAAACGTTTAGACCTTGGTCTATATGTATAATGCTGCCAAACCTATGTCAGGAATTCATTTTTTGTTGTCTATGAGCTAAGAGCCACATTGTTTTCATGGTCATCCTTCTCGAAAGTGGGCTGGGAATCACTGCCTCAACAGATATGGAACTTTGGGCTTCAAATGACCCCACCTAGACCAGAAGAAACTGATCTTGTTGATGTCTCCTCATTTCTTAGATTTGGTAGAGAGAAAAATATAAGAGTAAATTTGGAATAAGGAGTTGGATTGTATCTTAGTAGAGATAAGTTCATTCATTTCATGAGGATAACAATGGTGGTCATTTCGTAAATGGAACAGCTGCAATGTAAGACATTCTTGACCATGATTGTTAAAGGATTTGAGCCTTTGGTGCCTATCAATAGTTTTCCTTTGCATAAGAAGAATAATTATGATGCTCGGAATTTCAGACCATGAACCAGTCAAATGTTTGGGCAGTAGCAGTATATCTAATTCAGCTTCATGCAATTTGCTTCCTCTTCACTGTGTCATAATCTAAGGACATGGAAAATATAACTGATGTACAGATATTTATTGATCCAGGATACCGTTGTGCGCTGGTCTGCTGCTAAAGGTATTGGCCGCATAACTTTCCGTTTAACTTCTATGCTTGCAGAAGAGGTCCTGTCATCTGTCCTTGAGTTGTTTTCACCTGGAGAGGTATCCCATTTAGCTTCTCTCACTTTATTTTCGTTTCACTTTTTTATAATAATATTGTGAGTTTGCCATGAATTTTTCTGAGTATTCCTGTGATTTTTGTCTTTCTTCAATAGCAGCTATTTTAGTTGTGTTACTTATAAAAAGCAATTTTACTTGTTTTTACTTTGACCTGCCATGGTGTTCCAGGGAGATGGTTCCTGGCATGGAGGATGCTTAGCACTCGCTGAACTAGCAAGAAGAGGACTATTGCTGCCAAATAGTCTTCCCAAAGTAGTTCCAGTGGTTGTGAAGGTTGGGGCCCAATAAGTTCCTCTGATATAATATGATCGTAGGCCCCCAATTTTATTTCAGTATTCTTCCATTGGATTATAGTTGATGGATTCTACTATCTACTAGTTTGTCTCCGAATTTCCTTCTCTGTATATACTTAGTCAATGTCTTAGAGGCTTCTAACATAAGTAAAAATCTTCCACAATAAATAAATAAATAAAGTGGCCTTATGATTAATTTTCATGGGCAAGAAGGTCAAGTTCAGTTGCTATAGTTTTCCATTTCAGTACAATAATTGCAAGTGAAATTCATGCATTCGACTAGCTGGCTTCTATGATAAGGTCGGTTTTCTTCAAGCAATGCCGTTTCTTGCCTGTTCTATCACACTGTAGGAAAACCAATGGAATCTGTTTTATTGCAAAGACCAGAAGAAGATTAAATGATACTGTTTTTTTGCGTGTACATTGCATCACGAGAGAGTTAAGACTCCTTTGAGCTTGTATGGTTTTTTTTTAGCATAGTCATGCATTGTTTGTGGTCATGCTTCTCTTTGTTTTTTTTTTTTTTTGAGAGGGGGGCGGAGGGGGGGGATGTAACACTGGTTTTTTTGTCTTTGGTGGTGTGGCGGGGTAGGTCGGAAGCTATCTCTGCTCGCGCTCATATAGTCATCTTTTTGGACTTGTCTTCTTTAATTGGATGATTGTCTAAATGGTACTGGGACTTCCTTAAATGCTTTTACAAAGCATACAGCTGAATATCCTGGTTATAGGCGTGATTGGTTTAAATGTCGTTTCTGTGGATTGTTTATGCCTTGAGAAGAAAAGAGGGAGAGAAAAGAGAGAGGGGGGGGGGGTGTTTGAGTTGCGGACATGTTACTCCACAGATTATGCTGATTGTCATTGAAATTGCATTATAGGCTCTGCATTATGATATCCGGAGAGGTCCCCATAGTGTTGGATCTCATGTACGTGATGCTGCTGCCTATGTTTGCTGGGCTTTTGGACGTGCATATTACCATGCGGATATGAGAAACATATTGGATCAGTTGGCTCCTCATCTTTTAACAGTGGCTTGCTATGATCGAGAGGTGTGAAACACAGCAGTTCTCAGGATACTATCTACTATTCCAATTTCTCCTTATTTATTGGAAAGTTATTATGTTATGCTGTTCTATTGAGAATTTTAACATATTTTCTTAGGTGAACTGTAGGAGAGCTTCTGCAGCAGCTTTTCAAGAGAATGTAGGAAGACAAGGAAGTTACCCTCATGGCATTGACATAGTAAATACAGCAGATTATTTTTCTCTCTCATCACGGGTGAACAGTTACCTCCATGTTGCAGTTTGTATAGCACAATATGAGGGTTATCTTCATCCATTTGCAGAAGAACTGCTGAACAGCAAAATTTGTCACTGGGTAAGGATTTCTTTTTTAGGATCTGAAAACACCACAAAGTATATATGACTTTGTCCAAGATTCTGCTTCTGGTTGCTGAAGTTGGAATATTGAATTGGACTGCATCTGCCTAGTTTCTTCTGGATATTTTTGTGAAAGGCTCTAGCTTATTCAACTGAATTAAGTAGCTTGACTAGTTGTTTGCTTTACTTTTGAATATAATCTATTTTCTTTTAATCTGGCTTTTTTCTTGTATAATCTTTGGCAGCTCTTTTCTGCCTTCTAGTTTGGTATGTTATTATTTCTCTTTGACTTAGTGAATGACACCTATGCAAATATCCAAATAATGTTTTTATTAAGGTAAATGCTGTTGAATATTTCCTAGGATAATTTGTTATATTCATAGTTTCATTAGGACTTGGTGACCGAAAGGTATGAGTGAAATGTGTTTGGACCGGTCAAATGACGACTTTGCGGAAGCTGGTGGAAGGAAGAGAGTAGTTGCAGTTTATTGAGCACTTTATTCATAATAATGCGAGTAGCTTATGGTAAATGAAGCATTTTGGAGTGCTTACTCTGTTCATATTTGTTATAACATGTTTGGAGCATTCATTAGTATATTGAGTTTTGTTAGTTCTTGATTCATGCAATCGCATTTAATCAGCTTTGCTTGATTTATCTTCTCCTTCTGTAGCAAACACTAGTTAGATCTTGAATGACAGTGGTTTAAGCATATATCATCAATTTTTATGCCTATTTTTTCATTTCGCCTTTGCACGCAAATTTTGAGAAGACATGTCGGCTTAATAATTATATCTACCTACTTTTATCTTTGCTTGTATCTCTAAGAGCTCATCAGCTCCTCCCCTTTGATCTCTTCAGGATAAAAGCTTAAGGGAACTTGCTGCAGAAGCACTTTCTGCTCTTGTCAAATATGATCCTGAATATTTTGCAAGTTATATTCTGGAGAAGTTGATTCCTTGCACTCTATCATCCGATTTGTGCATGCGCCATGGTGCAACCTTAGCAGCTGCAGAACTTGTTTTGTCTTTGTATCAATGTCATTATTCTCTTCCAGATGGTTAGTGCCCTTTAATCAGGAAAATAGCTCAAAGTCTTGCTCTTGAATTCTTTAAAGTGCTCAGGTTGTTTATAGCTTGATTGGCTTTGGAATGTTTAGCATATTGGAACTTTTACTGATGAAACAGACTAATGATCAGAGTCAATATGAATAGTTATAGCCATATCTATGAAGTGTTCTATCCCCACAGGCTGTTTACTCTCGGAAATGTATTAATTTTACCTGATAGAAGCGTAAAATTCCCAGAGGAGAACAGCTTCACCAAATATCTTTGTTTTTGAGTGATTAGGCTGTATGCTATTAATGAGTAATTAACATTTTTAATATGTTTTGCTTTTAGCTACTAGATGCAAATCCAGTATATTAGTTTTTTATGGCATGTTGCCATGTACAGATAAGCAGAGAAAAGTTGCTGGTATAGTTCCTGCAATAGAGAAAGCACGGCTCTACCGAGGGAAAGGTGGAGAGATAATGCGAGCAGCTGTTTCCCGATTTATTGAGTGCATCTCATTGTCGCATTTGTTAGTACCTAAGAAGATAATTCGGAGTTTATTTGATACCCTCAGTGAGAACTTGAGACATCCTAATTCTCAAATACAGGTGAATGTTTAATTGAAAAGAATTTCAGGAAACTAGCTTTTGCTTTTAGTTTTATGATTTTCTCAGTCATTTATCCTTGTTGCTAAACAGAATGCTGCTGTTAAAGCCTTGAAACATTTTACTGTCGCGTATTTTGGTGATGGAGGTCCCTCAGATGCAACAACAACTTATATGGATCAGTTAAGCAATCCAAATGTGGCAGTGCGAAGAGGATCTGCATTGGCATTAGGTGTTTTACCATATCAGTTTTTGGCCACCAAATGGAAAGATGTCATAATGAAGCTTTGTGGTGCTTGTGTGATAGAGGTGAGCTTGGTAGAAGAATTTTGCTGCAGTTGTCTTTCTAAGTTTTACAATGAAAGAAAGTACTTGACTAGCTTATGTTTTATTGAAATTTATCAGGATAACCCTGAAGATAGAGATGTTGAAGCACGAGTAAATGCTGTCAAGGGACTTGTATCAGTTTGTGAGACCCTAACTCAAGAAAGAGAGCAGGCTCCTGCTCTTGCTGAGGAGGATCTCAGGTCTCTGTACCTTCTGATAAAGAAGGAAGTGATGATGAGCTTATTTAATGCTCTTGATGACTACTCGGTTGATAACCGCGGTGATGTTGGTTCTTGGGTACGGGAGGCTGCCATGGATGGCCTTGAAAGATGTACATACATACTTTGTAAGAGAGAGAGCTTGAGTTCCTCTGCGAGCCCACATGGATTTGAACATTCACCAAACCTTTCAAATGACGAATTGGTTGAGAATGAAGGGACATTGCTTTTTGATACCAATCTTGCCACCACTTTAGTTGCAGGGATTGTTAAACAAGCTGTAGAGAAAATGGATAAATTAAGAGAAGCAGCTGCCACTGTTCTGCAAAGGGTTTTGTACAACAGGGAAATTTTCGTTCCCTTTATACCTCACAGGGAGAAGCTGGAAGAAATAATTCCAAATAAAAAGGGCCTCAAATGGGGGGTATGTACAGATGACTTCTTTTTCCTTATTTATGTTGTCACTATAAAATGATCTTTTTTCCCCGTGCCTTTGTGTAATTTCATGCAGGTACCCACCTTCTCTTATCCACGTTTTATACAGTTACTTCAAGCAAGTTGTTATAGTAGGTCCCTAGTGTCCGGATTAGTTATCTCTATTGGAGGTTGCAAGATTCCTTGAGGAAGGCATCTACTTCAGCTTTGTTGGAGTATCTTCAAGGTGAAGACAATGAAAGTTTTGATAGAAACAAGTCCAGAGAGTATACTCTTAGCTGCGACGTCCTTTGGGTTCTTGAACAGTACAGGAAATGCGACAGAGTTATCACGCCTACTCTGAAGGTACCACTATAATGTGCTTATGAGGGTCATTTTTTTCCCTGCACAAGAGTAACTCATGTAATCTGAGTTTCTAATTGTCAAAGCTGTGACTAATTTGAAGATGTTTCTTTTTGCAGACAATTGAAATACTTTTCAGCAAGAGAATTCTCTTGAATATGGAGGTCAGTTAAATGTTCCTTGCCTCCTTATCCGGCTATGCTGTTGACTGCTATGGCATCTTGTTTATTTTGGTTGTGGGTGGGGAAGTTTCATGTCTACTTGGTCATTGTTAGCAGCTAATTTTCTGTTACTTGTAAAAATAGTAGCAGGCCACAGATGAATGCAGTTAGTTTAACAGCATCTTTCAAGAACAGAAAGATTTTTGGGTGCCCCAGCAGGTTGGGGGGGATTAAAAAAATTTTGGTTGCTACAGATTTTGCAAGCACACAATCACACTGTCTGGTTTTTCAGATCCGAAAGGTGATCTGAATCTAGACCATTTTTAAAAGCTGAACCAGACTGGCTACTCATGTCATGTGACTTATGTGCTCCCTGATTGTATTTACTAAGAGAGGGAAAATGAAGAAAAGATTTAAATAGAGCTTGCAAGCTGCTTGATTGGTGATAGTTGGACCTATAAAGCAATTTCACATCTTTGTTACATCAGCCAATTGCTGGAGTTTTTATCAGATTACTTGTGATAGGAACGAAGAAAAGTATGTTTTCTTAATTCTAGTTCGATGTTGAAATATTGGTATGACCCTTCTTCATGATATCAATGCAGGCTCATACGTCAACGTTTTGCAATGGCCTTCTAGATTCTCTGGCCATTGAATTGAAAGGGTCAAAGGACTTCACTAAGTTATATTCAGGCATTGCTATACTCGGTTTTATAGCTTCAGTTTTGGAGCCAGCGAATTCTCGAGCCTTCTCTCATCTGCTGACCTTTCTCGGACATCGATACCCTAAGGTGGGTTCTTCTTAAACAATTTCCTAATTTAGTTTCCTTTAGCTGTACTTTCAACCCAGGTAATGGTAAGTTCCAGTTTCTGGGCATGCGCAGTTTGTTAGTGGGTTGACTGACTCATTCCTTGTATGCTCATCCATATTTTCCTCTGCAGATCCGTAAAGCTTCAGCTGAACAGATTTACCTTGTGCTTCTGCAAGGTGGGGATCTTGTATCAGAAGACAAGATGGAGAAAGCGCTTGAAATTATTTCGGAAACTTGTTGGGAAGGTGACCTTGAAACTGCGAAGCAGCAGAGGCTGCAGCTGTTTGAGATAGCTGGGCTAGAGATGGCCATTAATCTCAAGACTAAGATGGCCCTGTCCAAAAACGAAGGCCGGAAGAAACCTACTTCAACGGATGAGAATGCTTCGTATTCTTCGCTTGTTGAGTCATCTGGATTTTGAGTGATTCACATCAATTGGTTCATTCTTTTTTAGTAGTGTTGGTTTGTGCCTAGCCAGGGAAAAGTCTATTTTTGCACCCAAATCAACTTTCAATCTCCTGCGGGGCTCTCGAATTTAGAAGAGATGGTGCCCGGAAGGATCGTGTACTTTTTCTCAGCAGTCTAAGCCAGTGTTTGACAGACAGCACAGCAGTGAGCTATTGCTTGTATTATGTTTGTCAGACAGGCTTTGAGTCGGATCACGATTGGCACAATATCCGAACTCTATGATGAGCGTCAGAGAATAGCAGTTATCTATTTCGTATCATGTCATATGATACATGGAAGTGATTTCCGACTGCATCCATCATTCTACCTTGGCTTGCCACAATAATGATGGTCCGTGTCCCTCCGGTGACCGCCCGCAGCCTTTAAATTCACCCATGGTACACGGCTCTTTCCCAAATTCCACAACCTGGACAATTTCTCTGATAAATCGGGGTAAATCAATGATTAAGTATTTGGCCGTTAGTCATTATGCCTTTAAGCAATCGACAAATACATGGTGCTCGAATATCGATTAATCAACTCTCGTCCAGGTTTTCTGAAGTGTGCTGCTAACATGAGAAAGCTATTCATTTCGAGTGGTCATAACAGATTCTGACATTCACTTTTAAGGGGATCATCCTGAGTTAAAGTCAGACTAATACTAATCTCAGAAAGTCGGATAATCCACTACTTAATATGCACATGTGCCTTGTACTGTTTTGAAAGGGTTACAGATCAAGTTGGAATGAAGCAGACTCAATTTATCTTGACAATGCAGAAGCTTACTATGAATCAAAATTAGGAAAAATGGATGTCCAACATCATCCAGAAACTTTAGCATGATGACGCAAGGAAAGTTATCCACAGTGAAGTCATTAAAACACCCAGAAAATGAAAACCGGACATTCCTCTTTTGAGATTTTGCAAGCAAAGCTTTCCGATGATCATGTTTCTATCAAAGACCCTTTAACCACAATCCAGGAATCAAGATCAAAATTGCAAAAGAAATTCAAAATGTGCAGTAAGTTGTCAAGATGTCCTCTGATAAACCAAGTGCCACTCTCGATCTGGCTCTGACGCTTCACATTGAAAATCTTTGACCGCAAAACTTTGTAGTTGATGCCGGTTGTCATTCACCTCCAGTAAGTCATGGCTTGAGCCATGGAAACACATCGGGGGACGAGGGCAACCTTGCTGTGAGCACCTCCACTCCACTCTCGGTCACCTAAACAGACGACGTGGATGATCATTCAAATCAATGAAATATTAGGAACTATCCATTTGTTAGCACAGTAACCAACTTCAGCGTAAACTAAATGAAATGTGTTAGTTGTGGAATCAGAGACCATGAGTACTAATATTAGATTACTTTACAAGCATAATGCAACCATCTAATAGAAGGGAGGGATGCCTGAGCAATATGAAAATCAGCAGGTTACTACTGCAATGCCACCCCAATAAAATTCCCATTAACTCAGAACTCAGCATTTTCTCCCTATTTGATCACAGCTTTCTCTTCTACCATTTATAGATTTCAAGTAAAATCAAATGTCATTACCAAGAGGGTATGCTCAAACTGGGCACTGCGTTTGCCATCGGCTGCGACCGCAGTCCATCCATCAGGCCACATTCTATCACGCCAAACACCTGTTAGCCAATTATTGAACAAGTGAATTACGAGATAGGTCATTCAAGAGAAAGCAAATATAATTCGAGGGAAGACCACAAACAAGTTATCCAAAAGAATACCTGCATTAATCATCGGTTCGATAGTAAATGTCTGTCCAGCCTTCATCACCCCAACAGCTTTATTTCCTGCATTTTTTTAAGGAACACAGAGGAGAAGAACCACTGATAGCAATTACCGGCGAACCAATCCTGTCCTATATCCATTTATTGTCAAGAAAGCTATATGTGAAGTACATATGTTTAGTCAAAGAGCAGCTATAAGGATACTTCCATAATGAGGAATATTTGGCGCACAATGAAAGAGCTCTCCAATACCATGACCACAATATGATTTCACCTAATTTCCACATATGAAAAAAGAAAAAAGATAATTAATCATACTCAAACACTACATATATCTGTATGAGGGGAGCAGAGAACTGCAAGACGGATACGCATGAGAGTTGTATATTACCACAGAGAAACCAGACATGGAGGAATGACGATTGATGACTTCTCCAATTTCACGAAAACGAACACCAGGTTTCACTGCATTAAGAAATAGCAAAATCAGATTTCAAATTTCGCATTTAGAACAACGAAAAAAATGTTAAATCAGTAACTCAGGCTTTACAGCAATGACCAGGTTACAATGGCACAGAACACAATGGCAAGCAATTAACAGCATTAGTAGAAACTCTGCCCAAGGAGAGGAAAAGGGAAGCGCACCTATGGATATTGCTTTTTCCAGGCATTCGTAAGTACATTGCACGAGCTGTTTGGAAGTTTCATCGACATTTCCCACAAAGAATGTTTCGTTTAGGTCACCTGCTCTTATCAGTCGATATATGGGTCAAATGATGAAGAATAATTGCACTACTTTAAGAAAATGCTATGGAAGGGATTCCTACCATGGACACCTTTGTAATACACGGTGACATCAACATTCACAATATCACCATCCTCAAGTTTTCTGAAGTAATTAGAATGTAAGAATAAGTAATGTCAAAACAAGAAAGGCATAAAAAAATGTGGCCAAAGCATAAAAGAAGACATGAGGCACTGAGAAGAAAACCTTGACCATATACACAGCTAAATTATGCAAGAGAATGCATGAACAGCCAAAATCCCATGTCTCTGACTTAATCAATCAGCATGAGTCCACATACAAGGTTAAGAGTAGACTGGATATTAAAACACTTAGAAAATTGACCCCAACTAGAAAGAAATCTAATTCTAGTACTTTTCATAGTACTTCCAAATGTTGGCAAATTAGCCTGTAAACTTGATGACGATCAGACTCAAACATTAGCATTCTCTCATCAAGCTGTTCATCTTTGATTGAAAGATGTTCATTGAACCATACTTCATTTATCTGTATCTATGGAGCACAAACATGCAGTCTTCTCATACCAAATTCTGCACTAGCCCTCAAGCCATCCCAATGACAACCTAGAGGAAAACAACTATGTGGATACATAAGTATTATGTGACTATATCATAGTTACATTCACACAAATGTATGCTTGCACACAAATTGAAGCGGTAAGTTTTATGCCTGCAAACTTATTGTGCATTAATGTCCACAGTCAAATCAAAAGTGCAAAAATAAAATAAAAATTCATTGCCATAGGTACACTTGGCTGATATAAGTAACTGCTGAAAAGATGAAGCAAGTCCTACTATTGGGTAGCCTAGAAGCAAGCACATTATGGCATTAATGCTAATGATATGAATTATAAAGAATACATGGCTGAAATTTCCAAAGAAAATGGTGTCTACCAATCATGTAATTTTACAGTGAAATCAATGAAAGATTATCACTTTTAAGTAAAATTGCAAAATCACCATGCAAAACCAAAGTATCACAATGTAAATAGCTGTATAGCAAGTGACATCTACTAACTACTCAACACAACTCACCAAAGGCTCCATCCCACTAAGCTACAAAGCTCTTCCAGAGTTAGCAGCTTTTTTTTTTTATGTAACGTCTCTACTAAGCATAGAGAAGGCATATATGCCTTTCATATATAAACAATTTTTTTTTGGCTATTCCTTTGATGTGCCTCTTTTGCAGTAGAACCAGTTATTCCATATGATGCCTTTGTAAATTGTTTTTGCAAGTAGCTATTTATTAAAAGTCCACCATTCAAGCCCACTGGGATATAGCATGTCAATCTAGACAACAATTATATACCACTGCCTTATATATAAAAAGGATACCAAAACTATAGAATCTGTATATTCACAGCACAGAAAGATGCCCATACCACCTCAATTGAAAAGGAGAAACAGAAAAAAGCAAGAAGGCACTGGCGTGTTCACACACAGGAACAGACTCAATAGCATAATTTAAACAGGACAGACCAGAATATGTATTTTAATTGTAGAGAGAATACCTGGCATCTGGAATTCCATGGCAAATTACTTCATTAACGGACCTACAGGAATTAAGACATTGAAGCAGTTTGATCCATCTTCTATTATTTCAGACAGTGAGAAAATGAAATAAAGGGGAGTACCTACGTGCAGCATGACTTTGGAAAGAAGTGATAATTTAGAGGAGATGGATATGCTCCTGTAATCACGTGAAACTAAAGTCAGCAGCATATAATTTATTGATGAGGCTCTGGGGAAAATGAAATGCAATTTAAGGAACACCAGGATAGAAGATGTGGGGAAAACGGAAAGCATGTTCCACACTATGGGAAGAACAAGTCAACAAGGATAACACTAAGGATGTTTTTAATTAATGGCTCATCTGAAAATTCCTATCATTCCTGATTTGAGTTCTGCACAGTGACCTCAGTCTACCTCCAAATGAATTCTTAGGTAAGCCACTTGCATGCCGTCAAATTTCCACAATGAACATATAACCTTTTAAAGCATCATCTACCGCCACAGTAAACCTTAATCAAGTAGCTCTCAAAGTTGATCAACATCTAGATATCAGCTTTAACATGTTATAAGTAGGTTTAGATAAAAGGAAGGGTGATCATGTCCTGCCCTTTAATTTATGTCAAATATCCTAGGCTAATAATAATAGCTATGGAATTAAGAAAAACTGTAGTTAGATAAGCAAAAAGGAAAGTGGGAATGGATATGTTAAATTTGACCATCTAGAAGAAAAAGCAAATCACTGAATGTTGCCCATGCATATTTTCAAAGACTGACTATCGAAAAGAAAACAGATTGCTCAAATAATCACAGAAATAAAGGCCTAATTGGTTCCAGCAGAAGATCTGAAGGTAAATAGATATGCTTAATAAATATGAGAAAGGAAAAGAAAAACAAAAATCATCAAGATATTTGGAGGTGGCTACAAACTTCCACAATCCTTGCAAAAAAGAAAAAGCAGCTGCAGTCACAAACATACTAGTGAAGCAAAAGATCCATCACCATACCTGCAGCAATAGTTGCTTCATGGACAACTCGATCAATTTCATCTGTCGTAACACCAGGTTTAACGACACGAGCAGCTGCATCCAGAACCTCCCTGGCAATCTGAAGAACAAGTTGATGATGACAGGAGTAACTCTCCAAAAAAATACTCCAATTTGTGCACAATAAATAAGAACTTGACATAACAAAAACTACTCGGTAGAAATCAGCAAAAAATTATCAGAAAGCTAGGAACCTGAAAGAACAAACTATTACAAGATTTGCCCAAATTAAAACAGAAAATAAAGAACCATCTCATGCTATTCCTGATCAAATAGAGCCACCAAGTATGTGGTCTACACAGCACATCAAGCTTCAGAAAATTTTTAGAACATCTTGAAGATGGTAGACTGTCCACCCAATAATATGCAATGCCCATGACACATAAGAAGACAGTGGTGCAATAAATCTTGGCAGATAATGACAAGAGAAGATTTACTTACTCGACAAGTCTCTCTCATCCTCTCAATCTGCTCAGGAGTTTTGATCTGTCAAAGAATACAAAAATTAGATGTGCATGAAAAGGGGAATAAACTTAGATACCACTCAATGGAAGGTCATCTCACAAAGGGTAAATCTTATATATCTCTCATTCTTCAAAAAAAAAAAAAAAAATCCTGATCTCTCATATGCAATCTTACCTCAACAACGTGCTGAAGGTCACTGTTGGGCTCAATTTTAGGGATACCCTACAGAGATAAAAACAAACAAATAAGAACAGCTGATAGAAGTTAGCAAACAACAAAAGGACACTCGCATACTGGTGTTCATGCTGTTGCATGTGGATGCAGCATGCCTGCTTTTTTGTTGCATGTGCCCACATGATCACAAGCAACAATTTGCAGAATGACCATGTTCACAGTAATAATGGACCAGCTCAAAATATCAAAAGAGTTCAGGAAAACTGAGAAATAAGGGAAAAGAGAACACACAGTAGCAAAATATCTCTAATATACAAACAACATAATCAAGCGACTTACATCAACTGCCCAGTCAGGTTGATCGATATGAGAAGGTACAGTACGCATACTAGATATGGGATATGGCCTTAGCGTCCTGCCAGAAAAAAATGAAACAAACATGTTCAATAAAAAATGGAAAGTCTGTACTGAAAGAACAGGAAAATGGAAAGCAAAGGTGTAAACATATATGTTCACATCTGCAACACCTCAGGCTAAGATCTTCAATGGTAAAAGTCTTTCTTAAGAAAATTTTTATAGATAAATATGGTAAGGACTCAGTTCAACAGCATTGTATGTAATGTATTACCAAAAAAAAGTAAGCCGGACCTTTTTTATTCACTTAATTGAAGGAAACTGCAGAACTTAATGAAAGCTATGGATGTTGTATGTGTAGATGTCATTATCCACTCAAGTAGTTTTCTTGACCTCTAAACTCAAATGCTATTCTTATTGTTCCATGGTTGGATGAGTTGAAAAAAAAAACCTTGCTTAGTCTCATCTTCACTGCTAGAGTCTGCAACATTTGAGCAGGAACAGCCCTCATATATGGATAATCTTAAAATTATATGCATTCATGTTCAAAACCATAAGACCTAAAAATAACATGAAAAATGATCAAAGATTCATTTTGTGATTCCAGGAGAGCATAAAAGTAGTCCCTCTTGTGTCCGTGTTGCTCGAGTTCCTGGAGAAGTTCAAATAGGAGAGAGGTTTCATTGTGAAATAAACTCAAAATCTTAGCTGCTTTCACACTAGTAACTTGTAAAAGAAGCGCTTCTGGCCACTGCTAAGTTCTAACTCTAACTTATGTTGCACTGATTTTATGTTCTCAATTTCACACAATGTAACCACTTTTACAACTTCCAATACCATACATGTCCCAAAGAGACATTGCAGTGCCATGCATGAATTGATTTATGCAGGCAGTTATCAGACAAAGGTTGATAGAGAAAATCTCCCTATCTGACTGTGCATAAGTGCACTCTAGACAGCACAGACAAGAATATTATTACAAATTGAGGTACAAAGATTACAAAGGAACAGTAACCAAGGGACATACCCTGTCCAATCAAAATGGGGAAGTTTTGGTGCTCGACCCTGTCCTTTCTTCAGACAATATAGCCAACCATCACCAAGGGATTCGGCTCTCCCGAGGGTAGCCAACTTCGCCTTCGAATGAACTGATTTGTGTGAACTCCATGATGCTTTGAAGCACTCTTGAGTGCTGTTACCAATAAATTTAATATTATATAGCTTGCCAAGAGAAAGTGCTAGTTTATGGATAAAGCTAAACAAAACACAGTATCCTAGCTAATTGTGTGTAAACTCATATTCTCATTAATTTCTTGATGAATGTGACTCTGCCTCTGCAATAACGGAGGGTCCAACAAGAAGCTATGGAAAATAGGAAAGAAATTATTAGTGGCAGCCTGACATGTGGAAGGTTTTCCACAGGTGAAAGAATACAAGTGGATCCATAACTAGGAACCCAACCAAGCATTAGAAGATATCACGACATAATAAAAAACATGAGTCAACAAGAGGCTATCTAAATCTGATATTGTCCCACATACTCAGATAGTTCTTAAACATGTTGTCGCTGATGTACGTATAAACTTCTTGTATGTAAAGAAGTAGTGACAAGTTTGTAACTGAGAGTCATTGGAGAAACTTGTAACAATTTTTGGACTATCAAGCGGCTTTAATTTGTAGATTCTCTGCAGATTTTTTTTTTTTCCCTTTTTATAGACTGGAGTATTGGGTGGAAATAATGTTTCACAGGGCTTGTGGCAGGACTACTCCCCCTTGCAAGTTGGAACAAGCTAACGTAATTATTTTGAAAAAAAGAAAAAGAAAAACATGGATATTGTCAAATAGCTTATGCCTTTAGTGAACTGATACGAATAAAAATGTATATGAATATTATAAATCACAAAATCGCACTTCAGAAAGAGAAGCAGGAAGGATGTAATTCAAATAGGATGTCAAACATGCAATATAAACAGTCTATCCGCATATGCATGGACTGCTAAACCAAGAAAGAGTGAAAGCATTCTTGAACTGTATAATAAAAATACCCAAGTATAGTATCTGAGCAATCTACCGCCAGTCTACCATAAAAGTTTATACTATGCTTCCATTGGGATGAAACGGAAGAACTAACAGTTCAAAGCTATCAACTCAGATATTCCTAAAGGGTTGCAATTCTCCTTACTCATAAGAAACAAGAGGTCAAAACAACAACCATCAGGTTGGAATCATATTAGCACAAACTTAGAAAGTCTAATAGCTCATGGAAATTTCCCTATTTTAAATTTTTATGTCCATAAATTTCAACTCCACATAGAAATTTGCACATTGGCACAATTCCATACCCTGGCAGCATATAATTTGGTTCCAACCAGAAGATGGAAGAATCAAATAACTGAGAAAGTTTCATGCTCGGAGAATTTGTATAACTAGGACTCTCACTAGCCAAGAATCATAAGAAAACCAGGCATAGTATAAAAAAGCCTTAGACATTTACCATTTGTGCAACTATCTTTATTCTGTACACATATAGTCCTCATTTTGTTGAACTAGAGGAAAAAGAAAGTAGAGAGCAATGCTTTTCTTATTGAAATTTCTCCCAGTCATCTCTTATATCAAATCATTGTTGGAACAAAAGCAACATTTAAAAGGAGATAGAGGTCATCACCAGAATGCAGCATCTTCACGAGGAAGCTTTAATTCCACACATTTTGGACACCTGTAAAAAGAATTTTCGAAAAGGTGAAACTGAGACCAGGGCATTCTAATTCAATCTTTCCCAAGTGAGCAAACATGATAACTGCAAAGCTCACCAGCTAATTTTTTTCTTTTTTCTTTTTTTTTTTTAATAATATTGATTCTGTAGATCCCAGAGCAATCAGCAGAATGAAAGTGATACATGACATAGGAGAGCCTAGAAAGAAACTGCTACTTAGCAAACTTGAACTACACTGTTCAACCATAACTACATATGATGACAAACTAAGAAACTATAGAAGGAAGATAAAGATGAAGAGACTGTTCGATTTGACTTATCTCTAGTTATGCAAGTTCAAGCTTTGAGCTAGTGAAGAGTCATAATGGTAAAGATAATGGCAAGGCAAAACCATAGATTGACTAATTCAGAACATGAAGCACAACAACAAGAAGACAAACATGCATACACGACGTTGGTTATGTAATATTTATTACTTTGGTAGGCTTCATGGAAAACGAGACATATATATTACATATCTAATGCTATGCAAAGAATTATAGGGAAAAAAAAAATCTGCTCAAAACAAAACACGTGGCTCACTCATGACAAAATAAGCGCACTGGAGTGAGAGCTATGATTTGTAAAAAAAGCAAGAAACTGACAGAGAGATCTAAAATGAAAATCAACTTCAACGGAGCAATGCATTGGCAATTTAAGAATGGCTATATTCTTGGTTGAAGTTACATATGCCTGTATATACAAGTTAACAGTATGTAAGTTTCTAGCACAAGCCTAGATTTTCAAACGAACATAGCCCCGCAATTTTGATTTTTCTGCACCACCAATCACTGTTTAACTAATCCCTTGCTACTAGCAAGATGTACTATCCATATGGCCCATATGGCTAGACCACAAAATATAGAAACCACCCCCACCCCCGCCCCCCCCCCACCGGGGAGGAATACACCACGAGCAAAACCCCCCCAGGAGAATTATTGGTCAAACAAGAGGTAGAGTACAGTCGTCAAAACTTGCAGAACGTAATTCATACATAACTCAGTTTTTTCCTCTCGAATTAGCCCAGCTAGAAAACCAAAAATGAACACGATGACCCTAAAAGCTGAGAAACCATTTACGCCCGAAAGAAAAAAATGAAAACAAACAACAGATGGATAAGAAAAATTGACGCCTAAAGCAATAAACATCACCATCCTCCACCATTACTAGAATTTAAGCGAAGCTCAACAAGACAAAAATTTCATCAATAATGGAGAAGCGGACGAAAACTCGGCGCGACCAATTAGCTCCAAGACACAGAAGGATCGAGCCAGTACGAATCAAGAACAGAACTCCAATAAATCACCCACCGTCGAACTAAACCATACATCAATAAACAAATAAATACAGACGAAAGCGCAGAAAACAAGATACGCACTGAAGATGCGCGGGTTTGCTGCATTGAGCACAAGACAGCATAGCCTCAGCCACATCCGATCCACCGGCCATCGAACCTCAAAACTCAATCTCCCAACTCGACCCTGCAACGAAAACCATCGGTATCATTCATAAGCACCCAAAAAGCTCGCATCTTTATCCCCAAAAACCAAGAAAAGCATAAGAGTTAGAGCTCGAGATGAAGAAAAAAATTAAGGGACCTCCTTCTCGTCCAAGAGGGTATCAGAAAAATTCGAACTTTGCTCTCGCAGGGTACCGGGTTCTCTGTTTTAGAGCCCTAGGAATGGATGAAAACGAGAAGAAGAGGGAAAGAAGCGGAAATATTTAGATACGTGAATTTGTAGAGAGAGAGAGAGAAAGTAGGCGACGGAGTCCATGATGTTACTGTAGCAGCAGGCCGCGGTGGAGGAGACATTTGTCCACGTGTGGCACTTTCACTGGACCTGTTTTTTATTTTTTATATTATATTTTCTTTCGTTTTGTTTTTTTTTTTTTGGTGGCCGGGGAACCTCCGAAACAGCCGCGAGTAAAATGCAGGGAGAGCCCCACCGCCGACCCAGGCCGCCGTGTAGCCCGCGCGGGTAAGACGCGTTGAACCCATTCCCCCCACTGCGGTTCCACCGCGGGCGGTGGTTTCGTTTTGTTCATCGTTATGGACTCCTTGGTTAGCAATTTCCACGGAGGAGCAGGAAAATTTGTAATCCCTTCCCTTAAGAAAGTGGAAAAACCGGGGTTCACCATCGCAAAACGTTGGTCAATGATTGCAGCGCAATAATTTCATGAGGTGGGTTTCGTTCTTATCTTTTATAAGATAAATAGCACGTCTGCAGAATCTTAATCGAAAAAACATAAGTCAATAAATTAATTTATGAGTCAATATTACAAAAAATCTCCTAAAAAGCTTGCATCTTTATCCCCAAAACCAAGAAAAGCATGAGAGGTAGAGCTCGACACGAAGAAAAAAATTAAGGGACCTCCTAATCGTCCAATAGGGTATTAAAAAATTCGAACTTGCCCTCGCAAGGTATCGAGTTCTCTGTTTTTAGAGCCCTAGGAATGGATGAAAACAAGAAGGAGAGGGAAAGAAGCGGGAATATTTAGATATGTGAATTTGTAGATAGAGAGTGGACCTAAGCATGTCCTTAAATTGCTTCACCTTGAATCGGGCATCTCAGGATGTCCAGTTAGCCCAATTTATAAGGATTTAACTGGGATTATGGGATAAAGTCTGACCAACCCCCACCGCCGTGAGCGGGTTTCCTGCCAATCCTTCCAAAAGGGTATTAGAAAAATTCGAACTTGCCCTCGCAGGGTCGGGTTCTCTGTTTTTAGAGCCCTAGGAATGGATGAAAATAAGCGGGGGATATTTAGATACGTGAATTTGTTAGGGGTGTGACGGGAACCGCCCTCCACCGTGGACCGGCGGGTTCAAGGTGGGCCGGACCGAACCGGACCGACCGGACCGAATCAAATTTTTATATATAATTTATATACATAGAATTAATAAAACATATAAAGATGATAACTTATTGCAACCAAAATTGCAATTTGAGGTAGCGACCTCTTATGTGACCAAGAGACCATTAAAACCCTTTTTGTTACTCTTTTATTTATAGAAAAAATCTCCTTGTTAGTTTTGATGTGAGACTAAGACTTCAAGAGATCCTGTGAATCACACAAGTGAAGTTTGAATATTTTGCACGTGGAAGAGGGTATTAGAAAAATTCGATTGATCGCCCTTTAGTTCTTTAGTGCAAAAAGTAGAGTCGATTTTTTTCGGGTTCTGGTCGGTTTTAGAGCCCTAGGGATGGATGAAAACGAGAAGAAGAGAGAAAGAAGCGGGAATATTTAGATCACGTGAATTTGTAGAGAGAGAGAGAGTTAGGCGACGAAAGTCCATGATGTTACTGTAGCAGCAATCCACCGTCGAGGGACATTTGTCCACGTGTGGCACTTTCACTGGACCTATTTTTTATTTTTTATAATTATTTTTCATTTTGTCATGGTCGTGGACTCTTTGGTTGGCAATTTCCATGGAGGAACAGGAAAGTTTGTAATCTCTTCTCTTACGAAAGTGGAAAATTCGTGGTTTATCATCGTAAAACGTTGGTCAATGATTACAGCACAATAACTTCATCAGGTGGGTTTCCTTCTTATCTTTTATAAGATAAATTATTGCGTCTACAAAATCTTAATCGAAAAAACATAAATTTATAAATTAATTTATGAGTTAATATCATAAAAAATCACAAATTAAATTATCCATGACAAATTTATCAAACATTTTTTTTTATTTATTATTTTACCATAGCGGAGGAAAACTCTAAAATAGTACACCTACAACGGGCGGTGGTTCAAAAATTCTTTTACCATGAAAAACTCTAAAATAGTACACCTACAACAAAATTTAATTCAAACGACCACAACAAATTATTAACTGATATACTTGCGATAAATTTATTTAAGACTAATTTTTTGACTACCAAGAAAACTCAAACTGATACATTCGTGATAAATATATTTTCCGGCCGGCCACCCGGAGGTTTGCAACCTCCTTTCCATTGCAGGATGATAGTCTAATTAATGGGACTAAAAGCACCGCATAGATTGAAAAGCTATAAAAAGCCACAAAATTAGTACAACTGTGACAAATAGATAGTAAAATCTTAAACTGGTACATAAGTCATTCAACTCAATAATTTGACAATAAAATTTCACGAAAATTAATAAAGGATAAATTTGTCACATGTATATCTATTTAGGATTTTAGTTTAGAATAAATTTATTGGATGTGTACCAATTTAGGATTCTTTGTGATATTACCCCTTAATTTATTCATATTTTTGAGTCTTTCTTTTACATTGGTTTACGTTTTCATATAGAGTTTTATATAGATTTCATTTTCTCTTGACATTTCATTTTCTTTTGTGGATGACATTTCATTAACTCGTTAAGAATTTTTGCCAGGTTTGTTAGGCTGTAACTGCATTCTAAATCGATACTTTCCCTTTAGAGTCGACGGCAAAGGCAAACGGGAGAGTGAAAACAATTGAGAGGACATTCTCGACATGAAGGGAAAAGGAAATCATGGGATTTTGTCTTGCTCATTGTAGTTCCAATCTATTTTTTTCAAGGGTTACTATTCGCCCTTCCACCTAAACCAAAGAAAAAAGAAAAGGGGAAGAAAGAGGGCAGGTACCAGAGGTCGACGGCTGACTTGAGAGGGTTTTTTTCATTAAAAAAAATGCTTATATCGTGGTAGGTTTTCTTTTGTTTTTAAACTTGCAAAAAATTTCAAATTTCTGAAGTTAAAACACTTGTTGTTAACAACCCTTCGTTTAGCCCATGCTGGTGATGCTCCGGTGAGACTCTGGTGGCTCCCATGGCATGAGCAAATACTTCACATCACATATATTTGATACTTGATTTAGATGTGTCGCTTGAAAATCAAGAATCTTTGAGTCCCGAAAGCTCTATGATCAGGCTAGTCAACATATAGTTATTTCTTGAAAATAAGATCCTCTTTTACTAGCGTTATGGTCTATCCTTATTGCAAATCATAATGTGACACAATATCTTTTCCAATGATACATAAATAAAATGATTTGCTGTAACGATTACAAATAGGAATGAAGAATATGTAAATGGACATGGGCATAGACAATTCCAACCTAACTTAGGATCTAGCCTGAATGGGCCTTTCGAGTTTGGTTCAACGTCAATTCCTTGAAGAAGGTTCATGGGTTGAAAATTTGAGAACCAGTTAAGTTTGGTTCGATTTCCACGTGGATATTTATATGAATAATTTAAGTTTCTTTGTGATGAAAATGGAAATTCAAGATATTTGATTATTTTTATACTCAACAACAAAATGTAATTGCGAAGAAAATGAACAAAACTTTATTATAAATAATTAGGTCTATGATGGCAAATAAATTTATCTATCTCATATTAGGAATATGCATTATTGACTGTTATTTATATATAAGTGTAAGCTCTTTAAGTCAATCACTTCTACCCTTTATAAATTATGGATTATTAGGAAATCATACTTAATTAATCTACGATTTTGGGGGTGTGTAGCATCTATTCATGATTTTTCCTATAAATATGGCAAATCAAGTCCTAAAGGAAATTTTTTTATCTTTATTAGATATTTTAAACACTTCAAGAGGTATGTGTTCATAGTGAACAAGTTGATGGGAGTATAATTGAAATTAAGTCATAAGATGTTACATTCTTGAAAAATGACTTTTCTAATAGAGGTAAGATTGATAAGGAATTCCAATTATATAAAATGTAATATCTTGATAACACGTAGTTGAGGAAAATGAAGATTTATCTTAACATACAAGATTTAGTGGGAGTGTTGCATTGCCTAGTGAGATGAATTCACAAGAAATTTAGTTAGTAAAAATAATTATAAAAGTATTCCCTGTCATCTTTTTGATATTGAAGGGGGGCACTTATAATTGTTACATAAGACGATACAAAGCCTAAAACTGTTTAAGAGACTCTTTCATCCCCTGATAAGAAAAAATAGAAAAAGATTTTGGAAGATAAAGTGAAGTCCATGAAAACAAATCACATCTGAGGCTTGGTTGATCTACCACTCAAATGCAAGGCCAATGAGTCTTTAAAGCGAAGGATGGATAAACCTATTGAAAAGTATAAAGCTTGCTTTATAACGAAAGGCTATACTTAAAAAAATGGTATAGATTATGAGGAAACATTTTCACCAATTATAAGGTTTATTTCCATACGCCTTATCCTAGCTATTGTTACAAATTTGGACTTAGAATTACATCAAATGAAAGTAAAGACAACATTTTTTTAATGGAGAATTAAATGAGAAAATCTATAGAAAACAATAGATATGTTTCATAATTGAAAGTCAAAAGTGTAAAGTTTGCGAGTTTTATCACTCAATATATGGCCTTAAACAATTATCTAAATAGCAGTATTTTTATTTTCAACGAGTCATAACTTATTCTGAGTTTATGATGACCGAAGAATATTACTTTAATGCCGCATTTGGCAATCGGGATAAAATTCAGGATATAATATGATTTATCTTATCCTATGTTTGGTGCTTGCTCAGGATAAGATAAAGTCGTATATAAAGGGGATATAAGCCGGACAAAATTTTCCCATGAGAGAGGTGGAATAAAGGTGAATAGGATTTCTAATGGTCATAATAGGAAAGTTATTTTTCTCGAATAACAAACTTATTAAATTAACAAAATTAAAATTATATTTTAATATAAATAATATTTGAATTCTAATTTAAGAAATTAAAAATTAAAAAATAAAAAATTATTTTTAATTTAATCTTATTTTAATTTATATGTTCAACTTTAATTCTATCTTATAATAAACATTCTATCTATAAATTATATGTTTATATTCATTATTATATATATTTTAGGTATTTTTGTATTTTATGTATGTTAGTACAATATACTATTTGATAAAATTTTATTAAAGAATGATGAAAGGGGAAAAAGAAATAATAAAGAAAATAAATTAAAAAAGAGGAAAATAAAAATAAAAATAAATTAAGGAATAGTGTCACAAGAGATTTTCACCATCTCTATTTATAAACTTTTAGGTTCATTTACAATGATATGCTGTTTATTTTAAAAAAATGTTCATGATATAATATGAATATTTCTGACTTTAATATTGTGATTCACCAAACAATGGATAAGATATAGAAAAATCCCAAGATTTCATATCCTATGATTAATATTGTTTGGTAAGAAAAGTTTATTATTTTTTGGTAAGCTCATTAATATTGATTTTTTTTTTTTGGTAAAGATTAAAATTGTTTTTTTTTTGTACTTAGGAACTGCCGTACAACGTAAACCTAGGAGGCACTAGCGAGGGAACCCACCTCCCATGGCACCCCACTTAAGTCGCGCAACGTGACGAGTTGGGGAATCGAACCCTGGCCAATGGTGTGGCCAACATACGCCTGAACCAACTCGCCCATCATGAGGTGGGTAAAGATTAATATTGTTTGTATCAACTAAGTTCATTTTTCCTAATTTTGCTTCATTTTGGATAAATAGAAAATTTTATTATTTAACTAAAAAAAGAAGAAAAAATGGTTTTCTCTATTATACATACTTTTATCCATTGTATAGCTCAATTTAATTTGCAATTTTGTTCCATATGAATCCAGTTGATAATCACCCCCCCCCAAATATTGTGGCAAGGCAAAGGTCATTACCGTTCCAAGTAATATGATATGAAGTGCCAACTGAAGACGAAGGCCCTAGGAGCCTAGTAGTAGTGTTCTATTTAAGTTTGTCTAGCACAGTTTTGAAACAACAAGCAAAAATGAAAACTAAGGGCATGAAAAAGTAGTATGTTTTGTAAAAGTAAAGCTAACACCATAGATGTGGACAAGATGAAATGAAAACTAGGGGCATAAAAAAACAACGTGCCTCATAAAAGCAAGGCTAATGCTCGATGGAATGAAAACTAGAGGTATGAAAAAGTAATGTGTCTAGTAAAAGCAAAACCAATGCCCTTAGGCAAAAAGTGATTTGAAATTTTGAAAAAAAGAAAAAAAAACTTCAAACATATAGAAAGTGGTATCCTCAAGCCAAGTTTTTATGATATAACTAACCAAGTGTCAAATTTGCTAATGAAGCCTCTACAAAGACAATCCCTACTAGTGAGAGGGAAGACTAATAATAATGCTAAGATGATCACCAACTCTCACTCTTATGCACATTTTTAAGCCTACAAATCCCTTTGTTTCTCAACTCATGAGCCAAGCTTATGTTACGTTCCTTTGTAAAAATTTCTTTTGATTAGGGCATTTGAATTAATGTAGGAATTCACATGTTTATAAGCATCGCTCGAAAAAGTACAAGTAAAAATATTTTTTTTTCTCTTTTTGCAAGGTTTTTGACTTGTAAACCCAAAGATGATCGTGTAGCATTTCTTTCATGGCTTCGACTTAGATAGTCTTTTTAGTTAAGCCGTTGACCAAGCCTACATTACGATCCCAACAAAGAACTCCTAGATTGGTGAGATCATACTACTTGCAATAATACTTGAACCTTTATCAACATGATGATAGTGAGAGGGTGTGATTCTTATAATCTCAAATTAACGGTCAGGATAAAACGACCATTTTAATGAGAGTGAGTGAA
The DNA here is from genome assembly GCA_014182575.1 of Eucalyptus decipiens. Lineage (NCBI taxonomy): Eukaryota > Viridiplantae > Streptophyta > Magnoliopsida > Myrtales > Myrtaceae > Eucalyptus > Eucalyptus decipiens. Next base: position 18,520,053 of record CM024613.1, read on the forward strand.
AAGCCATTTTAGACTGAAAGTTCATCATTTGACATAGTCAAGATGTTTGCATTCTGAGTATGGATTGCCTTTCTCAATTTTCTCTTGTGGAACTTTGGTGGTGCAAATTGACAAAATTGTCGTGCATGAACCCTATTTGAATTGATAAATTTACAACATTCACAATCATGCATGTGTATTGCATGTTGTCTAACAGGAGACATACTTTCAAAAATCTGAGATATCACTAGGTAAATTTATCTTTGCCCCTATTTACAAGAACCTTGTGACTAATCAAGCATTACTTCCCTTGAGTACTTGCAATTGTCTAGGTACTCTGTCTTATTGACACTCGACTTGTTCAAGTTGTCTTTAGAGTATACATACTTGTAGCAGTCCAAGTATCCCATTATCATTGAGTACCTGCCACTATCTACGTACTCTCTCTTATTGACACTTCACTTGCCTGAGTTGTTCCCAAATTATATCTTTGAATACTTATAATTGTCCAAGTATTCTATTGTTTGAATGCCTATGACTACCCATTTATTTTCTCTTATTGCACTGACACTTGACTTGTTCGAGTTGTCCCATATTACATATTTGAATACATCTAACTATCCAAGTATTCCATTGCTTGAGTGCATGTGACTACGTAGGTATTCTCTCTTATTGCACTAACACTCGACTTGCTTAAGTTGCCACCAAATTGCATCTTTGAGTAGTTCTAATTGCCCAAGTATTTCCTTGCTTGAGCGCTCGTGACTACCCAAGTATCCTCTCTTATTACGTTGACACTCATCTTGCCCAATTTGTCCCCAAATTACATCTTTGAATACTTTTGCATGTCCAAGTATTCCATTGCTTTCAATACCTGTGATTGTCCGAGTACTCTATAGGGTATAGTGCTTGTGATCCTCCAAGTATTCTCTTCGTACCTATGTATGTCTAGGTTTTCTCGACGGTTATGCTTGTGATCATCCAAGTACTCTTTTGATGCTTGCGAATGTTGAGGTCTCCTCCAAGGTTAGTATTTGTGATTGTGCAAGTACTCTTTGAATCTGCAAATGCCTAGCTACATGTCTTGAGAAAGGTCAGTACATCTAGAGAAATGTCGACAAATACATGTCTCGAGAAATGTCGGTACATCCTTGAGAAAGGTCAGGTAGTCAACAAATGCGTGTCCTACGAAAGGTCGGTATATCCCCAAGAAAGGTTAAGTACTCCACAAACATGCGCCACAAGAAAGGTCGATACGTCTCATAAAAAGGTCGGATGCCAAGTCAATATTCGAAAAAAGATTTGAGTACCAATTAGGCAATAATTCATTGCTCCAACAAGCAATTGAAGAAAGCTTCGAGTCTTGGAAAAACAATTTCCCATCAAGGTGATCGAAGAAAGATTTGGGTGCTAGACAAACAGCTTTCTTCAAGTCTTGGAAAAACAATTTCCCATTAAGGTGATCGAAAAAAGATTTGGGTGCTAGACAAACAATCGGTTGTTCCAATAGGTGACCGAAGAAAAGTTCGGATTTTAGACAAACAATTCATTGCTCAAATAGGGATTGACGCAAGATTCAGATATTGGAAAAACAATTTCTAGTCAAAGCAACTGAAGAAAGGTTCGAGTCCTAGACGAAAAATTTATTGCTCTAATAGGCAACCGAAGAAAGGTTTTTTTTTTTTTTTTTTTTGATCCCGAGGATCTAGCCTAGCTCACTTTACGGGAGCATAGCATCGACTATATCTCGGGGGAAACTAGCCCAGCAACCCACTAATCGGAGCCCCCCACTTAAGTCACGGAACTGCTTTGTGAGTTGTGGTGGACTTTGGGAGTCGAGGCGGACTTTGGGAGTCGGACCCCTGAGCTGGAGGTTAGGAGGCCAGTCCTCAACTGGCGTAGCCATGCGTGGGTGGGTGGCAACCGAAGAAAGGTTCAGGTCTTAAAAAAGTAATTTTTTTGTCAAGGCAATCAAAGAAAGGTTTGAGTCATAGATGAATAATTTGTTGTTCTAATAGGTGGCTAAAAAATAGTTTGGATCCTAGAAAAGCAATCTCATATTGAGGCGACCGACGAAAGGTTCGAGTCCTAAACAAACAATTTATTGCTCCAATAAGTGAATGAAGAAAGGTTTAGGTCTTGGAAAAGCAATTTCCTATCAAGGCAATTGAAGAAAGGTTTGGGCCCTGGAAATGCAATCTTTTCTCAAGGTGACAGAAGAAAGGTTCAGGTTTTAAACAAATGATTCATTGCTCTAATGGGCAATTGGAAATGGGTCAAGATCCTAGAAAAGTAGCTTCTTGATCAAACAACCACAGAAAGGTTCACCGTATTATTAGATGTGGTGATACCCTAATACTTGCCAAAAAACTTGGTGTTTGCACCCTATATCACTTCTTCTCGATAAGTAGTTATATGTTTCTTATTCACCTTAGTATGTATCATGTTGCCTTTTTTGCATAGGACGCTTAGTCTTGAAAGAATAACTCCTATTGTATATGCATGGATGAAATTTAGGTATCGGTTCATTTTTTAATGCAATCTTTGTGAACTCACCTTCAAAGAGGGATAACTATTAACACTTAAATTTTGGCTAAATATTTAAGATTAAGTTTTATAAGAAAATTATGGACCAATTCGGTCCTATCAAAAAAGATTTTCACATCACATAGGCATTAAATATTGTTTACATCAACTAAGTATTATTTTTTCCTTATTTTACTTTTTTTTTTGGTCAGACTCCTTATTTTACTTTATTTCGAATAAATAGAAAAAATTATTATTCAATTAAAAAGAAGAAGAAGAAACGGCTTGGGGCTGGGCAGCCTAGCCCTTTTCCTCTTTTTTGCGTGGGCCCAAGGCCGTTCTCGCCCCCGGTCGTTTTCCTTGTAGCTTGGCCCTCTCCTTCTGCTCCTCCTCTTTCTTCTTCCTCACATTGCACACCACGAGCGCAGCAGACTAAATGCGCGCAGGGCAACCTATGGTAGAGAAAGGAGGGTAGGTCGGTGGGCGTCTTCAAAACCGTTGAACTGAAAAGCAGAGGAGGGCAAACCTGGTATGTGAGTAGACGACAAGAGGATGCCTGTTCGGCTGAGAGGAGGCCCAATCGCGTGCCTAGAACTGGCGGCCGGACCCCCTCCATCGACTAGGCTCGGGTGAGTTCAGTTAAAAGGCCAGCCAAGTAGAGAGTAAAATGGCTGAAACAGAGGGGACTTCGGGGTGAGATTTGTTCGTGAGAGAGAGAGAGAGGGGGAAGCCAGCAACTAAGAAGGTGATTGAGAGAGCCACCGTTGGCTCCACACTCGAATTGCAGCAATCAACCTACCTCCTTCTCGTCTTGTCTCTAAACCGTGGTAGGTCCCGATCGGGCTTGTCCCGATTCATGTGTTGATCTGGGCTAAACTCCCAAGAATCTAGGCTCGCGGATGCGTGAGGCGAATGAACGTAGCTCAACCAACTGAGCTTGTCCACTGTTTGATGCCGCTGAGCCTAGTAGGGACGGCGGATGAATGCTCATCTCATTAAACCCTTCTCCTTTACACACTCTGTTTTCCGAGGCTCACCGGACCGAGCCGTCGTCGGCTGTTTCATGCGAGCTCCGGCCCCCATCTGTGTGCAGGTCATTATCTTAGCTGTTATCTGTTGTTTGTCAAGGATCGTAGCAAGAGCTCGAGTTTCGTTCGAATCGAGAATCCTACGTTTCATAGCGTGCTTCATGCGTTCATCGAAATGCCTAAACGAGATTTGAGAAAGAAAGAGATCCGCGAGACCAAGCTCTGCCGTCACACGTGATGCTTATTGTTTGGCCCGATGTCGCCGCTCTATCTCACGATGACCTAGCCGCTCACTAATCTCAGTTGAGCCTCACGTCGTTGAACCTGCCCGTCGTCCTTGCTGCTGCTCGCCACTCTGTCATCGTGTCCATTGGTCCCTTGACGATGAGCTACTACCCACCGTCGAAACCCTTGCTGAGCCGCTGCGTCTACCCCACGACAACTGGCACTGCCTGCAACGGTCGTCTCTATCAGTGTCGCGCGAGGGTAGGGAGCGACGGTGTCCGCGAATTGAGTTGGGCGTGCGTCGGGTCAACTGGGTCTAGGCGTGCGTGTGCTTACAAGGTTGTGGGCCTGGCTTTTCTTTCGTTTGAAGTTGAGCCTGGGAAATTAAATTCGAAGTGAGCTCTTTATAAAAGCCCGGTCCCCCAAACTCAGGACGAATGCGACGCCCTGGTTGCTCCGGGTTGGGCCAAGCTTGATTGGTTTGGTAGCTTAGCCTCGATTCCTTTATAATATTATAATATTATTATCTTAGTATAAAAGTATTTTTATAATTAAAATAAAAAAATCCAAAAATAGTCTATATGTCTTGTAAAAATAAAAATAAAAAAGCCTAATAAAAATGTTTTTCAAGTAGTTTTCTCCACAAATCCATGAAAAATCCTTGGAAAATCAAAAAGAAATCAAACCTCAATTTTTTTTTAAAAAAAAAAAGGTATCGGAAGAGCATTAATTGAATAACTAGTGTAATCAATTTTCCAATTTTAGTTTCTTTGGTTGTGCAAGAGTAAAATATTTATCCCAATGTTTTGCTTAGGTTTCTAATCAACTTTCCTCAATACGATTAGTGGTGACTCCTAAATGAAATCAACTTTTAGGTGAAAAACTTAAATTATAAGTCACGAATTAGTGGTTTGGGAGAGCCCAAGCTAAACGCTAGATTTAGTTGGCCATTAGCCTCTATGCCCATGCATAAGGGCTATGAGGGATCGCAACACATATGCTTTTATAGAAAGAGAAATTTACTATAGTATGTAATTTAGTCATCATGTGAGACCTTGAGATAATATATGATTTATCTAATTTTGTGTCCTATCTTACTTCTAATTATATTCTGGAAGTAATCGATCAATTTTGCTACTTTAGCATATTACTGGTAGTAATAAATATATATGGCTTTATGGGACATGTCTAGAAAAATAGTTGTGCTAGAATGAAAAGAGATATGAGTGTGAATGAAGACTATTATTATTTTATATCTATCACATGTACTTATTGATCAACCAATTATATCGCCTTATGTGGTTTTGGATATAATTTTGAAGATATAATGTTATGAGAATAGTTAAATATAGTCTTTAAGGGATAAATATACTTTGACCGATGTAACAAAATATGTCTGGAATATTATGAGACATCAATTATTTATTTTCTTTTTGGGATTGTAGTAGTTATGTTATCCCTAACAAGTGCATAATTAAAGCTCTCAAGTGTAGGTGTACTAATTGGTCACATGGCCTTTTTGTCAGTATGAATTGTTTTAAAGTAGATGAATGTTGAATACCTTATATTCTTAATAGAGTATTATCAAAGCCATCGCATCGAGTGGGAAATGATCTATTGCGATGGTTCGACTATGATGGGAGGTGTTCAAGAGGCAATGGTTCACCCATAACAGGGTGTGTGTAAGAGGCACCCTTTAAAGAGGTGCGAATGATTGTCTCTTAAGGGAAGTTAAGACAACTTCCTCGGAATGCAATCAAGAGACAAGAAAAAGAATGTATGTAAAAAAGAACGTTCTTTTCCTTTCCACTAAAAAATACACAAATGATTCCACCATCACTTTAAGAAGACAACAAACATTAACACTATAGAATAAGAATATTTTCCTTGTGATTATATTTGGACTGTTGTGAAGTTGTAGATTTGTCTCGCTGGTGATTCAATATAGAATCCCGAGTAATTCCTTTTCTTGTGCATTGAAAGGTTAGTCACTCCACTTTTATGCAATGGGAGGGAAAAAAACAAAAATATGGCTTAGATTACCATGGAAGTTCATAGACCATGCATCTATTTATTGGCAAACACACATTTCCTTCCGCACACAATATACATAATATCAAGTACTATGATAGACAATTGATAAACATCAGCATTACTCTTTGTCAAAGGTGGAACCATGCCTCCCTTTCTCCGATCCTTGAGTGTCACACGCTGCTTCTTTTTTCATCATTATAGTCACAGAAATATTCACCTCGCTGTAACGCTTCGCCTTATAAAGTGGGATTAGGTCTTTGCCTTCACCTGAGGTGTAAACATCCAAGCAAAACGAGAGTGCTTTGAGCAGGCTCGGTTCCAATTTTTGCTTTTGTAGTTGTTTAATGTACTCGATCGTGCCTGTATAGTTGGCTTGTAACAGCTTGACCCCGATCAACCCTAGTCCCTCGAGATCTACCTTGTGACTCTCCGGGTCTGACCCAAGAGACTTCACGCAGAAGTTGGTGTTCAACTCTGGGTCATTGGCTGCAATATTCTTGCAAGTGTCCTGAACGATATCGCTTGCGGATTGGACACAATGAAAAATCATGAGGAGCTGGATTAGGAATAGGGAAGAGATTGAAATGCACAATTCATTTTACTTATCCCAGAGATGGAGATTTTCATGTAATTTTCTTATGAAGACAATGTATTCGTACAAAAAGGACTGGCCATGTTATACATTGACACAATTTCATGTATGGAATTATATCAAACTGAATTTATTATTAGACAGTTTAAAAGGAAAAATATCATCGAATCTGATAAGATTGCCCAATTTGACTTGTCTACAACCATAATTATCATAATTTTAAATCATGTCCAAATTAATGCCACATTTTCTAATAAGATTGCCAAATTGAATTGGCCATAAATGTCATAATTACCCGTATTTGATGTCGATAAAGTGGATTCTTCGACAAGATTGTCAAATTGATTTACCTCTTTGAAATTATATCAAACTGAATTTATGTATGGAATTATATCAAACCAGTTTAAAAGGAAAAATATCATCAAGTCTGATAAGATTGCCCAATTTGACTTGCCTACAGCCATAATTATCAGAATTTTAAATCATGTCCAAATTAATACCACATTCTCTGATAAGATTGCCAAATTGACTTGCCTCAGCCATAAATGTCATAATTACCCGATATTTGATGTCCTGATAAAGCTGGATTCTTCGACAAGATTGTCAAATTGATTTACCTCTTTGAAATTATATCAAACTGAATTTATGTATGGAATTATATCAAACTGAATTTATTATTAGACAGTTTAAAAGGAAAAATATCATCGAATCTGATAAGATTGCCCAATTTGACTTGCCTACAGCCATAATTATCAGAATTTTAAATCATGTCCAAATTAATGCCACATTTTCTGATAAGATTGCCAAATTGACTTGCCTCAGCCATAAATGTCATAATTACCCGATATTTGATGTCCTGATAAAGCTGGATTCTTCGACAAGATTGTCAAATTGATTTACCTCTTTGAAAAATTTATTCTTATACACTGTTTAAAAATAAAATATATGTATATAAGTATATATTATTCTGCATTACCATCAAATTATTGAGGGTTTTATTATTTTCTTTATGATTTTTCAATGTGTACTGGATACTACTGGTCAATTTGGGGTTAATTCAGAGAGAGGTGCGTGGATTTGCGATCTACAAATCCTCACCTCGACAAAATGATCCGACCTTAGAGCTCGGACAAGTTACTAAGGGTCAGGGAAATTGTATTAGATTTTTCAAACGTAATGTACGAAATGTATCAAAGCACTAAATTTTCCCTAAATTTTCAACACATTCAAGTTCCGTGGTTTTGTCTAGAAAGAGCAAATAAGCCCTTTTTGATGAGCAGTATTGAAGAATACCTGCTTGGCATTTGAATTGCCCACGTGTCAACTTCAAATTTTGCTCTTATTAGAAAACGTTTATGATTTAAGCAAGCAAATTAGAAGGTTTCTTATTCGATTGCATATTTTGATGAAGTTTAAGATCTGATGGCACAAAATAAGAGGCTTAACATTGGATTGCTTCTCATAAATCACAAAATCCAGGGCTTTGGACGAAATTTTTTTGTCCATTTTAGAGCGCACGTTAAATATCAATTAGTGTTTTCTTATCTTATTTGGGCCTTGATAACAAATGCTTTCATAATGATTGTAGACTTTAGACATCAATTTTTCTTAGTTTTGTATTTTATATTTACCCAAAAAAAAAAAAAATGCTCCAATAAGGAATTCATTAGTGGGCCAAAGTACAATAGAAGTCTTCGTGCATGAAGCTACGAAATGCTTTGGCATGTCGGATGGATTTTTTTTTTTAGTTTAAATTTTACGCTGGCCAGCTTTGATTTTTTTTTTCCTTGAATTATTTGAAACTTTAACAATGTATAATTATTAGCTTGCCAGCCTTGTCTACATGCTAATAATTATACATTCTTATTTGTCGCCCTAGCGGGCGGTGGCCCTTGGGTAGGTTGGGCGAGGGCTGGCGACCCTCACCGAATTTGGTGGAGGGTTGTGACCCTTGCTCCAGATTTGGGCAAGGGCACGCAGGCCCTTGCCACTAGTCGGCTGGGGCCGTCGACCCTCGGCCAAGGCTCAACGGCCCCGGCTGACACTCCCCCACCTTCCTGGCGATGGATGGGAGGTGGCGGTAGTGAGGGCTGAGCTCTCAGTCGCTAGCTGCCTCCCTCCACCTCCTCCCCCACCTTTTTTAATTTTTTTATTTAAAATTTAATTTAATTAATTATTATTAAAATTTGAATTATACCAAAACGATGTTGTTTTGACACTGTTTAGCCACACCAACATGCAAAATGATGTCGTTTTGCTCGTAGCTCGCTGGAAAATTGCTACGATAACGTTTTGGTCAGATTTTTTCACCGGTGACACTAAGTGATCCATTTTGCTTCGATTTTGACACTTAAATGTCACTTTCGTAAATTTTGACATTTAAGTGTTCCTTTGTGCCAGCTTTTGGCACTCCAGGAGTCCGGGTGTCATTTTTGTTTATAATGCAAGCATTTATCTAAATTCATACCTTTATATATTAAGGCAGATCTGCTCGTTTTAATTGGAGGCGTTGCTCCCAAAACGGCGGAAGCTGCTCATGCCGAAGCTACTGATCAGGTAATATCATTTTATTATTTTGGTCTTTCTTTAATGTTATTTTGCATCATGTATTGCTCCCTTCTATTATTACTGTTTTAAAATGAGTTTAACTTCTCTATTACATTATATTTCTTTTTTATTCCGTATCATGTTTTGCTTTGATCCGTTTTGTTACTCATACTATTTTGTTATAATTGTTATTTGTCTTGCTTTTTTAAAAATAGTGAAGAGGAAAAAATAAAAAAAAGGTTCAAAGTAGACCCTACCACCGGACTAGACAAATAGGATAGGTTTCAAATTCCAAAAATTGAGAACCGATTTTAACCAAGTAGGTTCCGGGTCTATCCTAGCATTGATTACTCTTACTGACAGCTCCGCCTCTCACTCACACTCTCATCTCTCTGTCTTTTTTAATTGCTTCTCTCTCTCTCTCTCTCAAGCACTCTGTGGTCTTGCCCTCTTTGTCTCAGCTCAGTCCCATTATCGTGGTCGGGGCTTTGGCCGTCGTCTTGGATGTGGATCCAAGATAGGTTGGTTCTCAACATTACTAATTACGTAGAAATTGTAAATTGAAAACTAGCTTGAATAGGAAATTACTTTTAAAAAGGGCCGAGACAAACCGACCGATTATTGATTCAGTGTCTGATTCCATATTTCTGGAAGAGGCCCCCTGCTTTGGTTCCCAGATTCATCTCTATAATCAAATCATCCAGACCATACTCTCCACTATATGGTTTGCATGCGCAAACGTCTCCAACGACTTATGCAATCCACCCTGACGTCCAGTTGTGACTCCATTTGCTCTGTTGAACATAGAGAGAACTAGTATCTTGAATTCTTCATAATTTTGGAAAATATGCGAATGCTAAGAAACGATGAGAATTTTTTTTGTGTGTGTAAAACTATGACATTTATATCAATTATTTGAATGATTAATATCTGAATATTAGTGATGGAACTTCTGAGTTGTAACCTTTATGGCCTCCAAAGCTATTCATGAAGAGATTTAACAAATAATTTAGTAAAATTGGGAAATTATATCTTTAAACAAAATTAATTAAAGAAATTCAAGTGTTTTACCGAAACATACAGCTTTAGATCTTTTTCGGCTACGCCATTACCACGTACATGGATTACGGTCGAAAGGGCATTTTTGTAGTTTCATCAACCTAGTTTATTGGCCCGAGTCAGTTTAGCTGTGGTTTTGAGGAAGCAATCTCTCGCTCGTGTGGTCAACGCATTAACAAGGTAAGTGGCTATAAATTGTATCCTAATTTCTAAAATTTGATAGATTTTGCATTGAAAAGGGGGTTATATGGGTGAATCATTTCAAATCTTATAATGCATGATGAATTATAACATATAAATATTGTTTGAAAAATATGGCTTCGAATTGGGTAGAACAATGAAGATGGATATTCAGAGTACTCAAGTCGGACTTTGAGGCATGATATTACTTTCTTTAATGATTTATTTGCCCCACAACGTTGCTAATGGTTGCTGGCAAAAATTCTCCAGGATAAAACAAAGTCTCGGATGAGAATACTAGATAGCAATTCTACTATTTCTCTAGGGTCTCTCTAGGAAACAATTGAAAGAATGGCCGTAGTTTTTTTCAGACAGAAAACTCGAAAAAGATGAAAATGATCACTCTGGTTTTTTTTTCCGAAAAATAACAAGTATATATATATATATAACAGTCGGCAACTCGTTGTGAAAATTGCCAAAGAATGAACAAACACGTCCTTTAGAAAAATTGTTCGAATAAACAAATGCGACTCTTTGGAAGAAGTCGAAAACCGAACAATTGCAACCCTTCGAGAAAAGTTGCAAACCGAATAAGTATTAGAAAAATTGTTCGAATAAACAAATGCGACTCTTTGGAAGAAGTTGAAAACCGAACAATTGCAACCCTTCGAGAAAAGTTGCAAACCGAATAAGTAATTTCTAAAGGTTGTATTGAAAAAACACAAATAAAAATTCGGAATAATAGTTTGTTTTTTTTTTTTTAAATAGAATTTTGAATTTTCATTTTATATTTGATTTCCGAAAATTCTCAAATTAAAAAGCAACCTTTGGATTTATTAAAAATTAATAACATTAAAAAAAATAACAAAGGGATTAGTGCTAATTAAATTGCCAACCTAAACGCGGGTATGATGGGGTCTAGCCCCATCCAATCATTCCTTTAAGTACAAAAAGGAAATCCCACACTTTTAAACTGGCCCACTCCCTCCCACTTTTCCCATGTGGGACAAGAAAAAAAAACACTCAGTTTGACCATGATGTTAAGATATTACAACCTCCAACAAATATTACATTATCACCCATGATTGACCTAGGTATCGTAGCATGATCATGTCCAAAGATCAGTTCTATCTCGAGCTTAATCATGAAAAATACGATTTATAGGCCTTTGATCACAGCTGTTATGATATTTTAGGCTTAATTACAACCAATGTAATTTCTAGGCTTTTTCACTTAACGAAGTGTGACCATGATGTTAAGATATTATGATATTAACATGATATATGATAGCTGATATTTCATAATGAGATTTAAATGTGGTACTTCTTACAAGTGTAATATGTCACAAAATTGATACAAAATCTACATCTTTCACCACTCGATCCCCAATTGAGCTGTGATTTGCTCACTCCTTTCAATTACCATTTCAAGTTTTGAAAATAGAGGAAGTTTAATCAAATGTATGTGAAGGGTGATCTGCAGTAGCGTGGGGCTTTGTTACAGACTATTTGAATAAAGTTTATTAAATTGAAATTTATGAGTTTCATTATTTTTCAAATTTCAAGCGAAAATGGTACACCAGTCCTAGGAATCCATAAATCTCCTTGAATGAATCTTCTCACTGAAAATGGTCCGACCTCCTCAGGACTCTTGAGGACATGAAAACCTGGCCAATTCACCCTCCTCTCTGTTGACGCGCCGTGGCCTAAGTTCATGTACTCCCCATAAAATAGGGTCTTGAGGGCGAACTCGCCACTCCACTCGTTCCATCCCTTTGGGTCTATCAACCCATCTAGATTTGTCTTCATGATTACCGTCCTCGAGTACTTCTTCCATGGCCGTCCTAGGTAGCTCTTGAACGAGCCCTTAACTGGCGCGAAGTCAAGGGCTGGGGCAATTCGCGATCCGTGAATCGAGATCCCTGTGTTCTCATATTTGTCATCTCGACCTTGAGCGGTCACCATGTTGGCTTGGTGGTCCATTGGCCTCCTGACAAATATGTCACAGTTCTGGAAGATGACGGCTGCATCACCGAAGATGAAATCGATGGTGCCATAGATGTGGCAATCACGGTAGAACTGCCGCAAGGAGTGCGTGAAGAGCGTGTCTTGGTAGGCCTTGAAGCTACATCGGTAGAAAACGGATTGGTCTGAGCTGACCATTAGCGCAACAGCTTGGTGTTTATGGGGACCCGCCGTATTCTCAAATGTCATGTCCCTTGCCCAGAAGCCATCCCCAGAGATAGCTGCATAGATTTTGAGAGATTAGTTAAAGAGCTTATTGATTGATGAGCCACTCATTGACTAACTTTTTGAGAGCTTAATTTCTTACCAAATGTAGCTGAAGCCAAAGTGGTGGAACCGTCTGGAACATTTTTGCTGCCGGTAACGACAGTCCGATCCATGCCATCGCCCACGAACATCACATTCTTCATGTCCCTTCCGATCTCGACTTTCTCGTTATAGACTCCCGATTTCACATAGATCACCACTCTCTCGGGCCGACTCTCGCCCATTCTAGCTAATGCGGCGATGGCGTCTTTGATCATCGTGTAAATGCCGGAACCATCCTTCGCCACAACGAAATCGGCCTTGGATTTCGCTGCACTCCATGACGCTAAAAGCCCGCCATTTGGGTCTGGTCCAAACCTCGGTGACGTTCCTATAAACGGGGGATAACCATACGTTTTTATTACATAAGGGAATTTGTTAGACACAGTGATGGTACAATGGTTGGTAGTGAGAAATAGCATGAAGACCCATGGAATCAAAGGAATAGCATGAAGACCGATGGAATCAAAGGCACCACATTCGTTATTCTAGTTTAGGTGTTCGATTTAAAGAACTCAAATCGTGCTAATGGCCTTGGGCCACCTAAGAAAAGATAAAATACCAAGCCAAATTGGCAGCTATACGGAATGCACACATGCGTTTATGTCCTTATTCAATTCAATACATTCGAGCAGATTCGACCGTTTTCGGGCCTATTACGACTCGATGTAATTGCATCTATAACCTCAGTGACAAGACAAAGTCCAATTAAAAAATATAAAATTGTGTACATACTCAGGCTCGCCTTTTATAAATTTTGTAGCGATAAAACATTTTTTAGCCCGCAATCCTTTTAAATGGATCCCACATGAAATCTACACAATTTAAATACCGTGAATGCACCAAACTCGCATGCATATGGTGCGCCATTGATTTGCATTACTTCCTTAAAAGATTCTCGATCTTGCCACCACCACCACCCGCAAGATATCACCTTCCCAACAGACGAAATTATGATACTTAAGATAGTCTTACGGATATTGCTCTATGACTAATAATATTTGATTATATAAAGCTGCGTAAGGACCATTTAATGTGAGGGCTTCAACCGAATGAAAAAGAACATTTACTCTTGAGCTCTTTAGACTAAGAAAGTGTCGATTCTTTTCACCGCACTCAAAGAAGGAAATCACAAAATTACAGATAAAAAGGATGAAAAGAGCAATCAAGAAATAAATCGAAGAGCACATTAAACTAAAACTTAGAAAATCTTTATATACAGAACTTAAGCCAAATAAAAATATATTAAAACCAATTAAGAAATAAATGGAAGAGCACTAGAACTTAGACAATCTATATATACAGAACTGAAGCCAAATAATAACATATAAAGAAAAAAACAGAGAGGAAACAGCGCATCCTCTCCAAACAGTTTACATCAACCTATTGTGTTTTTCTTTAAGATGGACCAAGTATATAATATGTTCACTAGCATAGCAATACGAGTTCGATACTCTATCTATATGAGAGGAGCACATTTCACATGTCCACCGACGATATATAATGTAAAAATCGTATGGATATAGAGAGTCCATTCCTCGTGTCCACCCTAACATGCATGTACTTTTTTGCTTTTCGATAACCCACATGCATGTACATTCTTTTTCATTGATAGATTATAATTTGGTATTGTTAGCGTCACTAGTATACTAATCTTTCGAAATAATTATGCGCTTTGTCATGTCTGCTAGTTGAAAATAATTAAAAAAGCAATCTCTTCCAAAAATTAGCACTCTGAGCAGACGACTAAGACCAAGAAAGCAAATAAATTACCCCTCCCAACACTCGTTTCTCTTCCATACAAAGCCAAGGCATGGCGAAGTGAGCGAGTCAGGTTAACCATCAAACCCCCACTTAGGCCATCCAAAGAAGCATGACCCTCCTCCTGCAAGCCATCCAAACAAGTCCGGTGGTTTGCCGACACGCCGCTCAGCCACGTCTGAGTGTCCTCGACCGTGTGATCCTCCCTGTCTAGCAACTGCATGAGCTGAGACTCACTGTTTCTGTAGAGCTTAGAGCAATCGCTCAGAGCCAAACTATGCCTCATCACGTTGCTGTTGTTACTGATCTCTTTATCAATGTTTTGGTCAAGGGACATGAATTTGTGGTCTACCAAGATTTTGGCCTGCGAGACCATTGATTTGGCTGCACGAAGGGCCTTGTGTTCTTGAGTGCTAGAGGTGGCGGTGGCGGAGATGAAGACGGTGGTGTTGGTGGTGGTGGTGGCGGCGATCAGGAGGACGAAAGTGGCGGCGAGAATGCAAGCGGACATTTTGGTTGGTTTGTGGTGGTATGTTTCGTGCCGAGACAAAGTGAAAATGTAGTATTTTGAACGGATGAAGTTGTGATGGGACGAGGCTCATTTATAGTAATTGCCCGAGGGGGGCAACACCTGGACCTTGGTCATGCCCATGTGTCGTCGAATGGAGATGGCGTACTGGCACTAGGATACCAGGGCACTAATCTAAGTTTCAGAAGGTCAGCCCATGAGTTTGAAGAAGCTATTCTTAAACTACCACGGTGGATGTTTTCGTCAGCTCAGCTTCTCAAGGGCTAGAAACCATGTGGGTCAACGTAAAAACATAAAAAGAATAAAATCGAGGCTAATGTTTACGGGAGAGTGCTTTAAGATGTGAACGTATATTACCCTCCTCAGTTTCTCATTTGTAAAAGCTTAGTACATTCTGAATTATAGCAAGCTAGATCATAAACTTTAATGACATATTCAGTCATCCTTCCGCAGTTGCAGGAGCGGAAAAACTAGGGACGAAAGCACTCGGACAACGTGAAGACGCAGCATGTGAAAAAACTGAGGTTAATTTCTCGAAACCCTAGTGTCGTGTAGCAATGTATATACATACTAAGTACTCTATGAAATATATGAGATTTTGTGAGATTACTGCTGACTAATCTAAAAACTTAAACTATAGATAAATGTGTGATTTAATATTTAAATATTATAACACTTCTCCCCTTATGCTTAGTCTGGTCTTTTGAATGTGTGATTTATTATTTAAATTTTTGAACACTCTCCTTCATGTTTAGTCTGGTCTTTTACCTAGTACTAAACGTGGAAATTTAATTGAGAGACAAATGGAACTTGGAAAGATTCGAAATTAGGAACTTCAGCTCTTATATCATGTGAAATTTTGTGAGATCATTGTCGATTGTTTTAAAAGTTTAAATTGTCAAATAAAGACGTCGTTTATTATTTAAATATGTTAAAAGAATGAACTTGACAAGAGCCGGTTGAAGTGTCAAACAGGGGCAACCAGGTGATGGGGATTTGGCACGGCCATGCATACGTGTTGCCATGCTCACGAAATGGAAACTTATAGCACCGACACAGATGTGTCCAAGCAGGTGACGAGGGGCTCCTTCGAACGCGAGATCATTCTTGTTATTTTGCGAAGCTATGTAACAAAGTGCTGATGCTGTGTTTATTTGGGTCCTTCATGCCTTAGCGGATGCGGATGCGGATGGTGTAACCAAGTGGCTAGTCGTTTGAACACGTGTGAGGCGATTTTCCTGATCATTCACTCACCCAGCAAAGGCATACGGAAGATTAGATCCCCCGTAGAAACAGGTTCAGTTCTTGGTTTTAGTGGAAATAAGTCCGCTTCCCGATTTCAAATTTTTGGAACCGATGCTACGCAAGTAGGTTTTAAGTTCTAGGTGTTGAACCCACCTACTTGCTCAAAAATCGATTGAAATCTATTTTTTGAAACTCGAAGAAGGTGATTGATAGTTCCGGTTCTAATAAGTTAGGTTTCTAGTTCTAGATTTGGAACATACCTAACCGAGAAGCAATCACTCCTACATGTAACTCCGCCTCACTCTCAACTGGACAAGTTTACCACTCTGTGATCTTGCCCCCCTCTCTCTCTCTCTCTCTCTCTCTCTCTCAGTTCAATCTCAGTTTCTCTCTCACTCTCAGTTCAATCTCAGTTAGGGCTCTAGCATGATCCTCCAGCTGTTGTTGATAACTCTATAAAAATAGAGTTCATTTCATCTATTTTAGACAACAAATAATACAAAGTTAGTGAGAAAATACTTGGATTCCTAGATTTACTCAAATTTTCCTTGTTTATGGACCATAATGAGATATACGGAAAATAACGAAAAAATGGTGAGAAGAAGGAAAGGAATATGCCACCCACAGAAATTCTATGATTTATTCCTAATTTTGTGTGAAAGCGTTGAAAGGCGGACACTAATTTTGGAATTCTGTAATTTATTCTATAATTTTATGTGAAAGATAAGCAATTGTCTTGTGTTAGGAGTCTTGGATATTATCCTATTGAGAAATTGGGAGGTACAATTAGATTTTTATTTTTAAATCATTTTTCATTGTTTTGGGAGTTTTTTTTTTTAAAGTATTTTGAAGAGAAGACAAAAAGTTGTGACAGAAATCTTGTTCTTTAATTCAATATGTTAGGTTTAATTTATATTTCCATTTTTTCCTTTTATTATGTTCTAATATTCTTTTGTTAGGACTACGATGTAACTTGAACATGGTAATATGAATTTCATTCTTTTTATGTTTTGTAAGTGATTTCATTGATATGAATTATATATTAGTGTGCTTAATGTTTTTAAATGATTGACTATCATTTGAATGATTTGATATGCATGTTTGAGATTGAGAAGTGATAATATGCAATTATTCCTTATAAAATATAATCATAAATTAAATGTGAATAGAGGTATACCATGTTATTTGTGTGATTTCGATGATAAGGTAGTCCAAAAGATTCATTATAAATCATGAATTTTCACATATTTTAATGCACTCATATTTATTTAAATTAACATAGAAATATGGTGGAATGATAGACTGAGTATGTTTGCTCTAGGATAGTAAATAAATTAGGAAAGTATGCTATCACATAAATTATTCGAATGATTATTGATGGAAATTATGATTTATAACCTTTATAGCCTCTAAGGCTATTCTCGTAGAGATTTAACAAATAATTTATTGAAATTGAGAAATTATATTTTTAAGCCATTTTGTTGGAAACAAAATCTACTTTATGGAAATTTATGTGTTTTACTGAAACATATAGCTTTAGATCTTTTTTGGCAGCACCATTAGTTATCCCATACATGGATTACGGTCGAAAGGCCGTAAGTTCACTTACTTGGTTTATTGCCTCAAGTTATTTTAGGGTGTGTTTAGTAACGTTTTTGTTTCAGGAACAATTTCTTTTTAGAAACACTTTTTTCTATTTCTGTTTCTAGGAATAGTTTATGAGTATTTTAAGGCTTTGATAATTATATAAAATTTATATTATTGGAACAGAAATATATTTGGTATGAGCCCAAATATTTTTGTGATTTAGAGTTTATTTTGATTTATTAATAATTTTATTGCATTTTCTTCTTTTCTTATTTCTTTTTCTTCTCCTCCCTCTTAACCGACCGCCGACCTTGGCCATGCCTGGCTGGTGATCCACCAAATGAGGGCTAGTGAGGTCGCCGGCCTTGGGGGAGCCTCGCCAGCTATCAGTGAGGTCCCCCCGAGCCTCACTGTGGCTTAGTGAGGCTCGATGTGATAACTTGAAATTTGGTCCCTATTTCGAAATATATGAAATTGTTATTTCATTGATGCATTTATGATTATTTTACTCTAAACTGATTATTCACGAGTTAATTAATCTATTGTGTAAGGTTGTAAAGGGTTAAAACGCGAAAGACCAAAGAATTCAATTAAAGGTCAATCACTTGACTATAATGATTGACAATGATCAATACTACATTGTTATAAGTCAATTAGCGAATTGATATAAATCTATTCGACGGAAATACGTAGTCGATTCGTAGGTGATTCCGTACGATTACGATACTTACGTCGAACGACGATAAATCGATATTCTATTGATATTGTACACATGATACGTAATTGAACCTTCACAGATTATATGACAATTGATGGTTGTCCACCATTCGAAGAAGCACAAATATGGATCGAAAATTAACGATCATGGGTCAACCGCGCAAAATTCCTAAAAGTCACCCCATAGTTTAGATTGTGCTAAAGTTGCATTCGATCAATTTTAACCATGAAATTTAATTCGATTTCGGATATCGAGCTTTCGAGGGTCACAAAACTAATTTATTAGACATCGCCTTATTTTCCATCAAATTATTGGCAAGTTCAAAATTTTTGGAAAATGAATTATTGGATGGAAAATTGAAAGTCGGAAAGGAAAACCGAACCCAATGATAAAGTTGTAATTTGTTGACCAAAATTTTGGCTTTAAAATAAAAAGAAAATAAGAAGATATGAAGGAGATGAAGAGCTTGGCTAGGAGGATTTTGGGGAAGAGAAATGATGATTTTTTGGGGAAAAATCTTAAGAAATCCCCCTCTCCCTTTCCCCCCCTCTCTCTCTCTCCTCACCCCTCCTCACGTTTTCCCTTTTGTTTTGCCGAAGCAGCCCACTTCCCCTTTCATCTCTCTCCTTGCTGTCATTCTCCTCAACTTCCTCATCTTCTTCTTTCTTCATTTCCTTTTCCCTTTGTTGCCACTAGCCACCACCCATCATCACCATCTCCTTCCGCTAAACCCCATCGCAACCATCTTCATTCCACCATCATCTTCATCCCACCCCCACCATCACACGCAACACCACCACCCGATCTACCATCATTGCCGTTGTGTGTTGCTACTGCACCACCGCCGCCGCCCCCTCAACGCCGTCGCTCGCCCGCGTCTCACATGTTCGCTGTCACCGTTGTTCTGCCAGTTCACCACCACCAAGCTCAACACCTCCCCCTCTCTTTGTGGCCATGAGCCTTGAAAGGCTTCGCCGCTGCCATTTGAATTCCCGTTCAATCTGGGAGCGCCGTATTCTCAATGCCGTCATGCTTCCGTCGCCATGAGCTTGTCATTTCTAAAAAACCGGTGAGTTAACTCATAATCCTTGATTAGGTAGTTAATTACATTTAGGTGATAGGTAAGCTTAAGGTTAATGATGGTTAGTATTGGTTAATTTTATTTTAGCCTTAAGGATGGTTTAGATTAAAGTTAAGCGGTTAGTTTAAGTAATTATGATTAGATTCAATTAATCGTGGTTAGATTAATTAGTTGAGTTTATTTTTAATTAATCGTAATTAGTTTACTTAATCATAATTAATCATAATTAGTTTACTTAATCATAGTTTTTTAAATGAATGGTGATTAATTTTTGATTAATTATAGTTAGATTAATTAAGTGAGTTTAGCCTAATTAATTGCAATTAACTTAATTAATTGTGATTAGTGTAATTTAATGACGGATTAGCCATAAAGCAGAATTTTATGCTTGTTTTTATTGGAGGACCTATGCATAGTTCCGATTATTTGAACTTATTATGTCGTGCTATTGGTCGTGTAATATATATGCTTTGGTTACTATTTTCAAAGAAGGCTTTATGGACAAGAAAATAGAGAATTTTTAGGTGTCGGGTTGAGACACCAAGTTTTGCGTGTGAAATGGAGCAATGTGGTTTTAAAATAAAAGTGGACAAGGTTTGACGGGTCGATTTCAATTATCTGACCACATACAAATATATTGCTGGAATTTTAAAAGTAAAAATTTCCGAGATTTATTATTTGAGCATGAACTACGTTTGCATTGGCTAAGTCAAAATATAAAAATTTGCTTGAGTGGTTGAGTGCTCGTGTGGTCATGTAATGAATCCGATGCGTATGATTATGTGGGATAATGGTTCTGCCTTGATGCGTATAAATATGTGAGACGATACCCGATTTTTATTGGATGCCCGATGGGGGTCTGGATGCCGAGTCGTGGTTGAGGCTGGACCAATACTCTTAATGGAATGCTATCCTGATGCATATGAGTATGCTGGATGATGACGTACCTGATGGAGCGGGATGATGCTCAGTTATGCCGGAAGACTGCCAACTCTTGTCTTGGTCGTGACCCAAGGGGTCGTAATAATTGAAACACATGTTGGCAATGGGCATGAAATTTATCGAATGTGTTTTGATTATTGTTTATGTTTGTTGCACTAATATTGTCATGTGAGATATACTAACGTGTAGGAGTGCGCCAAGGTGAGGTAAGTTTATATATCATATGTGTTTAGGCTGCCTTCGAGACAAATTAGCATCTTAGTCGAGGTTTAGGCTATTAACTCGCTGAGATTTATATCTTACTCCGTTATTGTTAATTGTTTTCAGGCCCGTAGTATGGAGAATTGTTGTGTGCAGTTTGGGCCCTTGATGGACCAAGATGTGGGCGTGCTTGTGTCATTTTTTGTTGGCCTTGTCATTAGTGAAGTTCAGGTTAACCCTGACCCTGCAGGTTTTTGAAATGGTTGGTAGGACATGGTAATTGTTAAACTCCTAAGGTTAGCAAGTTGATTAATAAATGCATCACTTTTGGAAATTGTCTATTGTGCTTTACTATCCGTATACTTTGCTGCTTTGACTGGGTGGTTTTATAAATTGCTTCCTCATGTGTTTAATCAAAAGATAAAAAGAATGACTTAGTGACGCGTCTTGGGGTGTTACAATTTAATCGACCGTTGAGGGATGTTCGTGCGCTCGGAGTTTGGGGCATGACACTTGACCTCGCTTGGCCATCGAGAGGTCAGCCTTGCCCACCCAGGCAATGCCAACCTCGCGGTGGTTGGGCGAGGTCAAGCCTCATCGTGGCCAAGCAAGGCTTAGCCACGACGAGTCTCAAGGGGCCCTCGCCCAGCCATGACGAGGCTTGGCCAAGCCTCGTCAATGGTCGGCGAGCTCGGGGCGACCTCGCTAGGGGCTAGCGAGGTCGTTGGACCTCATTTGGCCAATCGCTGGTCAACGTTGAGGCTAGCGACTGGCGTGGGGAAGAAGAGAGGAAGAGAAAGAAAGAAAAGAGAGGAAAAAAAGAAAGAAAGAAAAAACTTATTTCTTGTTTCTTGAGTTATTCCTGTTAACAAAAAATAATTTTTTCTTTTATTTCTTGTTTCCATTTCAAATCTACTTCAAAGAACAAAAAAATTATTAAACGCGTTTCTATTTTATTTTTATTTCGGGGAACAAAAGAATAGAAACAGGTGTTCTAGAGAGCGTTACCAAATACTGTCTTAGTTGTTGGTATAAGGGAACAAGATAAAAGGGAGCAATGAGTGGCCAAAAATTGCATACTAATTTCTAAATTTGGATAGATTTTGCATCGAAAATGGTTATGTGGGTGAATAATTTCAAATCATATAATGCACGATGGAATATAACTATATATATAGAAAGATAGAATTATAACCCATGATCAGCCTACGTATTGAGGCATTATTATGTTTACAGATTGGTTTTGTTGTTAAGCTTAATCATAGCAAATACGATTTAGAGGGCTTCATCAAAGCTAATATTATATTTTAGGCTTAATTACAATAGATGTAATTTTTGGGCCTTGTCACGTGACGAGGTGTGACGAAGATGTTAAGATATGTTGCTCTATATTAGACATTGAGATGATAGACGATAGTTGATATTTCATTATGGGATTTAAATGTCGTACTTCTTACAAATGTAATGTATCACCTACTTAATAAGAAATCTACATCATTCACGTCTCAAGCCCTATTGAATTATGATTTGCTCACCCCTTTCAATTATCATTTCAAGTATTGATAGTGGAGGAAGTTTAATCGAATGCATGTAAAAGAATGATTCGCAGTAGCATGGAACTTTGTTACAGACTATTTGAATAAAGTTTATTAAATAAAAATTTGTGATTCTCATTATTTTTCATACATCACACGAAAATGGTACGCTGGTTTAAGGAATCCATAAATCTCCTTGAATATTGATGGTGTTGACATCTAAATTTTGGCGATCTATTTAATTATCCATCGCATAGAAAAATTAAAGATTGACCTCGACCTCCAACAAAAAATATTAAATTAAATTGCATGTAGTTGTTAGAAGCATATTTCAATTAATTGCATTAGTATTGGATTGGTGGTGGATGGTCATGAACTTAAAGTGAACTTACTGAGCCCATGGAGTGGGACAAAATTTGGCTAGCACTAGAGGACTAGGTGGGCGAAATTTGCATGGGAAGATTGGCCAAATTGAGGTTATTTTAATCTAATTTCATCCTAAGGAAATTAATTAAAACAGGTCTTGAGCTTAATTTAATCCATTATATGGAAAAGGCCTAAATTAAGCCCTTGAGATCAAGTTTAAATCTAGGTTTGCACTATATATATAGTACGTTATACCTCACAAATTAGGAATCGGCAATTAGAATCTCAAAACACAGAGAGATTCATGGGAGAGGAACTCCCCCGCGCTGGCGGCAAGCTGCTGTCGCTGCACTGCCCTTCGCGTCGCGGACTCCCCCTTTGCGACGTGGACGCTCGCGGCCGCAGCGCTGCTGCCCGAGCCCCTCGTGGAGATCCCAGGTTACTCAGTGAAGTGCACCATTCCTCACCGCCGTGACCTCAGGTTCGTGGCTTCATCAACGCGAGCACTTGCCTAGCGGCCATGCTACTTGATTTGCCGGTCACTGCTAGTCCCTCCCCGTGAAATCAAGGCTTGAGGAGGAGGAATAATCGGTGGGCCTGCAATACAATTCACGAAGGCGCGTGGTGACTAGAGAAACGGAGAGCAGAGAGCCCGGCCCACACGTGTGAAGAAAGGAAGGAAGGGCTAATAAAAAATAATAATAATAATTCTTTGGTCGCATGGGGATGTCTTTCTTTGGCTATTCCTTCTTGGATTTTGCTTCATGGTTTCACTGCTCTGTCCACCAATTTTTTCGTTTGAATGCTAGAGGCCATTATGGACGCCTCATTCTTCAAAGACGTCTCCTTTCTCGCGCGGTGCTAATGCGATTAGTTCGCCGCTCATGGATTAACGCTGTCCGCGACGTCCCGACGCTGCACCGCAGTCGCCGCAGTCGCCAAGCTCATCCTTGAACTGAGCCGATCCATTGAAGTTTCTGTTTTTGCAGGTTCATTGACCACCATCGATGTTGTTGTCACTTGCCATCGTTGACGCCGTTGCTTGCCGCCGCCATCCCATGTCATGGAGCCGGTTGCAATCCCAATCCGATTGTGATTGGTTTAAATTTGGAAAGAATATTTTCAAATTAGGTAAAGTGCTTATCTCTATCTATTTTGAAATATTTTACTATCTTATTTGAATGAATCTATGTATTAAGTTAGATATTAGATATATTCCATTAGATATTAGGTATATTCTGTTAGATATTTACTTAAATAATGTAATATCTATAATATTCTAAGATACCCTCTCAAGTTAGGAAACTTTTCTTAGTAATGTATTGTTAGATTTCTAACTATGAGATGTGATGCTTGTCAGTGGGCTATCCGATTTCTAACCACGGGATACAATGATCGTCGGTTTATTTCGAGTGCATAGTCGAGATGGATCATATGAGATCGTGGATTGCATTATTTAATTAAATATTTATCCATTGTTTTATTGCTATCCTTAAAAAGGAAAACCCAATATATATATTTGAACCGGATATGATTCTTGCTAGAATATTGCTTGTTTTATGCTAGATTGTTGTTTTGATTAAGTATTTTATTTATTCCGAATTTTTAAAATAAAAAATACCAAAAACATTGCTTTAGGATGTTAGATTTCCTTTTCCTTAATTAAAATTGCATGTTCAATTATTGGTTAATTTTGATTTCGAATTTTGATCAAAAAGAAAAGAAAAAAACATGAAAAATATCACGTGTGTCACGTAGAATTAGGTCATCCCTTACATGTCATTTAGTCATTGCATGTTTATGATCATTTAAATGTATGACATATTAGGATAGTTTCATTTAATAATTGCCCATCATTAGATCTTGTCATTTAATTAATATCGCATGACATAAAGTTTGCATGCTAGGTTGCACATTGCATGTCACGTTCGTATAGACACATTTTTGTGCGTCATTGAATTACATTGCACGTAAATTAGGTTCCATTAAATAAGAGAAAATCCTAAAAATAGATTAAATGACTGCGTGTTAATTAGAAATCATATTCGGGGCTATTGATGTGAATTTTGAGATGTTTTCATTGCTATGGGGTAAGTCCTACAATTCATTTATTATTTTATTGGACATTAAATTACTGGTTTGTGCACCCGCATGGTCATCTCACATATTAGAAAGTAATAAAATGGATTTAAACTACACAATAAACACTTTTTCATGAAAAGAATGGTGTTGAAAGGGCACCGGAGATATCTAGTGTAATCAGGTTTTCGTATCCAAAATCCTTGGTTCGTAGGAGTAAAATAATTGTCTTGTTATTTTACTTAGCTATCTAATCGACATACCATAAACTGCTTAATGATTTGTTAAGAACATGAACCCTAAGTTGCGAATAAATATAGCCTTAGGAGAGCTCAAATTAGGCTTATATTTAATAATTCATTAGCCGAACTCCTAGGTGGTGTGCCGTGAGGGTAAGGTCGCGACAAATGGTTAACTTGACCCGGTCACTTAGCCATGCCTTGGCTTTGTACAGAAGAGGGGGTGTTAGGAGGGGCAATTCATTTGTTTTCTTGGTCTTAGTTGTTTGTTCGAAGTGTTAATTTTGGAAGCAAAACTTTTTCTATTTTTAATTATTTTCAACTAAAAGACAGAACAAAGGGCATAATCATTGGAAAGATTAGTAGTATTAGTAATTATAATAATATCAATATAATCCAACAATGAAAATGACTGTATATGCACGTGGGTTATTAAAAAGCAAGAAAGTATATACGTGCCACTGGCGTGCAGTCGACGTGTCAACGATGAGTGGTTGGTGACTAATTTGAGCTCTTTAAATCGAACACCTAAATTTCTAATATTTTGCACAATAAGTTCCTTTTTTAATAAGATTATATGGTGATCACCCCCTATTCCTAAGGACTCTTGAGGACATTGAAATCTGGCCAATTCATCATCCTCTCTATTGATGCATTGTGGCCCGACTTCACACACCCTGCCATAAAAATAGGGTTTTTAGGGTGAACTAGCTATTCCACTTATCCTATCCCAATAGCCTTTCCTAGAGACAGCTGCATGAATTTTGAGAGATTAGCTCAAGAGCTGCCAATTTTGTGTTTTCTTTTGTTTTTACTATTTTTGTTGTTGTTTTTATTATTTATTATTTATTATCCAAAAAAAGGAAAAAATACATAAATATAGAAACTAAGGCCTAATTAAAAACCTAATTAAAATTTAGGTGTCAACAATAAGCAACATTATGTCTGCAAACCATGTGCCCTACGTTATGCCGAACTACACTAATGAGTTCCCCACTTGGGTGAGGCTCGGCGACTGGAAGCTCTTGCAGTCTTCGTCCGCGGCATGTAAGGCTAATATTGTGGTGGCCCAAGATGGTTTAGGGAACTATAAGACAATTAGTGAAGCCATAACCACAGCATCGAAGTAGTCCGGCATAGCAAGGTACATAATTTATATGAAGGCCGGTACGTATAATGAGATTGTTGGAGGTGGAACCAATTTGGTGAACATTATGTTCGTGGGTGCTGGTATTGGAAAGACCATAATTACTGAAAGCAAAAGCGTTGATGGCGGATCTACTACCTTTAATTCGGCAACATTTGGTGAGTTTATATCATTTAAGTTATTTATGATTTTGTGCATTTTATTCAAAATAAATTCTTTAAAAGTAAATAAAAAAAGAAAAGAGAATTCTCAACAGCCAGTTAGTCTATTCATGGGGCTAGTAGGCTTACCTTGGTAACTTAATATGCCTTATAAGATCATAGTTTTCAATATTTGTTGTGATTTTGTTGAACTGTCGAAAAATGTTAAGATATGTGCTATGTTCCACGTGTGATCTGATCCACAGAAATAACTTATACGACCTAATCTAGTAAATAGTCGAATAGACAATTCAACGAACTAAGGTCGTCATTTCCTAATTAAGCCCATACGAGTTTTTCAATTAGTTAAATTTTGTGGCCGACCTAATATGTCCTTTTGAGCAAACCAACCTTCTATTTTTCCTTGATTAAAGAAGGGGGGCACATTTCATAGAGATTGGATAAATTTACATATATACTAAGGACTTGTTATTTTTATGTATAAGAATGTATGAACAGTTTTTTTTACATAGTTTCTATTAATAAACCGAAACATTTATGCTAATGTGGCTATTTATTGACTTTCTTCAATAGAAAATGCGGTCGTAAACATGAGATTTTAGATATAATAATAATTAATTGAATCCAGGTTTTGACTGCTGTAAACAATCAATCTTCATAGGAGGAGAAGATTTATAAGCTTTGACTTCAATTAATCTCGTCGAAGATTAACCTTGATTAAGAACACGTACACAGCTTCACTTAACATCATCAATAAGACACTGTATATAAAAAATATTTATTATATCGCCACTATTACTACATATAAATAGATATAATAGCCTTTAGATTGCTTTTATAAGATAGCAATAAAATTAAATTGATGAATAGTCCGATTCTTTCAATTCCTACAATAATTAATGGAGTAGGTCAAGATCATGAATGCACGATTTGGACAATTATTTGGTTCTATATGATGTAGTCAATAATGCATTTGGAGGTCAGTTTAATTCTCGAGATACTTTTTCGATTTATATTACATTAACAAGTAGATTTGCGTACTAATAACCTTTCCTATCTTTAATTTCAGCTATTGTTGGTGATGGATTCATTGCTCAAGGAATCACTTTCCGTAACACTGCCCGTGCGGCAAATCACCAGGCAGTAGCTTTGCGCTCTAGCTCTGACCTCTCGATCTTCTATCAATGTGGCTTTGAGGGTTATCAAGACACCCTTTATGTTTATTCCGCACGACAATTCTACAAAGAGTGCGACATCTATGATAACTTAATTGACTCGGTCGGTTGGTTGGAGTGGAATGGTAACTTTGCCCTTACAACTTTGTACTATATAGCGTATTTGAGTACAAAAATGAATTTTTTGGACACAATAAGAAATTTAAAAAATGAATTTGACTAGTGATGATAATAATACCAAGTATAATCTACCAATGAAAATGAGTGTATATGCATGTGGGTTATTGAAAAGCAAAAAAGTCCATGCGTGCCAATGGCGTGCGGCCAGTGTGCCAATGACGTGCGGCTAGCGTGCTACGATGATTAGAGCTCTTTAGATCACTTCAATTCCTATCAATGTGGCTTTGAGGGTTATCAAGAAACCCTTTATATTTATTCCGTGCGACAATTCTACAAAGAGTGCGACTTTTATGGCACAGTTGATTTCATCTTTGGAAATGCTACCGTTGTTCTCCAAAACTGCAACATTTATGCTAGAAACCCTCCTAACAAGATCAATACCAACACTGCATAAGGCCGAATTGACCCCAACCAAAATACTAGCATCTCTATCCACAACTGCAAAGTCACTACATCTTCAGACTTGACGTCAGTTCAAAGCTCTGTCAAAACGTACCTCGGGAGACCGTGGCAAAAATATTTAAGAACTGTTTTCATGAAAACTTACCTTGATAGCTGAATTGACTCAGTCGGTTGGTTGGAGTGGAATGGTAACTTTGCCCTTACGACTCTGTACTATATAGCTTATTTGAGTACAAAAATGAATTTTTTGGACACTATAAGAAATTTAAAAAATGAATTTGACTAGTGATGATAATAATACCAAGTATAATTTACCGATGAAAATGAGTGTATATGCATGTGGGTTATTGAAAAGTAAAAAAGTCCATGCGTGCTAATGGCGTGCAGCCAGCGTGCCAATGGCGTGCAGCTGGTGTGCCACGATGATTTGAGCTCTTTAAATCACTTCAATTCCTATCAATGTGGCTTTTAGGGTTATCAAGACACCATTTATGTTTATTCCACTCGACAATTCTACAAAGAGTGCGATATCTATGGCACAGTTAACTTCATCTTTGGAAATGTTGCAGTTGTTCTCCAAAATTGCGACATCTATGCTAGAAACCTTCCTAACAAGATCAATACCATTACTACACAGGGTCGAACTGACCCCAACCAAAATACTGGCATCTCTATCCACAACTGCAAAGTCACTGCAGCTTCAGACTTGATGTCAGTTCAAAACTCTGTCAAAACATACCTCGGGAGACTGTGCCAAAAATATTCAAGAATTGTTTTCATGAAGACTTACCTTGATAGCTTAATTGACTCGGTCAGTTGGTTGGAGTGGAATGGTAACTTTGTCCTTATGACTCTGTACTATATAGCTTATTTGAGTACAAAAATGAATTTTTTGGACACAATAAGAAATTTAAAAAATGAATTTGACTAGTGATGATAATAATACCAAGTATAATCTACCAATGAAAATGAGTGTATATGCATGTGGGTTATTGAAAAGCAAAAAAGCCCATGCGTGCCAATGGCGTGCGGCCAGCGTGCTACGATGATTTGAGCTCTTTAAATCACTTCAATTCCTATCAATGTGGCTTTGAGGGTTATCAAGACACCCTTTATGTTTATTCGGCGCGACAATTCTACAAAGAGTGCGACTTTTATGGCACAGTTGACTTCATCTATGGAAATGTTGCCGTTGTTCTACATCTATGCTAGAAACCCTCCTAACAAGATCAATACCATCACTGCACAGGGTCAAACTAAGCCCAATCAAAATACTGGCATCTCTATCCACAATTGCAAAGTCACTGTAGCTTTAGACTTGACGTCAGTTCAAAACTCTGTCAAAACATACCTCGGGAGACCGTGGCAAAAATATTCAAGAATTGTTTTCATGAAGACTTACCTTGATAGCTTAATTGACTCGGCCGGTTGGTTGGAGTAAAATGGTAACTTTGCCCTTACGACTCTGTACTATATAACTTATTTGAGTACAAAAAAATGAATTTTTTGGACACAATAAGAAATTTAAAAAATGAATTTGACTAGTGATGATAATAATACCAAGTATAATCTACCGATGAAATGAGTGTATATGCATGTGGGTTATTGAAAAGCAAAAAAGTCCATGCGTGCCAATGGCATGCAGTCGGCGTGCCAATAGCGTGCGGCCGGTGTGCCATGATGATTTGAGCTCTTTAAATCACCTCAATTCCTATCAATATGGCTTTTAGGGTTATCAAGAAACCATTTATTTTTATTCCGCCCGACAATTCTACAAAGAGTGCGATATCTATGGCACAGTTGACTTCATCTTTGGAAATGCTGCTGTTGTTCTCCAAAACTGCGACATCTATGCTATAAACATTCCTAACAAGATCAATACCATTATTGCACAGGGCCGAACTGACCCCAACCAAAATACTGGCATCTCTATCCACAACTGCAAAGTCACTGCAGCTTTAGACTTGATGTCAGTTCAAAACTCTGTCAAAACATACCTCGGGAGACCGTGCCAAAAATATTCAAGAATTGTTTTCATGAAGACTTACCTTGATAGCTTAATTGACTCGGTCAGTTGGTTGGAGTGGAATGGTAACTTTGCCCTTACGACTCTGTACTATATAGCTTATTTGAGTACAAAAATGAATTTTTTGGACACAATAAGAAATTTAAAAAATGAATTTAACTAGTGATGATAATAATACCAAGTATAATCTATCAATGAAAATGAGTGTATATACATGTGGGTTATTGAAAAGCAAAAAAGTCCATGCGTGCCAATGGCGTGCGGCCAGCGTGCTACGATGATTTGAGCTCTTTAAATCATTTCAATTCCTATCAATGTGGCTTTGAGGGTTATCAAGACACCCTTTATGTTTATTCAGCGCGACAATTCTACAAAGAGTGCGACTTTTATGGCACAGTTGACTTTATCTTTGGAAATGATGCCGTTGTTCTCCAAAACTGCAATATCTATGCTAGAAACCCTCCTAATAAGATCAATACCATCACTGCACAGGGCCGAATTGACCCCAACCAAAATACAGGCATTTCTATCCACAACTGCAAAGTCACTGCAGCTTCAGACTTGACGTCAGTTCAAAGCTCTGTCAAAACGTACCTCGGGAGACCGTGGCAAAAATATTTAAGAATTGTCTTCATGAAAACTTACCTTGATAGCTTAATTGACTCGGTCGGTTGGTTGGAGTGGAATGGTAACTTTGCCCTTACAACTCTGTACTATATAGCTTATTTGAGTACAAAAATGAATTTTTTGGACATAATAAGAAATTTAAAAAATGAATTTGACTAGTGATAATAATAATACCAAGTATAATCTACCGATGAAAATGAGTGTATATGCATGTGGGTTATTGAAAAGCAAAAAAGTCCATGCGTGCCTATGGTGTGCGGCCAGCGTGTCAATGACGTGCGGCCAGCGTGCTGCGATGATTTGAGCTCTTTAAATCACTTCAATTCCTATCAATGTGGCTTTTAGGGTTATCAAGACACCATTTATGTTTATTCCGCGCGACAATTCTACAAAGAGTGCGACATCTATGGCACAGTTGACTTCATCTTTGGAAATGCTGCCGTTGTTCTCCAAAACTGCGACATCTATGCTAAAAACCTTCCTAACAAGATCAATACCATTACTGCACAGGGCCGAGCTAACCCCAACCAAAATACTGGCATCTCTATCCACAACTGTAAAGTCACTGCAGCTTCAGACTTGATGTCAGTTCAAAACTCTGTCAAAGCATACCTCGGGAGATCGTGGCAAAAATATTTAAGAACTGTTTTCATGAAAACTTACCTTGATAGCTTAATTGACTCGATCAGTTGGTTGGAGTGGAATGGTAACTTTGCCGTTACGACTCTGTACTATATAGCTTATTTGAGTACAAAAATGAATTTTTTGGACATAATAAGAAATTTAAAAAATGAATTTGACTAGTGATGATAAAAATACCAAGTATAATCTACCAATGAAAATGAGTGTATATGCATGTGGGTTATTGAAAAGCAAAAAAGTCCATGCATGCCAATGGCGTGTGGCCAGCGTGCTACGATGATTTGAACTCTTTAAATCACTTCAATTCCTATCAATGTGGCTTTGAGGGTTATTAAGACACCCTTTATGTTTATTCTGCGCGACAATTCTACAAAGAATGCGACTTTTATGGCACAGTTGACTTCATCTTCAGAAATGTTGCCGTTTTTCTTCAAAACTGCAACATCTATGCTAGAAACCCTCCTAACAAGATCAATACCATCACTGCACAGGGCCGAATTGACCCCAACCAAAATACTGGCATCTCTATCCACAACTGCAAAGTCACTGCAGCTTCAGACTTGACGGCAGTTCAAAGCTCTATCAAAACGTACCTCGG
This sequence comes from Eucalyptus decipiens, assembly GCA_014182575.1. NCBI lineage: Eukaryota > Viridiplantae > Streptophyta > Magnoliopsida > Myrtales > Myrtaceae > Eucalyptus > Eucalyptus decipiens. The sequence continues at coordinate 18,551,794 of CM024613.1, forward strand.
GAGACCGTGGCAAAAATATTTAAGAACTGTTTTCATGAAAACTTACCTTGATAGCTTAATTGACTCGGTCAGTTGGTTTGAGTGGAATGGTAACTTTGCCCTTACGACTTTGTACTATATAGCTTATTTAAGTACAAAAATGAATTTTTTGGACATAATAAGAAATTTAAAAAATGAATTTGACTAGTGATGATAATAATACCAAGTATAATCTACCGATGAAAATGACTGTATATGCATGTGGGTTATTGAAAAGCAAAAAAGTCCATGCGTGCCAATGGCGTGCGGCCAGCGTGCTACGATGATTTGAGCTCTTTAAATCACTTCAATTCCTATCAATGTGGCTTTTAGGGTTATCAAGACACCATTTATGTTTATTCCGCGCGACAATTCTACAAAGAGTGTGACATCTATGGCACGGTTGACTTCATCTTTGGAAATGCTACCGTTGTTCTCCAAAACTGCAACATCTATGCGAGAAACCCTCCTAACAAGATCAATACCATCACTGCACAGGGTCGAACTGAGCCCAACCAAAATACTGGCATCTCTATCCACAATTGCAAAGTCACTGTAGCTTTAGACTTGACGTCAGTTCAAAACTCTGTCAAAACATACCTCGGGAGACCGTGGCAAAAATATTCAAGAATTGTTTTCATGAACACTTACCGTAATAGCTTAATTGACTCGGCCGGTTGGTTGGAGTAAAATGGTAACTTTGCCCTTACGACTCTGTACTATAAACTTATTTGAGGACAAAAATGAATTTTTTGGACACAGTAAGAAATTTAAAAAATGAATTTGACTAGTCATGATAATAATACCAAGTATAATCTACCAATGAAGATGTGTACATGCATGTGGGTTATTGAAAAGCAAAAAAGTCCATGCGTGTCAATGGCGTGCAGTCAACGTGCTACTATGATTTGAGCTCTTTAAATCACTTCAATTCCTATCAATGTGGCTTTGAGGGTTATCAAGACACCCTTTATATTTATTCTGTGCGACATCTATGGCACAGTTGACTTCATCTTTGGAAACGCTGCCGTTGTTCTCCAAAACTGCAACATCTATGCTAGAAACCCTCCTAACAAGATCAATACCGTCAATGCACAAGGCCGAACTGACCCCAACCAAAATATTGGCATCTCTATCCATAGTTGCAAAGTCACTGCAGCTTCAGACTTGACGTCAGTTCAAAACTTTGTCAAAGTATACCTCGGGAGACCGTGGCAAAAATATTCAAGAACTGTTTTCATGAAGACTTACCTTGATAGCTTAATTGACTCGGCCGGTTGGTTGGAGTGGAATGGTAACTTTGCTCTTATGACTCTGTACTATATAGCTTATTTGAGTACAAAAATGAATTTTTTGGACACAATAAGAAATTTAAAAAATGAATTTGACTAGTGATGATAATAATACCAAGTATAATCTACCAATGAAAATGAGTGTATATGTATGTGGGTTTTGAAAAGCAAAAAAGTCCATGCGTGCTAATGGCGTGCAGCTGGCAGGCCATGATGATTTGAGCTCTTTAAATCACTTCAATTCCTAGTATTGTGTATAATAAGTTCTTTTTTTTTTTAAAAGTAAAATCATTTGGTTATCACCCACTATTCCTAAGGACTCTTGAGGACATTTGAAGCTTGGCCTTTTTACTCTCCTCTCCATTGATGCGCCATGGCTCGACTTCATGTAATCCCCTCGTAAAAAATATGGTCTTGAGAGCGAACTTGCCACTCCATTTGTCCTATCCCTTCAGGTCTATCAACCAATCGAGGTCCATCTTCATGATTACCGTCCTAGGGTACTTCTTCCACGGTCATCCTAAGTAGCTTCTAAATGAGCCCTTGATCATTGTGAAGTTGGGGGAAGGGCGATTCGCGACATGTGGATAAGAATCCTCATGTCTTCCTCCTTGCTTTCTCGATCTTGAGTCGCCACTATGTTGGCATGGTGGTCTATCATTCTCTTGATGAATATGTCGCAATTCTAGAAGATGGATGCATTTTCAAAAATGAAGTAGATGGTGTTGTAAACGTGGTAGTTGAGATATGTTGACACCTATTTTTTTATCTTTCAAATATTTAAAAAAAAAAATCAAAAAAAAAATTTTAACTATTAATTTCCTTTTAAAAAAAAAAAAAAAGAGTTGAGAGGTCCGGGTCGGGCCGGATCCGGCCTTGGCCCGACCCCGCCCCTTCTTCCTTTTATTTTCTCCTGCGTGGGCTTGGGCTCAAACCCTCCCCTTTCCTTTTCTTTTTCTTTTCTTCTTTTCCCCTCGCACATTGACCCTCTTCTTCCCTCCGGCCCGGCCCACCCCGTTGTCTTCTCCCTCGGCCGTTTTCTACACGGGGAACAGTAAGCGAAGCAGCTGTCCGCTTGGGTAAATGGCGAAGCCGCGGGGCAACGAGGACAGAGGAGACAGCATCATCTCACTGGCAGGTCGGCGGGTTGGGGAGAGCTGATTCGGACGCATGCGGAGCCAATTCGCGCGCACGCGAGCGAAAGGAAGAGAAGCGAGGAGAGATCTGCGAAAAGAAAGAGAGAAACGAACGGAGGGAGGGATCGAAAAAAGGAGAAAAACAGAAAGACAGGGAAAAGAAAAGAAAAACCGAAGGAGGGACAGGGGGAGAGAATAGAGGGAGGGCGAGAGAAACGGGGAGCAAAAGGAGGAGGAACTCACCGAGGCCACCGTCGTCGACGGGTCCCCGACCGGCCGCAACCGCCGCCGACGCATCTCCGAGCCGCCATCGCCGCCGCCACCGCCGCAGACGCGTCTTCCAAGCTGCCATTCCCGTCGGAGCTCAGGTTGGCATTTCATCGAATACCTGGTGTGCATCTTGAGCTCGGTTTGGCCGGAGTTCGTTCCGTCCCGTTTCGGGCGAGCTCCGGCCTCCGTAGGTCCCCCTTAGGTTCCTGTCTGTTGTTGTATTGCTTGCTGGTCACCGCCGTTGCCGCCTTGGTTCCGGTTTAGGTCGAAACCCCCCCTGGTTTGCTCATGTCCTCTACCCGTTCGCCGTAATGCCCGAGCGGGCTCTCCCTCCCCGCTTCCTCTGTGTAGAGTCCAACCAGTCTTTTAGTCGTCGATTTGCTGCCGCCGTCTGCCGGAAAGCCATACCACTTCCTCCCGAAGCAAGGTGGCACCGTCGCGACCCCAACCGGATCGCCGGTGCCCCTTCCCCCTGTCTTCCCCAAGTCGCGCTCCCGGTCGCGGCGAGCGATCGGCCCGACCGGGGAGCGCGGGCCGAGCTGGGCCAGGTTTACGACCTGGCCCGCTCGGTCTCTCTTGGCTTGCAGGCCCACCGCCCGGAATCAACCTGGGCCGTGGGCTGCGAATTTTTATTTTTATTTTTAAGGATTGGGCCCTCCGGATCGGGCCCAAGTCCGGTCTACTCTCAAGCAGGCCCGGTCGGGCGGACCCGACCCGTCTTGCTCGGGCTGAGCCCGGGTCGGGTCGGACCCGACCCGGTCCGGTCTAAAAAAAAATCTTAAAAAAAAAAAAAAAGAAAACAATTTTAAAAAAATATTTTCTAAAATAAAAAAATCTTAAAAAAAAAGAAAACAATTTCAAAAAAAATATAAAAAAAATATTTTATAAAATAAAAAAATCTTAAAAAAGAGAAAACAATTTCAAAAAAAAATATAAAAAATATTTTCTAAAAAAATAAAAAAATTTTAAAAAAAAAAAAAAATTAATTTTTTTTTAAATTCGAAAATTAAAAAATGATGGGGTTTGGTTAGGAATTGCTATGCTTTGCATTTTTAGTATAATTAAGCCTTTAGTTGCTTGTGTTTTGATTATATGTTGCATGTTTAATTTGCTTATCTAACTATGTTTAATTGCACGTATTTAATTTTACTGCAATTAGGATCTTGATAGCTATGATTGTTATTTCAATGTTTGTACACCTGCATGATCACTTCATATATTAGTAGATAGATATAAAATCAATCCAAACTGCTTGCCAAAAATTCATTTTGTTAAAATGAACAAGATTAGGTACCGAAATGGCATTAATTGATCAATTAATGTAATCAAGTCCCCGATCTTAGATTCTGCAGTTGCGTAGGAAGTGAGGTACACTCCCATACCTCACTTGGTTTCTAACCGACTCCAATAGGCTAGTGGCGACTCCTTTTGTGCAAAATTCATAAAAATACTCCAATGTCACACGGGGTATGGGCTTGGGAGAGCCGCGCCGATCATGGGCCTTAGGCCCGTCTTTTAGGCAATACCCCTAAACTGTTCCCTCCCCGAGGGTAGGTCGCGGCTTGACTTGGCGACTCCATTTGGGGACTTGGTTTTAAACCTTAGAGGACTTAGGCCAATATTAATTTTGTTCAAAAATATTTTTGTTTGGCAGCGAGGATTCCAGGTATGCCCCTAACATGAAAGGTGTTAAATGTTCTTACAGAATGGGAGGTATAAGGGGAAGTGTTTGCTCACATTTGTCTTGTAGGGAGGTGAAGGAATGTATGGTTTATTATTCATGTATGAAGTGTTGATTGCTTATGAATTGTCATGCCTGCATCTCCTACATTGCACTACACTTTAGCACACACAACTTGCCGCCGGACCTGGGCCGCATAGGATTACTTAGGATGGTGTTGAGGTGGATACCACTCCGACTACAAGCATGTAGTACGAGTCGCCCATCTCAATCCCGAAATTTCTTTCTTGATGTTAGATGTCCCCACCCCGGTGCGAGCATGCGACACGGGTCGGTCCTTTGTGGCCGGAGTCATGGGTAACACGACCTAGCCACGAGCATGTTGGTTCGATCCTGTGATCCCATGGCTTCATTTTGGGCCATCTAGAGTAGAAATTGAACCACTTTGTCCATGCGCATGTCTATGACCCTTACATCGTTGCTCAATGAGTAGGGTAAGTTTTCTTGATTTCTTTTCATCGCAATTTACTTATTTGCTTTCATTTTTGGCCGGTCCACGACAAATTAGGTTGATCACACGATGGGGGTATCCGACCTTCGCATCATCCCCGGGCCCCGAAAGCCGAGATTCGCGCGTGGTGGGAGAGATTAGATCCAGCGCCGTGATTGGGTGCGATCATATGTTGGACGTTTACTTCCCCTTTTGGAGATAGAAACTCATTCTGGTGTTGTGCAAGCGTTAGCACATTTTTGGTGCCCCGCAACTTGCACGTTCGTATTCGGTGATCACGAGCTCACTCCAACCTTGGAGGAATACGGTATTGCCATTGGAAAGCCCTTAGTGTCGGAGTTAGTTAGCCCACCGTAGGAATTGAACATGCATCGATCTTATCTCGATTTCCTTAAAATTAAAAAAGATGATGTGAGAAAAGTTTTGAAAGCCAATCGCAAAACCTGCCCATTTTCATTTCTAAATGAGCTTTTTCAAAATGCCCCATCTTTCCAAAAGAATAAGATATTCCTACTAGCTTTCTTCGGGTTTGTGATATTCCCACATTGTAGAAATGCTATTAACCCCTCCGTGGCATGGATAGTTCGTGAAGTATGTATGGGAAAGGGCTTTGTTAATGCCGTCCTAACTGAAACCTTTCTTTCCCTTACTCGTTTTAAAGAAAACAAAAACAAAGCTTTCTATGCTCCCCCTGAACTCTTGCAAATCTGGTTCTTTTCTCACATTAAGGGGTTCGGTAGCTTGATGACTGTGAGCGACATTTCTGACTCTAGCCACCCTATCCTAAAGTTTAGAGATAGGAAAATGTTTGCCCCTGATTATCATTATTCTGACTGGTTAGTTTTTATGACCAACCCCGGACCTGAGGATTTCCAATGGCATGCCAAATGGCTTCGAGTTCGAGAAGCACGGTTTGTGTGTGGGCTTACTGGACCTATTCCTTTGTTGGGAATCACTGGAGTCATCGAATATTACCCGACTCGAGTCACCCGTCAGTTTCAAGAGATCTAACAACTTCCGCCGGCGATCCAGGAGGACCCGCTCAGGATAGACTTCCCTGACGGATGCCAAGACCACGAAGACTCCGTCGCGTTGGTCAAGTCGATGTGGGATATGTGCCACCCTCGGAAGTTGATATGGCCTGAAGAAGAGTTGGAGGGGCAAGAGAAGACCTATTATGCCTCGAAGGAGTACATTCTTAGACACAATATTCCAGAAAGCCTCCGCTCGAAGATTCCTGAAGTGCCATTGAAGATCACCCATCGAGCCGAGATCAAGCTCCTCAAGAGAGAGCTCAAGGAAGCCGAGGAGCGTGCTTCGAAGTTAACCCGAGTTAGTGGAGCTGCCACAAGCGGAAGCCGTCCTCATCGAGTTAGATTGAGTCGAGCACAATATGTAGCGGGACCTTATTTGCTTACATTGCAATATTAAGGAGTTTGTCTCGAGTCTCGATGTTGAAAATTGGGAGTTAGGAGAATGTCTTTTCGTCTTTGAAATAGCTTCGTTGTTTAAGGGTTTTCTTTTGCATTTTTTCTTGTATTATGTAGCAACCTGGCTTTCAATGAAATGGGCAAATTGGGGCGATTAGATCTTTGTCGTGGGCCGACCGCCTAATTATTACTTGTATTTATATATACTTATCTACCTTTATTTTAGGTACTAACAGATTGATTGTCTTCTACAGATCGTCGACACGGCCAAGCGGAGATCCCCAATTCGCACACGCGCAAAAGTCAGAATGGAGAACGATGATACCAATGTGCGCATGGCCAAGATGGAGGACCAGTTGGCCCAACTCACCGCAATGATGCTTGAAATAAGCCAGAAGCTTAAGGAGCCCCCCGCTGTAGTTGTCACTGGAACATCCACTCCTACGTTATCAGGACATGCTTCCCCGTCGACGGGAGGCACGCACGTTGCTGATCTCCCCGGGAAAGAAATTGCTGGAGAAGCTCCTTCTGTCACGCCAATCATCGTCAATTTGGATCCTCCTCCAAAGGAAAACCCAACACCCCGCCTAAGTGACGAGAGTGAAAAACGTTTGGCAAAGATGGAAGAGCGACTATGTGTCTTGCAAGGTTACGAGTTGAAAGGAGCCGATAGGCTATCTCCATACACCAAGACGAGCTTTCCTGAGAATTTCCAGGAGCCTGAGTTCACAAGAAAGTATGACGGAACGGGATGCCCAAGGACCCACCTTAGGTATTACATGAGAAAAATGGCTCGCTACGCTGACAACGTGCCATTCCTCATACACACATTCCAAGATAGTTTGGAAGGCATTGCCCTAACGTGGTTCATTGCGCTGGACATTGAAGAATTCACTAGTTGGGACGACTTAACCAATGAGTTCTTGCAGCAATACCGATTTAACACCGAGCTTGCCCCCACGAGGGAAGAGTTAACTCGTGTTGAAAAGAAGAGGAATGAGTCATTCAAGGCCTTCGCTCAAGGTGGAGGACCATGGCCTCACAAGTGAAGCCGGCTTTGAATGAGAGGGAGATGAAGCGGCTGTTCCTCAAAACATTACCCTCGAATACTTCCAAGGGTTAGTGTTCTCGGGTTGTCAAACATTTTCACAGCTAGTTGAGGTAGGTGAAGGAGTTGAATGGGCAATGGTTGAGGGAAAGATTTCAACCGGAGGCATGAAGAAATTCCCAGCAAGAAAAGATAAAGAGGCCGCAATTGAAGTAGCGCTTGTGCAAGAGCCACATTTCTCTCGGCCAGCCACAACACCCGCGCACAAGCCTACGATGGTTCCAGGTAGTTCATCACAAGCATACGATAATGGCAAGAGGCCCTTTCAAAAGGGGTTTTCTCCACTACCACGCCCGCTGTCAAAGTTATTACCCATGCTTCTTGAAAAGAGGATGGTTGCGAAGGAGGTGCCTAGAGATAACCCCCCGAAGTTTGCCGGGTTCGATATGACCAAGACCTGTGAATACCACATGGGAGAAATGGGGCATGATGTAGATAATTGTCACATGCTGAGATATAAAGTTCAACAGCTTCTAGACAAGAACATTTTGACTTTCAGGGAAGCTCAGCCCAACGTGCAACAGAACCCTCTACCAAATCATGTAGGGGGAGTGAACTCAATTTCCGAGGACACACGGACGAGTCAACAACCTCTAGTATTGGATGCTTCCGAGTTGTATGAATCCCTAGTGCTAGCGGGATACTATGAAGGCCAAGAGGATGTGACCCTAGAAGAGAAATTGAACCGCGTCCGTAGGATGGTAACCATGGGAGTAATCAGACGCGGAGAGGAGGAAGAGAAGGCCGTATCCGTGACAATGCCATCGTCATTCCGCTCATCTTTCTGCAAATTTGCTGGTATGTCCCGGGCGAGGAAGGTTATGCGTGGAATTTCGAAGACCCCGGCTTTGTACGAGGAAGGGGTGATAGCTATGATAACCCCGATGGTGATTGAACTGTCCGATGAGGAGCTCCATTTTGGCGATATCGAGCTGGAAATGGCTGAACCCACGAGTGATCGACCTTATGGTCGAAGAGATGTCGACAATCGAAGTCACGGGAGAAAACACAATGCCGATCACGATTGAATTGCCTCCCCAGGAGGAAGATGGAATGATAATGCTGGAGTATCCTCCTAAATTTGATCCCAAAGCTGTACCTTGGGATTACGAAACAAATGAGGTAGATGCTGTCACGCGATCGGGCCGCTGTTACGCACCTGATAAGGGAATAGAAAAGAAGGCTGTAACCGAGGAGGAGGCAAAGCAATTTTTGGCTGTAGTAAAGTCTAGTGAGTTCAACGTGGTGGATCAACTGCGGAAGTTGCCGGCTCAAATCTCCCTCCTGGAATTATTCAAATCTTCCGAGAAGCATAGGGACATTTTGCTAAAAGTCCTTAATGAGGTGCACGTGCCAGAGTCAATCGATGAAGTCCAATTGGAGGAGTTCGTTGGGGCCGTTCTAGTGAAAGACCAAATTTCTTTTTTACCGATGAAGATCTTCCCCCTGATGGTCCTAATCATACCAAAGCGCTACACATCTCGGTAAAACATGAAAGCACTCTTGTTTGCAGAGTATTGATCGATAACGGTTCGGCACTCAATATATGCCCGTTGGCTACTCTCCACCGTCTTGGCATTGATCTTGGGAGAATCCGTACTGGCAAGTCGACTGTGCGGGCTTTTGACGGGATGAAGAAGGAGGTGATAGGGGAAATTGAACTTGAGTTGCTGATTGGCCCTGTACTTTTTCAAGTCGTGTTCCAGGTGTTAGATATACCAAGCGTTTTTAATTTTCTGCTAGGAGGCCATGGATCCACACGGCGGAGTCCGTTGCCTCCGGCCTCCATCGAAGGTACGATTTGTGGTGGACAACGGGCTTATCACGGTCCATGGAGAATCCGACTTCAAGATCTATCACGAGACAGCCATCCCCTATATGGAGCCAGAGTGTACTGAGGAATCCAGCTTTCAAACCCTCGAGCTGGTATCCATGGTCCATGTGCCTGTAGGTTCCTTCACAAAGGCTCCTAAATTGTCTAAGCCGGCCATAGCTGCGGGAAAGATTATGCTGGCAAGCGGGTATAATCCTGGAGAGGGCCTTGGATCACACAGTCAGGGTGTGCGAAAGCCCATTAAAGCTCATAAAAACTCGAATAGGAGAGGCCTAGGATATGTTGAGGGGCGAGAAGGTCGTAGTAACCGAGGGGGCCGTGGAAGACAAAGAGGCCGAAATGCCCGAGGAGGCCGAGGTGGGTATAGAGATTGGAGTGAACGTATTGCCCGAACTGAGGAGGGTGAGGTTGATCAAGGCCCGTTTCACCCGCTGTTGGAAGAAACGTTTCCAGGACCTCCAAGGATGTTATTCGAGGAAGAGGGGGACATCTATGGTGTGACTGAGCTATTCGAGGAAGACGTCATATGCGCCATCTCGGCATGCGAGGAAGCTAAGTCCTCTGAAGTCATGATTGTCCCTTCAAAGTAGGGCGGTTCTCGTCTAGCCTAGTCTTTTGTTTTATGTCTCCTCCCCTGCGTGGGATCTCGTAGTTTTTCTTTATTTATTTCCCGTTTATGTCATTTGTAATGTGAACTATGGTCAACCCCGATCTTGAGCCGTTGGTCGTGGGTGGTGTGTGTTAAAATACGGCCTTATCTTTCCTCATTCAATAAAATAGAGACATGTTTTATTAAGGACATGTGGAGGCACATCAAACTAGTCCTATGATGGTCACTGAGGCCTAGGTCTCCACATGCTCCCTTATTTGACTGCCTTGCAAGGACGAGGAAATCCGAGGATATGAGGATGAGTTCTTGAAACTTTTACAAAAAAAAATATATTTCAAAAATTCTTCGAAAAACGACATGCATCATTTTTGTTGTCGACATTGCTCTAACTCATCTTATCGCATCTCAGGCATTACATTATGCATAATCATAATAAGGACGCATATGACTCGGACGCGCATGAAGAAAATCTCTCAGGTTCTGATGACACTGACGATGATGATCAAAAGGGGATTGAACGCGAATGGAATCGACATGAAAGATCGAAGCCGTTGACAGAAGAGCGAGCAATCACCATAAATTTAGGTGATGCAGAGAATGTCAAGGAAGTAAGGATCGGGGCATGTCTCTTAGAGTCAGAGGTGGAAAAGATGACTAATCTTTTGAAAGAATATCAAGATGTGTTCGCCTGGACATATGCCGACATGCCGGGATTGGACCCCGAAATTGTGGAGCATGCTTTGCCAACAAATCCTGATATGCCACCCAAGAAGCAAAGACTCAGGAGAACCAAACCAGAGTTGTCCAAGAAGATCGAAGAAGAAGTAATGAAGCTGCTGAAAGTAGATTTTATCGAAGTGACACGTTATCCTGATTGGGTAGCAAATATCGTGCCGGTAATGAAGAAGGATGCGCGAATCAGGGTATGTGTTGACTATCGTGACCTAAATCGAGCCAGCCCCAAAGACGATTTTCCACTCCCGCATATCGATGTCTTGGTTGACAGCACGGCGGGATTTGAGTTATTCTCCTTCATGGATGGTTTTTCTGGATATAATCAAATCCGTATGAAGAAGGAGGATAGGAGCAAAACATCATTTATAACTCCTTGGGGAACTTTCTGCTACAAAGTGATGCCTTTCGGTCTAAAGAATCTTTGGGGCAACGTATCAAAGAGCCATGGTCACGTTGTTTCATGACATGATGCACAAGGAGGTTGAGGTATACGTGGATGATATGATTGCAAAGTCAAGACAAGGTGAGGACCATGTTGGAGTCTTGCAAAAATTGTTCAAGCGTCTTCGGAAATTCAAGTTACGCCTCAATCCCGCAAAATGCGTTTTTGGGACAAGATCAGGGAAGCTTTTAGGGTTCATGGTTAGTAACAAGGGCATAGAGATTGATCCGTCAAAGGTTAAGGCTATTTGTGATTTACGATCCCCGACCACCACCAGGGAAGTTCGCAGTTTGATGGGGCGGCTCAATTATGTGGCAAGATTCATGTCATCGGTTATGCGAAACAGCGAGACCATTCTTCAAGCTCCTGAAAAAGAATGCAAAGATTGAGTGGGATATCGAGTGCCAGGGTGCCTTCGAGAAGATAAAACACTATCTCACTCACGCACCAGTCTTAGTATCCCCTCTCCCTAAAATTCCACTAATTTTGTACTTGACCATACATGATGAATCATTGGGAGCCATGCTAGCACAGAAAAGACCAAATGACGGGAGAGAATGCGCGATATACTACTTGAGCAAGAAGTTTACTGTTTCGAGATGAACTACACGAAGTTGAGAGAACTTGCGTGGCCTTGATTTGGGTTTTGTACAGGCTGCGGCAATACACACTTCATCACCGAATCCTGTTGGTGACTGAAAATGATCCCATTAGGTACCTCCTTGAGAAGCCAGCATTAGTTGGCAAGTTGGCCAAGTGGCAAATCTTAATTTCAGAGTTTGACGTTCAGAGCCTGGGGCAGAAGTCCGTTAAAGGTCGCGCCATAGCAGACTTATTGGCAGAAAGCCTTGAGAGGTCCAGGACATCTGATGAGGATAGTGATGCAGAGGAGCAAATTTTACTTGTATCAAGTGACAAATGGACGATGTACTTCGATGGTGCGATTAATTTAGTTTGGGTCGGGTACCGGGGCAGTTCTTATCTCCCCGGACGGTCAGCACTACCCTGTTGCTGCTAAATTGACGTTCCCTTGCACGAATAATATTGCCGAATATGAAGCATGCATTCTCGGCCTCCAAGCTGCTATTGACATGAAGATCCGAAAGATGCAAGTTTATGGTGATTCAGCCCTTATCATCTTACAGACTAAAGGCGAATGGCAAACACATGATTCTAAATTGATTCCGTATCATGTGTTCCTGGGAAAGTTGACGGAAGAATTCCAAGAAATAGAATTTGAATACTTGCCAAGGTCTCAAAATCAGTTTCTTTGATGCCCTAGCTACCTTGTCTTCAATGTTACAAGTAGCTGGAGGCTTGGACATTGAACCATTAAGAATTGAAATCTTTAGGCGCCCAGCTTATTGCATGACGATTGAAGAAGAACCGGACGGACAGACTTGGTATCAGGACATTTTGAAGTACCTGCAGAATGGTGAATTTCCCGAATGAAGTGAAGCAGCAGATAGAAAGCATTTAATAAAGTTAGCATCGAAATTCTTCGCTAGTGGAGATGTCATCTACAAAAGGTCATTCGACTCGACATTGCTAAGGTGTGTCGACGCTAAAGAAGCCAACCGTTTGATGAAGGAGATACATGAAGGGGAGTGTGGCCCCCATATGAATGGACACTTCTTGGTGAGAAAGATCATGCGACTCGGTTATTATTGGCTGACCATGGAGTCTGACTGCATTCAGCACGTACGACGGTGTCACCAGTGCCAAATTTATGGAGATAGGATAAATGCCCCTCCAAATGAACTTCACCAAATGTCTCAACCCTGGCCCTTTTCCATGTGGGGAATTGATGTGATTGGGCCCATTAATCCCAAAGCTTCAAATGGGCATCGATTTATCCTGGTGGCGATAGACTATTTTACCAAGTGGATCGAGGCCAATTCATATGTTAATGTTACTGCCAAGAATGTGGCGAAGTTCATTCGTCGTGACATTGTCGCTCGCTACGGGGTGCCGGAGGCGATCATTACCGACAACGGCACTAATTTGAACAACAAAGTCATAGATGGATTGTTTAGTGAGTTTCGAATTAAGCACTTGAACTCGTCACCGTATCGTCCTCAGATGAATGGAGCAGTGGAGGCGGCGAACAAGAACATAAAGAAAATCCTATCAAAGACTGCCGAAAATTATCGTGATTGACACGATAGACTCCCTTACGCGTTAATGGCGTATCGAACTTCTATCCGCACCTCCACGGGGGCAACTCCTTTTCACTCGTGTATGGGATGGAGGCAGTCTTACTGTTGAAGTTGAGGTCCCTTCTCTAAGGGTCATTTCCCAATCTATGCTCGATGAGACCGAGTGGATGCAACGAGAGGCATGAGCGGTTAAACTTGATTGATGAGAAGAGATTGCAAGCTGTGTGTCATGGCCAATGCTATCGAAACGAGTTGCAAAAGCCTTCAATCGAAGGGTGCGTCCTAGATACTTTGAAGTCAATGACTGGTGCTGAGGAAAGTGCTTCCGATTATACGGACCACGTGACAAATTCACCCCGAACTATGAAGGGCCGTATGTCATTAAAAAGATTCTGCTTGGTGGTGCTATGATTTTAGTTGAAATGGATGGCGGTGAATTGCCTAGACTGTAATCTCGGATGCGGTCAAGAAATACTTTCCATGATTGAAATCAAGGTCGAAGAACCACTTCATGCGCAATGTCCCCGAGTCACATGGCATCATGCATAGCATCATAGATATCATACATATATCACATACACGCATATCTATTTGTGTTTCAGGCACCTTATCGTTCGACGAGGAAAATGGCGGAGGGAAAAGTCGATTCAAAAGACCCATCAAATCTCTGCACAAATGGTTGAATATCTCTTTTTCTGAAATGAAAAAAAAAAAAAAAACAGGGTACATAGCGTCATTCGTACCACCTATTTTCTGGTGCCACTATACATGCTTCATGTGAGTAATTCTCGAAGAGGGGAGCTCGTAAGAATGATTTTATTCGGATAAAAAGTTGAAACATTAATCATGCCAAACAAGGAGTGCTTAGGATGAAGAAAGGTAAGTCATTTCCAAACACATCCTTGAACACTTTCAAGAGTTGAGTGAAAAACAACATTCTCTTAGGACGAAGGATCCATTCGCATTGAGCGTGAAGATCGAAATGATAAAGGCATTTCCTTCATCAATCCCAAACGCCAAGCTGACATATTGCTAGTTCTTCGGGCCAAATAGAGATGATCCTCCAAATACCCCTATCGAGGACGACCCGACATTGGGGCAGCATAGGAGGTTACAGTCGTGTTGTAAAGTGAATGGGAAAGATCCTATTACTTTCACTTGCATCAATCTTCTGGTGATAGCTTCAAAGGAATTCTCATTAGATCTTGACTCATCCCAATGTGAAGAAGAGCATTTCATTCTCTACCCAAACACTGATACCCATTGCTTTAACCAATTTGGGCCTGATTATTCATTTCTAAACCTCGAGCGGTGATCATCTCCCTCCACTGGAGCAAAGCATAAGAATTGATCAAAAACAATTGACAATTACGAGAACAATGTGAAAAGCATCTCGAAAGTCATAAGAGCTCCAAAAGTTCAAAAGCAAAAAGTTCGACAAACTTGGGGGCATGAAAAAAACGGTGTGCTGGTAAAAGCAAGGCCAATGCCAAAAAAAAAAAAAAAATCATCATCGCGAGTGCAAAGGAAACTAGAGAAAGAAGCAAAGCTCCCATGCATATATGCTTAATCAAGGGACTTTTGAGATGCGTTATATTTCGAAAGCCAAATGATTTGGAAAGATCAAGTGACCTGGTCATGATGCCATGATGATCACCGGCTCTTAAAGACCCTATTGAAAGTTTTAAGCCTTTTGAGCCTTTCCCGAGACAACATTATAACCCTTTTCCGAAGCCTCTTCTGATTGGGATAATTTGAGTGAAAATGAGAATACCACAAAGAAGCTACTGCTTGAAGGAGTGGAAGTAATTCTATCTTGTCTTATCTTCTAAGCTCTCGACATGTAAACCCAATGAAGATAATGACAAATGTTCATTTATTGGCCTCAAAGCAATAATTCCTTTGTGTAAGCCCTAACCGAGCCTATATTGCGGTCCTTTCAAAAGACCTTTTTGATTGATCAGATTGTGCTCATTACGAATGTTTCCGGAAGCCTTCGACATAGGTTATGTGAGATACCTTCAGCAACCAATTATCTCCCACATGAATGGATGGGATCAAGTAGCCATTTTATTGAGAGTGCGTGAGAAGCCCTTTCTGACTAAGAAGCTCTAGTTTGGCATGCTTAATGAACCTTTTTCTCGAGTCGTAGCCGTTCTGATGAGAACTTGTCTCCTAGAGAATTTGATGATTAATGATATATCCACGAGCAAGATGATAGTTTTACGCCACATGAGGCTGATGGACATCGAATGTTTTCTAAAGCGATCAGACTTAGTTTGATTATTTTGTTCAATTATTGCTGCAATATTGTCAATACGTCTCTTGATGACGTCTCTAATGACATTTGCTCAAGTTGAGTTTGATAGGATTCATCAGTGAAGCCATGCAGTTTTCTAAGGGGTTAGCGGGTGTTTCCCTAAAAACTAAAGGTTCATGGTCAGCCTTAAACCATGCCATCTCCAAAGGTTTATGGTTAACCTTAAACCATGTCATTTCCAGGATTGGTGGATTCATCCGTAAACCATGCTTGTCCACCTCCTAATCGAAATCCGTTCGTACACGGTGAGACT
Organism: Eucalyptus decipiens; assembly: GCA_014182575.1. Taxonomy (NCBI): domain Eukaryota; kingdom Viridiplantae; phylum Streptophyta; class Magnoliopsida; order Myrtales; family Myrtaceae; genus Eucalyptus; species Eucalyptus decipiens. The sequence goes on from CM024613.1 coordinate 18,567,593, forward strand.
ATCATCCAGTCGAAATCCGTTCGTACACGGAGAGACCTACCTCCCAGTCAAAACCCGTTCGTACGTGGTGAGACTATCATACCCGGTCAAAACTCGTTTTTACACGATGAGACCTCAGTCCTTCCACCCTTCTTATGACCTAGAGAGCCTTGTATCCTAGAGTCTTCCTCACTTCTTATGACCCGGAGAGCCTTGTATCCTGGAGTCTTCCTCACTTCTTATGACCCGGAGAGCCTTGTATCCTGGAGTCTTCCTCACCTCTTATGACCCGGAGAGCCTTGTATCCTGGAGTCTTCCTCACCTCTTATGACCCGGAGAGCCTTGTATCACGGAGTCTTCCTCACCTCTTATGACCCGAGAGAGCTTTGTATCACGGAGTCTTCCTCACTTCTTATGACCCGGAGAGCCCCGTATCCCGGAGTCTTCCACCCTTCTTATGACCCGGAGAGCTTTGTATCCGGAGTCTTCGACCCTTTTATGACCCAGGAGAGCCTTGTATCACGGAGTCTCCCTCACTTTTTTATGACTCGGTGGGCTTCTGCAGCCCGAAGTCTTTCTTCACCTTATTGACAAGACGCATTTCCATAGTTATGAGTCCTTTTCATCGACCTAATATGTGCATATGCACCTAGGGTCTTTCTATTGCCAAAAATAATTTAGGTGTCGTCATGTCTTTGATTGCAACCTCTTGAGGCTACATTCAAAGAGGGGTAGCTGTTGACACCTATTTTTTATCTTTCAAATATTTAAAAAAAAATCAAAATAAAAAAATTTTAACTATTAATTTCCTTAAAAAAAAAAAAGAGTTGTGAGGTCCGGGTCGGGCTCGGCATTGGCCCGACCGGTCCCTTCTTCCTTTTATTTTCTCCCTGCGTGGGCTTGGGCTCAAACCCTCCCCTTTCCTTTTTCTTTTTTCTTTTCTTCTTTTCCCCTCGCACGGCCCAGCCGTCTTCTTCCCTCCGGCCCGGCCCACCCCGTTGTCTTCTCCCTCAGCCGTTTTCTACACGGGGAACCAGCGAAGCAGAAAGCAGCCGTCCGCTTGGGTAAATGGCAAAGCCGAAAGCAGGGGCAACGAGGACAGAGGAGACAGCATCATCTCGCTGGCAGGTCGGCGGGTTGGGGAGAGCTGATTCGGACGCACGCGGAGCCAATTTGCGCGCACGCGAGCGAAAGGAAGAGAAGCGAGGAGAGATCTGCGAAAAGAAAGAGAGAGAAACGGACGGAGGGAGGGATCGAAAAAAGGAGAAAAACAGAAAGACAGGGAAAAGAAAAAAAAACCGAAGGAGGGACAGGGAGAGAGAACAGAGGGAGGGCGAGAGAAACGGGGAGCAAAAGGAGGAGGAACTCACCGAGGCCACCGTCGTCGACGGGTCCCCCGACCGCTGCAACCGCCGCCGACGCATCTCCGGGCTGCCATCGCCGCCGCCACCGCCGCAGACGCATCTTCCAAGCTGCCATTCCCGTCGGAGCTCAGGTTGGCATTTCATCGAATACCTGGTGTGCATCTTGAGCTCGGTTTGGCCGGAGTTCGTTCCGTCCGTTTCGGGCGAGCTCCGGCCTCCGTAGGTCCCCCTTAGGTTCCTGTCTGTTGTTGTATTGCTTGCTGGTCACCGCCGTTGCCGCCTTGGTTCCGGTTTAGGTCGAAACCCCCCCTGGTTTGCTCATGTCCTCTACCCGTTCGCCGTAATGCCCGAGCGGGCTCTCCCCCCGCTTCCTGTGTAGAGTCCAACCAGTCTTTTAGTCGTCGATTTGCTGCCGGCGTGCCGGAAAGCCAGACCACTTCCTCCCGAAGCAAGGCGGCACCGTCGCGACCCCAACCGGATCGCGGTGCCCCTTCCCCTGTCTTCCCCGTCGCGCTCCTTGGTCGCGGCGAGCGATCGGCCCGACCGGGGAGCGCGGGCCGAGCTGGGCCAGGTCTACGACACAGCCCGCTCGGTCTCTCTTGGCTTGTAGGCCCACCGCCCGGAATCAACCTGGGCCGTGGGCCTACGAATTTTTTTTTTTTTTTTTTAAGGATTGGGCCCTCCGGATCGGGCCCAAGTCCGATCTGCTCTCAAAACGAGGCCGGTCGGGCGGACCCGACCCGTCTTGCTCGGGCCGAGCCGGGTCGGTTTAAAAAAAAATATTAAAAAAAAAGAAAACAATTTAAAAAAATATTTTCTAAAATAAAAAAATCTTAAAAAAAAAGAAAACAATTTCAAAAAATATAAAAAAAATATTTTCTAAAATAAAAAAATCTTAAAAAAGAGAAAACAATTTCAAAAAAATATAAAAAATATTTTCTAAAATAAAAAAAAAAATTAAAAAAAAAAAAAAAAATTAATTAAATTTTTAAAAAAAAATTAAAAAAAAATGTTTTTAAAAAATTCGAAAATTAAAAAATGATGGGGTTTGGTTAGGAATTGCTATGCTTTGCATTTTTAGTATAATTAAGCCTTTAGTTGCTTGTGTTTTGATTATATGTTGCATGTTTAATTTGCTTATCTAACTATGTTTAATTGCACGTATTTAATTTTACTGCAATTAGGATCTTGATAGCTATGATTGTTATTTCAATGTTTGTGCACCTGCATGATCACTTCATATGTTAGTAGATAGATATAAAATCAATCCAAACTGCTTGCCAAAAATTCATTTTGTTAAAATGAACAAGATTAGGTACCGAAAGGGCATTAATTGATCAATTAATGTAATCAAGTCCCCGATCTTAGATTCTCTGGTTGCGTAGGAAGTGAGGTACACTCCCATACCTCACTTGGTTTCTAGCTGCCCCCAATAGGCTAGTGGCGACTCCTTTTGTGCAAAATTCATAAAAATATCCCAATGTCATGCGGGGTATGGGCTTGGGAGAGCCCGCGCCTGATCATGGGCCTTAGGCCCGTCTTTTAGGCAATACCCCTAAACCTGTTCCCTCCCCCCGAGGGTAGGTCGCGACAAGATAGAATTGCCGCTAAGAGTACATATAAAGCATATCCTGGTAAGCCTTGAAGTTGCACTGATAGAACATGAATTGGTTTGACCTAACCAAAAGTGCAACGGCTTGGTGCTTCTAAGGGTTGGCCGTATTCTCGAACATCATGTCTCTTGTCCAATAGCCTTCCCTAGAGATAGTTGCATGAATTTTGAGAGATTGGTTCAAGAGCTAGCCTTAATGCGCTACTAATTCACTAATGTTAGCTTAATTTCTTTCTGAATGTAGCTGAAATCATAGTGGTGGAGCCATTTGGAACATTTCTAGTATAGGTGATGACAGTCTGATCCATGCCTGTGCATATGAACATGACGTTCTTCATGTCCTCTTCAATATCTACTTTCCTATTGTAGACTCCTACTTTCACATAGATTATTACTTTGTCGGGCCGTTTCTCACCCGTTCTACCGAGCATGGCCACAAATTGTCTTATGAGAGCTAGAATTGACCTGGGCCACAATGAAATTGACCTTTGAAGTTTTTACATTGCACAATGCTAAAAGCCCGTTGTACGAGTCTAGCCTAAGCATTGGCAATGCTCGTAAGAAAATAGGATCATAACCACGTGATTTTAGTACAAAATGAATTTATTGGACATAATAAAAAATGAAAAATGAATAAGACAAAGAAGGCAAATGGAATATCTCTCCTGCCACCATCATGGTCATGGTTAAGGGCCTTATACTCTCAAAGTGCTAGGGGTGGTGGCGGCATTAAAAAAGAAGATGCTGGTGGCAGTGATGGCAATGAGGAGGAGGAGGAGGAGGAAGGTGGCAGTGAGAGTCCAAATGGACATTTTGGCTGACCTCTAGTGACGGGTGTCGAGTCACGAGACAAAGTACGAAAATGTAGGATTTTGCATGGAGGAAGTTTGTGATGGGATGAGTTTCCTTTATAGGAGTTGTTCATGGAGGGCAAACTTGGAATGTGGTCATGCCCGTGTGTTGTCGAATGCACATGATTTTGAGTCCCTTGACCTTAGTGTAAGCACTAAAATACAAGGCATTAATCTAAGTTCTAAAACTAACACCCAAGTCAATCCATGATTGTAGAGAAGTTGTTATTATACTATGTTATTCTTTTTGGTATGACATTATTATATTTTACTATGATTTTATGGTCAAATATTGTACTAAAATACTATTGTTGTTTATATTTCCGTCGGCTCTGCTTCTCAAGGGCTAGATTTAAAGAGCTTAGGAATTTAAGTGTTCAATTTAAAGAACTCAAACCATTGTACTTCACCATCCGCATGTTAGTGGCACGTCGGTTGCATGCATACACTTTTTTGCTTTTCAATAACCCACATGTATAAAAATTCATTTTCATTGATAGATTATACTTGGTATTATTATCATCATTGGTATTTCTAATCTTTCCATTGATTATGCCCTCTTTTATGTCTTCTAATTGAAAATAATTAAAATTACAAACAATCTTGCACCCAAAAATTAGCACTCTGAGTAGATAACTATGACCAAGAAAGCAAATAAATACCTCTCCTAACACCCCCACTTAGGCCATCTAACAAAGCATGACCCTCCTCCTCCAAGGCATCCAAATAAGTCTGGTGGTTCGTGGACACGCCACTTAGCCATGCTTGAGCTGGACGGTGTAATCCTCCCCATTGAGCAACTGCATGAGTCGAGACTCGTAGTCCTTATAGAGCTTAGAGCAATCACTCAAAGCCAAATTATGTCTCGGGTGCATTTGGTTTGACTTTAGAGGAATGTCTTTGAGAAAAATACAAAGGCCTTTTGGCTAAAAGGGTTTTCCGAAATTTATGATTTTCATTATCTTTTCTGTGTCAAGTGATAATGTTACACCGGTCCTAAGAATCCATAAATCTCCTTCAATGAATCTTCTCATCAAAAATGGCCATACCTCCTAAGGACATGGAAACCTGGCCAATTAATCCTCCTCTTTGTCGACGCACCAAGTTCATGTACTCCCCCGTAAAACAAACTCATCAGAGCAAACTTGCCACTCCACTCATCCAATCCCTTCAGGTTTATCAACCCATTGAGATCCGTCTTCATGGAAATGTAAGTACTGTTTGGTAAGGTGTATTCTAAAAACATATTGGAAAACAATTTTGGCATGCCATTTGGTTAAAGCTATATTCTATAAATGCTTTTTGCCTTTCGTTTTCTTCATAAAAAATCTCAAACTATTTGCTGGAGGAACTAAGCAACCATGAGCGAAGGTGGTAGTTGCTCGCCAGTGGCAAGTGATTGCTTAATAGTGGCATGCCAACTGCTCGATGGGCCTCATATTCTCAAGTGCTAGAGGTGGTGGCAGCAGTGATTGAAATGGTGGTGGCGATGGCGATGATGAGGATGAAGGTGGTGACGAAAATACAAGTGGACATTTTGGTCGACTTCCAATGAAGTGTATTAGGCTGAGATAAAGTGAAAAGGTAATACTACCAATGGAGGAAATTGTGCTGGGATGAGGTTCATTTATAGTAATAGCTCGTGGAAGCCAACACTTGGACCATGTTCATGCCTACGTGTCAGTGAATGGAGATGGTATTGACCTTAGTATATTGGCACTAAGATATCGGGTATTGATCTAAGTTTCAAAATTTAGCATACAAGTCAACCCACCCATGATTGTGAGATAGCTAAATTCACACCTAAATTTTGATTGTCCATTTAATAATAAATTGCATAAAAAGTTAGGGGTTAAACCTTAGTCGTTGAACAAAAATGGTATAATTAAATTCCATAGCTTATAGATATTATGACCATTTGCATTAACAATAATAGAATTTATTATTTAATTTTTTTTTTAAAAAAAGGAGAGAGGAAGAGAGAAAAAAGAGAGAAAAATTGAAAAAATTGAACCGGGCCGGTTCGACCTGGCACGCTTGGGCTCGGCCTGGGCGTCCAGAACGGGCCCCGGCCCGGCCTCCTCTGCTTTTCCTTCCAGACTGGGCCTAGCCTAGATTCCTTTCCTCTTTTTTATTTCTCCCTCCGGCCCGGCCCGCGAACTGCCCTTCCCTGTAGAACAGAGGACGCCGTACGCGGCAACAGGAGACAGGGCAGGAAAAATCCGACCGGAGTTGGTGGTCGGAGGCAGACCGGCAGCGGAAGCTGGCGGTGGTAGGAGGCTATGCGCCCCTGCAGGTTGCCTTAAAAGGGATAGAGGAAGAGCGATCGATTGTTGTGATTGTGTGTGTGTGTGTTGGGGGGAGGGGGGGGGGGTGGTGAAGATCGGCCTCCCCCAAGCCCCATCCGACGGGTCCCAGCCGACGCCCTCGAGCCGGTGGCTCCCGTTTTCTCCGGGGCCAACCTCCGGTGGGTGTTCTGTTTTTGCTTTGGTGCAAGTCTGCCTTTCCCCGAAGATCCTGGCTCGGAGACACCAAGGCGGCCGGCCGAGGCCCGAATCGTTACGGGCTCATCTTTTGGCCGCCGCCGCCTCCGCCAAGCCGGGTAGGGACCCGCGGCCGAGACTCGCCGGTGCCGCCTCACACTCGATTTCGAGCGTCGGTGAGCCGCTCCCAGTCACTGTGACGCGTTGTTGCCTCGTCTGTGTTGACTGTCGATGTCGGTTCTTGATCTAATCGGCTCCGTCTCGCTTTTCCGATTGGCCCCCGCTGCCTATTTGTTGAAATGCCGCAGTGAGATCCGGTTTTAGTTTCCTCGTTCTGGCCGAAATCGAGTCGCCTGCGCACGGCCTCATTTTGTAAAAGGGTTTCTGTGATGTTTGGTGGGTGTCGGACGTTTAGATGGAATAACCATGTGGCTCGTCGCTTGAGCATGCGTGAGGCGATGTCAAGGCATTCGGATAATCGATAAGATGTTTATTTTAAAGTGTTCTCGCACGTTTGCTGGGTCTTGATTGGGTTCTATAGGTGATCAACAGGCGGCCCACCTAGGCTCGGGAGATGAACGGGTAGGTTTGGACAAGTATTTTACGTAAAGAGATCCAACCCGCCCAAAAATTGTCATACATATTTCATTTAGCAGGTGGATTTGGGCAATACATTAGGCCCGACTTTTAGGGCCAGCTTCGCTCGAGCCCGCCTAAAGATCACCTATACACGGGCCTGACTTTCTTGCACCTAATTATGGCCTAAGCTTGTGGTTGGACTTTTAAACGTATGGCATTCAACGGACGCATCCGGCAATTATTAACATACTTTGTTTTTAACGTCATGATCACGAGTAAACTGTTCGTTGCGCCATTACTTGGATTTAAACCAAATAGAAGAAACCCCAATATGCCAATACAGAAAATGATATATATAGGCAGAAAAAGTGTGAAAATCACCATAAAAGTACAACCTTGAAAGAATAACAAATTACAATCATGAAAGGATCACAACATGATCACTTTATTACATCAGATATCTATACTGAATGGGAACTATAAATAAGAATCTTTTGCTAATTATCTATGTGCTGCATCTGACAGAAACACTTGGGTTCCTTGTGAGGCGCCTGCGCCTTGTACTCCTGCAAGAGTTGCATTCCACCTCTGATTTTCGTTCTTTAAAAAGCTTAAAGGCCGGATGTGTACGGCACGCCAGTGGCGGGCAACCAAGAGCCCCCAGCAATGAAGCTCCCAACGGTAAACTTAGAAGCCTCGGTTGCACTTGTGATAACATGGTAACCTGCCCATGTGACCCTACTAGCAGTAGATGACCCGGGGCCAGTGTTCAAATACTCTCCATAATACAGAGTGTCGAGGGCAAAGTTGCCATCCCACTCCATCCAACCGGCTGAGTTAATCAAGCTATCAAGATAAGTCTTCATGAAGACTGTCCTGGAATACTCTTGCCACGGCCTACCGAGGTATGTCTTCACGGAGTTTTGAACAGATTTTAGGTCGGAAGCTGCGGTAACCTTGCAATTATGGATAGAGATGCCGGTGTTTTGGTTTGGGTCAGTTCGGCCTTGAGCAGTCACGGTATTAACCTTGTTAGGAGGGTTTCTAGCATAGATGTTGCAATTTTGCAACACAACAGCTGCATTCCCAAAGATGAAGTCAACGGTGCCATAGATGTCACACTCTCTATAGAATTGGCGCTCCGAATGAACATAGAGAGTGTCTTGATAACCTTCAAATCCACATCTATAGAACACTGAGAGATCAGAGCCAGAGCGCAAAGCAACGGCTTGATGATTTGCTGCACCAGCAGTATTGCTGAAAGTGATATCTTGTGCAATGAATCCATCACCAACGACAGCTGAAATTCAAGATTAGAAAGATTATTAGAAATACAATCCATATAGTCCGGCCACCAGCCGATTAGAATTTGTAAATGGAGTGTGGTCTCGCATACTATGTACGTCTCCTTCCCGTTCGTAGTCAATGCTTGGCTTGATTATAGTAAAAAACTGATAATGAATTATGGGCTTAGTTTTCTACAGCTGTCAAAAACTAAATTAGGCTATACAGTGTTTTTCTTTTTCTTTTATCAAAACAGTGCGCAGCAAAATAATATGATATACTTCCTAATAAACTGATATATACAGAACCCCTTTTTCTCATTTTCGGTATTTATTGACCATAAAATAAAGAGGATCAGATGTAGCTTCGATGATATTAACTTACCAACAGTCGCTGAATTGAAGGTGGTAGAGCCTCCGCCAACGCTTTTGCTTCCGGTGATTATGGTCTTCCCGATACCATCACCGACAAACATAATGTTCTCCAATTTCGATCCAACTTCAACATTTTCACTATAAGTACCAGCCTTTATATAGATGATATACCTAGCAGTGCCCGACCTCTTTGACGCCGCGGTTATGGCTTCACTAATCGTCTTGTAGCTCCCTGAACCATCTTGGGCCACAACGATATTGGCCTTAGACACGGCGGACGAAGATTGCAAGAGCTTTCGGTCGCCAGGCCTCACCCAAGTGGGGAATTTCTCTGTGTAGTTAGGTGTAGTGTAGGGTGCGTAGTTTAGGGCCAAAGTGTTGCTAATCAACTTGGAGACATTATTTGACATCAAAGGCAATACATTGCCGGAGACCCCTAATTCGACGAACCCAGCTTGACACGTCTCGAGATTAGTCAAGGCCGTGCTGAGCCAAGTTTGTGCCTCATCGTGGGTGCAATCGTGGACAATAGTTCTGTTTAGACGAAGAATAGTGTGCTCGTACAGCTGGAGGCAGTCGGCCCAAACAGCTTTCTCGCGCTCATTGCTGCACTTCGACCCTAGCGAGTGCGTGTTGCTATGGGCCATTTGAGCTCTCTCAAGTGCGAGTTGCATCGAAACCTTGAGGAAATCGGATTTTTGCTTGATGGAAGCTTGCTTTGGGTCGTGGGTCAAGAAGTACTCACAAGGTTGAGGATAAGGCATTTTGCTACACCAGGCTTTCACATCGCTAGAGGAATAGCCAGAAATGGTTGGAGATAGCAATAGAGGTAAGAAGAGAAGGATCGTGAACTTTTGATGAGAACCCATTTTGGTTTTGTGGTGCTAATGGTATTCGAGACAGCGAAGCAAGGAGGAGTCTTGAGCTTGTGATAAAACTTTGGGTTTGGTGATTAAAAGCCTTGGATCGTTCCCCTTTATATAGAAGTGGATTGGAAGAGACGATGTAGCCATGGCGTGCATGCACCTACGCACGCACGCACGCACGCACCATGCAACTTCGCCTTATGCCACGCGACTTTCTCGGTTTTGGGCTTTCCGTTATCCCGTACCAAAGAAGAATCAAAATTTGACCAGTGGTCAATTTTGAACGAGAACGACACGAAAGAAAAAGGTACACTTGTCATGCAGCTAATCTCTCGGCTACCCTTGTTCGTGTTAGGGTTTGAAAAAATGGGGTACTTTGACTTTTCTTGCGGAGTCGATGCTTGCGCTGCATAAATCAAAGGGAGAAAAACAAACACACGCGTGGGAAAATTGTTCGTAATCCATGCCTCCTAGTGTAATATTATTAGGTGACAACTACTCGATCTCAACGCTAAGGGAGGAACCCAAGAGCGTGTTTTAGCCGTTTTACACGACCCGTGACCAATTGGAATTGGAACGATTCAGCTCGACGGCGGGTGCCTTTCGAGCCTGTTAACTTTCGACAAGTCTTTGAAAGAATGCCCTCCATCTGAGTCCTCGCTTATAATGGATTTTCTTTTTCTTTTTCCCTCTTTTCCTCCTAGTGGACCAAAAAACTAATTTTATATTCAGAACGAGCCGTACCACATATAAGTACAAGATCATGGGAGTTACGTAATTGCCTAATTATTATAGCATCCTTCCGTTTGCATAACATGTTTTGCATTTTTTCTGCAGTTAATAGATGTAATGATGATGCAACCGAAACACCAGCAAGTAGTATAGAGTGTGTATATGCATATCCTATACGCATCTACTTGGAAGGTGCAAACTTTGTAGTGCGTAACTATTCATTATATAAATGTCCAGAGGGTATGAAAACAAACTGTATATCGGTTATGAAAAATTTTACTTTTATTTTACCTAATTTGCAGTTGAGTTACCTAAATTGGACTTCCTCGCCATCCATATAACATAAACTGATTAAGATATATAGACTATATTATCCTCATTTCTTAAGTAATTTTAGGTATGCCCGCGCTATTGATATGGTATCACCCAATTATTCCAATTTTTCTTTTAAAAAATTTGGACCAAGCTGGAGCCGACTCAAATCAAACGAATTAGTTTTAGAAAACTTCGGGTGGGGCCTATATTGAGTTATTAGATATTAGATATGCCTCTCATCTTGTATCATCCATATCTAAGTCATTGCACTTTTAGATAAGTCTCGTGATGTCAAATTAGCATCACAAGTAGTAAAGCCATTCGACTGCGGGGTAACAGCGATCATGTGCCTGGCAGCCTACCGGAACCCACCCAAGACTGGTTGATGACCAAATGAACAGGTCTCGGTGAGCAATTCTCCTCTTAAGCCTGTCCTGTGGAGCTTGTTTAATCCCAGTCAATTTTGTATAAAAAATTTAATGGATTTATCAACATTAATCATATGCTTGACCAGTTTAATATGAACTTCAAAATTGATTGGCGTCGAAAAGCTTTGCGGCAAGCTTCCGTGTGCCCTTGTCCTCCCGATTCAAAGCTCCTATTTTCTGCCCAGGAATGAAGGATTTCCAATCAAACGGTACATATCCCACAGACTGGAGACAGAGATAAGAGCACTTACGTTTCTCGATTGGACACTTTCGTGGGTTATCTTGATACGCAGACGACTTCGTAAATGACAGGAACTTCCTTCCGGACACGTACCAGAAGCCGTCGACGTCGCCTCTAGATGTTGGAGAAATTCAAAACGGGGATGTCAAAGTCGCTTGCTGTTTCATTAGTTCAAGAGTAGTTTGGTCGAAAAAGACAGATTCGCACGCAGTTTGGTGTGTATGGTCAGCATGCAAAACTAGCACGTTCCTGTTACGTGAAACCCTTTCGAGGCTATTGTTGAACTATTTGTGGAATAAACTTGTTGGATAAATCGACCGAGGTTTTTCAATCTCAGATTACACTCATTACGTGGTGCAAATGAAATCCTATATTCATTTCACACATGAGCAATATGATAAAGTTTAAGTTTTTGAAATGAACCGTTTGTTTAATTTGATATTGATAAAATATCACTCAATTATATTGTGAATAAAGATGATAGTAGTTGCCACATGATCAATTTGATAGCTTTTTTATATCGTTCCCAAACAAAGACACAATGCTCTTACATTGTCGGATGTGGATGTGGTCTTTTTCTAGGATTATACTCTAACTGCGGGTGCAAAATGTACTAAAGGAAAATCTTGAATCAACCTTGTTTGTGAGTTCCTGGGGTTCATGCTGGACCAACTTGTGAAGGACAAATGATGAAATCATCATGAATGTAATTTTATAGATGCGCTTCCACCAATTAGGATATTTATCGCAAAAAATAGCTTGCCTCTAAATCAATGACGGAAAATTGTGAGCTTTCTCTATTGTACTTTGTGCATGTTCGTCATGTGTGTGTTGAGAGTTGTGACCGGTGCTTGCAAATTTCAATTTATGTTATTCTCATTTCCATCGCATTACAAGTTTCCATCAAATCACACCTAATTTATAAAACCAATATGATAGTTTTGGGCCTATATTTGTGCTAGGCAACATTAGAAATTTCATCGCACATTGTCCGTATCTGATTTCTTGATACTTAAATTATTTAGTAAATCATTTAATTTGGGCTTAGGCAAACATGTTGCATTTCCTCGAATTTTTCACTCTGTGTATATATGTAAATGTGTAAGAACAAAGTTGTCTCTGAATTCAATACATAGAAAACTCTATATAACTACAAAAGGCGTTCTCCTTATTGCAAAAATTGAAATTTTTGCACTCTTCCCTAAGAAGGCAGCCACCGAGGCAAATATTCTACACCTCTGAGCATCAAGACTTTCAATCACTGTATGTTGCATTTATACAATTCTTACATCTTTCGATTATTTTCTCACTTCGACCAATTTTTTTTGCAATAAGCTTATAATGAAAGCATTTTCTGTTTTTAAATGGAATTACTACAATGATTATTCACTATTTGGTCTCTTAAAACACATGTCAACTAGATTGTTCAATTTATCGACTTAGATCTATCTATTTAAATCGTCAAATATTTTCCTTCTTTGTCGAAGTGATTGACTTGGGGTGGTTTGAGCAAAACTCTTCCAACCGGAGCATCTGATAATTATCAAAACTATTCTTGATATTAAAAAAAGTTGGTTCATCGTCATGAATAGACCGTTGTTTGCGCAACTATATTGGATTTAAGCCAAAAAGACGAAACCACAATATGCCAATACAGAAAATGAGATATATGGAGGCAGAAAAAACGTGTGATAATCACCATAAAAGTACAATCTCGAAGGAATAACAAACTAGAATCATAAAAGAATGACAACTTGATCACCTTATTACATCAGATATATATAACGAATAGGAACTATATAAGAAAGAATTTTCTGCTAATGGGTGAATGTGCTGCATATGACAGAACACTTGTGTTCCTTTTGAGGCGCCCTGTACTCCTGTAAGACTTGCATCCCACCACTAAATTTCCATCTTTAATGAGCTTAAAGGCCGGATGTGTATGGCATGCTAGTGGCGGGCAACCAGGAGCCGCCGGCAATGAAGCTCCCAATGGTGAACTTAGCAGCCTTGGTTGCGCTTGTGATGACATGGTAGCCTGCCCATTTGACCCTATTAGCAGTCGATGCTAATAATAGAGTGAGTACTTGAATACCGGACCCGGGTCATCAACTAAGAGTAGAGTGAAATGGGGAGGTTATCAGGTCATCACTAGTGCCTCGGAGGCTTCAAAGTTCACCGTCGGGAGCCTCATCGCGGGCAACTCTTGGTTGCCGGCGACAGGCGTGGCTTTCACTTCTGGCCTCTAAATCAAGAGAGATGGAGTGCATATTGGTTCATTCTATCTCAATAACCTCAAGTTGAAAAAGTTAGGTGAAGGAATCACCAACTAAGGACAGCACGACATCAACAATCATTTTCTACGTTGACAATAAGTACAATCGTACATGGATCGTGAAGATTGTCTGAATGTAGGATTTTAAATTCTTTAATTTTCAGCTTGTCATGATATCACAAGTATTTGTAATTCTCTATAATACTAAAATCTCTAGTGGGCACCAAAAAAAAAAAAAAAATCTCTAAAAAAAATCACCCGTGGTGGCGCCATAGTGGTTGGGCGCTGGTTCCTTTCGCGAGAGGTCTAGTGTTTGAATCCCTGCGTCGTCTGCCTTGTTAGAAATGAACCTACAACTTACCCAGGGAGCAAGGGTGGTGACTCTACTCCCTCCAGGATTTACTTCAACTGCGAAGCGGCGCATGGAGGTTCCTTGGGTTACTAAAAAAAAAAAAAATCTCTAGTGGGCACACAAAATGTTTCCTAATTCATATTTTGTGTTCCCCCATTTGACTATTCTCGTGTTGGTCATTATTGCACGATCGTTCATTCTATTTGATAATTGTTTCACCGGATTAGCCCATAAAGTTTAATTTGAATCATACACTAAAATTTGAATTTTGAATGAATGGTTACGTGCATAAAATTATGTAGGTAAATTATGGTAAGTCATAAAGAATTATATGCATCATACACTAAACGGTTTAGGCTTATCAAGTAGATGATTGCAAACTTACAACATCTTTGAGTTTATCTTCGAAATAAGTTACTCATTGAGTTCACAAAAAGTTATGACCTAACCAAAATTAAACAACTTAGTGTTGCTAACGCTTTTGCATGAACAGCTTAACAAACTCAATGAAGTTAACAGCTTTTAATGAATATTACATATGATTGATTTCATCTCTTTACAACTGCGATAATACTAAGGAGAACATTGAAGTCGGTAGCAAATTGAAGAATATTATGTTTGTGGGAGATGGTATTGGGAAGACCATTATCAACGGAAGCAAAAGCGTGGACAGAGGATCCGCCACCTTCAAATCAGCCACTGTTGGTAAGTACTACAAGTTTGATATTAACCTTATGAATTTTTCTTGAATATTAGCATGCGATAAGGAATCACTAATTCATTGTTTATTTAGGTTGCCACCTAGAGCTTGGTATTGAAAGAATTCACGAAAACCTATTAAGCTTAATTTGAGAAAAATATTCTCTATTTATATAAAATAAGCTGAAGGAATTACTGACTCAATAATTGAATAGGTCATTTGACCACTTTGTTCTTAGAATAGAAAATAAAGAACAATACATATACAAAAAAAATAATTAATAAATAGTCATGCCACAATTTTCATAGATGAGGTGCTTGAAATACAATTCCAGTTATTTGGAGTTAAATAAACTCATGCTAATTACTATAAATTACATCGTCCTATGCATTCCATGTAAAATATTGACTTGTATATGATATATTAGTTGAAAAGAACTAATGTTCTAAAATGTAATGTTCAAAATAGTAATAAGTAAATGAATTCATTCACAAATATTTTTTCAGCTAAGTCTGTTATGTAGTAATCTACATAAGTTATGCGAAAGAATTAGGATTTGGCTCCTGGTAAATATAATTAATTAAGCCTAGAGGGAAGAATTATAGTCTTTGACTTTAAACCACTCGAGCAATGACTTCATGAAGGAGACGTACACGTCTGTCGCATGTCATCATCATCAAGGAAAGAGACAACATCCGACGACTTTCTAACGTGTCTATTCATGGACCTGTTGAGACCTCTCTTTTTTTTCGGCGCCCGCAATCGGGTACGAGCACCTAAGAAGGCTAATGGCTCGGCTAAAATTATTAAGCCCGGACTCTCCCAAGTCCACCAATTTACGATTTTATAGTCTAAGTTTTTAACCTGTAAATCAATTTTTAAAATGGAGTCGCCACTAATCGATTTGGGGTGAGTTGATTAGAAACCCAAGTGAAGTATCGGGAGAAATACTCACACCTGCGCAACTAGAGAAATTAGGATCGGGGACTTGATTACACTAGTTAATCTAATGCCCTTTCGGTACCTAATCTTGTTTAAACCCTGAGATTTTTTTGGATGTTCGAAAGATTTTCCATGCATTTTTTGGGAGGAAAAACATTTTTTTGAGTCATTTTCTAATTTTTGGACACAAAAATGATTTTTTTGGGATTTTTTTGAAAAATACAAGTCTTTTTGGTTTTTTCTGAATTTTTTTGGCTTTTTCATGAATTTTTGGCTTTTTTTGGATTTTTGGCACTTTTTGGAAAATATGAAATATTTTTGATTTTTTTTTATTTTTCGGAAAATAAAATATTTTTTAAATATTTTTTAATATTTTTGGAAAATAATTTTTTTATTTTTCTCAATTTTTTTGGAAAATAAAACATTTTTTAAATATTTTTGAAAATAAAACATTTTTTGATGTTTTGATTTTTTTAAATAAAATATTTATTATTTATTTATTTATTTAAAATATTTATTATTTATTTATTTATTTAAAATATTTATTATTTATTTATTTATTTAAAATATTATTTTATATTAAAATAATATAAAAACTGACCCGGGTTGGATCCGCGGGTTGGGTCCGACCTCGGGTCTTTGACCCGAAAGACGTGAAACGGGCCCGCTACGCGGGCTCGACTCGTTTTTTTTATTTTTTTATTTTATTTTATTTTGAATGAAACGGCGTCGTGGCCGGGTGTTTAGGACACCCGGCCCGACCTGGCAACCCGGCCCGATAGCCCGCTCCGTGACTCGACTCCCCGCGAACCCTACTCGGATCCAACCCGAATCGTGACCCGACTCCCGCTGCCCCCGAAATCGTGAAACCCTACTCGGTTCCGAGACCCGGATCCGATTCGACGACTCGGAAAATCGCAAACCCTAGGGTTTGCGAATCCGCGGCGCCGAAGGGAGGGAAACCGAGGTGTTTGGCGGTGGCGACGACTACGGCGGCGACGGCGGCGACGGCGACGACGAAGGCGACAACGGCAACGACGACGACGGCTAGGTCAATGGAAAACGGCCGCGGCAATGGTAATGGCGACACTTTTTTTTTACCTTCTCTCGAACGGGGACGGCAATGGCAACAATGCCAGATCGAAGGCGGCAGCGGCGGAGGCGCTCGGCGGCAACGAGGGCGAGGACAGACTGGGCAATGACGGCGGCAACTCGGCTTCCCGATCCGGCGCGGCGTCGGCGGATCGATCACGGCAACGGCTTCGGGGGGGGGGGAACACGACAACAAACCCTCGAGGCAACGGCGTCGGGACTTGGTCGAGGCGAACGGTGACGGCACAGCGTCCGGTGGCAACGATAGCAGCAAAAACTCCAGATCTGAGGCGTAGATCTCGGCCGGACCTTCCTCAGCCTCGATCTTCTCTCACTCAGGCCAAATTCGAGCCTCCACCGGCCGGATCTGACCTTCTCGAAGTCGCTCACCGTTGGCCTTCCCCGAAGTCTCTAGGTGGAGGGTGGGCTGAGCTCGCGACTCGAGTTCTCTCCTGCGCTCGTCCTTTGATCATTCCCAATGTTTCTCAGTGAAGGATTTCCGAGCTCGCCACGCCCTCCGACGATGCTTGCGGCCACATATTTATAGGCGAAGGAAATCCAGTCGACGGAGAGGCTCGGCCGTCGGCCTCCAGTTTGCCCATTGGTTCCGCTCGGCTGAACTGGTGTCCCATCGAGCTTTCCAGTGAAGCTCGCTCAGCATTAATGGCGCCTGAGAGCTTATCCTCTCCGGCCGACGTCGGCCTACTCTCCTCGGCCGTAGGCCGTCCTTCGCGCGTCGGCCTCCCTTGCGTGTGTGAGTTGCAGCGGCGAAGGAAAGGGAAGGAGGAAGAAGAAGAGAGAAATGGGCCGGGCTAGGGGGGTGAAGAAGAGGAGAGTGGGCCTAAGGGCTGTGCGAAAGGGAAAGGGGGCTGGGCCTTGGCTGTTGCTTCCTTTTTCTTTTTGTTTTTGCTTTGTTTTTTTGTTGTTTTTGTTATTTGTTTATTAATTATCTTATTTATTCGAAATAAAATGAAAATTTAATTAGTAAAATAAACTTAAATAAATTTAAGGCGTCAACAGGACCCCACACAAAATTTTCTTTGGCTGGTCCCTTGCCTCCAAATGGCGGTCTATAGCTGCTGTTAATTGCTCTCATTGATTCTGGATGAAAAGTCTCCATTTTCTAGATTGCTTTGGAGAGAAAGCAATCATGCCAATTAAATTCTATAATTGACTTTACCGTCCTTGGAGCATTGCCCTCTTTGAATAAGTGGATGGAATTCAGAAATAATTGTGTAGATGTAATAATTACTAAGGCTAGATCATGAATGCCGTATTAAATGAACTGTGGGACAAAGGATAATGCATCTCAAATCTTGTGTGATTAGATAATTTGTTCTTTTGGATATCTTAATGGTAAAAAGTGTCTAGAATGGCGTTATGATTATAAATTTCATATATTTTATGAACTATGGATACACATATACAAGTGCATGTTTTGTAGTTAACATTCCTTTTTTATTCTAGTCAATTCGTAGCTTTTTGAATGTCTATTGATCATCCAGTTGATTACCATATGTTTGACAATGAAGCAAAACTAGAACATGAAAGGGATTATTGACATCAGTCTATGGGGACTGGACATACAAGACTGCGACTTCTTCTAACGTGAAAATTCATTTAACTTTGTGTGTTAATGAAAAATGTTGCCTATTCCTATACTTTGACCTTGCCTTCTGATTTAATATTTTTGTCCTTTCAGCTGTCGTTGGTGATGGATTCATTACTTGAGACATCACTTTCCGCAACACCACTGGCGCGGCCAATCACCAGGCAGTTGCCCTATGTTCTGGCTCTGATCTCTCTGTCTTCTACAAATGCAGCTTTGAAGGCTATCAAGACACCCTCTATGTCCACTCCGAGTGACAATTTTATAGAGAATGAAACATCTATGGGACGGTGGACTTCATCTTTGGAAACGCTGCTGTTGTTTTCCATAATTGCAACATCTATCCCCAAAACCCTCCCAACAAAACTAACACTACCACTGCGCAAGATCGAACTGATCCGAATCAAAACACTGACATCTCCATCCACAATTGCTGGGTTACCACAACTTCATATTTAAAACCGGTCCAAAGGTCCATTAACACTTACCTCGGTAGACCGTGAAAAGAGTATTCTAGAACCGTCTTCATGAAGATGTATCTTGATAGCTTGATTCACCCTGCCGGTTGGATGGAGTGGAGCAGTAACTTTGCTCTCAAGACCTTGTACTATGTTGAGTACATGAATACCAGACTCGGGTCATCAACTAAGAATAGAGTGAAATGGGGTGGTTATCGGGTCATCACTAGTGCGTCGGAGGCATCAAAGTTCACCGTTGGGAACTTCAATGCCGGCAGTACTTGGTTGCCAGCGACAAGCGTGCCTTTTACTTCTGGCCTCTAAATCAGGAGGGCGTAAAATTGGAGTGCACATTGATTCATTCTATTTCAATTACCTCAAGTTGCGAAAGCAAGGTGAAGGAATCATCAATTAAGGAAAGCACGACATCAACGGTCATTTTCTTCTTCGACAATAAGTACATTCGTACATGGATCGTGAAGATTGTCTGCATATGGGGATTTCAATTCTTTAATTTTTTTTTTTTGGTAAAAGGTAATATTTCAATTCTTTAATTTTCAGCTCGTCATGATATGACAAGTATTTGTAATTCTTTATACTACAAATCTATAGAGGGCCCTCGAAAGGTTGTTTCGCATTCATATGTTTATGTTCCCCACGTTGACTATTTTCGCGTTGGTCATCATTGCACGATCGTTCATTCAATTTGATAATTGTTTTACTGGATTAAGCTATAAAAGCGTAATTTGAATCATACACTGAAATTTCTAAACGTTGAATAAATGGTTACGCACATAAATTTATGTTAGTATTAGAGATAATTATGGTATTTTATGATAATAATATGCATCGTATGCTAAACGGTTTAAGCTTGTGAAGTGGATGATTGCACACTTAAATAATCTTTGAGCTTATCTTCGAAATAAGTTACTCATTGACTTCACAAAAAGTTACAACTTAATAATCAAAATTAAGGGCACACATGACAAAATTTATATTTCTTTATTTCTTTGGTTTTTTTTTTAATTGTTTGAAACAGGTTTGGAACAAAAATTTGTTTGACAACGCAATTTCATTTTTCCATTTCTCCAACATATTTCTATTTTAGAAATAGATTTAGAGGAGAAATTAGAAGCTAAAATTTTTAGCTTTTTATTCCTTAAATAAAAGTGAGAAATAAAAACTTTTTTCATCATTCACTCTTGTCATTGCCTGCCGCTCACTGCCGCTTGTGGGATGCTGGCCACTTGTTGTTGATCGTCGATCGCAAGATGTTGGACGTTGAGTGTCGGATGCCTAGCACTGGACGCCACCTGCCCGCTTCCAGGCACGCCCCCAAAAAGTACAAATTTTATTTTATTATCAAATGAATTTTTATTCCAAAAACAAAAAATTGTGAGTTGTTATCAAACGTATTTCTTTGCTTAGAAACTTGTATAGGGAATATAAATTGATATCAATTTCTAGCTAGAAATTTATTTATGTTTCAGAAATTTTGTTATGCGTGCCCTAAATAATGGATATTTAACCACCTCAATGAAGTCAACAACTCTAAATGGATATTTAATATGATTGAGTTCATCTCTTAATAATTGCGATAATACCATAGCTAAAGGCCAATAATTTCACTTTATTGTAATAAAACGACAGTTCAGTGGTGGACTCTTTATCTCATTAGCCACACTATATTGCATTCTATTCCTCATTGAATGGTATTTATGGACAAGCAATATTTTTCAGAGCCTGTTCTTTTCTCGCGTTGTACTCTTTGTTCTATGTCAAGGTTCTTTCATCGTCACTCGACTAGGATAGTAACCTAACCAACCTATAATTTCCAATTGAAATCCGCTTTGACGTACATATATAGTACCACGGTTGAGCGAATTGAGATGCTGATGGATATGCTATGCTTACTTAAATCACAAAACAACCTTGAATTATAATTGGTTAAGGTAGGTTTTTTGCTCAGATTTAGATCGATAGTCAAGTATTTGGTAGTAAATTATTCAATTATTATAATTATTTTATGACAAGAACTTGATACATTTGTCCTATTGATTATTTAGATTAGGAATAATGACATAAATAATTCATAAATTTTGACTCAATTTGCAATTTGGTCCATGAACTTTTAATTTATTTAACTTGGCCTTTGAATTTTATTCTAATGTATAATATCATTTTTTAACTTTTAATTTTTCCAATGTGATCGTTAAAATTTCGGTCATACCAAATGAACCGCACTAATCCAATATTTTGATGTACTTTCTTATTTTCTGATTTATTATCATCCGATCACTTGCTTTCCCGGCAAGACATGAATGCGCCAAATTTCCAGGGAATAGATCGTCTTTGACATGCATGAAGATTGTCAAGACACTGTCCAAAGACAAGACCATCAGAACCTTGGACTCTGAACAGTCGCCAAAAAATCTACATTTACGTGCTTGACCAAAATAAAAAGGCGCACGTTCGAAATCTCTCTCCTCAGCTGCATGGCTCTACGTGGATTTCAAAATCGACCGGCGTCAAACAGCTTGCATCTTCCTCTGGCTTTGCCCGTGACCTCTCATGGCTTGATTCGGATAACATCTTCTCCTCGAAGACTAAACACGATAAGCTGCACCTGACTTTTGCTCCAATCCAGTGACCAGAGAGAGAGAGAGAGAGAGAGAGAGAGAGAGAGAGAGCCGCAGCATCTGACCAAACCTCCCCCCGGGCCCGGGGCCCCGCGGGGGGAAAAGTCAAGAGTTTGTTATCTGCAAGTTAATCATTAGTTGACCCACGACGGCAAATTAATAAAATATTTTCTATTGTTATTACGATTACTCATTATTACTTAATACGTACCAATAACAACGAAATTTGATATCATTAAGTTTCGCAGCCCTCTAATTAGGGGTCCCAATGTCTTCCATGAGATAAAAAAATTCGAGAACATATCATCAACGGACCTCAGACCAGCTCGTGTCTTTGACAATTGTTACGTAATGTCAAGAGACTTCTTGGCTTCTAGTATGCTGGTGGGGCTACAGTGACAGGCTTGTGCACCTATGATCGAGCTAAGTAGTTATAGCTCATACGAACCATTTTGGAGTGAGCGTGGAACCATTATGGTAATGACCAATGTAGTAGCTATACTAATCTCCCCTCCTAACCTTGTAATGCATTGAGAAAAAAAAGAACATTTGATATATCTGATATATATCCTTGATGTGATGTCGGCATGTCACAAGGCAAGATTATTATGAAAAACATAGTTATTGAAAATTGACCTTTGAATATACTAAAATGTAGCAGTTTCGTTTCAAATGCACCGGCTTATATTCTTGTATGGATTATCAATCCTTTGAAAGACTCAAACTTCTCCATAAAAGATCATTCATTTGCTTCAACATAACTGATTAATCATAAGACATGATATGACATAAATACTTCCTTCAAACTCTCACTGATAGTTCTCTCTCTCTCTCTCAACTTGAAGTAAAAGAACTTCTTAAGATAAAATTGCCACATTAATGACAAAAATAAGTCGTCAGATTCAATGTGGTTGATCCAACAATTATCCACCTTTTAGCTTTTGAATGATCAGGCAATAGGTAGAGAAGCGGGACCCGTCGCCGTCGCCTCTAGATGTTGCTGAAACTTTGAGCCATTTTGATCAGGGGTAAGCCGCCGCTAGCTGCTTTCCTTAATGTCAACTCTCTCATCTTATCGTCGATGAGGATTGTTCTAGAAATAGTAAGTCCATTAAATTTGGCAATTGATGATCAACTTATGTCTTAATTCAAATATAGCAGAGAGTTTAAGATTGTTCTATTGTCTACAGGGAAAAGATAATGTGGAAGAGCGAGCAAATTGAAGCTTGTAAATTTGAGGGAAATAATTTGATCATATCTTTATTATCAAATCCCGCAAATTTCAAATATTAATATAGTGGTTTCTTTTCTATTTAAATCGTGGCCATATGATACAAGCTCTCTCTCAGGGAGTTTTATAACACCTTAATAAATATTTTTGATTGCGCAATGGGCAAAAGAAAAATGAAATTTTTTTAGATGATCCCGGTACATGTGAGTCCAATATCTTTGAGCACTTGATATTGATGGGTCTGAGTATGTGTCATTAAAAAAAAAATGACTAGGATGATGTCCAATGGTACTATTTGTACTCCATTAGCAATGGATAGAGGCAAGTATGGCCCGGATAGACTAAGATTGACAGAGGATAAAACGTATAACCTTAACAAGGATTGCACAAAGCCAAATCTCATGGCTCTTAAAAGGTTACGCTGGCGGAGGCTAAAATTGAAGCAGAATCCTTATCTCTAATTGCACTTTGCACTTTCTCTCAAAATGAAAACACTTGGGCCCAAAAAGAGAAATTGATTCAAATTTCCACATTTGTTTCCTTTTGCAGTCTAGCTCAGAAATCAAAAGTGACGAAAACAAATGGTGTTATCACAATACACATTCACTATTCAGTCCCTCAAAACATAGGTCGAGTGTTCAATCTATTGACTTAGATTTGTATCTTTGCGTAATTCCTTCGACACATCCACACAGCTCCTTTTTGTTGTAACTTGTAAGCTTTCGAGCATTCTAGGTAGGGATGTGCAAGGGAACCGGGAACCACCCGGATTTTCCGGAACCGGATCAGACCGCCTAAGAACTAGTGTTTCTTAAGGGAATCGGTTTGGTTCTCAGTTCCAATTTATTGGAACTGATGGGTATTGATCTGGTTCCCGATTCCAAGTGCAGAACTGCCCACTTGGACCAGACTGATAATATATAATATATATTAAATTTTTAATTTAAAAAATGAAAATCCCTAAATCCCTAGGTTAGTTACTAGTACTTATGTACTACTTTTGCCCTCTTATAATAAGTTTGGTGAGTCTGCTCTCTTATTTACACACTTCCCAACATAGTAATATTGTTGGTTCATTGGCTCTAATTTGAAGTGTCTTTGATGAGGTGATTCCATTGTCTAATTCTTTGTTGCATATTATAGTGCTAGTGCATGAAGTTTGGTTGGACCGGTTCTATGGACCCATTCGAGAACCGAATCGGACCACTGGTTTGGTTCTTGGGTGGATCCATGGAATTAATGGACAATTTTCGATTTTAATTTTTCGAAACTGGTCTTTAATGGGTGGTTCCTAGATCTAGGGTTGGAATTGTCCATCCAAACCATGCTCACCTCTCATTCTAGGGGAATTGTCCGGTTCCGACATAACCTATTCTGAAATATCCTTAGAGGAGGGCTCTTTCCTACTTTGAGGGACATCCGTATGTACTTGTATCGTGATTGGATGGGCCGTTTGGTGGTAATAGCAGCCCCCCCAACGAGGTGGTACACATCCAAGGGTTGGGGTCGCTTGCGATCGTAAAATAATTTGATTTCATTGTTGGAGTGATCGATTCACCGTGGTTTGACCGAATATCATTCAATGGACGCATCCGGCAATTATTAAGATACTTTGTTTTTAACACCATGACCATGAGTAAACTGTTCATTGCGCCATTACTTGGATTTAACCAAATAGAAGAAACCCCAATATGCCAAAACAGAAAATGATATATATAGGCAGGAAACGTGTGAAAATCACCATAAAAGTACAATCTTGAAAGAATAACAAATTACAATCATGAAAGGATCACAACGCGATCACTTTATTGCATCAGATATCTATACTGAATGGGAACTATAAATAAGAATCTTTTGCTAATTATCTATGTGCTGCATCTGACAGAAACACTTGTGTTCCTTGTGAGGTGCCTTGTACTCCTGCAAGAGTTGCATTCCACCTCTGATTTTCGTTCTTTAAAAAGCTTAAAGGCCGGATGTGTACGGCACGCCAGTGGCGGGCAACCAAGAGCCCCCAGCAATGAAGCTCCCAACGGTGAACTTAGAAGCCTCAGTTGCACTTGTGATAACATGGTAACCTGCCCATTTGACCCTACTAGCAGTAGATGATCCGGGGCCAGTGTTCAGATACTCTCCATAGTACAGAGTGTCGAGGGCAAAGTTGCCATCCCACTCCATCCAACCGGCCGAGCTAATCAAGCTATCAAGATAAGTCTTCATGAAGACTGTCCTGGAATATTCTTGCCACGGCCTTCCGAGGTATGTCTTCACAGAGCTTTGAACAGATTTTAGGTCGGAAGCTGCGGTAACCTTGCAATTATGGATAGAAATGCCAGTGTTTTGGTTTGGGTCAGTTCGGCCTTGAGCAGTCACGGTATTAACCTTGTTAGGAGGGTTTCTAGCATAGATGTTGCAATTTTGCAACACAACAGCTGCATTCCCAAAGATGAAGTCAACGGTGCCATAGATGTCGCACTCTCTATAGAATTGACGCTCCGAATGAACATAGAGAGTGTCTTGATAACCTTCAAATCCACATCTATAGAACACCGAGAGATCAGAGCCAGAGCGCAAAGCAACGGCTTGATGATTTGCTGCACCAGCAGTGTTGCGGAAAGTGATATCTTGTGCAATGAATCCATCACCAACGACAGCTGAAATTCAAGATTAGAAAGATTATTAGAAATCCAATCCATATAGTCCGGCCACCCGCCGATTAGAATTCGTAAATGGAGTGTGGTCTCGCATACTACAGACATGATAAAAAGTCCTGGATGTTGCCTATTTTCTTGAAGACATGCGAAACTATGTACGTCTCCTTCCCGTTCGTAGTCAATGCTTGGCTTGATTATAGGAAAAAAATGTGAATGAATTATGGGCTTAGTTTTCTACAGCTGTCAAAAACTAAATTAGGCTATACAGGGTTTTTCTTTTTCTTTTATCAAAACAGTGCGCAGCAAAATAATATGATATACTTCCTAATAAACTGATATATACAGAACCCCTTTTTCTTTATTTTTTTTGGTATTTATTGACCGTAAAATAAAGAGGAACAGATGTAGCTTCGATGATATTAACTTACCAACAGTTGCCGAATTGAAGGTGGTAGAGCCTCCGCCAACGCTTTTGCTTCCAGTGATTATGGTCTTCCCGATACCATCACCGACAAACATAATGTTCTCCAATTTCGATCCAACTTCAACATTTTCACTATAAGTACCGGCCTTTATATAGATGATATACCTAGCAGTGCCTGACCTCTTTGACGCCGCGGTTATGGCTTCACTGATCGTCTTATAGCTCGCTGAACCATCTTGGGCCACAACGATATTGGCCTTAGACACGGCGGACGAAGATTGCAAGAGCTTTCGGTCGCCAGGCCTCACCCAAGTGGGGAATTTCTCTGTGTAGTTAGGTGTAGTGTAGGGTGCGTAGTTTAGGGCCAAAGTGTTGCTAATCAACTTGGAGACATTATTTGACATCAAAGGGCAATACATTGCCGGAGACCCCTAATTCGACGAACCCAGCTTGACACGTCTCGAGATTAGTCAAGGCCGTGCTGAGCCAAGTTTGTGCCTCATCGTGGGTGCAATCGTGGACAATAGTTCTGTTTAGACGAAGAATAGTGTGCTCGTACAGCTGGAGGCAGTCGGCCCAAACAGCTTTCTCGTGCTCATTGCTGCACTTCGACCCTAGCGTGTGCGTGTTGCTATGGGCCATTTGAGCTCTCTCAAGTGCGAGTTGCATCGAAACCTTGAGGAAATCGGATTTTTGCTTGATGGAAGCTTGCTTCGGGTCGTGGGTCAAGAAGTACTCACAAGGTTGAGGATAAGGCATTTTGCTACACCAGGCTTTCACATCGCCAGAGGAATAGCCAGAAATGGTTGGAGATAGCAATAGAGGTAAGAAGAGAAGGATCGTGAACTTTTGATGAGAACCCATTTTGGTTTTGTGGTGCTAATGGTGACAGAGAAGCAAGGAGGAGTCTTGAGCTTGTGATAAAACTGTGAGTTTGGTGATTAAAAGCCTTGGATCGTTCCCCTTTATATAGAAGTGGATTGGAAGAGACGATGCAGCCATGACGGGCATGCATGCACGCACGCACCATGCAACTTCGCTTTCTGCCACGCCATTTTCTCGGTTTTGGGCTTTCCGTTATCTTATACCAGAGAAGAATCCAAATTTGACAAGTTGGTCAATTTTGAACGAGAACGGCAAGAAAGAAAAAGGTACACTTTCTCTCGGATACCCTTGTTCGGGTAAGGGTTTGAAATAATGATTGGGTACTTTGACTTTTCTTGTGGGGTCGATGCTTGCGCTGCATAAATCAAAGGGAGAAAAACAAACACACGTGTGAGAAAATTGTTCGTAAACCATGTCTCTTAGTGGAATATTATTACAACTACTCGATCTCAACGCTAAGGGAGGAACCCAAGAGCGTGTTTTAGCCGTTTTACACGACCCGTGATCAATTGGAATTGGAACGATTCAGCTCGACGGCAGCTGCCTTTCGAGCCTCTTAACTTTCGAAAAGTCTTTAAAAGAATGCCCTCCATCTGAGTCCTCGCTTATAATGGAGTTTTTTTTTTTTTTTCTCCTTTCCTCCTAGTGGACCAAGAAGCTAATTTTATATTCAGAACGAGCCGTACCACATATAAGTACCAGATCTTGGGAGTTACGTAATTGCCTAATTATTATAGCATGCTTCCATTTGCATGACGTGTTTTGCATTTTTTCCGCAGTTAATAAGGAGATGCATGACAAATCAAAATTTATGTTCCATAAATAATTTTTCTATTCTAAACTTGTTTCTAGAATAAAAATCCGTTTGATAAAATTATTTAATCTTTCTATTTCAGAAATAGATTTTTGTTCCAATTGGAATAGAAATCATAAGTAAAACTTTTTACTTTTTTATTTCTAGAATAGAAAGGGAGAAATTTTGTGAATTTCTATTTTTAGAGTAGAAATTTTATGCCGTTATCTAACATATATTTTTGTTTAGAAACTCTTCTAGAAATAAAAATATAAAAATCTATATTTCTTCCATAAATTAATTTATAGCCAGAATAGTTATCATTCGTGCCCTAAATGTAATGATGATACAGCCAATACACTAGCAAGTAGTATAGAGTGTGTATATGCATACCCTATGCGCATCTACTTGGCCGGTGCAAACATTGTAGTGCATAACTATTCGTTATATAAATGTCCGGAAGGTATGAAAACAAAATGTATATCGGTTCCTTACCAAAAAAAAAAAAAAAAATGTATATCGGTTATGAAAAATTTTACTTGTACCTTACCTAAAGTGCAGTTGAGTTATCTAAATAGGACTTTCTCGCCATCCGAATAACATAAACTGATTAAGATATATAGACATATTATCCTCTTTTATTAAGTAATTTTAGGTATGCCCGTGCTATTGATATGGTATCACCCAATTATTCCATTTTTTTTTTTTTTTAATTTGGGCCAAGCTGGAGCTGACTCAAATCAAACAAATTAGTTTTAGAAAACTTCGGGTGGGGCCTATATTGAGTTATTAGATATTAGATATGCCTCTCATCTCGTATCGTCTGTATCTAAGCTGTTGTCATTTTAGATAAGTCTCACGATGTCAAATTAGCATCACAAGTAGTAAAGCCATTCAACTGCGGGGTAACGGCGATCATGGGCCTGGCAGCCTATCGGAACTCACCCAAGACTGGTTGATGGCCAAATGAACAGGTCTCGGTGAGCAATTCTCCTCTTAAGCCTGTCCTGTGGAGCTTGTTTACACCCAGTCAATTTTATATAAAAAATTTAATGGATTTATCAACATTAATCATATGCTTGACCAGTTTAATATGAACTTCAAAATTGATTGGCGTCGAAAAGCTTTGAGGAAGCTTCCGTGTGCCCTTGTCCTCCCGATTCAAAGCTCCTATACATATCTCACAGACTGGAGACAGAGATAAGAGCACTTACGTTTCTTGATTGGACACTCCTCTTTTCGTAGGTTATCTTGATTCGCAGACGACATCGTAATTGACAGGAACTTCCTTCCGGACACGTACGGGAAGTCGTCGCCATCGCCTCTAGATGTTGGAGAAATTCAAAACGGGGACGTCAAAGTCGCTTGCTGTTTCATTAGTTCATGAGTAGTTTGGTCCAAAAAGACAGATTCGCCCACAATTTGGTGTGTATGGTCAGCATGCGAAACTAGCACGTTCCTGTTACGTGAACCCTTTCGAAGCTATTGTTGAACTATTTGTGGAATAAACTTGTTGGATAAACCGACCGAGGGTTTTCAATCTCAGATCACACTCATTACGTGGTGCAAATGAAATCTTATATTCATTTCATACTTGAGCAATATGATAAGGTTTAAGCTTTTGGAATGAACTATTTGTTTAATTTGATATCAATAAAATGTCACTCAATTATATCGTGAATAAAGATGACAATAGTGCCACCTGATCAATATAATAGCTTTTTATATCATTTCCAAGCAAAGACACAAATGTTATGTTTGGTAGTCGGGATAAAATTCGGGATAGGATATGATTTATCCTATTCTATGTTTGGTATTCGTTCAGGACATGATAAAGTCAAATATAAGGGGGATATAGCCAGGATAAAATTATCACATGGGGAAGGTGGGATAAATGTGGATAGGATTTCTAATGTTCATAATATAAAAGTTTTTTTTTTTTTTTTTTCGAATAACAAACTTATTAAATTAACAAAAATGAAATTATATTTCAATATAAATAATATTTGAATTCTAATTTAAGAAACTAAAAATGAAAAAAATAGATATTTATTTTAAATTAATCTTATTTTAATTTATATATTCAACATTAATTATATCTTATAATAAAAATTCAATCTATAAATTAAATATTTATATTTATTATATATTTTAGGTATTTTTGTATTTTAGGTATATTAGTACAGTTTACTAGTTGATAATTTTTTTAAAGAATGATGAAGGGGAAAAAAAGAAATAACAAAGAAAATAATAAAAAAAGAGAAAAATAAAATAAAAATAAATTAAGAAATAATGTTACGAGAGATTTTTACCATATTTTTTATGATCATTTAGGTTCATTTATAATGATATGCCATTTATATATATATATATAAAGTATATGATATGAATATATCCGACTTTAATACTACGGTTCACCAAACAATGGACTGGATATAAAAAAATTACAGGATTTCATATCTTATCCTATCTAATTCTATTCTGATTAAAAATCCGGACGACCAAACGTAGCCAAAGTTCTTACATTGTCGGATGTGGATGTAATCCTTTTCTAGGATTATACTCTAAATATGGGTGCAAGATGTACTAAAGGAAAATCTTGAATCAACCTTGTTTGTGAGTCCCTGAGGTTCGTGCTAGACCAACTTGTGATGTCACGCCCCGATCCTCCGAGCACGCGAACATCCCACTCTGGTCGATTCAATTGCAACTTCCCAGGACGAGTCGCCGACCCATTCATTTTATTATGCACATGCGGAAGCGAAACAAATCCCCTGACAACAAAATACGGGATAGAAAAGCATGAAGCAAAACCATAACATAACACTTTCATAATTCAACAGAGTTACAAACAGAAGCCTATAGCCAAAGGTCTACAAAAGACCGGCTCTTAAAAGGAACTGTCCTACGATCTACAAGTCGGACACGTTCTCCAATCTTATGACTTCACCTCTGCGACTCCTCAAGGCCAATCTAAGCCATCGCGCTCCGTCGACTGGGGACCTGAAATTTTGATTCCCCAAACCGGGATGAGACAATGTCTCAGCAAGTTCAACCCCCTAAACCCCTATTAGAAAGAAAATACACCCCGGGTGGCCTAGCCACATCACACAGAAGACTTACCTCGCCTCAGTTCCTTCCTACAGGTTAGCATAATTCAAACCACACAATCTCAGGTAATAATGATAATTCAAACAATTGGAACGCCATTACTTTCATATAAATCACAGTCGAACTTAGCACGCATTCCAATTATTATTCACTGCCACACAAGGGCATAGCCTACTCGCTGTTCGGCTATCTACTAGCATATAGCCAGGCATCGCCTCCCCACCTTGGAGCGCGGCTTCGTCAGTACGTCGATGGCGTTCCCGAAGGAGCATGGGCCCAGAATCAACTGCGACCCGCATCCACCGCGTGGGCATCCCATATAGAGGCAAGTCCAGCTCAACAGCCCAGGACGATTCCTCTTAGTTATCACACAGCCAAAGCATACTCGGCCCAGGACACTTTGCATTTCACTCAATGCTTTCATTTAAAATAGTGATCCCGGCCATTTGTCTTCATATTAAAAACGTTCCAGAAATTACTCACGTGTGTGGGGACACGCTAATTTCGAATCAAAAAGCCAATATCTCACTTTCAAATCCCACTATTTAATATAATTATTAAAATCCAATTTTTGCATCAAAACCCAACACTTGGGTTTTTATGAAGGAAATCCATATTTATCACAATCAACACTCAATTTGCCACATCCATTCATCAAATTCAAATTCTAAATGCACAAAAGATCAATCAGCACGAAATTCCAAGAATTTAGGGTCCCAAAATAATTTTTCGAATTTATTAAATAATTAAAATTATTCCGAAAATTAATATAATAATATCCATATTTTTCACGATCCACGCTCGATTTATGATATCCAATCATCAATTTCAAAATCCGACTACACGGCAGCGATCGGCACGAAATCCTAAGCAACCGGGGTCAAAAATAATTTTTTTAATAATAATATTTTAATAATTCCGGAATATAATATAATATTATAAATTCCAGAATTCGAAATCATTTAAATAATTCAAAAATAAAACCCCATTATGTCACATCAAGGCTTTATATTAAATAAACTCTCTTAACCTTTAATTTAATCACACTTTAAGCTAATTAAACACATTAATATAATCCACACTTAAATAAATTAAACTAACCACCTAATCACAATTAACATAAACTAAGCACACCTAAAGCGTAATTAACCCTCTAAGCGAGGTTTAGTGAGTTAAACTCACCGGATTAGCGAACCGAGCGGACCAAATCGACGAGGACGACGCGAGGATCGATTCACTCCAAGGCGGGCCTAGCTTCCGGGGTCGGGAAGCCGGCCAAAACGGGCCACGAAGGGGGCTGCCATACCCATTTTCTTGGTGGCTGTCCATGGCGGTTCGAGGTCGAGGAAGGGGCGGATCCGGCGTCGGTTGAGGCAGCCAAGGGTGGCGGAGGCAAGGCGAAGCTCCGGCGGGCTAAGGCGGCGACGGACGGCGGCTCACGGTGGCGGGGACAAGCTCCGGCAGCTCTCACACGAGTTAAACAGCAGCTCGGGACGACGAGCTGGGCGGAGCGGCAAGCCGGCGAGTTGACCGGCGGAGTGGCGCGCGGGCGGTGCGGGGCGGAACGCGGCGGCGGCGGCGACGTGCGAGCAAGAGCGAACGACCATGGCTGTAGCTCCTTCTCTGAAATTTTTTTGGTCTTTCGCACAAAGAAGATGGAGGAAAACCAACGGAAGAGAGGAAGAAGAGAGGGAGGAGAGAGAAGGAGGAGAGAGAGAGAGATGGGACCATTTTTTTCTTTTCTTTTCCTTTTTCTTTAACCCACAAAAATGGCCCACCACCATGACATCATGGGTGACATCACACTCCACTCACGCATTTGACCTGTGGTTGATCATCTCAAGCCACAATGTACATCTTTGAAACATTGGCGACTTTCGGTTGTCGGGGTAATCTCAAGGTTTCAAATACGAACATAGGGTACCCAATCAACAGAGAAGTCGGTCCAGTGTCGATCGACAAGGATTATGCGATCCAGTGGAATCACCCACACTCGATCGCATGCCTCTGTCGAGTCGACCTATCTTTGGTCTCTAATCGATTTTTATTTGTGCCGTAATGACCCTTGTAGATTAGCTCGGTCGAAAGGTCGCTTCCTGGCCAAATTCTCGAGTCTGATGCATTAGAATTTCTTAATGACTTCACTCGATAGACTAGTTTTCACATGAGTGGCCGACTCAAGGAAAAGAACTATATGCGTGCCAACGAAATGCCCGTCTCAATTTATTGAATATAGAATTGGAAAATCGGGATGTCACATGTGAAGTTCACCCTGCATCGACGTGGACGCACGATGAAATCATCATGAATGTAATTTTATAGATGCGCTTCCGCCAATTAGGATATTTATTGCAAAAAATAGCTTGCCTCTAAATCAATGATGGAAAATTGAGAGCTTTCTCTATTGTACTTTGTGCATGTTTGTCCTGTGTGTGTGTTGAGAGTTGTGACTGGTGCTTGCAAATTCGATTTATGTTATTCTCATTTCCATCGCGTCACAAATTTTCATCAAGTCACACCTAATTTATAAAACCAATATAATAGTTTTGGGCCAAGGAAGATGGTAGCTTGAAACACCAAGTGGGTCCTATATTTGTGCTAGGCAAAGTTAGAAATTTCATCGCACATTGTCCGTATCTGATTTCTTGATACTTAAATTATTTAGTAATCGTTTAATTTGGGCTTAGGCAAACATGTTACATTTCCTCGAATTGTTCACTATGTGTATATATGTAAATGCGTAAGAACAAAGTTCCTCTGAAGTCAATACATAGAAAACTCAGGGCGCGCATGATAACCATTCTGTTCCGAAATAGTTTCGGAATAGAAATAGATTTTTCTATTTCTATTTATAGAAGAGTTTATAAGCAAAAATAACCGTTTGATAACGACATAAAATTTCTACTCTAAAAATATAAATTCGTTTGATAACGACACAAAATTTCTTCCTTTCGAACGGCGGCGACGACGACCGACGACCTTTAATATAAAAAATAAAAATAAAAATGATTTAGTAACAAAAAAAATAATGAATAAAATAAAATAAAATAAATCATAAAAAATAAAATAAAAAATAAAAATAAATTTATTTTATTTATTCTATTTTATTTTATTTTACGAATAAATTTATTTTAAAATGAACAAAAATAAAAAAAAAAAAAAAAATTTTATTTGGCAAAACACTCAAGACAAATAATAATAAATTTATTTTTAATAAAAATAATTTATTTTTATTTATCATAAATAAATTATTTTTAATAAATTTAATAAATTTATTTTTAATAAACTAAAAATAAAATGATAAATAAAAATAATTTATTTATTTTAATAAATTTATTTTTATTTTTAATAAAATGAGGAGAGGCGGAGGAAGAGGAGGAGGCAAAGACGTAGAGGAGATGAGGGAGAACTCACCAAATTAGGGTTTAGTGAGAAAAATTATTTCTGATTTCTCTTTCAGAAATCAGAAATAGAAAATTTTAGCTTCTGATTTTTCTTCCAAACCTATTTCTGGAATAAAAATCTGAAAAACTGAATAGGTTTATCTAACGGATTTCTCTTCCAGAAACAGGTTTGGAACAGAAAAACTATTTCTGGAACAGAAATTTAGGGTTGTCATGCACCCCCAAAATTGAAATTGTTGCGCTCTTCCCTAAGAAGGCTGCCACCGAGGCAAATATTGTAAACCGCTGAGTATCAAGACTTTCAATCACTGTATATTGCATTTATACAATTCTTACATCTTTCGATTATTTTCTCACTTCGACCGATTTTTTTTGCAATAAGCTTATAATGAAAGCATTTTCTGTTTTTAAATGGTGTTATTACAATAATAATTCACTATTCGGTCTCTTAAAACACATGTCAACTAGATTGTTCAATTTATCGACTTGGATCTATTTATATAAATCGTCAAATATTTTCCTTTATTGTCGGAGTGATCGACTTGCGGTGGTTTGAGTAAAATTCTTTCAATCGGAGCACCTGATAATTATCAAAACTATTCTTGATATTAAAAAAGTTGGTTCATCGTCATGAATAGACCGTTGTTTGCGCAACTATATTGGATTTAAGCCAAAAAGACAAAACCACAATATGCCAATACAGAAAATGAGATATATGGAGGCAGAAAAAACGTGTGATAATCACCATAAAAGTACAATCTCGAAAGAATAACAAACTAGAATCATAAAAGAATGACAACTTGATCACCTTATTACATTAGATATATAGAACGAATGGGAACTATATAAGAAAGAATTTTCTGCTAATGGGCGAATGTGCTGCATATGACAGAACACTTGTGTTCCTTTTGCGGCGCCCTGTACTCCTGTAAGACTTGCATCCCGCCTCTAAATTTCCATCTTTAATGAGCTTAAAGGCTAGATGTGTACGGCACGCCAGTGGCAGGCAACCAGGAGCCGCCGGCAATGAAGCTCCCAACGGTGAACTTAGCAGCTTCTGTTGCGCTTGTGATGACATGGTAACCTGCCCATTTGACCCTATTAGCAGTCGACGACCTGGGGCCTGTGTTCACATACTCTCCATAGTATAGAGTGTCGAGGGCAAAGTTGCCATCCCACTCCATCCAACCAGCAGAGTTAACCAAGCTATCAAGATAAGTCTTCATGAAGACTGTCCTGGAATATTGTTTCCAGGGTCTACCAAGGTACGTCTTCACGGAGCTTTGAATTGACTTTAGATCTGAAGCTGCAGTGACCTTGCAATTGTGAATGGAGATGCCAGTGTTTTGGTTTGGGTCAGTTCGGCCCTGTGCGGTCAAGGTATTGACTTTGTTAGGAGGGTTTCTAGCATAGATGTTGCAATTCTGAAAAACAACGGCCGCATTCCCAAAGATGAAGTCGACGGTGCCATAGATGTCACACTCTCTATAAAATTGACGCTCCGAATGAACATAGAGAGTGTCTTGGTAACCTTCAAATCCACATCTATAGAACACCGAGAGATCAGAGCCAGAGCGCAAAGCAACGGCTTGGTGATTTGCAGCACCAGCGGTGTTACGGAAAGTGATATCTTGTGCGACGAATCCATCACCAACGACAGCTGAAATTTGAGATGAGAAAGATTATTAGAAATACAATCTATATAGAACGGCTGTCACAACTAGAATTTGTGGATGGAGTGTGGTCTTGCAACTAGAATTTGTCGATGTTGTCTGTTTCTTGAAGACATGCGAAACTATGTACGTCTTCTTCAAATTCATAGTCAATGCTCGACCCGATTAATGTCAAAAACTAAGATTGAACTATAGGCTTAGTTTTCAAAGCTGTCAAATTGTAATTCGTTTGCATTATGTAATTTATATGTAACCATACCGTCATATTTTGAAATTTTCTATGCACGGTTCCAACTATCATATTCTCATGAAAATTGACACATGCAGGCTTAAGTAACTCATACGTACTTGGCTTAGTTTTGAATTAGGAGGTCCTTTTTTGTTCGTTAAATAATCAATCTCGCTACGAGGTTAGGCTATTCGAGTGCTGTTTTTCCAAAAACGTGCACAACAAAATGCCCTAAAAAACTTAAGTTCATCAGATATATTTCCTAATAAGTTGATATGGATAGAACTTTTTTTAGTTTTGGTTTCACTGTGAATAATCATGAGTAGCTCATATGATATCAACTTACCGACAGTCGCCGAATTGAAAGTGGTAGAGCCTCCGCCGACACTTTTGCTTCCAGTGATTATGGTCTTCCCAATGCCATCACCAACAAACATAATGTTGTCCAATTTCGACCCAACTTTGATGTTCTCATTATAAGTACCAGCCTTGATATAGATGATGTACCTTGCAGTGCCAGTCCGCTTTGATGCTGCAGTTACGGCTTCACTGATCGTCTTGTAATTCCCTGAACCGTCCCGAGCCACCACGATATTGGCCTTTGAAACCGCAGATGAAGACTGCAAGAGCTTTCGGTCGCTAGGCCTCACCCAAGTGGGAAATTTCTTCGTGTAGTTAGGCGTAGTGAAGGGTGCATGGTTGAGGGCCAAAGTGTTGCTTATCAACTTGGAAACATTATTTGACATCAAAGGCAATACATTGTCAGAGATGCCTAATTCAACGAACCCAGCTCGGCATGTCTCGAGATTGGTCAAGGCCGTACTAAGCCACGTTTGCGCCTCATCTTGGGTGCACTCGTGGCCGATGGTTCTGTTCAAACGAAGAACAGTGTGCTCGTACAGTTGGAGGCAGTCGGCCCAAGCAGCCTTCTCTCGCTCGTTGCTGCACTTCGACTCCAACGATTGCGTCTGGTTGTGGGCTAATTGAGCTCGCTCCATTGCCAGTTGCATCGAGATCTTGAGGAAATCGGATTTTTGCTTGATGGGAGCTTGCTTGGGGTTGTGGGTCAAGAAGTACTCACAAGGTTGAGGATAAGGCATTTTGCTACACCAGGATGTCACATCGCTAGAGGAATAGGCAGAAATGGTTTGAGATAGCAACAGAGGCAAGAAGAGAAGGATCATGAACTTTTGAAGAAAACACATTTTTGGTTTTGTGTTGCTAATGGTATTCGAGACACCGATGCAATGAGGATTCTTGAGATTGAGATAAAACTCTTGAGTTTGGTGATTGAATGCCTTCAATCGTTCCCTTTATATAGAAGCCAGATGGAGCTGTCAATGTGCATGCATGCACCATGCAACTTCGCTTTTCGCGATGAGATTCTTCTCGCCTTGGGCCCCCCTTTCGCTCGTCTAATAATCAAAATTCAAAATACGACAAATTGGTCAATTTTGAACGAGAACGAGAAGAAAGAAAAAGGTACACTTGTCAACCCAGCAAATCTCTGGGCTACCCATGTTTGGGTTAGGGTTCGAAAGAACGCGATATTTGACTTTTCTTGCGCGGTTGATGTTTGCGCTATATAAATTGCAAAAAGTAAAATCATCACACGCATGAGCAAATCGTTCGCAATCCATGCCTATCCATGCCTCTTGATGGAATTCAATTAGGTCACAACTACTTCTCGAATCTCCACGGAAAGGGACGAAGCCGAAATTGTGTTTTGAGCAGTTTTTGATGACTTGCGACCAAATTGGAATCGGAACGGTTCGGCTCGATGGCTCCCCTCTTTTGAGCCTCTAAATTTTAACACGTCTTTGCAAGACTGCCACCATCGGATTCCTTGCTATTTTATGGAATTTCTTTCATCCAGGGGGACCGACAGCTAATTTTATAATTGAGAACGAGCCTTGCCATACTTAATTGCAAGATAATGAAGTTACATACTTGTGTTATTATCCTACATTTTCTTTTCTTTTTTTCTTGCAATTTTCTGCAGTTGATAAATGCAATGATAATACAGCCAAAAACTCCGGCAAGTATAATATGTATATCCGCATTCACTTGGAAAGTGCACACATTATAACGTAACTGTTCATAACATATAGCTCCATATGGTATGGAAATTAAAGATATATCAAATGTGGATTTTTGGTCACACCGAATAATTCGGCCGGAGTTAGTTTTCTGGCCCAAAAAAGACGTGGCTAGAAAACTTCAGGTGGGGCCTAATTATTTGGTTGTTGAACATCATATATATCTCTCATTCCACATCGCCCCTGTCCGGGTTGTAGCAATTGTAGGTTAGTCTCGCGACATAAAATTAGCACGATACTTATTAACGCCATTCTGGCATGGGGTGAAGGTGATTATGGCCCTAGCGGCCGATCGGGGCTTACCCAAGACCAGTCAATTTCGGTTATCTAGAAGGCCAAAATAGATAGGTCTTGGCAAGTAATTCTCCTCTTAAGCCGGACCGCCAAGCTCGTTGAGACCTAATTTCATAAACTTGTCTACGTTGATCGTATATGCTTGAACTTCAAAATTGATTGGCGTTGAAAAGCTTTGCGGCTAAGCTCCCTCTTGATTCAACACACCTATCTTCTCTCGAAAAAAACGAAGGCTACTTCCTAGATGATACTTCTTGGTTTCAAGGACGACGAAAGTGAAAGGTACCTTCTTTACGACAAGATTGCGACGTCAGACGTGGACGAGAAACTGTCGCCATCGCCTCCAGACGCTGGAGAATTCGAATCCGGAAGTCAAAGTCTCTTGTTGTTTCATTAATTTCAAGAGTTGGTCGAAAAGGACAGAGATTCGCGCGTCGTAACGTTCACACACGAGCACGAAAGTCCAGTTGAATATCCTTTTCGAAGCCGTTGTTGAAGTATCTCTATCTGTTGAATATGCTTCGTGGATGAGTCGATGCAAGTCAGGATTTTCAATCTTCGAAGTATATTGATCATATGGCGTGAATAAAGTACTGTATTCATTTATCATTTGAGCGATGTGACGAACGATTTTTAAGCTTTTTGGGTAAATAGTTTGTTTAAATTGATATTGGTGAAAAAATCTCTAAATTATATCTTGAATAGAGACGATAACAATTGTCATTGTTCAATACAATACTTATTTATACTAGAAAATCTCAGGCAACCCCGAACAGCAAGAAATATAGAAAAGGATCTAAAGTATGTAGATAAATACGCTGAAACTAGAGAAGCGGTTTATACCAACGATAATGGAGGATTTTCATGTTGAAGATGTCCTTGAAACGGTATTCGAATTTGTCATCGATATAGCACTTTGAGCAAGATTTTGAGACTGGTATTATAGGCTTCGTAACTCTTCTAAGATAAAATTTTTGAAGTCAATTAAATACACGTGGCAGAATTTTGGAACAATTATTCAAAAAATCTTAAACCTATTATTCAGTTCTAAATTATTCAATTTTATTAATTGAGTCTTAGACATTTTCACATAGTTAATTAAGTCAATCCGACCAATTTTTGCCAAAAATTGTCATTGTGGATGCCAATCGTCCTATGTGGTATGACTGACACTAACATAGATAATTTTTAATAATTTTTAATATTTTTGTAAATTTTAATCATTTTTAGTTTCTTTCCTTCACTTCTTTCTCCTCTAGCCAGTCTCCACCAAATAAAAAATCAATAGAAAAATTTGGAAAAATATTAAAATATTATTAAAATTATCCACATCAACGTGGGCCATGTTACATAAGTTGATTGGTGTCTATATTAGCAATTTTTGGCCGAAATTAGCCTAATAGACTAAATTGGCAAAATGTGAAAACTTTTAGAATTCAATTAGTAAAATTGAAAAGCTTGAAACTGAATTGATAACTGCATAACAAATTTAAAACTTTTTGGATAATTTTCCCTAGAACTTCAGTCAAATCCATGTAGCTCATCGTGTTATTGATTCTCAACGACTCACATCCTTGTATAAGACTACCAAGTAAATTATATTAATTTTTTTTTTTTTTTTCCATTTCTTCTATATCAAAACGGACGATGACTTCAAGATTAAGACCATGTAGACATTCTATGCACGGCAAGGGCATAATTGAGAATTTAGGCGCAACTTAAATAGTTAGAATTAGAAAATTAGAAACTTATTAAGAGCATCAAAATTCTTATGATTTGACGTCACGGTGGATGCATGCCCCATGCCTTTCTCGCTCTTAAAAAACCTATTATATGATCTACGAATTATTTAGATCAAGCCCATCCCAACATCATGTGGTCCTTGGGGTGAAACTAACATTATTAATGGTTGAGATTATATTGGTCCGAATTTTGAGAGCAATCCGCACAATTGCGTGCCCTTGGATAATAGGGTCCACATTATTGTGACATGAATAGTCCCTGCACTTTCATTTTTTTTTTTTTTTTGGGATTATACAATTGAGAGACTTTTGGACCAATATAGTTCACATTCTCGTCTTAATTTGACAATGTCATGAGCAGTTTTTGAACTTTTCCACGATATTCATTATTGCTTTGAACTTTCTTTGATTAATTCAATCCCTGAACTATTCAAATTATGCATAATGCAATCCCTTCATGAGATGTAGTGCCAAATCAGGCGTTTTTCGCTTACATGGAGCGTCAACGCAGATATCTTATGGGTTAGCTCACCCTATGGCCCCATAATGATCGGACACATCAAATGCTACATTTAATGACCAATTAATGATAGTGGACGCCACATTAACATTTTCCGTTAGTCTACTTGATGAAAAGACGACATCAAACCCAATTACAAATTTGAATCGTGGATATGCTATTACATGTGGCATCTGATTATTGTCACGTCTTGCCATCTTCATGTTATTTTTCACATCTTGTTTGTATTATAAATTATCATTTTATGCCACATGTGATTATTGTCAAGTCATTCCTCTTTCTCTTCACATTTTGAATTTGAAATTGTTATGTTATATTACATGTGATTGTATGTCATGTTATCTGGAGCACACATTTGTCATGTTATGTCTATTTGTCATTATGTCTGACTTTCAAAGTTGTCATGTCATATCATTTTCTCAAATAATGATTGAATGTTGCATTTGAATTGATATTTTCATACAATGATGGATTTATGAGATGGGCTTAAGGCCCGTCCGCCCAAGTTGGGCCCAAAAAGCCCGGCCCACGGGAATAGGGCCCGTGGATGGGGGAAGGTATAAAAGGGAGGAGAGAGAGAGATTGGAATCAACGTACGTACGTTCTCCCCTCTCCCGCGCGCTCTCTCTCTCTCCAAAAAGAACAGTAAGGCAAACGGCACTGTTTTCCCTTCAATTGACATCATCGGATCAGAATTTCTTCCTCTTCTTCAGCGTTGGTGTTTAATCTGTGGCTAACAAGGTATGCTCGAATCCGTGGTGTGCTTTACGATCGGTGATACGTGATTTTCCCGGGCTACGCTTCCGCATTGATTTAGGAGTTCGATTAAGTGTCGAATCCGGTTTTTGGGGATCCGTTATTCCCAACATTGGTATCAGAGCCCTAGTTCACGTTTTCCCGATCAATTTGATGTTTTTTGATTGATTTTTCGCAAAAAGCTTCTCGGCCGTGCGGATCGGGTGTGAAATCCCGACACCCGAGCGTTGTTTGGCCTTTTTTCTGAGTTTTCGTAAGTCGAAATCAAAATCTGAAAGCACTGGGTGAAAGGCGACGTCGAGACGAGTCCGGCGACATGTCGCACGCCGCCGTACGACGCCGCACACGCCCACACGCGCGGCTAGAATCCGCTGCGCGTGGGCGCGACGCTCCCGGAAGCGCTGGCCATGGCCAGCGCGTGCGCCACATGCGCCGGTGACAAACCGGCACGTGCGCGCTAGTGACCGGCGAAACTGCACGCGCTGGTCGCGGACCGACACGTGCTGACGTCACCGATGACGTCATCGCCAACGACGTTTTGCCGGGCGGTCACCGGCCGGCGACCCGACCCGATCGGAGACCCGACCCGACTCGCGGACGCAGGCACGCGCCCGGCACGTGCCGGATGACGTCTGCGTGACGTCATCCCCCGCACGCGCGAGGCACGTGCGGTCTGTCCGCTCGAGCGGTCCGTCCGGCCCGTCCGGTCCGACTGGTTCGACCGTCGCGACCGGTCCGACCCGTGCGCCGTTGACCCGACCCGTTGACCTGTTGACCGTGACCGACGACCGTTGACTGTTGACCCGAAAAAAAAAAAGAAAAAAAAAAGAAGGAATTTGTTTCTTTTTTCATGTATGCCTATGTGGTTTATATGTAATCCATTATTTATTCTGCATTTGTTGCATGAATTTTGGAAAATTATGTATTTTCCTTTATGTGCATTATGGATTATAAGTGATCCATTTTTTGTTCTGCATTTGTTGCAGGAACTATGATGCGTCATGCACGGATACCTGCAATCCCGAGAACGGACGAGGGAAATGCAAGACTTAAAATGCTGATGAAAGAGTTAGCTGATTATCGGTGGCATGACGGTGATTTAGTATCACATGTGGTTAAGGTCAATCAGATGATACAGGAAATCATTTGGAATGGTTATCTTATGCCAGATTTTGAGAAAGTGCCGGCTATGATGAACACTCTTCCACCTGAATGGCAAGCAGTGTTAGATCGGTTATGGGAGGTCAACGTGGTTTCGGGTTATAGGGAGCTAGTGGAAGCTTTTGTAAGAGAGTACTATAGGATTGAGTTAGCTAAAACTTCAACCCTTAGATTAAGCGCCACATGGCGCAGAGTAAATGTGCCTTGGTGGCGACATGAATGCTCTCCAAAAGTTTTTCCATGGTTGGCAAATGTGCCTTCAGTTTTCTCGGATGTTTTGACTAATAGATTAAAATGGACATTCCCTAATTATTTCTTAGATTAATTGTGGGATTTTTTATGGATGTAAATATCTCTTTCCATGTTGATATTTTTCTCTGTATATATTGCTTAGTGTAATGTATAGTTGTATTATGTGAAAGCACTGTTATTCTATTGGATGTTAGATAATATTTACTTTCTGTTGCTGCTGATTGCTGTGGGTAATTAGCTGTGGGTAGTTTTAGAAGTTTTTGTAATTTCATAGAATTGATTTTGCATATGACAATCATATTAATGATAGTTTTAAGTTAGGATTTTTTAAGGATGATTGGAAACATAATGACCTTTTGATTCTGAAGCCTTACTTGAAATTATTCATTAATATGATGGGTCTGTGCAAATAGGGATGCATAAATGATAGGCATTAATTATTCGTGCATGTATGTCTGATGTGTTCAGATTGATGATTTAAGCAATTAAGAACGTAATTACTGATATGAACGGCAATAATTATGAAATATTGAATATGAAGATTCAATATGTGCTGGAATAGCAAGAAGCACTAGAAGCTCTTGACCATATTATGGAAGATCTTGAGGATGCCGTGCGCCACCTCGAGCTAGTAGAGGACTGCCTATCGGCATTTGAGTCGATAATAGATATTTGCAATGCTGGTTCTAGCTCAGAAAGGGCTTTGTGTTCTAAGCGCAAGCGTATTGATTCGTTCAATATGTGGACATGCAAAGGATCAAGTCCTTATTGCGACAAATCAAGAGTTAACCAACACAAGAGAGGAAAACGTCCTCAAGTGAAGAAAATGTCAAGGGTGAGGTGTTACAATTGTGACAAGAGAGGTCACTATGCTCGCGACTGTCGTGAGCTAAAGAAGGTATACACCTCCTGTACATTTGAGAACTTTGCTTATGTGCCAAGTTCTGTATTATTGGCTGAATCCAATCCTTTATGGACTGTAGATTCAAATACGACAGACCATGTAAGGAAGGATAGAGGATCCTTCGTGAAATTCCAACGATACCAACTGGAACTATGTGGATCTATGTGGGAAATAATTTCAAAGTTAAAGTTAAAGGGATTGACACTCGCCAATTGAATATGCGTGGTGGACACACCTTGTTCCTACATGATGTCCTATATGCTCCGGAGATTCGTCGAAATTTAGTGTCTGTTTTGGCGTTGGTTAAGCTTGGTTTTAGTATGAACTTTCATAATAGAGGTGTAGATTTGTATTTGAATACAAACTACTATGGTTGTGGTTACTTTCTGGATGGTTTTATTGTACTAAATGTTGACTATGGTGATGTCAATGTGTTATTCCCTCATTTCACATCTTCAACTTTATATGATAATGATGTGAATATGGTGGCATGCTAGACTTGGTCATATGGGCCAACAACATATGAAAAGA
The DNA here is from genome assembly GCA_014182575.1 of Eucalyptus decipiens. Classification (NCBI taxonomy): domain Eukaryota; kingdom Viridiplantae; phylum Streptophyta; class Magnoliopsida; order Myrtales; family Myrtaceae; genus Eucalyptus; species Eucalyptus decipiens. Next base: position 18,611,431 of record CM024613.1, read on the forward strand.
CTAGCCAAAGAGGGCTTGTTGGACAACATTGAAAAAGTCGATTTGCCAATATGTGAGCATTGCCTAGAAGGGAAAACGACAAGGAAACCATTAGAAAAAGTAAAAGAGCTGAATTTCCTCTGCATTTAATCCATTTTGATGTCTGTGATTCAATGAATGTGAGAGGAAGGCAATGGGATGTTTATTTCATCACTTTTATAGATGATTCTACTCGATTCGGATACGTCTATTTGATTTCTCATAAATCTGAATCATAAGTTGTTTCAAAATGTTTATGAACTTGGTAGAGAATCAATTAGATAAGAAAATAAAAGTATTGAGATCCGATCGAGGTCAAGAATATTTATCTGATGAGTTCAGAAAATTATGTGATGAAAAAGGAATAGAAAGACAGTTGTCTATTCCATATACTCCTCAACAAAATGGTGTTGCGGAGAGAAGAAACAGAACCCTACTGAAAATGGTTAGGTCCATGATGGTGCATGCTAACTTACTTATCATTTTTTTTTGGAGTGATGCGTTGTTAACTGTTGCTTACATACTTAACCGGGTGCCTTCCAAATTAGTTATTTCCACTCCATATAAGTTATGGATAGGTAGAAAATCGGACTTAAGTTTTCTTAAGTCATTGGGTTGTGCTGCCTATACTCATGAGTCCTCTCACAAGTTTGGGAAATTATGTCCCAAATGAAATAAGAGTATTTTCATGAGATACCCCGAACACTCGAAAGGGTATGTATTCATAGGTGAGCTGGAAAGTGGGAGAATAACTGAATTTGAATCACGAGATATCACATTCTTAGTGAATGAATTTCCTAAGAAGGGCGAAATAGGAGAAGATTACTCCCTATTTGAGACCTTGGATCAGGATAATGATGTTAGTGGAGTTCATCTAAGTGGGAGTAATATGAGAAGTGATGAATTGAATTCAACTCATTCTCAATTGCAATCACATGATGAGACGACATCATCATTACCTAATTCAAGTGGGAGCATAATGGAAAATGATGTGCTAAGTGTGCAATTTCCCATATGGCGAACAAGTCGCCAAAGTATTCCCCGTCGACGTTTTGACATTGAAGGGGAAACTTTTATGGTTGCTCCGCAAGATGAGGATGAGCCAAGAAATATTAATGAGGCTCTAAATTGCCCTAGTAAGGAAAAATGGATTAATGCAATGAAAGAGAAAATGGAGTCAATGAAGTCAAACCATGTTTAGCAACTGGTTGATCTTCCAAAAGGACACAAAGCTATTGGGAACAAGTGGATTCTCAAAATAAAGCAAAAGGCTGATGGCTCGATAGAAAGGCATAAGGCTCGCCTTGTTGCGAAAGGGTATAATCAACAGGAAGGAATTGATTATGAAGAAATATTTTCTCCTGTAGTGAGATTTACCTTGATTCGCATAGTTATGACAATAGTGGTTAGTATGGATCTTGAGTTACATCAAATGGATGTAAAGACTGCTTTTCCTCAGTGGAGAATTAGAGGAAAAAATATATATGGAACAAGTTGCTGGTTTCATAGTGAAAGACCAAGAAGAAAAGGTATGTTGACTTTGGAGGTCGATATATGGCCTTAAGCAGTCGTCGAGACAATGTTATATACGTTTTCATAATGCCATAATGTCATATGATTTTACAATGATTGACGAGGATCATTGTGTATATATCAAAATATCCAATGATCAATTTATGATCATATCATTATATGTTGATGATATACTAATTGTCGGAAGTAATATGGAGTTAGTTAATACTGTGAAGAATTCGTTGTCTTCCAACTTTGAGATGAAGGAGATGGGTGATGTTACGTACATTTTTGGAATTAAGATTTCAAGATTGTAAACCCATAGATACTCCTATTACAAAAGGTGAAGGATTGAGCCATAGACTGTGTCCAAGGACTTCACAAGAGAAGGAACAAATGAAACATGTTCCTTATGCTAGTGCTGTTGGAAGCTTGAAGTACGCTATGATGTGTACAAGACCTGACATATGTTTTGTAGTTGGAATGGTGAGTAGTTACCAATCCAATCCAGGTCAAGCACGTTGGAAAGTCGTTAAGAGAATACTGAGGTATCTAAAGGGGACTGCTGATTATACGCTGAGTTATTAAGAAAAGGATTTGCAACTCAAAGGCTATTTTGATACTGATTGGGAAGGAGATTTAGATGAAAGAAAATCTATCTCTGGGTTTGTTTTCTTATTGAATAATGGTACAATATGTTGGAGCAGTAAGAAACAAAAGTGTATAGCCTTGTCCACGATAGAAGTTGAGTTCGTGGCATTATCAGCAGCAGTATAAAAATGTGTTTGGCTTAAGAGATTTTTTGGATCATTTATGTGTTATTGGAAGTACTGCATTGTTGGTTAACTGTGATAGCCGAGCAGCAAAAGTGTACACCAAAGATCCAAAATATCATGGCAAGACCAAACACATAGATACCAAGTATAACTTTGTCAAGTATATGGTTGCACGAAAAGATGTGGACTTAGAGTACATACTACGCATAGAATGGTAGCAGATCCTATGATAAAGCCAATACCTAGAGATGTGTTTTGTGGTCATATGAAATCTCTAGAGTTGCGTAGAGGGTGATGTACTGAATATTGTAATTTCCCTAAGTGTTCACATTTGATGAATTTGTGTTTTTCATCATTAATGCCTATAAATTTTTGTTTGATCTTTATGCATCTTAATGCTTAGTGCATTACTTTAATTTGAGAAGTATGTCGGATAGATATAAGATTAGCCCACTCACACGGGTAATCGCCTTTGTTTACTGTGTGATAAATAGAGATGAGACTGTTTTTAAGCTTATTATCTAGGTGATAATCGAGAGCTCAAGCTTAAAACACGTATGTCGCCTTAACGAGTGTTAAGATGATGACATAATTCTTACGATGTCCGAAAGTAAAATACCCCACATATTTTACTTTATCTCGTCTAAAATGCCGATGTGAGTTCGATGAATTTGTGAAAGAGTAGATACGTGAACTCAAGTTAGACATTGGGTATGTCTGAACTATCATCTGTACGGTATTGAAAGGTATAGACATACGCTCCATGGGAAATGAGTTAATACCGTAATACGTATTTCATACTACGTATGCATGAGACGACCAATAAGAGTGTCAAAAAGTATGATCTCAACTTTTATGTCGTGTGAGACTCTTGAGGAAAAGAGTTCCTTAATTTTTTAGTCCCCTCATGACTCTTACTTATTCTCAAGATTTCTATTTAGTGTTTGCTATCTTAGGATGTTGCCAATGGTCATGAGTTTGATTCAATCTAATGGGACATTTCTAGAAAAGCAAGCTGAACTGAAATTGAGAGTTTGAAGGAAAGAGGAAGATCGATTTTGGAGAATCACATTGTAGTTTTTTTGTTAACCAATTATGATTGTTTTTGGGATAATCATAATTTGAATACAATATATATAATTATCATTGTTTAAAAGAGATCAAGAGAGATATAAATGTGATTGATCGATCATACTAAATCTACTCAGGATGTGATGCCCATTATGAGCTGCTATATATTCCTAACAGATGTATAGCAACGAGCTCTCAAAGTATGCTGGTCGCACGGATTATTCACCGGTATGAATGTTGAAGAGAGGAAAAGAGGATTCTGTTCGGCCCACCATGTTAAGTGAGAGTCTATGATGGATTTTTCTCTGATGGGGATGAGTAGGGCCTGTCCGCCCATGTTGGTTTTATATCACCATGTGCGAGTGGAAGATGATGGATTTATGAGATGGGCTTAAGGCCCGTCCGCCCAAGTTGGGCCCAAAAAGCCCGGCCCATGGGAATAGGGCCCGTGGATGGGGGAAGGTATAAAAGGGAGGAGAGAGAGAGAGAGAGAAGACACCCGTTGGTTGGAATCAACGTACGTACGTTCTCCCCTCTCCCGCGCGCTCTCTCTCTCCAAAAAGAACAGTAAGGCAAACAGCACTGTTTTCCCTTCAATTGACATTATCGGATCATAATTTCTTCCTCTTCTTTAGCGTTGGTGTTTAATCTGTGGCTAACAAGGTACGCTCGAATCCGTGATGTGCTTTACGATCGGTGATACGTGATTTTCCCGAGCTACGCTTCCGCATTGATTTATGGGTTCGATTTAGTGTCGAATCCAGTTTTCGGGGATCCGTTATTCCCAACATACACTTTCACACATAAAGAGGGTCGCACCACTACATATGAGAAAAATGGCCTTGCTGTATTCACGTTGAATAAGTGTTTCGACAACATTTTAAAAGTTAAAAATAAAGCATTAAGCATGCTGAGCAAATCAAATAATGGATAACTAGAATTCAACTAAAACAAGGGCACGCGGCAGTACCGAAAGGGTGCCACGGAATGCTGATCCATTCCACACATAAACAAATCACTGGACTTGAGATCTATAGGTCTCGTATAACTAAATACTTCACACGAGAGCTTAGGTAGCTAACTTTTCCATGATTACCTGTGCCTTTAGGTGTTTAGTCGATCTAGATTTTTCTGAAATGATAGGTGGCAACTCTAGTTTGGTATTTAAATTAATTATCATTTTTGCATCTTGCAGATTACCCCAACTCAGGATTTATGAAGATCCTAGGAATCAAGGCGCTACTAACCGGCGACGCTTGATTTGCAAAACTCGAGGTGCTACAGCCACCGTTAGCCCTCCTCATCCACTAGTACACGAGAGGCCAATTGTCAATCCCAAATGATCTCTTCGCACAAGTCGTTGCATGAAGTCACGATCACAATCCACGCGTCTAGATCACACGACCAATGCAAGCCAAAAAAATAAAATAAAATAAAATAAAATAAAATAAAATAAAATAATCCCATAAAATATGAATTCTCACTTTCAAGTTTCAAGGTTGCTAGATGCACGTCTTTACAGAAATGTCTTCGTTGTTTCCCACTTACTTTTCTTCATTTGGAATATTCTCAAATTGCACGAAGTCTACATTTTCCATCAAACTATTAAATCTCACTCTCTCCATACCATTTACGTAGAATTGCACGCATAAACCACAACTAGAACGAAGGCTCACTTGATTTATTCAGATGTTCGACATTTTGTTTAAGAACTTAATTAGTAAAGTACCTAATCGGAAATTTTAAAAAGTTAGAGCACTATTGATGCCTTTGTCCCTCTCTTGAACGAAAGTAACAGAAGCAAGCTCGTTATTTAACTATTAAGCCAGCCTCATAAAATCACCTCATTCAAGTAGCCATACAAGATAGGATCGAAAAAAAAAAAAAAAAAAAGTAGCCATACAAGACAAGTGATCAATATATGTAGATCAGTGCATATGCCTACTAAAGGCAACTACGCAATCATGTCCATACATAACATTAATATTTTTGTTCTCACTTGTGATTCTGTTTGCTTAAATTATCATCTTTTCTTGTTTCGTGTTTCGTTAGAAGAAAATTGGCACCCATCTATCTAGCATAGTTCGACAGTGGAGAAAATTTTCTCCATAAGCAATCTTATTCATTCTTCGACGTGATAATTGATGAGCGAGAGCAGTTACGATCACCAAACCAAATGATAAAAGAAGGTCCCTCGGAGAAACGTTCTCCCTAGATCACTACCTCCGCCGGAAAAAAAAGGACTCTAATGTGCGGCCGGCGATGGAAGGCTCGGTTATAGGGTCATAAGCAAACCGTGAGCTAATCAATCTGGCTTGCAATTCCAAGTCAATTCACTCATAGCTGGATTGCGGATTCAATCTCTTGACGGTGGGGCTGGATCGCTGCCCAATACTGGTCCACATATGTTTAGATTGCAAGAACACATACGAACGTGTCAACAACGCGGTATGAATCTATCTCTGTCTCCCACTAATTGTTTTTATTTATTTATTTATTAATGAATGCATAACTCAACTCTCCACGTATAAGAAAAGTCAAATACATTATCCGTCCAATTTCTAAAAGTTGTAAAATATACAATCCTCATAAAAATAATCTCTCCAGAGAATTTTGCTAGCTGGCAAGTGTATTTTATGTTCTTCTTTATTCACATTCTTATTTCTTTTCACTTCTTGTTACGTAGACCAAAACAAGAGCAAAGATGGTGCATGCCCGTTATTCCTATTGAGCTGCCCCATTCCAACGACTGCCTTTTTGTTCACATCTATATAAAGGAACCAAAAGAACAACTTCATACATTCACCGACTTCATCAAATCTCTCTATCATCAGCACAATAGTGATGGATCTTCTTCAAAAGTTCATCACCTCTGTCTTCCTCTCTCTCGTGATCTCTCCTTCTACTTCTGGCTTCTCGATAGGCGATGCCAAATCTTGGTGTAGCAAAATGCCTTACCCACAACCATGTGAGTACTTCTTGACCCACAACCCTAAGAATATCCCCATCAAGCAAAAATCCGACTTCCTCAAGGTCGCGACACAGCTCGCGCTCGAGCGAGCCTTGCGGGCCCATAGCAATGCATACTCACTAGGCTCCAAGTGTCGTAACGAGCGCGAGAAGGCCGTGTGGGCTGACTGCCTCGAGCTCTATGAGCAGACCATTCTCCGCCTCAACCGAACCGTCGACCTCAAGTGCACCCAAGAAGATGTGCAGACGTGGCTCAGCACAGCCCTAACCAACCTTGAGACCTGCCGAACTGGGTTTGTCGAGCTCGGTATTTCTGACTATGTGTTACCTTTGATGTCAAATAATGTTACAAAATTGATAAGCAACACTTTGGCCCTAAACCGCGTGCCGTACAAACCGCCAAGCTACACGAACGGGTACCCCAATTGGGTGAGGCCCGGTGATCGGAAGCTCTTGCAATCCTCATCCCCATCATCTAAGGCCAATATAGTGGTGGCCAAGGATGGTTCTGGGAAGTACAAGACCATTAAAGAGGCCATAACCGCAGCATCAAAACGGTCTGGAACCGCGAGGTATGTGATCTATGTCAAGGCCGGGACATATAAGGAGAACATTGAAGTCGGTAGCAAATTGAAGAACATTATGTTTGTGGGAGATGGTATTGGGAAGACCATTATCACCGGAAGCAGAAGCGTGGGCGGAGGATCTACCACCTTCAAATCAGCCACTATCGGTAAGTACTATAAGTTTGATATTAACCTTATGAATTTTTCTTGAATATTGGCATGCAATAAGGAGTCACTAATTCATTATCTATTTAGGTTACCACCTAGAGCTTGGTATTCAAAGAATTCGCAAAAACCTATTAAGTATAATTCGAGTAAAATATTCTCTATTAAGTCAAAATTATAAAATAAACTAAAGGAATTACTGACTCAATAATTAAATAGGTCATTTGACGACTTTGCTTCTAGAAAAGAAAAGAAAGAATGATACATATAAAAAAAAAATTACTAATAAATAAGCCATGCCGCAATTTTCATAGATGAGGTGCTTGAAATACAATGCCAGCCATCTGGAGTTCAATAAGTTCATGCTAATTACTATAAATTACATTGACCTTGTAAAATATTAACTTGTATATGATATATTAATCGAAAAGAAGTCATTTTCTTAAAATCAATGTTCGAAATAGTGATACGTAAATGAATTCATTGAGGAATATCATTTCAGCTAATTCTATTTACGTAGTAATCTACTTAACGGATGCGAAAGAATTAGGATTTGGCTGCTGCTAAATACAATTAATTAAGCCTAGAGGGAAGAATTATAGTCTTTGACTGTGACCTGATCAAGCAATGACTTCGTCAGGGAGACGTACACATCTCTCGCATGTCATCATCATCGAGGAAAGAGACAACATCCGACGACTTCTTAACGTGTCTATTCATGGACCCCACACAAAAAAATTTCTGGCCGGTCCCTTGCCTCCAAATGGCGGTCAATAGCCGCTGCTAATCGCTCCCATTGAATCTTGGATGAAAAGTCCATATTTTTCTAGATTTCCAGATTGCTCTGGAGAGAAAACAGTCGTGCTAATTAAATTTTATAATTGATTGTTCCGTTCTCGTAATATGGCCCTCTTCGAATAAGTAAATGGAATTCAGATTAATTGTATAAATGTAACAGATACTAAGCCTAGATCATCAATGCCCTATTGAGGATGGGATAAGGAATAATGCATCTCGAATCTTGTAAGGTTGGATCGTTTGTCCTTTTGGAAATCTTTGTGGTAAAAGGGTCAGTGTCTAGAACGGCTTTACAATTCGAATTTTCATATCATGTATAAACTATTGATACACAAATACAAGTACATATTTTTTACTTAATTTTCCTTTCTTTTTTCTAGTCAATTCGTAGCTTTTTGAATGTCTATTAATAATCTATTGACATCACTGCATGGGGACATTCAAGATTGCGACTTGTCTTGATGTTGACATTCGCTTAACTTTGCGTGTCATAACGTAAAATGTCGCTTATTCCTATACTTTGACCTCGCTTTCTAATATAATATTTCTTGTCTTTTTTTAGCTGTCGTTGGTGATGGATTCATAGCCCGAGACATCACTTTCCGCAACACCGCTGGTGCGGCCAATCATCAGGCAGTTGCTTTACGATCTGGCTCTGATCTTTCTGTCTTCTACAAATGCAGCTTTGAAGGCTATCAAGACACCCTCTATGTCCACTCAGAGCGACAATTTTATAGAGAATGCAACATCTATGGGACAGTCGACTTCATCTTCGGAAATGCCGCTGTTGTTTTCCAAAATTGCAACATCTACCCTCGAAACCCTCCCAACAAAACTAACACCATCACTGCACAAGGTCGAACTGATCCAAATCAGAATACCGGCATCTCCATCCACAATTGCCGGGTCACTGCAGCTTCAGAGCTGAAACGAGTCCAAAGCTCTGTTAAGACTTACCTCGGTAGACCATGGAAAGAATATTCTAGAACTGTCTTCATGAAGACTTATCTTGATAGCTTGATTAACCCAGCTGGTTGGATGGAGTGGAATGGCAACTTTGCTCTCAAGACCTTGTACTATGGTGAGTACATGAATACCGGACCCGGGTCATCAACTAAGAATAGAGTGAAATGGGGAGGTTATCGCGTCATCACTAGCGCGTCGGAGGCTTCAAAGTTCACCGTTGGGAGCCTCATCGCGGGCAACTCTTGGTTGCCTGCGACAGGCGTGCCTTTCACTTCTGGCCTCTAAATCAAGAGAGATGGAGTGCATATTGGTTCATTCTATCTCAATAACCTCAAGTTGAAAAAGTTAGGTGAAGGAATCACCAACTAAGGACAGCACGACATCAACAATCATTTTCTACGTTGACAATCAGTACAATCGTACATGGATCGTGAAGATTGTCTGCACGTGGGATTTTAAATTCTTTAATTTTCAGCTCCTCGTGATATCACAAGTATTTGTAATTCTTTATAATACTAAAATCTCTAGTGGGCCCCCGAAATGTTTCCTAATTCATATTTTGTGTTCCCCCATTTGACTATTCTCGTGTTGGTCATTATTGCACGATCGTTCATTCTATTTGATAATTGTTTCACTGGATTAACCCATAAAAGTTTAATTTGAATCATACACTAAAATTTGAATTTTGAATGAATGGTTACGTGCATAAAATTATGTAGGTAAATTATGGTAAGTCATAAGAATTATATGCATCATACACTAAACGGTTTAGGCTTATCGAGTAGATGATTGCAAACTTACATCATCTTTGAGTTTATCTTCAAAATAAGTTACTCATTGAGTTCACAAAAAGTTATGACCTAACCAAAATTAAACAACTTAGTGCTGCTAACACTTTTGCACGAACATCTTAACCAACTCAATGAAGTTAACAGCTTTTAATGAAGTCGGTAGCAAATTGAAGAATATTATGTTTGTACTAAGGAGAACATTGAAGTCGGTAGCAAATTGAAGAATATTATGTTTGTGGGAGATGACGGAAGACCATTATCAAGCGTGGGCGGAGGATCCACCACCTTCAAATCAGCCACTGTTGGTAAGTACTAAAAGTTTGATATTAACCTTATGATTTTTTCTTGAATATTAGCATGCAATAAGGAATCACTAATTCATTGTTTATTTAGGTTGCCACCTAGAGCTTGGTATTGAAAGAATTCACGAAAACCTATTAAACTTAATTTGAGAAAAATATTATCTATTTATATAAAATAAAGGCGGAAGGAATTACTTGACTCAATAATTGAATAGGTCATTCGACCACTTTGTTCTAGAATAGAAAAGAAAGAACAATACATATACAAAATAATAATAATAATAATAAAATAATAATAATAATAATAATAATAATAATAATAATAATAATAATAATAATAATAATAATAATAATAAATAAATAAATAAATAAATAAATAAATAAATAAATAAATAGTCATGCCACAATTTTCATAGATGAGGTGCTTGAAATACAATTCCAGTTATTTGGAGTTAAATAAACTCACGCTAATTACTATAAATTACATCGTCCTATGCATTCCACGTAAAATATTGACTTGTATATGATATATTAGTTGAAAAGAACTAATGTTCTAAAATGTAATGTTCAAAATAGTTATAAGTAAATGAATTCATTCACAAATATTTTTCAGCTAAGTCTGTTATGAGTAATCTACATAAGTTATGCGAAAGAATTAGGATTTGGCTCCTGGTAAATATAATTAATTAAGCCTAGAGGGAAGAATTATAGTCTTTGACTTTAAACCAGTCGAGCAATGACTTCATGAAGGAAAGAAGGAGACAACATCCGACGACTTTCTAACGTGTCTATTCATGGACCCCACACAAAATTTTCTGTGGCTGGTCCCTTGCATCCAAATGGCGGTCTATAGCTGCTGGTAATCGCACGGACTCTTTCCTCCGTTGGGTTAGTACAACTTTCCATTAAAGGAAGGAGGGAGAGTTGTGGTGCATTTCAGCAATCACCTGTTCCATCTTAAGCACCTCGGGAGTGAACCTAGTGAGTAACTAATTTCCTGACCCCTTTGCAGGGGCATGGTGTAATTTCACCACCGAACAGTCCACTAATTCGATGCCCTAGTTAGAGTCTAGGGATCGAGGGACCCGCAGCACTTGGGAATTCCCACCCCTATCAGGTTTTCCCTGGAGTGCGACTTGCTCTCGTTGATTTTGGCTGGATGAAAAGTCTCATTTTCTAGATTGCTTTGGAGAGAAAGCAATCGTGCCAATTAAATTCTATAATTTTTTTTGGTCGGTCAATTAAATTCTATAATTGACTTTACCGTCCTTGGAGCATTGCCCTCTTTGAATAAGTGGATGGAATTCAGAAATAATTGTGTAGATGTAATAATTACTAAGGCTATATCACGAATGCCGTATTAAATGAACTGGGGGACAAAGGATAATGCATCTCAAATCTTGTGTGATCGGATAATTTGTTCTCTTGGATATCTTAATGGTAAAAAGTGTCTAGAATGGCGTTATGATTAGAATTTTCATATATTTTATGAACTATGGATACACATATACAAGTGCATGTTTTGTAGTTAACATTCTTTTTTTTTTTTTTTTTTTTTATTCTAGTCAATTCGTAGCTTTTTGAATGTCTATTGATCATCTGGTTGATCACCATATGTTTGACAATGAAGCAAAATTAGAACATGAAAGGGATTATTGACATCAGTCTATGGGGACATACAAGACTGCGACTTCTTCAAATGTGAAAATTCATATAACTTTGCATGTTATAATGAAAAATGATTCTTATTCCTATACTTTGACCTCGCCTTCTGATTTAATATTTTTGTCCTTTTAGCTATCGTTGGTGATGGATTCATTGCTCGGGATGTCACTTTCCGCAACACTGCTGGCGTGGCCAATCACCATTTAGTTGCCCTACGGTCTGGCTCTGATCTCTCCGTCTTTTACAAATGCAACTTTGAAGGCTATCAAGACACCCTCTATGTCCACCCCGAGTGACAATTTTATAGAGAGTGCAACATCTATGGGACGGTGGACTTCATCTTTGGAAACGCCGTTGTTGTTTTCTAGAATTGCAACATCTATCCCCGAAACCCTCCCAACAAAACTAACACTATCATTGCACAAGGTTGAACTGATCCGAATCAAGACACTGGCATCTCCATCCACAATTGTCGAGTTACTGCAGCTTCAGATTTGAAACCGGTCCAAAGGTTCGTTAACACTTACCTCGGAAGACTGTGGAAAGAGTATTCTAGAATTGTCTTCATGAAGACGCATCTTGATAGCTTGGTTCACCCTGCTGGTTGGATGGAGTGGAGCGGTAACTTTTCTCTCAAGAGCTTATACTATGCTGAGTACATGAATACCGGACCTGGGTCATCAACTAAGAATAGAGTGAAATGGGGTGGTTATCGGATCATCACTAGTGCGTCGGAGGCATCATCACCGTCGGGAGCTTCATCGCCTGCAACTCTTGGTTGCCAGCGACAAGCGTGCCTTTTACTTCTGGCCTCTAAATCAGGAGGGCGTAAAATTGGAGTGCACATTGATTCATTCTATTTCAATTACCTCATCAATTAAGGTGAAGGAATCATCAATTAAGGAAAGCACGACATCAACAATCATTTTCTTCATCGACAATAAGTACAATCGTACATGGATCGTGAAGATTGTCTGCATATGGGGTTTTCAATTCTTTAATTTTCAGCTCGTCGTGATATGACAAGTATTTGTAATTCTTTATAATACAAATCTGTAAAGGGCCCTCGAAAGGTTGTTTCCTATTCATATGTTTATGTTCCCCCGTTGACTATTTTCGTGTTGGTCATCATTGCATGATCGTTCATTCAATTTGATGATCGTTTTACTGGACTAAGCTATAAAAGCGTAATTTGAATCATACACTGAAATTTCTAAATTTTGAATAAATGGTTATGCACATAAATTCATGTTAGTATTTGAGATAATTATGGTAAATTATTATAATAATATGCATCGTATGCTAAACGGTTTAAGCTTGTGAAGTGGATGATTGCACACTTAAATAATCTTTGAGCTTATCTTCGAAATAAGTTACTCACCGAGTTCACAAAAAGTTACAACTTAATAACCAAAATTAATGGTGTGCATGAAAAAATTATGTTTATTTATTTCTTTGGTTTTTCTGTTCTTTGAAATAAGTTTGGAATAAAAATCTGTTTGACAATGTAATTTTATTTTTCCATTTCTCCAACATATTTATATTTCAAAAATAGATTTAGAGTAGAAATTAGAAGCTAAAATTTTAATTTAGGAATTAGAAGCTAAAATTTTAAGCTTTTCAATTTTTGGAACAAAAGTGAGAAATAAAAACCATTTTCATCATTCACTCTCGTTACCTAATATCATCCATTCGCCACTTATGGGATGGCGTCGCTCACCACTGACTGCTGATCGTCATATGTTGGATATCGAGCGCCGGATGATGCTCGTTGTCTGTCGAGCACGCCCCTTAAAAGTAGAAATTATATTTTGTTATGAAACGAATTTCTTTTTCAGAAATAGAAATTTTAAGTTATTATCAAACGCGTTTCTTTGTTCAAAAACTCATCTAAGAAATAAAAATTGAGAAATCAATTTCTGATCAGAAATTGATTTATGTTTTAGAAATTTTGTCATGTGTGTCCTAAACAATGTAGTGTTGCTAATGCTTTTGCATGAACAGCTTAACCACCTCAATGAAGTCAACAACTCTAAATGAATATTTAATATGATTGAGTACATCTTTTAATAATTGCAATAATACTATAGCTAAAGAACAATAATTTCAATTTATTATACTAAAACGACAGTTCAGTGGTGGACTTTTTATTTCATTATCCACTCTATATTGCATTCTATTCCTCATTGACTGTTATTCATGGACAAGAAATGTTTTTCAGAGCCTTTCGCGTTGTACTCTTTGCTCTATATCAAGGTTCTTTCATCGTCACTCGACTAGGATAGTAAAATAACCAACCTATAATTTCCAATTGAAATCCTCTTTGATGTACATATATAGTACCACGGTCCAGCGAATTGAGATGCTGATGAATATGCTATGGTTGCTTAAATCACAAATCAACCTTGAATTATAATTGGTTAAGGTAGGTTTTTTGCTTAGATTTAGATCGATAGTCAAGTATTTGGAAGTAAATTATTTGATTATTATAATTCTTTTATATCAATAACTTGATACATTTGTCCTATTGATTATTTAGATTAGGAATAATGACATAAATACTTCGTAAATTTTGACTGAATTTACAATTCAATTCATGAACTTTTAATTTGTTTAATGTGATTTTTGAATTTTAGTCCAATGTATAATGTCATCCTTGAACTTCTAATTTTTTCAACGTGATCCCTAAATTTTATGTCATACCAAATGAACTGCACTAATCCAATATCTTAATGTACTTTCTTATTTTCCTATATATTATCGTCCGATCACTTGCTTCCCGACAAGACACGAATGTGCCAAATTTCCAGGGAATAGATCGTCTTTGAGATGCATGAAGATTGTCAAGACTCTGTCCAAAGGCAAGACCATCAGAACCTTGGACTCTGAACAGTCGTCGAAAAATCTACATTTACGTGCTTGACCCAAAAAAAAAGAAAAAGGCGCACGTTTAAAATCTCTCTCCTCGGCTGCATGGCTCTACGTGGATTTCAAAATCGACCGGCGTCAAACAGCTTGCATCTTCCCCTGGCTTTGCCCGTGACCTCTCATGGCTTGATTCGGATAACATCTTCTCCACGAAGACTAAACACGATAGGCTGCACTTAACTTTTGCTCTAATCCAGCGACCAGAGAGAGATAGAGAGAGAGAGAGAGAGAGAGAGAGCCGCAACATCTGACCAAACCTCCCCCCGGGCCCGGGGCCCGCGGGGGGAAATGTCCAAGAGTTTGTTATCTGCAAGTTAATCATCAGTTGACCCACGACGGCAAATTAATTTACTCATTATTACTTAATACGTACCAATAACAACAAAATTTGATATCATTAAGTTTCGCAGCCCTCTAATTAGGGGTCCCAATGTCTTCCATGAGATAAAAAATTCGAGAACATATCATCAACGGACCTCAGACCAGCTCGTGTCTTTCACAATTGTTACGTAATGTCAAGAAGACTTCTTGGCTTCTAGTATGCTGGTGGGGCTGCGGTGACAAGCTTGTGCACCTATGAGCGAGCTAAGTAGTTATAGCTCATACGAACCATTTCGGAGCGAGTGTGGAATCATTATGATAACGACCAATGAAGTAGCTATACTAATCTGCCCTCCTAATCTTGTAATGCATCGAGAAGAAAAGAACATATATATCTTATATATATCCTTGATGTGATGTCGGCGTGTCACAAGGGACGATTATTATGAAAAACATAGTTATTGAAAATTGACCTTTGAATATACTAAAATGTAGCAGCTTTGTTTCAAATGCACCGGCTTATATTCTCATATGGATTATCGATACTTTGAAAGACTCAAACTTCTCCATAAAAGATCATTCATTTTCTTCAACATAATTGATTAATCATAAGACATGATATGATATAAATACTTCCTTCAAACTCTCATTGATGGTTCTCTCTCTCTCTCTCTCTCTCAACTTGAAGTAAAATAACTTCTTAAGATAAAATTGCCACATTAATGACAAAAATAAGTCGTCAGATTTAATGTGGTTGATCCAACAATTATCCACCTTTTAGCTTTTGAATGATCAGGCAATAGGGAGAGAAGCGAGAACCGTCGCCATCGCCTCTAGATGTTGCTGAAACTTTGAGCCCTTTTGATCAGGGGTAAGCCGCCGCTAGCTGTTTTCCTTAATGTCAACTCTCTCATCTTATCGTCGATGAGGATTGTTCTAGAGTTTTGAGCGGCACAACGCATGCAGCTTTTCCAAGGTGCGAGTGTCTTACGTGAAGCTTTTTGATGTTCTTAGTTCCTTGACTGGAAGGCATCCACCGTGGTTGTAGGGTCAAAATGCCCTATTCACTTGTAGACATGTGGGATCGCATTATTCCAATTTCAATTCTTAGTCCATTCAAACCGAAGAAAAGAGGGCGCAACCCGCTTCCATAAACCAACGAAGAAGATCAATCCGTAACTCTCTAAGGATATATTGAACAAACCTGGCATATTAGCATTCTCTCTTATCTTTTACTTTCTCTTTATTCCTAATGTTCTGTTCATTCCACTGTTATCTCATCAACGTGATTGTGTCCACGTTTATATCTTTCTGGTTTATTATGGTGCGGTTGCTTATTTTCGACGACGAGATGCAAATGTGTGAAATTTCTATGAAATAGACCCTCTTTGACATGCATGAAGGTTGTTAAGACACTATCGAAAGATTGAAGACCATAACCAAGGACTCTGCACAGTCGTGAAAACTCTACATTTACGTGGGTAACATTTTCTCCACGAAGACTTCACGCCACGAATCCACCGACCAGAGAGAGAGGTTTAAATGTTCATAATTTATTTCACTTAAAATGAATGGCTGTTATCAGTAAGCCGTAACATTTGACCCCCAGATAGTCCAAGAAGTTTGTTAACTACAATCATCACGTGACCCATGACGGCGAATTAATAAAATCTTTTTTATACTACTCTTATGATTAGTCATTGTTGCTCACTATGCAATAACAAACAACAACATTCAATACCACCAAGCGTTGTAGCCCAATTTTTGGGGATTACACTATTTTCCAGCAGATAATAAATTTGAGCCATATCATTGACAAACCTCAATCAGCTTGTGCCTCAGATGTTTGCTGCATAATATAAAGAGAGTTGTGGGGCTGTGGCGACAAGCTCGGGCACCGACAAATTAGTTGAGTAGTTATAGCTCAAAATGAACCCCTCCGAGCGAGTGTAGAACCCTTATGATAACATCTAAAGGAGTAGTTGTGCTAGTCACCTCTCTTAACCTTTTAACCCATTGAGAAAAAAAATAAAAAGAACAGTTAATATATGTGATTTATCTTCTTGATATATGATGTCAGCACGTCACAAGGCATAATTATTATGCAATATAGGTTTTATCGAAAATTTATTTAAAGGGTACTTCGTAAATAGCCATACAAGAAAAAACTGACTTGTTTGCTAATTTGCATTATTGATATTTTAAAAGAATTGAAATTTTTGAAGTTGAGCAAACGTTTTATTATTTTAGAAAAGATCATTCATTTATCTCAACAGAAATTAGTACATTAGGGCACGTAATTAATTTGAAGACATTATATGATCTATATATATTCTTCTCTCTCTCTAGACGTGAAGTAAAAAGAACTTCTCAAGATAAAGGCAACACGTTCCTGGCACTCTTTTTCGGGTCAAAACTCAAGAATAAGTCTGCAGATTCAACGTTGTCGGTCCGACAATATATCCTGTTTCCGCTTTTGAATGATAAGGCAACAACCGTCGCCATCGCCTCTAGATGTTGCTGAAATTGGACCCATTTTGATTAGGTGATTATTGAGCCACCTAACTTTTAGCTGTTTTCCCCTAATGTCAACCGTCTTATCTTCTATCAGAAATAAATAAAAGATTTCGGATTATTCAAGGGTCTTGAAAGGCACAACGCATGCAGTCTTTCCAACGTGCAGTGTCTCTTGTGAAGTTTTCTTGATGTTGTTCGTTGACCGAAAGGCACTGACCGTGGTTGTACGGTCCGATTACCCTATTCACTTGTAGAGATATGGGACTATACTATTCCAATTTTAATTTCCAGTCCAGTCAAGCCAAATAAAAGAAGGCGCGACACGCTTCTACAAACTAACGGAGAAGATCATTTTGTGACTCTCCAAAGCTTTGTTTGTTCGACAAAAAATGTATGATTTAAAAAATATATATTTTTAAAAAATGATAACTTATATCATTTGAAATAATAATTCTATAAAAAAATATTTTCATTTGGTATGAAATCCTAATGCATATCTCGTATGACCTAGCTTGACTTTAGCCACTCTACATATAACTTCGAGGGCTGCCCTTACCCCAAAACTGCAGTTATGGGCCTGAGAACCTCACTGTAAAAATTAACAAAGAATTATTTGAACTTTGATTTCCCACATCAACAAATTTTTATATCACATATTTACATTTTATAATTATTTGAATCGATCTCTAGGGTTGGTGCAGTTAGTTGGGACACCATTGCATTTCTAACTTTAGAGCTGAAGTTAATCTATTAAAGTCCCACCAATTGTCACGCCCCGATCCTCGAGCACGTGAACATCCCACACTGGTCGATTCAATTGCGACTTCCCAGGACGAGTCGCCGACCCATTCATTTTATTATGCACATGCGGAAGCGAAACAAATCCCCTGACAACAAAATACGGGATAGAAAAGCAGGAAGCAAAACCACAACATAACACTTTCATAATTCAACAGAGTTACAAATAGAAGCCTATAGCAAAAGGTCTACAAAAGACCGGCTCTTAAAAGGAACTGTCCTACGATCTACAAGTCGGACACGTTCTCCAATCTTATGACTTCACCTCTGCAACTCCTCAAGGCCAATCAAAGTTATCCGGCCGCTCCATCCACCACGGACCTGAAATTTTGATTCCCCAAACTGGGATGAGACAATGTCTCAGCAAGTTCAACCCCCTAAACTCCTATTAGAAAGAAAATACGCCCCGGGTGGCCTAGCCACATCACACAGAAGACTTACCTTGCATTAGCCTTTATCTGCAGGTTAGCACAATTTATATAATTCAACCACGTGCAATTATGATAACCAAACAACCATGGCACAATCACATCATCAGAACAATTCAACCACTTGGATCGTCTCAGCGATCAATCGACTTGGCCGATTACATGTCATTCTAGCAAATCAATCATTGCTCTCAATCACGGCCCTATAGGAAGATTTAACAACCAGTGGCAATCACGGCCCCACTCGGCACGACCTTTAATTAGGTGGTCCATCACGGCCTCACTGGGCACGACCTCTCATAGGTGGTCCATCCCGGCCTCACTGGGCACGACCTCTCATAGGTGGTTCATCACGGCCTTATTAGGCACGACCTCTACTAGGTGGTCAATCACGGCCCCATTAGGCACGACCTCTCTTAGGTGGTTCATCACGGCCCTACTAGGCACGACCTCTCATAGGTGGTTCATCACGGCCCTACTAGGCACGACCTCCAATCGGTGGTTAATCACGGCCAATCTCCTATCAATTCCCACACTTAGGGTTTTCTAAAGAGTCCTCATAAATCGCAATCACACTCAATTCGCCACAATCAATCATCAATATCGAATTCTAAATGCACAGCAGCGAGCGGCACGAAATTCTGAGAGTTTAGGGTCCCAAAATAATTTTTCGAATTTATTAAATAATTAAATTTATTCCGAAAATTAATATAATAATAATATCCATATTTTTCACGATCCACGCTCAATTCCTGATATCCAATCATCAATTTCAAAATCCGACTACACGGTAGCGATCGGCACGAAATTCTGAGCAACCGGGCTCAAAAATAATTTTTCCGTTTTTTTTTTTTTTTTTTTTAATAATTTCGGAATTAATATAATATTATAAATTTCCAGAATTTCGAAGCAATTAAATAATTCGAAATTAAAACCCTATTATGTCACATCCAAGCTTATATTAATATAACTACTCACTTAACCTTAAATTAAACACAATTTAAGTTAATCAAACACCTTAATATAATCTACACTTAAATAAATTAAACTAACCACCTAATAACACTTAACATAAACTAATCACCCATAAAGCATCATTAACCCTCTAATTAGGGTTTAGTGAGGTAAACTCACCGGATTAGCAAACCGAGCGGACCAAAACGACGGGGACGACGCGAGGATCGACTTTCCTCAAAGCGGGCCAAGCATCCGGGCTCGGGAAGGAGGCCAAAACGGGCCATGAAGGGGCTGCCATACCCATTTCTGCAGGTGCTGTCCATGGCGGTTTGAGGCCGAGAATGGGCGGATCCGGGGCTTGACCGGGCGGAGGAACGGCGGAGGAGCTGCGGCGGTGCCGTGCGGCCATCGGCGGGGCCTTGCGGTGGCCGGAGGTGGCTGAACCGCGGCCTAGGTTGGCCTACGAAGCTGCTGGAGATGACGGGGAGGGACGCGCCGGTGCGCGCGGCAACGGCGCGCAAGGACGGCGAGCGGCGGTGCAGCGGCCCGGTGCGGCGACGGGCGGGCGAGCAACCGGCCATGGCTGCTCCAGCTTTTCCTCTGCAATTTCTGGGCTTGAAAAGCACCAGCAAGAGGAAGAAGAAGCTGTTCGGACAGCAGCAAGAGAGGAGAGAGAGGAAGGCGGAGGACGCGCGGGCGGCGGAGCGACGATGGCGTGCGGCGGAGGCAGCCGGTCGAGCGTGCGAGCTGGGCGCGTCCGAGGAAGAAGAAGATGGAGGTTTCCGTCCATGGAGGAGAGGGGGGAGGAAGAAGAAAGGGAGGAGAGAGAAGGGAGGCCAATTTCTTTTCCTTTTTCCCTTTTCTTTAATCCACAAATTGGCCCACCACATGACCTCATGCATGATGTCATGTTCCACTAACTTCAACTCTCTCCCACAACCCTATTCCAATGGGTTCAATTCCATTTTCCGCCGGGGCCTAAAATTTTGTACATCAATTCCTTTAATTCCACTTGATTCCCTTCCAATTAAATCAAATTGAAGTCCATAAAATTAATCCGATGTCGCCACACTTCAATTCACGTCCTCACTTGTCCATAGAACCAACTTAAGTTCCAAAAGCGCGACCAAAGACGAGCCTACTAATTTTCCGAACCAATTTAGCCATTCTCAGATTAATTTGCCAAAGAACTCGATTGCAAGAAAAATCTTCTAAAGATGATTCAATGATCCCGAAATGATTTGTGACACACCCAGACTTCCAATTTCTGAATTCGGTCCCAATTCAACGGTTAATTTCACTTTGGCACGATACTAGCGCGGCCCAACCTACCGGGTAGCCTTTAGAAATTTTCATGCATTCGACCTATGGTTGATCATCTCAAACCACAATGTACATCTCTGAAACATTGGCGACTTTCGGTTGTCGAGGGTAATCTCAAGGTTTCAAATACGAACACAGGGTACCCAATCGACAGAAAAGTCGGTCCAGTGCCGATCGACAAGAATTGTGCGATCTGGTGGAATCACCCACACTCGATCACATGCCTCTGTCGAGTCGACCTATCTCCGGTCTTTAATCGATTTTTATTTGTGCCGTAATGACCCTTGCAGATTAGCTCGGTCGAAAGGTCGCTTCCTGGTCAAATTCTCGAGTCTGATGCGTTAGAAACTCTTAACAGCTTCACCCGATAGACTAGTTTTCACATGAGTGGCCGACTCAAGGAAAGGAACTATATGCGTGCCAACGAAATGCCCGTCTTAATTTATTGAAAATAGAATCGGAAAATCGGGATGTCACACCAATTGTGTGAAAATTGCTCTAGATGAGAACTACCTACATGAGCCAATTGCCTAAACTTAACTGATTATTGGGCTTCCGGGTTATCTTATGGGTTTATGCGCTTGTGCCCTTAGGTTAGAAAAAGATTCATTGGAATTTTGACACAATTTCTTTATGAATTTATAACTAAACTTCATGCAATTCACTCTATCTTAAGAAGAGTAATTATAGCATAAATCAGTAGTGTAAAGGCTATTTAGAATAATGGTCTTATACGCTAGTGATTTAGGAGAATGGGTAGTTACAATCCTCCAATCCATAGTGGATAAGGCCGTTTATGTAAATTTTACTTTACACTGGTGATGTATATTTTTCCTTCTAAGAAAGACTTTCTTCCCCAAAGCCTCCCGATAATTCAAGCTTAACGCCTAGTCCAGTGTCATCTTTAAGTCCCTAGTACTAGAGTTGGTTTGTCTTAGGTAATTGTTACTAAAACCATCCTTATTTTTCACTCCCTAATCACTTACCTTCCTCTACTTTTGAAAATTCCACTCACCGTTCTCTAACAAAATCTTATTTGTTACTTACCTTTTCACCAAAAAAAAAAAAAAACAAAACAAAATCTTATTTGTTACTAAGACAAAATAACCCTCCTTATAATTTCCAATCCTCCTAGATTCCCACAAATCCTCGCCTCTTTCATCATCCACCACCATTTACTGCCGGCGCTCCCGTCATGATGGTGGGCACCGAGCAGCCAAAGGCCTCGGCAACGACTGATTGTGACGACTGAGCCTAGGGTGAAACTTCAATCATCTAGTTTAATTAAATAATTATCTTTTCTTTTATTCAATCAGGTCCTCTAACTTAACAATAATGCTCAATCAACTCCGCTTTCGCTTGCCACTGCCTAAACGATTGCGTTGATGTTGACATTGCAGAGGTGGACTTTATGAATTGGTGACGTGGCAATAGGATTGAGATTACGTATATAGTTTATACTTTCTGATTTAGGTAAGAGTGGACACAATCTCTAGATAAGATAAGAAGTTAACTAATTGAAATTATAAAAGTGCTACTCGTTAAGTCATCAAAATTCTCATCATAAATGTCCCGATCCAACCAGACATTTCTGTTTGACCAACAAAAAAAATCACACATCTCTGGCGTGGCTTTTCGGGACCCTCACTAGACAATAATGAGAATAATTATATAAATTTAGTAGAGTTATATATCCTTATTGGGATAATGTATGACCAAACTTTGTTGGCAGTCAAAGAATTCTGGTCAATTTGTTTAATAATTAGTTCTTTTTTTCACTTAATGTTAGATTAGTGCATCAACGCATGGTTTATAAGTGAAAAATATAGTGAAGCGCAACGCTTCGATGGCTACCCTTAAATTGTTCGTTCAGATTTAATTTCAATTTCTCATGATGTTTTAATCATTTTTTTTTTCATTTCTATTAACTTCGCTATCAATTTAGGATTATTGCTAATTCATATCAATCAGAGCTGCTGAAGAATCTCAAAATTCTTTAGCTGGTTGTACATGCAGCATGTACAATATAAGTTATCCAACGGGGAAAACAGTGATAGAAATCGACGTGTGCTTTAATATTCCTGATAATATGCTAGATAATTCTGGAGATTGGTTCTTGATTTTGAAGCTACATCTTGAAAATTTATTGGAATTCTATGGCATTGTTTGGTTGTATACGAAGTTTAAACTAAATCCTGACAATTCCTTTCCAACTTGCACGCATCAAGAAGTTTGTCCTATTGAATACGGCTTTCAATGGCTTCTTTAAGCTCTATATGAAATCGACTTGGTTTCTAGTTTCAATATAATGTGTATGCATTTTTCAAATACAAGGTTATACCATTTACGAACTGTATAACTACTCTATTTTTGGCCTTTAATATAAACATAAACTGCGTTCTTATCAGAACTTGGAATTGAATGAGTAGCGCTAGACTTACTAAGGCTGGTTACAATTGATCCACTAAGTAACATGTCAAGCTACGACTAATCCTTTAAATAAATGGGTCATAATTAAGAACCGATAACAGTTTGACACATCACTTGGTATATCAAATTGTAGGCAAGTTTAACATTTTTTTTGGAATTGAAATGTTGGAGTAGGCCCCCCACTTTTTTTTTTTTTTTTTTTTTATGAGAGAAAATAATCATACAAATACTTAACAAAAATATTTAGTCTTCAGAACGTATCTAAAGTGAAAAGATAGATTAAGGTGCTCTCTGCCTGTTCCCTTCGAATGCTACTAATCAATGAAGGAACATCCTCCGTCATTTTTTGTGTTAACTCAGCGCTAATTTAGACAAACCTAAAACTGGGATTTTAGTTTTAAAGAGGAGATAAATTTACCTTGGATCGCAACATGGTTAGAACTTAGATAGAAAGAATCAACGAGCGACACTTGAAAATATTCAAACAAAGGAGGATCCACGAAAAACTCCCCATCTCATTACAGGCTCGTAGACATGCATGTGGACGTATAAGCATTTGAATAGATAAATCATGTCAATAACTGCTTTTGTTTTGTACATGACTATGTCTTTTTGCTTCTGGTCGTCTAAGAGAAAAATAATATTCAATAAATAATGTTAGTTAAATAAATGATTGCTTTTAGCAAACCGCAACATCTGAACCCCAAATAGTCCAAGAAGTTTGTTATCTACAAGTCAATCATCACGGGACGCACGACGGGATATTAATAGAAAAAAGAATGTATCATTCTTATGATTACTCTTTATTACTCAATATATAATAATAAACAATAATATTTGATACGATTGGCCATTGGTAGCCAAATGATTAGGGGTCACACATCATATCATTGGTGAATCTTGGACCAGCTTGTGTCAAGGACATTTGTTACGTCATGTGAAGAGAACTTTTTAGTTTCTAGCATGTCTATGGGGTTAGATGACAGGCTTGTACACTTACGAGTTGTCTAGTTATTACATTTTGGAGCGAGAGTAGAACCCTTATGTTAATGCTCAGATGGATAATCATGCCAATTGTCCCTCCTAACCTTT
Organism: Eucalyptus decipiens; assembly: GCA_014182575.1. NCBI lineage: Eukaryota > Viridiplantae > Streptophyta > Magnoliopsida > Myrtales > Myrtaceae > Eucalyptus > Eucalyptus decipiens. Next base: position 18,635,825 of record CM024613.1, read on the forward strand.
AATTAAAAAAAAAAAAAAAAAGAAAAAAGAAAAAAGAAAATAGAGGACATAAGATATATTTGATTTGTCTACCGGATGTATCAGCATGTCATTGGGCATGACTGTTATATATTACAGATTTTGTTCAAAATTACTAGTAGAGGGTGCTGCTTATATAAAGAAGTCATCCCATGCGCACTAACTTATCTGCTAGTTTGGATTATCAATACTTTATCAAGCTAAAAACTTTATCATCGAGCAGAACCTTTTCTTTTTCCTAGAAATGACGTTTTCATTTGCTTCAACAGTAATCACTACATCAAGCTACTGCTTAATTATAAGACACTTAATGATCCGTATGCTTTCTTCAACTGTTCATCGATGGTTCTCTCTCTCTCTCTCTCTCTCTCTGTATAAACGTGAAGAGAAAGAACTTCTTAAGATGAAGGCGATACGTTTAGGACACCCTTTCTCGGGTCAAAACTCAAGAAGAAACCTACAGATTCAACGTTGTTGATCCCTCGATATCCACTTTCCGCTTTTGAAGGATTGGCAATAGGGACGGAAGACAACAACCGTCGCCTCCCTTCGCCTGTAGATGTTGCCGAAGCCGCCTGCCTTAGTTGCCTCCTCTAAACGTCAGCTGCCTTATCTCCTATCATAAATAAATAAATAAAATTTCGGATTCATCTAGGGTTTTGAGCGGCACGGCGCATGCAGTTTTTTCAACGTGCGGTGTCATTATAGGAATTTTCTCTTGAGGTTGTTCGTTGACCGAAAGGCATTAACCGTGGTTGTACGGTCGGACTACCCTATTCACTTGTGGAGACATTAAATTACACTATTAACCCAGGTTTAATCCCAGTCCATTCAAACCGGAGAAAACAAGACCCAACGCGCTTGCGTGAACTAACGAAGAAAGGTTTACTTATAATTCTATAAAGTATATATCAAACGTATCCAGCACATCAGCATTTCACTCTCTCACCTTTAACTTGCTCTGTCATTCCAAATACTATGTTTGCTCCATCCTTTATCTCGCAGTGAGGTTATGTCCACATTTTTACGAGCCGATTCAGGCATGAGAAATAGTGTTACGAAATAGATTAGAAATATGTTGCAAGCAATGTTATTTGACAAATTAATCATTTTGAAAATAACGGATTTGTCTAATGGGATGAGTTGTGATCCTAAGTTATAATCAAATGGACAAAATCGAAGTTTGCTGGTATAGTCGATTTTTTTATCAGGTAAGTGTGTCTGCGTGTCATGTTCTAAATTTGAACTTAGAATTTTCTCATCAACAACCATTTTTAGATTTTATAGTTACTTTTTAAAATTAATTAAGTTAAACACAAGAGTTGGGTCGATTGGTTGGGCTGTCATGGGATTTGTAACTCAAGAACAAGGCAACTTCTATTGAAATCTCATCAATTACATGCAAACTTTACTATTTGAAATCACATGCATAGGTGTAATGCCCAACTTTTAAGAATGGCTTTTTGTACCCAAAGGTTCCCTACAATTTGAGCTTAACGCTAAATTTGATGTCATCTTAAGTCCATACTACCAGCTCGGTTCGTCTTGGACTCTTAGGTAGTTGTTACCTACAAACCGTCCTCACATTTCGCTCTGTGATCACTCACTCTCCTCTACTTCTAAAATTCTCACTTATCATCCATTACCAAATTATCGTCAGCTAAAAAGATTAAATTGCCTCTTTCCAAAATTTTCAATCATCCAAGTCTCCTATAAATCCTCACCTCTTTCATCACCCACCACTGTTTACTGCCGCTGGCACCATGGCGACAATGGGCATGGCCGTGGTTCATAGAAAAATAGTTTTTTCTATTTTTATTCCCCGGAACAATTTTTGAACAGAAATATTACCAAACGCACCCTTATGGGTTGTTTTTTAATTGTGTTTTTGTTCCTCGGAACAAAATTTTTTGTTCTTTTATTTCGGGGAACAAAAAAAGAATAGAAACATGTTTGTTTACACTTTTGTTCCCGGGAACAAAAAATCTATTTTTTAATTCCTGGGAACCAATTTGGAATAGAAACAAGAAATAAGAAGCAGAAAAACTTGTTTCTTGTTCCGGGAACACTTTTTGAAGAAACAAAAGAACAAAAACACAAAACTTATTTCTTTTGTTTATCTCTCTTTAGCCAGTGCCTTCTATCTCACGTCCCTCCTTTCTCCAGCGTTTGAGCTTCTCCACTGTCATCCTCTCCAACGATCTGCCGATGAGGGTCGACGACCTCGTTGGAGCATCGCTGGCACCCGAAGGCGCCGAGCCATGGCGAAGCCGACACGCCACCCATCTAGCTTTAGGCCTTTAGAGTTCGTCGTTGGTGTCGCCGTGAATCTTCCACCCTTTGCCGCCTCCTCCTCCTCCTCTACCTCGCCACCTTTGTCGCCTTTGTCCTCCTTGCCCACCCGCCCTTCCTCCCCCTCAATTCCTAGATCTTCCAGCCTCGTTCCAACAAGAAGACTTGGGACTCTCTCAATGTCGTCCTTGTCCTCTTTGCCATCGTATGCGGGTTCCTCAGCAGATCCAACCACGGCGAAAATGGGGGGTCGTTGGGCTCGTACCTAGGGTCGTACTCGTGGAAGTCATTGTTATTGTTGAACTCGGCTCGACCTCGCCCAGGTGGCGAGTGGTTGGCCTCGTCGGCTGCTCGCCTGGCCATTGAGGCCACTGGCGAGGCTTCGGCGAGCTTGCCCATACACGGCAAGTCTCGGCCTCACCGAGGGACGGCGAGCCTCGCCATGGTTGGGCGAGGCCGCCGGCCCTTGTCAGCTAGTCGTCGGCTATGGCCGAGGCCGGCAATCGGCCAAAAGGAAGAAAGAAAAAAAAAAAAAAAGAAAAAGAAAAAAGAAAAAAGAAAAAAGAAAAAAGAAAAAAAGGAAAAATAAAATAAAAATATAAAAAATTATATCAGTTTACCAAAAAGGAAAAATAAAATTAAAATATAAAAATTAAAATAAACAAAAAAATTATATCAATTTACCAAATGTGTTTATGTTCTTTTTCTATTCTAGGAACATAAATTATATAAGTTTTACCAAATTCGTTCTTCTATTCAAAAATTGTTCCCTAAAACAGAAATAGTTTTTTCTATTTTTGTTCCCAAGAATAATTTTTAAATAGAAACGTTATCAAACGTAGCCTTACTAAAAAGTCTATTTCTATTATACACTGATAATATAGATTATCCAGGAAATTGATTGGAGTCAGTTTTCTACGTAGATATGTCTTCCCACAGTAGGTGAACCTCCCCTGTTCAAGCCCTTTAGGGACAACTTTTTAGCAGAGAACCACTCAGCCCTTTAGTTCAGAGCCTAGAGACACTCAAATAGAACTAGGATGGTAACATTTCTAACTATCCAAGCTGCATTTCTCAGAGGATCCTACTAGGCTGAAGAAGAAGAGGAGTTTAAAAAGACATTGAGAGTTTTACACAAAACACTCACTTTACTTCAAGCAACTCTACCCAACACAATACATCCTCATTGCTTTTCATAGGCAATAAGAGGTCACACACAAACAATGACCAAGCTCATGGATCCTGAAATAAACAGAGGCGCTAGAAACTTCTAGTAAGGAATTATTCGCACGGTATGGATAGTGATAGTGAATAGTGACTTCCCTAGCCTACTGCTATAGTAAAAGTGAATATTAACTTGCTATAGTGACTCGCTACAGTGATCTTGTACGGTCAATAGTCTCGTCTGTCGTGAGCATTGTAGTCATAGTCTGAGTCATTAGAACTAAGCATTGCTAGAAGGTGTTCTTCATATTTTTGGTCAAGTTTTGGAAGTGAATTTGGTGAAAGGACTTGGTTTGACAAGGATGCTTCCTATAGATTTTGGAAGGAGCTTGTAGTGTCGGTAGGAATGCTTGGATGAGGCCAATTGAATGACTGAGCATAATAGGATGTGTTTATGCTTTGAGATAAGGACAAAGGTCCCTGTTCATAGGGGTCTTGAGAAAAAGGACTTCCCCATTTGGCATAGGGGTCTTGAGAGGACTATGCAATGTCATATGTGTCTACCATTTCATGCTCCTGTGATGATGCAACTTGTTTGAATTCCTCGAGTGCTTCTTTGGCTTTTGGTGCTAGGCTATAATGATCCAATGCAGTGGGTACATTATAATTCCATACATCTTCATGAATGATTTTATTTTCTTGGCACAAGACTCTTCGGAGTTCTCGATACTGGTTCTCACAACAATCAACAGGTCCTAGATAAGATTTGTGAATCCGAGTTTCTGCACTGTGCGGTTGAGGTTTATAGGCTGTGGTACCTATAATTTGAGGGGCATTGGTAATGCTGCCATTATTTGTTACAAAGAATAGTATGGACCTTAGGGTTTGGTTGTGTGGTTCTTAATTCCTTTTGCAAGAGGTATCTCCAGTGAGTGGGGGGATAAAACCAATTAAGGAAATCTAAGAGATTTCTGTCACACTCATTTTCAATGTTTTCTTTGCCGAGTCCAAATATCCTGGTGAGGTCGACAATGAATTTTCTGGTTGGAATTTCAATAGCTATTAAGTACTTATTGGTTAAGTACCATAATAACCATCGAAGTTGGTCAAGGAAATCATCTTCCTTCCAGATTAGAGGATATATGAACGGATAGTATGAATTTAATCCAAAAAGATAAAGAATCGAACATCCATTGAGTCTAAATAGATCTGTGTGGTATTGCCACATGAGATTATCCAGATTTTTAGTAAGACTGTCATTCTGGATTTGCTCAATGATCTCCTGGGGGGTATCGCTAGCTTGGCTAGACTTTTATCTTCTCAATCTTGTACTTTTCATTGTGATGAAGAGTATGAAAAGCATTCCTCATGACATACATGTTGATTTCCGCTGGTGCTTTTGGTCTTGACAAGAAGTGAGCAAGAACATTATTTTTTCCGACAATATGTTTGGTTTTAAAAGAGTATTTTGAAAAGTATTCAGCCCATCAAAGTAGTTGATAATTTGGAATCTACTTCTATTTAAACTTAGTTATCTGAGGGAAGGATGTCATATCTAATTCTACCAGGAAGTGATGGCCGATGAGATGGAATTCAAACTTTTTTATTCCATTTTTCATGGAATTCAAATTTTTTTTGAAAGTGGAATGATAAAGCATTTCAGCTTAGGAAAGCTTTCCACTTTTATAGGCACACATATGTCTCTTACCATCGATTTCTTTGAATAGGATGGCTGCGCAGTATTTATCACCGGCGTCGGTCTGGAGAATTCTCTTCCCTGTTTATGGGATTTGTAATAGAGGAAGAGTTTGCATAATCTCCTTAAGTTCAGCAACTGCTTTAGTTTGAGATTTTCCCCAAGGTGGGGGATTTATTTTCAGCATTGATTGCAGTGGAATCAGTAGCTTTGCAAGATTTTGAACAAAGTCTCTGAGATAATTAATTATCCAAAGAAATTGCTGAACTTACTTCATTGTGAAGTTTTTCGCAGGAAATTGCAACAATTCCTGAGCAATATGTGGCCCTGGATAGTATGTTCCTTTGTTAATGTGCATACCAAGAAATTTGATTTCTATTTGGGCAATGTTCACTTTCTTTGAGAAAGTATGATCTCATGCTTTTTCACAATTTCTGCAAATTGCTCAAGAAGTTGGCAGTGCGATTGCTCATCAGGACTGTAGAGCAGGATATTGTTGATGCATACTGCTGCACTCGACATGATTGGTTGGAAAATTTGACACGTGACATTTTGAAAGAGGGATGGTGCAACCTTTAGGCCAAAAGGAAGAACTTTCCATTGGAAATGTTGGTTTGGAATACAGAACCCTGTCTTGGGTTTATCTTTAGGATGGATGCCCAATTGTCAAAATATGGCTTTGAGATCGAATTTAGAGTAGATGTGGGCCTTGGTTAGTGCAGTAAAAAGGGAATTTCTTGAGGGTAAATGAAATTTGTCATATTGGAGAAAAATATTAAGAGGCTGATAATTAATTACCAGTCTTATCTTTCCTCTGTTTTGCTCTGCACGCTTGTTGACATAGAAGGTTTCACAAGCCTACTAAGAATTGGAGATTTCAATAGGGCCTTGCTGCAATAGTTTCGAGCATTCCCTTTGAGCTAAAACCAGATGTTCTGGGTTCATTCCCATGTGACTCGCCTTGATTGGATTAATGTTTTCATTCTTTTTGAAAGGAAGGCAAACAAAGAACTCTTGATTTTCCCATAAAGGATGAGAATATTTTTGAGTGAATTTAGAATAGGATTCCGAACAGGATTCCAATAACTTTTGCATGATTGGATCCAACAGACTCATTTGGATAGAGAAAAGTTTTTTGGATTTTGACGAATTTAGAGAATTAGTCCTTATACTTAAGACCTTTTCCATGAATGATGTGAAGTTGAGAAATTTGAGTCATGATATTCCAACCAATGATCAAGTCTTTGTTGGGAAGACTAGAACCAAAATTTTTTGTGGTTATGGAACACTGGAAAAAACTGGATGGTTACTGGAGAAGTTCTTACATTTGTAGAAAAAATATCTCCTGAAGTAGAATTGAAGTATCAAACATAGGAAGTCCAATATTTTTCAGGAAGAACTGTAGTGTCCAAGATTGAAGAACTTGCTCCAGTGTCTATGAGAGCAATAACGGTGATAGGCTTGGCAAACTTTGAAGTAAAGATTTTCACAGGGAAATTGGGACAATGAATTTGGCTTGAAAATATTTTAGCGCTTTGGTCTAAAGAAGTGAGTGATATGTGAAAAATATCTTTAGGATTTGAATCCAAATCAGCTTCATTGGGAGGTTGGCAATAAGGGATGACACAAAGAGTTTGTTCAGATGGTTCTTTATCCGCAGAGAATAAAGATTTGATATCATCATTTTCAAGAGAAATATTTGTTTCATTCTCTATATGATGTATCAGATGATTCTGGCATTTTTTTGCTTTGGGACAATTTTGGGCAAAATGTCCTTTCTGATTGCAGATGAAGCATAGATTTGATTTCTTATGGCTTGAGCGATCTTTCATTTTGCGTAAGTATCACCATTTCTTCTTTCTTCGGAAGTGCTTAGAACCATGCTTGGATTTCCTTATCTAGAGCTTCTTGAAGTGCTTCTTTTTTCTAGAAGATTTTCCACAAGAACCATCACAGTCTTGCTTAGAGCATTTGATCTTTAACTTCTGGCAAGAACATGCTATATCAAGTTATCTGTTATCTGAAATATAAGTTTGGATCATTTGGTGTTTTATACACAATTCTTCAAGGCACAAATGGATTTTTTGTTGGATTTCTCCCAATGGAATATTCTGAATTCTTCTTTGTCTGTTGAGAAAAGTTCTCTCAACCTGCTAAGATAATTCTTTGGGGATGGAAGTCAGGAAGATGTGCTTCAGGTTTGTATAAGCTCCAATACCATAGAAGAGCTTAAGCATTTCTCGATAATATTTGTCAAAGATATTTTTTCTGAAGAGAGCAACATTTTCTTTCGAAAAATTCTCTCATTTTAAGCTCTTGGAGGTCAGAAGGTTTTCCCACAAAGAAATGATATAGAAGAGTAATGGCATGACCAAAGTCGAGTGAGAGTAAAAATTGAAGCTGGTCTTGTTCTGTCACAGATTGCCATCAGTGTTTGAGACTACTTGTAAATCTTGTGACAAACCTAAAAAGGACATCGTACTTATCCTGATTGGTAAGGGCTTGGGCATTTAACCAAGTATGAAATTCTTCAAGTCTTTCTAGTCATTTGTGATAAGAAATATCATCAATAGTAAAAAACTGTTTTGATGTAGTAGATACATGCTGGGAGGGATTGTTTGGCTGAACAACCTCTGGTTTAGAAGGGTTTGATTTCATATCCTGGTCCGGAGGATCGGCCATGAATATTGATGAAGTTACTTGTACAATAGGAAATGAATCAATGGTAGGTATTGAGAAGGATGAGGAGAATGAGAGGGATACCGAATCTAATTCAGTATCAAAGATGTTTGGAAAGGCTAGTTCTGCTGGAAATAGAATATGATCTATCGAAATGACAGAATCAAATTGTGGAGTAACAAGATCAGGCTGTGGTTCCTAATTACCCAAATCTCTTATGAAAGATTCTAATGGATTCGAGAGCATCATTTGGTTTGGCTTTTCCTTTATGACAAGTGAGGATTTTTTAGACATCTTCTTCTTTCCATTTTCTTTCCTTATTCGATCTAGTTCTTTGAGGAGATTTCGCATCTCAACTACATCTGTCTTATCTTGTCTGATGGGAACATCCGTAAGAGCAGCAAAGATAGACGTCTGGGGCAATGGAGGCAAATGCTTTATCCACAAACTAGTTGGGAATGGATTGAATCTTCCTTCTTCAAGGAGCTGAATTTTCCTTTTGAGCTTCTCTATTTCACCTTAGGACTTTCGAGATGATGATAATGTTGTTCGGATTCCAAGGCATGAAGCCTCTTTTGGAAATTTGAAAGCATCTTCTTAGTGGTTTCATTGTACCTTCGAAGATCTTGTTGCACATTAACAATCTTGGAATCAATTGCTTTGAACGCATTGTTATGTGCCAAAAGTGTCTCCGATTGCCAATTTAGGACGGCTTCAGCAATGGGAGTCCTTTTCTGTCTTCCATGTTCATTCACATCAATGGGGGCAAGTATCTTAGGAGCATGCCGATATCTGCCTTGTGGATTAATGAATTCTTTTGGGGGCAGGGAACGAGAGTTTGGAACTTCCTCGAACAAGTGGGGGAAAGTTTGTCTCATGGAACATGGAGATGGAAGAACTTGCTGGTGTTTCTACTAGAGCCTCAAGTGGGTAGGAATGCTTCTTCACCCACTTTAGGATTGGCTATAAAACAGAGAAAGAGTTGGTTTTTTCTGAGGAGGAGATAGAGGAGGTGATGGTGGTGGAGTTGGTGAGATGGAGGGTGGAGTAATGAACTCTGGTAGTGGAGTTGGTGCATAAGAAACCATAAACTAGAATTTGTCACACTCACCAAGAGTATCAATGGAGGGATCTCCGTTCAAATACCTTTGGTACATGGTATCCTTTGGCTTCTTTTGTTTTCGTCGAGGTGGAGGCTTTGCATATGGGTCTACCTCGTTAGGAGAGTTTGTGCAATAGGACATTGACAAAAAGGATCTCAGAAATAGTGACCATACTGGTTTTTGTAGTAATGGACAGGATGTCCATTATTTTTGAAGTATTGAACAAGCTATTTTGGATCTGGCTCGGAAATTGACTCAGGAACACATGGTTCGATCATAAAGAGGGTCTGGAAGATGGAAGGACTTTCTTCATTTTCCTTGCTAAATTTGATGGAAACAGTTCCATATTTCTTTCTGACAAACTCAGAGTCTGATGATTGGAAAGGCTTGTTGTTTTGATGCAACTTTTCATAGTTGGTGATCCGAGTCTCTAGAAGGAGCTTGGCCAATTTTTCTTTAGGGATCTGTCTGGGAACATGAATGCAGGATGCTTGATCATTCTGCATGGAAATGAATAGAGCATCTTCATTTCCATTGTGGAAATTCAAATCAAGAGCATTGTTCTGTACTCGATAAACCATCTGGTAGTGCAGTGTTGCTGTTATAGAATCAGTAGTTGGAGGAGCTCCAATGAGCTGAACTTGGACTTTAAGAAATGAGAGTAATTGGGGGTCTAAAAGAGCTATATTGAAGTTTGGATACAGAGTTATGAAGACTGTTCTAGCATTCAAAGTGGTTTGGACAATACCAATGCAAGCATGCTGCTATTCTAGGAATCTAGTATCCAACAACGCAATTCTTGCCACAACTAGCAAACCTTTGCGATCATGAAAAGTAAGAGCAAGACGAACAACCCCATAATGAACATGAGAATAACCTTGTTGAATCCACTGCTTAGGAAACTCTGGAGGAATCTTAAGAGGAACAAAGTACTCATTTTCAATGGCAGGAATAGGATATTGGTCGAACTTGGAGGACTGAACGTACTCCTTTACTTCCTTTGGAGTTTGGCGAATGAGTTGACGAATGGAGCGGATGGGAGAAAATAATGAGGTGGGTTTATCAAAAGCGGAATAGGGGTTCATGAGGGGAAGTTGGGTTTCAGAGATTTTGGTTTCATCACTAAGAGAGACTTCATAAAGATAGTCTATCTTAGAAGCATTAGAAATACGAAAATCAGAAGGGGTTGAAGAAGATGAAGATGCAACGAGAGAAACGGGTGCTTCTAGTATTTCTGGTTTTGTCATGATATGAAGAGATCTTCTTAGCACTTGATTCACCTACTAAGCGCATGAAATGAATTTTGTTGCAAACGAAACCATGGCTCTGATACCAATGAGGGGGTCCTAGGCTTAGAACTAGGGAAGACGGAGTCAGTTTACGTCTTGAAATTTATCTGGCTCGTGCGGTGTTGTCCATTTGAATATGAAATTTAAACTAATTTTTGACAATTTGGGTTCAACTTAAATGCATCAATTTGTCCAATTGAATACGGCATAAACTTAATTGGCTTCTTTAAGCTCCATCTGAAATCAATTTGGTTTCGAGTTCCGACAGATCACAAATATGCATTTTCCAAATACAATTGTAGACCATTTACCCAAATTGGACTTGTTTAGAATTACCCAGAAATACAAAAAAATATGATTATTTTTGGCCTTTAAAGATACACATGGGTGCATCGCAAACCACATTCTTATTAGAAGCTGGAATTGAACAAGCAACGCTAGACTTAGTGAGACCGAATATAAAATTGATTATCGAGTAACATGACGGACTGTGAGTGGCCTTTGAATAATGACGCCATATTCATGAACCAACGATAGCTTAATACATCACTTAGCATATCAGATTTGTACGAAAGTTTAACAAATCTTTAGTTTTCATAAATATAGTTCTTTAAAATGAAAAAGATAGATTAGGGCGCCCTCTGACCCTGCACTATTTTATGACAAAAAAAAAAAGGCCCACTCCCGTAGGAAAATTCATCAGTCGTTTTAAGTCTTCACTCAGCGCTACATAATATAAACCCAATGAAACCGCGATTTTTTTTGAAAGAGGAGATGGATTTACCTTTAATCACTACATAATCAGAAATTGTGTTAAAGAATCAACGAGCAATACTAAGAAAATATTCAACCCTAGGAAAGGTGCCCGAAAAACTCCCCAATCCGCATCTCCCACCATTTCATTACTGGCTCGTGTACATAAAGAAAAAAATACAGAAATAATAAACAAAAATAATTATAAAAATGATATTGTATAAATATATTAGTCAGTAATTAAGGAAAAACTCATCCAGGGCAGGCTTTTAAGACTATAAAAATTCCAATTGGGCACAAACTTCGAGCCATCTGATCTGACCCTCTGAAAAATTACAAGTGGGCAGATCATTACAACGCAGCTGGACTCTCTTCATAATCTAATTACATAGATTCTCAAATTAATTTTTTCCACACATGTATCAACAAAGCGTTTCATAACTCTTTCCCCTCCTTTTCATTCTCTTATTTTTCCTTCTCTTCTCTCGTTTTAGGCATTGGTCAACTATCCACAAGCACCCGGAAAAGGCAAATGCAGCAATCTATGTCCATCATTAAAAAAAGAATTTATTTATATTCAGGGAATGATGTGACATGTTTGTCCTAGTTGACATGCGTGCATTCTCTCTCTCTCTCTCTCTCTCTCTCTCTCTCTCTCTCTCTCTTCTTCTATTTTCATTCTCATTATTCAAAATCAATCCATTGGATATAATCTAATAATTAAAATGAAAGTTCCTCAAAAGGAAGGATCATGGGGCACGAAGGAACAAAAGGAGGTGCAACTGCCGGCCTCTTGTCACCATCGCGACTTCTTTTCTATATAAATGGGCCAATCCATGGCAAACGAACAACCCCAACTCAAAATCACTTATCTCAAATTCTCTCATTAACATTCTCATTTCTCTGCATTCACTCACGTCCATATTGAAAGTTGCACTTAGCAAAATACATGGGTTCGATTATGGGTTTTTATCAAGAGGTGATGATCTTTCTCTTTTTGCCTCTCTTGCTATCTCAAATCATCTCTTGCTTTTCCTCTAGTGAGGTGAAGTCATGGTGTGGCAAGATGCCTTACCCACAATCATGCGAATACTTCTTGAACCAAAGCCCTAAGCGAACCCCTCTTAAGAAAAAATCTGATTTCCTTAGGGCTTTGATCCAGGTCGCCCTTGAGAGGGCCTAGCTCACTCGGACCAACATGTACTCACTAGGCCCCAGGTGCCGCAACTAGCATGAAAGGGCTGTGTGGGCCGACTGCCTCCAGCTTTATGAGCACACGATCCTCTGCTTGAACCACACCATCAACCACTAGTGCACTCAAGACGATACACAAACATGGCTCAGGATCGCCTTGACCAACCTCGAGATTTGTCGGGCTGGGTTCGTCGAGCTTGGTGTCTAGATAATGTTTTGCCCTTGATGTCAAATAATGTCTTTGAGTTGATAAGTGTTGTGACCTCTCTTTTTCGGTGCCCGATCTTGATCGGGTGCCTGCGAAGGCTAATGGTTTGGCTAGGTCTATTTTAGTCCGAACTCTCCCAAGTTCACCAATTCACGACTTAATAGTCCAAGTTCTTAACCTATAAGTTAATTTTAAAAAGGAGTCGCCACTAATCGATTTAGGGTGGGTTGATTAGAAACCCAAGCGAAGTATTGGGAGAAATACTCACTCCTGCGCAACTAGAGAAATTAGGATTGAAGACTTCATTACACTAGTTAATCACTAATACCCTTTTGGTACCTAATCTTGTTTAAACCCGAAGCTTTTTGGATATTTGAGGAGTTTTCCATGGATTAGTGGAGAAAAAAAAAGCATTTTTTGAACCTTTTTCTTATTTTTTTCAACATAAAATGATTTTTGGATTTTTTTTTGGAAAATATAAATCATTTTTGGCTTTTTCTGAATTTTTTTGGGAAAATATGGGATATTTTGATTTTTTTATTTTTTGGAAAATAAAATTTTTATTTTATTAAAATAAATTTTTTTAATTATAATATTATTAAAAAACGACCCGGGTTGGGACCGACTCGAGCTGCTTGCCCAAGACTCGGACGGGCTTGCAACGCAGGCCCGACCCGGACTTTTGTTTTACTTTAAAAAAAAAAAGAGCTCAACCCACACGCCGGAATTGGGCCTATTTTAATTAAAAATGGGATGCTCGGCTTGAGTTTTAAAACCAGCTTGATGACCCAACCCGCTTGAGGAAACCCTAGGGAACTAGGTCATGCATCTGACCCGGCTGACCCGATTATGCAATTGCAGCTTGCTTCGTGGTCCAGTGGTCGTGACGGACGACAGAGGGGGAGCGTCCGAGCGTCGGTCGGGCTAAAGCAGCTACGGTGGAGACAGAGGGGGAAAGAGTGTCTGAGCGGCGGCAACGAGGCACGCGGTGCGGTTGCAGCCAGCGCAGAGTACACTCGGCCAATCATGATTGAGACGTGGCGGCGAATAGGGTTTTTGGGGAAGATAATGGCGACGACGAGTCGAGTAGCAACTTGTCACTTGTTCATAGAGAGGGCACGGCACGACGGCATTGTTGGTTAGCGAGATGGTGTCAGTTGCTGCGATGGCGACAGACAGTAGGGATTCGTCTTTGGGATGGCGTCGGGGCTACGCTAAAGCAAATGCTGGCGGGCGACAGTGACACGGTGGAGATTTAGTGTAGCGACGGCGTTGGGGGGTGACTGGGACGACACGGCTCGGCGGAGGACGTCAGGCAGCGTCGACGGCGCCTCCTTCCTCCTCGGATCAGGCCTTCTCTCTTTTGGCTTCTCCTAGATCTGGCATCGGGATAACCTCCTTCTCCGGCTTGCTCACTCAGACCTGACCCTCTCCCTCTTCGGCCGCGAGCTCTTAGATCTCGGCTTGCTTGTCCTCGGGCCTCCCTTGAAGTCTCAGTGGGAGGTTCGAAGCTAACAACCCTTGATCCTTCTCGGCATGTCCTTTGCCGTTGTCGGGAGAGGCCTATGTATAGGTGAGGGGGGCGGTCGATCAATGGAACTTCGACCGCCGGTCCTCGAATGTCGAACGGCCTTCGTCGACTGAACCGGCGTCCCATCTGTCGATGTGGCTCTAGCTAGGCCACCTTGCATTGAAGATGCGTCCACTCCATCATACATTGCCGTCTCCTTCTTCGTTTTGGCGTCGCATGAATCCTCGCCTCCGGCATGTGTTGCTTATCCGATTAGGAAGAAGACAGATGGGGAAGAAGACAAGGGGCAAAAAGGGGGCCGGGCTAGAGGAGAAGGAGGTTGGGCCATAGGGGCCCATGCAAGGGGAGAGAAAAAGGAGCATGCCCAGCCTCGATGGGTTGCCAATTTTTTGTTTTCTTTTGTTTTTACTATTTTTGTTGTTGTTTTTATTATTTATTATTTATTATCCAAAAAAGGAAAAATACATAAATATAGAAACCAAGGCCTAATTAAAAATCCAAACAAAATTTAGGTGTCAACAGTTGCCTCTTTTTGAAGGTGAGCTTGTAGAGATTGCATTCAAAGACAAACTGATACCTAAATTTTGTCAATGCTTATGTAGTAGATTATACATTATTTAGGGACCTAGTGTCCTATGCGCAATAAGCAATATAGTTTTGTATGTAGTAAGACAAATAAGAAGATACCTGCAGTTACTTACCAGGCACAAGTGAGATAGGGTGCGAATCTCGAGCTTGTAAGTATCACGGTATCATCTTACTTGGTGACGTGAGGAGGTTGCTCCTCTAAGACCCGAACCTTTCTTCGGTCGCATTGATGAGAAATTACTTTTCCAAGACCTGAACCATTCTTCGGTCGCTTGTTAGAGCAATAAGTTGTTTACCCAACCTTTCTCGGGGGATGTGCCAACCTTTCTTAAGGCATCGATTTGTGGGGTGCCTTATCTCTGTCAAGGACACCGGTTGGTACCCGACCTTTCTTTGGAGATGCGCCGACCTTGCTTAGGGCATCAATTTGTGGGGTGTCTGATCTCTGTCAAGGACACTGGTTGGTACTCGACCTTTCTCGGGAGATGTGCCAACCTTTCTTAGGGCATCGGTTTGTGGGGTGTCTGACTTCTGTCAAGGACACCGGTTGGTACCCAACCTTTCTCAGGAAATGTGCCGACCTTTCTTAGAGCATTGGTTTATGGGGTTCTTGACCTCTGTCAAGGACACCGGTTGGTACCCGACCTTTCTCGGGGGATGCGCCAACCTTTCTCAAGGCATATGTTTATGGGGTGCCTAACTTCTGTCAAGGACACCGGTTGGTACTCGACCTTTCTCAAGGCATCAGTTTGTGGGGTGCTTGACTTCTGTCAAGGACACTAGTTGACACCCAATCTTTCTCGGGGGATGCGCCAACCTTTCTCAGGATATCTGTTTGTGGGGTGCCTGACTTCTGTCAAAGATACCGGTTGGTACTCAACCTTTATCGGGAGATGCTTCGACCATTCTCAACGCATCGGTTTGTGGGGTGCTTAACTTCTGTCAAGGACACCGGTTGACAACACACCTTTCTCGGGGGATGCGTTGACCTTTCTTAGGGCATTTGTTTATTGGTGTCTGACTTTCGTCAAGGACACCGAATGATACCTAAATTTTCTCGGGGGATGCGCCAACCTTTCTCAGGGCATTTGTTTGTTAGTGCCTGATCTTTATCAAGGACACCGGATGGTTACCCAACCTTTCTTAGGGGATGCGCCGACCTTTCTCAAGGCGTCTGTTTGTTGGGTGCCTGACCTCTATCAAGGACATCGATTGGTTACCCGACCTTTCTCGGGGGATGCGCCGACCTTTCTCAGGGCATCTGTTTGTTGGTGCCTAATCTTTGTTAAGGACACCGGTTTGTTACCTGACCTTTCTCGGGGGATACGCCCACCTTTCTGAGGGCATCTATTTGTTGGTGCCTGATCTTCATTAATGACACTGGTTGGTTCCCGACCTTTCTTGGGAGATGTGTCGACCTTTCTCAAGGCATCTATTCTGGAAGATACTTGGACTTTTTTTTTTGGTCAGTTCTATTATATTCCTATTCTAATTCTCACTCTCAGACTTTTGCCTTGCCTCCTTACAAGGTGTGGGAGTCGAAACCCAATCCTGAAACTAATTTATTCCCACCTTAACCCTCCTAAGAAGGTAGAGATTTGAACCCCGCACTTCCCTCTTCCATGTTGTAAGGGTGGCCACTGGGGCAAACCCAAGTGGTTGATACTTGGACATTCACAGGCATTGAAAGAATACCTAAATATTCACAAAACTAACATGGAGGATATTTGGGCCTTTGCGGGTGTCGAAAGGGTATTTGGATGATCACAAGTGTGAATTCTAGAGGGTGCCTAGACATTCGCAAGCATTGAAGGAGTACCTGGATGATCACGAGTACTAAATGCTAGAAAATACATGATTGCTTGTAGGTATCAAAAGAGTACTTGGATGATCATAATTACGAACTTTAAAGGATGCCTGGACGTTTGCAGGCATCGAAGAGGTACTTGGATGATCACAAGTACAAAATTCTAAAGAATACCCGATTGCTTGCAGGTATCGAAAGAGTACTTAGATGATCACAAGTACAAACTCTTGGAGGATACGTGGACGTTCGCAGGTATCGAAGGGGTACTTGGAGGATTACAAGTACAAACTCTTGGTAGATGGAATATCGAGGATGTACCTGAGATATTCGTGAAGGTCTCTTACCTCCTGGTAATTGGGGATATCGAGGATGTACCTGGGATATTCTTGCAGGTCTCTCGCCTCTTGATAGTTGGAATATCGAGGATGCGCCTCAACTATTCATGAAGGTCTCTCACCTCTTGGTAAAGGGAATATCAAGGATGTGCCCCGCATATTCATGGAGATCTCTTACCTCCTGGTAACATAAATTTGAATGTAGCACAAGGCTTACTTGGATGGCGCATGCACTCAAAAGGGCTAAAACACCTGGGTAGCCGTAGGCGTAGGTGTACAAATGACTGGAATACTTGGATGAACACAAGTATTTAATGATACGATATGGGACCACTCAGGCAGGTCCAAGTGTCATGATGATAAGAGAGCATACTTGGCTAACTGCAGGCACATAAAGCAGTGGAATGCTTGAACATTCAATGATGTTATTTAAGGACAACTCGGACAAGTCGAGTGTCACGGAAAGGGAGTACCTATACGGTGGCAGGTATTTGAAAACAATGAGATACTTGAGCAGGCACGAGTATCTATACTATGGGGACAACCCAAACAAGTTGAGTGTTAGTGAGAGGAAGTACTCGGATGGTGATAGGCACTCATGGATGATGGGATACTTGGTCAATCATAAGTATCTAAATTTCGAAGATGACTCGAACATGTCAAGTGTCAATAGGAGGGTATCTGGTGAAAATGCTAGTATGAACACCTAGAGGGGGCTGAATAGGAGTAAAAACAGATTCTACAAAATGCAGTGAAAACCTTTGCTTTTAACTTGAGTCTGAAGAGCAGTAGACTTTGAGTGAGATCAAACTTTAGCAGTTAAATAGAATTACGAACAGAATAAAAGAGTTTAAGAAAGAGAATAAGAACACAAGGTTTCATAGTGGTTCAGCTTAGACCAAGCCTACGTCCACTCTCCTGTACTGACAGCCCACTGATTGAATTTCACTATGAATCAAAAGAGTTGTTACAGTCTCACATCATTGATTCCGTAGTGTAGAGACTCTGCTACACTTCCACAAGGCTTCACAAATATCTATACTCTCTTTTGAGTACAAATTTATGCTCAACAATTGAATTAGCAAAGAATAAGAGCTTCAGACTTTGAAATTTATCTATCGCGCATACACTCGAATAACTAGAGCATCTTCCTTATATACTCCTCTATGCCTTCATAACCGTTGGCACCTTCCAAAGGAGTTCTTCCAATCTACCCGTTGGACAAAATCAATTAGGGAGATCTCGAGTTACTTAAGGAATATAATGATAGCCCATCAATCCTGCTCGTCCATATAATCAGGATCTAGGTTTCCATAAGTAGAACTTTCCAAGCATACTTTGTTAATCAACGGATCCAAATTACTTGAATTAATTTCAAAATGAATAATAGATCTTGAGATTCTATCTTCAGCCATGAGAACTTCTTTAGCCGATCGAATCAAAACCTTAAAGAAATACTCGCATTTGGATAAGTCTTCTTCATCGGTCTAGAAACTGTTAATAAGGGCAGACTTTAAATCTTGAGTCTAGCGGTCTTCAGATTTTGATGATAGAGTCTGTAAGTCTTCAGACTAGACTAATGGAAACACTTTGTCAGCTTCAAAACAAATAAGGAAATTTTCTCCAACAATCTCCCCTTTTTTATGGTGATAAAACTTTCTTGCAGATTTGGATACTTTTGACTTGCAAGACAATACTCAAGCAAACAAGGATATCTCATAAAAGATAAATGAATTGAGATAAAGATAGTATCGAATCTACATCCACAGGAAATGAGTTAGTCTTGTAACAAAACAACTATCTTTACCATGAATACCAATAATGCTTAAGATACTGCAAGCATTAAACGATCAAAACACAGTCCAAACCAGTCACAACCAAATAAAGTCAAATCTAAAATTCAAATCTGTACCAACTTCTCTCCCTTTTTGTCAACATTAAAAAGGTAGAGACGAAAAAAAATTGAATAAAATTAAGATTGTTTTGGAACGCGAACAAGCTAGAGATCTCCCATCGACTTGACAGTCTTCTCCAGCTTTCTCAGATCCTCCTTCAGTTGCGCTACTTCCTCACTCTTGGCAGTTGCTTGAACTTGAAGATTAAGGGCCTGAACTTGATTGAGCAATGAAGTTGAAGTGGCTTGATTAGCATTTTGTATATTCTAAAATTCACATCCCAAAACATAAATCTAACCTCCGATCTCCATAAGAACATCAAGCAATCTTTTAAGGTCTGCTGAGTTGTCAGTTTGAGTGCTTACTTCAGCATGATCAGTTTGTGGAGTGTTGGCAGATGATGGAATTTCAGCATGAGCATCCAGACTTGGAGATGAAACCTCATTACCTTCTTCAGGAAATTGAGAGGCATATACATCTTCTGGATCGGTAGGAGAACGACTAACATCATCATTAGTAAAAGCAAGTGAATAAGTACCTCTTTTATCAACAGCTCCCCTGTTTCAGTGCCTTTAGGTGGAGAGAAGTGCTCTTCATGCTATGTCTCTTCTTCAATGACACGATGATCTTGTTCTCCTCTTTGCTCTTCTTTTGCAGTGCTTCCTTCCTTTGCTTCTTTTCTCATCGATTCCCTCTCTTCACTCCTCTGCTCTGTTTCCTCGCTGTCTTGGTTTTCTATATCCTCTGTCTCTGGAACAAGATGCTGTAAGTTCTTTAAGGCAAGAGCAGAAATGGTGATGTCTTCCTTATCTTCGTCATCCTGCAAGATGAGTGCTCTCCTTTTTTTTAGATGGAGCTGTCATGGGCTCCTTACCTTTCCGTTTTGCAGCCACAGGATCTTGATGAGTCTTGACAGGAGTCTTCTCCTTAGATCTCTCTAAAGCCTTGTTTAGCTCATTCAGACGAATCTTTGAAACCATCTTCAGTCCCACTACCATTAGATTATAGGTTCGAACACACAGAATTTTGGGAAGCTAAATTTTAAAATGTCTGAATAGCTGAGTACCAAGTGCTGAATAAGGAAGTTGGCCCTTGTCATTTACCATTGATCTATACATGTGAAACATGATAGTGTGCGATAGAGAGAACTTTTGATCAGTATTGATAGCATACATCAGCTTCACTTCTAAATTGGAGACGTCAATCTTTGATGTGGATTTGGGTCTAAGACAATTAATCATAATCTTATGAAGCAAGACATTTGAGGCACTCATCCTCAAGTACGAAATCCAGCCTTCTGCCATTTTATCTCGAATAAGCTCCATAGTTGCACGACCAATAGACACACTAATTGATTTGTGTGAATGCTAGTATGAGCACTTAGAGGGGGTGAATAGGTGCGAAAATAAACTTTTGAGAAGTATGGAGTAAAGCTTTACTTTTAACCTGAGTTTGTTTAACAGTAGAATTTAAAATAGAAACGAGACTCTAACAATTAAATAAAGTTATGAGTAAAGTAAAAGAGTTTAGGGAAGAGAATAAGAACACAAGGTTTATAGTGGTTTGGCTTAATTCAAGCCTACATCCACTTTCCTGCACTGACAACCCACTGCCTGGATTCCACTATGAATCAAAATAGTCGTTACAGTATCACATCCTTGATTCCACAGTGTAAATACTCTAATACACTTTCTCAAGGTCTCACAAATGTATGAACTCTCTTTTGAATACAAGTTTATGCTCAAAAATTGAATTGACAAAGAACAAGGAGCTTCAGACTTTGAAATTTATTTATCGCACACACACTCGAATAACTAGAATGTCTTCCTTATATACTCCTTCATGCCTTCATACCCGTTGGCACTTTCCAAAGGAGCTCTTCCAATCTACCCGTTGGACATAATCAATTAGGAAGATCTAGAGTTATTTAAGGAATATGACGATAGCCCACCAATCCTGCTCGTCCATACAATCAGGATCTAGGTTTCCATAAGTAGAACCTTCCAAATATACTTTGCCAATCAACATATCTAAATTACCCGAAAAAATGAATAATTGATTCTGAAATGCTATATCCGGCCGAGAGATCTTCTTTAGTCGATAGAATCAAATCTTTAAAGAAATACTCAACTCTGGATAAGTTTTCTTCGACGGTCTAGAAACTGTCAATGAGGGTAGACTTTGAATCTTGAGTCTGGTAGTCCGACGGTCTTCAGACTTTGACGAAATAGTCTGCAAGTTTTTAAACTAGACTGATGGAAACGTTTTGTCAGCTTCAAAACAAATACGGAAGTTTTCTCCAACAATTTCTCCATTTTTTATGGTGACAAAACTTTCCTGCAGATTTGAATATTTTTGACCTGTAAAACAATACTCAAGCAAACATGGATATCTCACAGAAGATAATTGGTTTAGTAAAGATAGCATTAAATCTGCATCCAGAGGAAATAAGTTAGTCCTGTAAATAAACAATTATCTTTGCCATGAAATACCAATAGTGCTTAAGATACTACAACAAACATTTAAATGATCAAATAATCCAAATCCAAATCCAGTCACAACCAAACATCCAAACAAAAGTCAAAAGTCAAGTCAAACAAGAGTTAAATCTCAAATCTATACCACCCCCCCTTTTTGTCAACATGAAAAAGGTAGAGACGAAAAGATAATGAAATTAAGATTGCTTTGGAACGCGAATAAACTGGAAATCTCCCATCAACTAGACAATTCTTTCCGGTTTTTTCAAATCCTCTTTTAGTTGAGCCACTTCTTCACCCTTGGCATTTGCTTGAACTTGAAGAGTAAGGGCATGGATTTGATCATGTAAAGAGACTGAAGAGGCTTGACCTGCATTCTGCAAGTTCTAAACTTCGCATCCCAGGGCATAAATTTGTCATCGCATCTCCATAAGAATATCAAGTAGTCTTTGAAAGTCTGGTGAATTATCAGTCTAAGTGCTAGCTTCTGCATGATCACTAGGAGTATTGGCAGATGATGGCAAGTCAGCATGATCACTCAGATTTGGCAATGAAACCTCATGACCTTCATTTGGAAATTGAGAAGCATAGATGTCATATGGATCTGCAAGTGAACAGCGAACACCTTCACTAGTAAAAGCAATTGAAGATGTACCTCTTTTCTCAACAACTCCCCATGTTTTATTACCTTCAGGCAGTGAGAAGTTTTCTTCATGCTCTATTTCCTCTTGTTCACCTCTTCCCTCTTCTTCCTTTGTAATCCTTTCTTCCTCTGCTTCTTTTCTCATCGATTCTCTCTCTCCACTTCTTTGCTCTTCTTCTTCTCTATCTTGATCCTCTCTTTCCTCAGTCGCTGGAACAACACATTATAGATTTCTCAATGCAAGGGCGGAAATAGTGATATCGTCTTCATCTTCTTCGTCCTCCAGGATGAGTGCTCTTCTTTTCTTGGATGGAGCAGTCAATGGTTCTTTCCCTTTCCGTTTTGCAGCTGAAGAACCTTGGTGAGTCTTGACTGGGGTTTTCTCCTTGAATTGCTCCAATGCTTTGTTCAGCTCTTTTAGATGCATTTTGGAAACCATTTTCAGTCCCATTACCATTTGTTCACAGGTACGCACACATAGAATCTTGGGAGGCTGAATATTCAAATGTCTGAATAACTTTGTAACAAGCGCCGAGTAAGGAAGTTGGCCCTTGTCTTTCACCATCGTTCTGTACATGTGAAACATGATTATGTGAGGCAGAGATAACTTTTTGCCAGCGTTGATAGCATACATCAGCTTTGCTTTTAAGTTGGAGACGTCGGTCTTTGAAGTCGATTTGGGTTTGAGGCAATTGATCACGATTTTGTGAAGCAAAATATTTGAGGAATTCATCCTCAAGTACGAAATTCTTCCTTCCGCCATTCCATTCCGAACCAATTCTACCGTCGCACGACCAACAAACACATTAATTGATTGGAATGCCCCTCGCTCTATTCCAATCACACCCGCCAATGTGTCCATATCAACGGTATAATCTTGGTCTTGAACACTAAAAGAAAATATATTTGCATCCAAGAAACTTAGATTAGAATAGAAGTACACAGTAAGTTCTGGATGAGCCACCGTTGATTCAGAGCAAAATTGTTCAAGTTGAAAAAGAGTGAATTTCTCTCGCATCTTCACATTCAGAGAATCAAGGAAATCAAAGTCCACAGTTCTTGGGTTGATCACCCCTCTCTTTAGCAACTTAGAGTAAAGTCGCTTGTGTTCATCCGAGCGAAACAAATTTGTCCTTTTGCTTCGAATATTTGCCCCAACACCCATTCTAGACTTAAAATGAGCATACATTTTGGCATCATCATTCCTATCAAGTTGACTAAGACCTCCAACATGTGGATCACTTGGAATATTCGCAAATGCTCGTTCTGCCGACCCCTCGGGAGCAACGCCCAATTGTTCCATTGTACGCAAAAAGTGATCTTCATTTCGATACCCTTTCTCTTTAAAAAAATCATCAATATAGTTCAAGGAAGTGCCTCCCTTCTTCAAAGTAAAACTTAAAGATAAAAGCGGGCTTTTGAGTTATTACGGGTTCTGCGCTTTCAATGATTTCTTCCTCCGCTCTTTGATCAATACCCTGAGATCTAGCTTGAGGAGATTGACACGGTTGAGAATGTTGTGGGCTTTGCTGCTGTCTTGGAGATTTTTCTTCCTCGATAAGGTCAAAATGTGTAGGTCCCTCACGCATGTGTTGTGGTCCCCTGTTCGCGATTTTTAATGACTTTCTTTGTGAAGCCATTCTCACAGTCTTTGAGAGATTCCAAATTCGATTCGCGAAATAGGTGAGAACTTTGAAGATTAAACTAGAGAGTAAAAGTAAGAAAGTGAAGGTCTGTGCTTTTAGGGTTTGTGAGGAAGATGATCAGTATATAAGGTAGTCGAAAAGAGGTATACGGCACGACATAAAATGAAAAATAAAAAGTGTATTTTAAAAAATAACTGCCTTTTTGAAAAATAGATAACCGTCATTTCAAAAGATAACTCCTTTTTCGAAAAAGAATGATTGCAATAATCATGAAAACTGAGGAAGATAACATCAATCAATTACAGATTAATGGATGATCGTACCTTTTCGAGATTTTATCCGTGATATAAAAATAGAAATAACTTACAGTCATGAATCTTGATCTTTGAGTCTGAGTATCTTTAGACTTTTAATTCTGAGTCTTGAACTTCTTTAGACTTTAAGATATTGAGTCTGGAACGAATGAGCTCGAATTGACTTTTCTCCAAAGGCTTTATAAAAATGTCAGCTAGCTTATTATTTGAGTCAATGAATTGAATCAAGACTTCTCCATTTTGAACATGATATTTAATAAAATGATGTCGAATCTCTATATGCTTTGCTCTTGAATGGGGAATTGGATTCCTGGTAAGATTAATCGCGTTGGTGTTGTCACAATTGATCTCGGTGCATGAGTCTTGATTCCAAAGTCTCTTAGCTGTTGCTTTATCCACAAAATTTGTGAACAACAACTTCCAAGAGTCACATATTCTACTTTTGCTGTTGAAAGAGCTACAATAATTTGCTTTCTTGAAAACCGAGATACTGTCATGTTCCCAAGTAATTGACAAGTGCTGGAGGTGCTCTTTCTATCAACTCCGCATCCTGTTAGGTCCACGTCTGAATATCTAAGGAGAGTAAAGTTTCATTCTTTAGGATACCAAAGACCTAAACTAGAGATTGATGCAACGTATTTGATGATGCGTTTTGCAGTACTTAAATGAGATTATTTGGGATTTGATTAAAATCTGGCACAAATACAAAAACTAAACAAAATGTTAGGTCTAGAAGCAGTAAGATAAAGAAGTGAACCAATGATACTCCTGTATAGCTTTTGGTCAACTTTCTTTCCTCCTTCATTTTTGTCCAGCTTCGAGGAACTTGACATTGGTATGTTAGTCTTTTTACAATTCTCCAGGCTAAACTTTTTAACAAGTTTTTTAGCATATTTTTCTTGGTGAATGGAAATTCCTTCATTCAATTGTTTTACTTGAAGTTCAAGAAAGAAGGATAGTTCACCCATCATGCTCATTTCAAACTCATCCTACATAGTCTTAGAGAATTTCTTGCATAGATTTTCGTTAGGTGATCCAAAAATAATATCATCAACATAAATTTGGATAAGTACAAAGTTTTTGCTTTCTCTTTTGATAAACAATGTAATATCTACTTTACCTTTAACAAAGTCATTTTGGATTAAAAATTTAACATAAGTCTCATTAAGTTTCCTTGGCCTCGGAAACGACCCGCGAGCGCCTAGCGAGCGAATTCGCTGAGCCATCCCTTTCTTTAGCTGTTCCACGAACGATACGGTGAATGATTATTCGTACGAGTCGTACCAAGCTCGAGATGCTTGCTTTAAACCATATAACGTCTTTGTCTCCCACGGACCGGTTGTGTTCTACCCTTATGCCTCACACTCTTTGAATCACGAGTACGGGAGGATTCACGGACCGTGACATTCTCCCCACTCACGAGTCTCTGGTTTCCTTAGGTCTTCAAAACCGAGAGGTTGTTCCACATAGACTTCCTCTTGGATAAATCCATTCATGAATGCACTTTTGATGTCCATTTGGAATAACCTGAAATTCTTATAACAAGTAAAAACAAGTAATAATCTAATTGCTTCTAACCTTGCTACCGGTGCGTAAGTCTCATCATAGTCTATCCCTTATTCTTGTGTATATCCTTTAGCCACGAGTCTTGCTTTGTTCCTTATAACTTTTCCTTTTTCGTCCATCTTATTCCTGAAAACCCATTTAGCTCCAATAACAGATTTACCTTTTGGTTTTGGAGTTAATTCCCAAACATTGTTAACATTGAATTGTCTGAGTTCTTCTTGCATAGCTTTAATCCAGCTTTCATCAGTTAAATCTTCTTTTATGCTTTTGGGTTCTATTTCAGAAATAAGAGCCACAGCACTAGACTCTTCATGCCTTTTGAATCTTGTACGAATCTTTTCATCATTGTCACAAATAATAAGTTCTTTGGGATAACTGGACTTGTGTTTCCAGTTGTTGGTTGGTCTGACAGACTGCTAAACTTTTTCTTCAGTTGATTCTTCAATATTCTTTCGTTGTTGACCTTCTGAAGTCTGAGCTGCTTCTAAGAAATTAGACTTTATAGAGTCTGGAGCAAGGTCTTGAAATTCGACGTTCATCGATTCTTCCACAAATTGAGTCTTCTTGTTGTATACTCTGTAAGCTTTGCTGGAGGTTGAATATCCAAGGAAGATTCCTTCATCTGATTTTTCTTCAAACTTACCAATTCGATCATTTGCATTTTTCAATACAAAACATTTGCAACTAAACACATGAAAATAGGAAACAATTGGCTTCTTTCCTTTGAACAACTCATAGGGAGTTTTCTCCAAAATGGGCCTTAAGAAAACTCTGTTAATGATATAACATGCTGTAGAAACTACTTCGGTCAAAAAACGAGAAGAAATGTTGCTTTCAATTAAAAGTGTTCTAGCCATTTCTTGCGACGATCTATTCTTCCTTTCCATAACTTCATTTTGTTCGGGAGTGAAAACCAGATTCATCACAGAATTTAGCAAAATCTTGATTTTCAAACTCACTTCCATGGTTTGGCCGAATGCTTGAAATAACATATCATTTCTCATTTTGTACTTTCTTAGCAAACTTTAAAAAATAAGAGAAGGTTTCAGACTTGCCAGAAAGTATACCCAAGTAAATCGTGAATAATCATCCACTATTACAAGGTAATATCTCTTTCCACCAATGCTTTGAGTTTTAGTTGGTCCAAAGAGATCCATATGCAGGAGCTGCAGCACACGATTAGTGGAAACCTGATTTATTGGTTTGAAAGAACTTCTAACCTGTTTTCCCAACACACATGGTGTGCATAATTCAAATTTTTGGTATGTCAGGTTAGGTAGTCCACAAACAAGCTTCTTTGAAGAGATCTTGGCAATTTGTTTCATGTTGATATGGCCAAGTTCGATGCCAGAGATTAGCTTCATCTTGAATTGAAATCAGACATTGAAATTTTTCTAGTTTGATATCCAAAAGATAGATGTTCCCATGTCTTCGCCCCGTGAAAGTTTGAGAGAAGTCTTTATTGGTTCATGAACATATTCCTTCTTGAAAATTGATTTTGAAACCTACGTCACACAATTGACTTATACTGAGTAGATTGTAATTTAGTCCTTCTACCAAAAAGACATTGTTAATTATCAAGCTTCCAATCTTTACTGTTCCGCATTCGACAATTCTTCATTTGCTATTTCCACCAAAAGAATCATTTTCTCCATTTGTTTGGATGAGCTTTATAAAACAACTTGAATCTCCTATCATATGTCTTGAGTATCCACTTTCCAAGTACCATTTGACCTTTTTATTGATAGTGACCTGCATTTAAAAAAGAAACTCAAGCTTTCTTTGGTACCCACACTTTCTTGAGACCAATGGAGTTAGTGCAATATACGGTCTTTGCCCAATCCTTCTTAATAGGTCTCCAAACCATAGGACATTCTTTCTTAAAGTGTTATGAGCTATTGCACTTAGAATATTTAAGAGCACTATAGCCAACAGGTTTTATAAAAACTTTTTGAAAATGATTTCTATAAAAGGCTTTTGTAGGTCTTTGTTTGATTCTTTCCTTTACTTTTAGAAAATCAATTAGAGGAATGGTTTCAGAAGTCATTCCCAAGCCTGATTTGTTAAAGTAAGGTCTTTGTGCTGAAAGAATCTTTTCTAATTTCTCATATCCTATAGAAAACCTTTTTGAAATACTTGAAATATCATTTTTCAAAAGTGTATATTCTTTTGAAAGAGAGTCTGCATTTTCTTTTAAAATAATAAAACTTTGATATAAATTTTCAATCTTTTCTTTCCAAACAATCTCCTATTGCTTTAGTGTAGAATTTTCCATTTTTAGCTCGGAAATCCTCTTGAGAGAGGTTTTGAGACTAAAACATAGTTCATTAATATATTTCGAGACTTTAGTAGGAATGTTTAAATTACTTAACTCGATTTCACTGTCTGAGTCTGAGTTTGTATCCGTCTCAGAGTTTGAGTCTGATTCTGATTTTGCCATTAAACAAATATTAGCATAATCCTCATCACTCTCTTCGCATTCAGTATCACTCCAAGTTTCTACTTTAAGTGCCTTTTTGTATTTTTCAGCTTTTCCTTTCTTTTTCTTTAGCAAGGGACAGTTGGGTCTGATGTGTCACTTTTTCTTGCATTCAAAGCAAATCACATATTTATTGGATTCATTGTCCTTAGCTGATTTGTTTTGAAACTTTTGATAGCTTTGTTTCTTCCAATTGAATCTTCTTCCCTTTTTGTTTAGTTTTCTGAACCTTCTTATCATAAGAATAAGCTCTTCATCGTCCATATCGTCTTCAGAATCTGTAACATCAGAGTCATCATTAGATTTTAAAGCAATAGATATTTTACCTTTGGGATCTTCTTCTTCATTAATTTGCTCCATTTCATAGGACTAAAGAGTGCCAACCAATTCGTCAACGGAGAGTGGCATGATCCTTTGTGTCTCCCTTATTGAGGTCTTTACGTGATTCCAATCTTTGGAAAGTCTATGCAATAGTTTGTTAACCTTCATGAGTCCTGAGATTGGTTGACCTTGATACTCAAGACCATTCATGATTTCTATAAAACGACTAAACATGTTAGTGATAGATTCTCCTGGCTTCATCTTGAAGGCTTTATATTGACCGAGCAGAATATTGATCCTGGTTTCTTTCACTCGATCAGTTTTTTCATAGGTAATGTGCAGCCTATTCCAGACTTCTTTAGCTGTTTCACAAGAAGATGTTATGTTATATTCAGTAGGAAATAATGCACAATATAAGGAGTAAATTGCTTTTGCATCAAGAACTTGTCTCTTGATTAACTTTTCTTGAGTTATCTCGCTAACCTCTGCAGCTTCTTTCCCTCTTTCTGAGACTGTTGTAGCTTTAGGAATGATTCCTTTGTCTATCACATCTCATTTCAGAGGATCTTTTGATCTTAGGAATGCTTTCATCTTATTTTTCCATATAATGTATTCCTTTCCATCAAAATAAGGCGGTGTGGTGTTGCTTTGCCCTTCAACCAAACTTGGAGCCAACATACTAGCCATGGATCTTTAACTCTGAAGTAAAAATACTTCAATTTAAATGAGTACACATGCTCTTATACCAATTGAAAGTGCTAGTATAAACACCTAGAGGGGGTGAATAGGTGTAAAAATAGATTCTGCAAAATGCAGTGAAAACCTTTACTTTTAACCTAAGTCTGAAGAGTAGCAGACTTTGAACGAGATCAAATTTTAGTAGTTAAATAGAATTACGAACAAAATAAAAGAGTTTAGGGAAGAGAATAAGAACACAAGGTTTATAGTGGTTCGGCTTAGACCAAGCCTACGTCTACTCTCCCGCACTGACAGCCCATCGGCTGGATTTCACTATGAATCAAAAGAGTTGTTACAGTCTCACGTCATTGATTCCACAGTGTAGAGACTCTGCTACACTTCCACAAGGCTTCACAAATATCTAGACTCTCTTTTGAGTACAAATTTACGCTCAACAATTGAATCAGCAAATAACAAGGAGTTTCAGACTTTGGAATTTATCTATCGTGCACACACTCAAATAACTAGAGCATCTTTCTTATATACTCCTCCATGCCTTCATAATCGTTGGCACCTTCCAAAGGAGTTCTTCCAATCTACCCATTGGACATAATCAATTAGGGAGATCTCAAGTTACTTAAGGAATGTGATGATAACCCACTAATCCTGCTCGCCCATACAATCAGGATCTAGGTTTCCATAAGTAGAACTTTCCGAGTATACTTTGCCAATCAACGAATCCAAATTACTCGAATTAATTTCAAAACGAATAAATAGATCTTGAGATGCTATCTCCATCCATAAGAACTTCTTTAGCCGCTTGAATCCAAACCTTAAAGAAATACTCGCATCTGGATAAGTCTTCTTCGCCGGTCTAGAAATTGTTAATGAGGGCAGACTTTAAATTTTGAGTCTGGAGGTGTTCAGATTTTGACGATAGAGTCTGCAAGCCTTTAGACTAGACTGATGGAAACGTTTTGTTAGCTTCAAAACGAAGAAGGAAGTTTTCTCCAACAGCTAAATAGTGGGAGGTACCTAAAGACAAAGGGATACCTGGACAGTCGCAAGTATCAAAACTCTGAGGACAACTCAAACAGGTCGAGTGTCAAAAGAGAGTACCTAGACAGTGGTAGGTACCTAAAGACGAATGGGGATAGAGATATGTTTACCTGACGATGTTTCTGATCTCTGACAGTATGTTTGCTATTTGCATAGCATGTGCACATGATTGTATGTGCTGTAAATTCCTAAGTTCAAGTGTGATTCATGCATCATAATTTTGTCAATTTTGTATCATCCGAGTTCCACTAGGGAAAATTTTGAAAAACAACATTCATTCCGAATGTAGATGTTTTGACCATGCCAAATGAGGGACTTTCAGTCTGAAAGGAATTTCCGCTCACTCTCATGAGAAAGGCTATTTTATCCTGACTATTGATGCAGAATTTATAAGGACCACACTATCTCACTGTCATCATGTCAGCAGGGGTTTGAGTATTCTCGTAAGTGGTACTACTTTACCAATATGAGAAGTCTTTGTCGGGACCGTAATGTAGGCTCAATCGACAGCTCATCCAAGGGGGCCATCAAGGTCACGGCTCTGTGAAAAAGATGCCGCACGATCACCTCCAGGTTTATCAATCAAGTATCCTGCAAAAAGAGATAGAGCAATCTTGCTCGTACTTCTTTGAGCGATGCTTATAGACATATGAAATCCTACGTTAATTGAAGTGCCCTAGTCTAAAGAGACTTTTACAATGAAACTCAATGTAGGCTTGACTCATGTGTAATAGGGTGAGAGTTGGTGATTGCCTTGGCATTGTCACCAGACCTTCTTCTCACTGCAAGATGGAGGCTCTATCAATCGAACCACAGCAGCAACTTTTCTTGGGAATACAATTGACTGTATTTTTTTGGCTGGGGGGTATTGGCCTTGCTTTTACCAGGCACACTGCTTTTTCATGCCCTTAGTTTTTATTCTAATTTTTCATTCATGGGCATTGACCTTGCTTTTACCAGGTACACTGCTTTTTCATGCCCCTAGTTTT
This sequence comes from Eucalyptus decipiens, assembly GCA_014182575.1. Lineage (NCBI taxonomy): Eukaryota > Viridiplantae > Streptophyta > Magnoliopsida > Myrtales > Myrtaceae > Eucalyptus > Eucalyptus decipiens. Next base: position 18,666,549 of record CM024613.1, read on the forward strand.
TGTTCTTTGTTGCTTGAGGAACTAATCTAGGCAAATTCAAGCAAACGCCGTTGTTAGACTGTTGAGTCTTCATCTTTTGCCGGTGCTTCTGGTTATGTTGCTCGAATGGCAATAACCTCTATTTTGCCTCCATGTAAGGGTGAAATTACAAACTCAATTGAGTTATACAGTGAATACAAGCGTGTAGAAAAAGAATCACTCTTCGTCATTCTAGGGCACTTAAATTAACGTGAGTGTTCATATGCAATATAGACACCCGAAGATTGATGCAAGTGCGAGCAAGAAAATTTCTATCCCTCTTCTCACCTTATGATGATGCTTCGCCTCCGATCTGCCCCAGTGTGGGGTGGTTCTTGATGGTGGGTAGGACAAATTTTTTTCCAGTGTATGGGGCTCAAAGAGGTGAGCAATGAAATGCCTCTCACTATTTTGGTTATCGTACCATTTGCGAGAGAACTCTTTACCTTGCAGTCATGGAATTTTCTGTACTCATCTCACAAGTGTATAAATGGGGGACTGTATGTAGGATATGACTTGCCTTTCATCATTTTGACACGCCTCATCCAGCATGTTCAGTCAATCTTGTATTCTTCACTTAGCTATCTATTCTAATAATCCTCAATGGAATAAGTGATTTAGACAAACAAAATCATCATGCAAAATTCATTTGGAAACGGCATGCAACATTTTAAATATGATGGAGCTTATACTCTCAAAGCAAATGAATGGTTTTTACTCAAAAAAGATCCTATTGACAGCTTTAGGGGTTAACAAAATGGTGTTTCCAAATATGTTAAATCTTGAATATCAAAAGGGTTATTCACAGAGAGGTGTCAATGGATTGTCCCTATTGAATAAGGAGATGACACAAGAATGATCATTAAGGATTGGGAATCTGATCATCGATCTAATGAGTGTTTCTGCTTTTGCCCCTGTAGGGGACAAGATGAAAATGGGTTAATTAACAAGGCCAAAATTAAGTATGAATTAAGGCCATAAGGTTTTTTGTCATTTGTTATAACGATATTCAGGACGCCATTTTGCTTAGGAGAGTTTATCATGCCTCTTACTGATCTGTTGTCTGTATTTTTGGCGATCAAGTGATCCTGCACCAGATAAGAGGGAACGTGTTAGTCACGAACTCATTTAGGAGTCGAATAACTGGAAGCGATACAACATTACCCTTCACCGGTTTGTAGATGATTGGATGGACTTGAAGTGTGAGTGGGACACGAAGTTCTAAATCTCTTGCTTCGTTAGGTCAATTATTCTCCCACTTTTGCAATTGCAGGGGAAGCCAAAAAAAAAAAAATAGTTTTTACATATGGCAACTAGTTGCCGCTCCCAAGGATTGAACCTCAGTCACGTCTGGACCACTTCATCCCCCATACCACTAGGTTTAGGCGCCAATGGTGTCCGTAGGGGGTTTCTTTTTTTCATTTACTCGAATAAGCTCTTGGATGACATGTCATTTTACACCCTGGTTAGGTGGATTCGATACAAGTTATTTGATTTGCCCAAATTAACCATTAAGCTTGGTTCTTGAATCTGGATGCTTCCTGCCAATAGGGAAAATACGTCAAAAGCGGGTTCAGATAGTGAGAGTATTGGAAACGATACCAAATTATCCTTCCCCAAAGTTTGTATTCACTGACTCCTAGGGATATTTGAATGGCGATGACAATCTTTTGTCTTGACACAATTCTACATCTCTTTTGACTGGCCTTCCTCATTTGTGGCCATGTGTGCAAGATTGATGGTCGTTGATTCATCTTCAATGCCTTCCTTCAATGGAATTTTTCTTCTATCTTTGACCATATGACCTGAAGCTTCTATGGAATCCGAGATGGACAATCAAAACCTCTAGTCCTCTAATGGTCAATCGCTTCTTGGGAGAGCATGCATCCATAACGAGAAGTGAGCTTTCCAGGTTCTAAAGTAATCATCTGGAATAGGGAGCTAACATTCGCCTCAACTGTTTGGATTTTTTTTTCTTTTTTATAGTAGTCAATTCAAATGAAGAGGAGAAATTTCTTCCCCGTGCTTCTTGGCTTGTTGAAGCTAGGGATCCTGAAACCCTGGCAATGTAGTTGCTTGGGCACGTTGTGGGAAGTAGACATTGCTTTGGCTTGAGAATGAGTCGAGTAGGAGCGAGATGGAGTGCCTAGAGCTCCTGGGGATGGCTTGCCAAATGGGAAGGCTGAGAGCATCATGGAGAAGGTTACTTTGCCCCTCCAGTTGCCATGTTATGCATACTTTGAGTTCAAACGTATGCTCATACCTATTACGGCCTATCTTTTGTCTCCATTTTTTTTAAACGAAGTGACCCTTTTTGCTTGCCCCTACTTTTTTGAAAGCGTGTCTTCGAATTTGGCACGTTCATATGATGCACCAGTTTCAGGTGCCCCCTGTCACATTAGGTCAAAGGGGATAATATTATGAGACACGAGGCGAAAGTCAGATTAAATTTGACATTTTGTTTTGACAAGACTTTTGGTAGAGAAATATTTTTTGTTTTTGTTTTCAAGAGTATATATCTTTGGGGGAGAAAGCATGAATTGCAACAAATTTTGAAAAAGACTTCTATCCCTTTCGGAGCAAACGAAAATTCTTGCGAAAAAGAATTTTGTAACATGCTTGAGGAAAAAGATAAAAACACTGATTGAAAGTAATTTCCTTTTCCAAAGCCTCTTTAAAAAAAAAAACTTTATGACAATTACTTCCAAATTTGAATGATTGTGGCACTAAATCCTAGACTAATCATGCACTGCTCAATATATACAAGAAGGTAAGTAAATTGCAAAGTGCATGAACAAAAACTTACTTTATGCGAGAAAATTGATGACAATCACATAAACATGCGAATGATATGTGCAGCTCGATTTCTAACTAAGAAGGTTTGTTGAAATTAAAAGGGTGTTCGCTTGTCGCAATCTTGCGTTGGCAGCATACCCTTTTAACCTCAGCTAAAGAAATTCGGGGAAAAGAAAGGCAACCTCTGCATCATAGTCTCGCGTTCAAGGCCATATATTTTTTAACACCATCCTAAATATCTTATGGCAGCCAAGGTCCAGTGGTTGGGTTATGTGTGCCATGTGTAGCGCTAAAACAGTAAAGTATGCACAATAGTTTATGATCACAAAACATTCTATTTTAACTAAAAAATTTCTAAGCTATTTACTTGCATAAAAAAAAAAACAAAAATAAGCTAGTAAAGCGTTTAAACAAGATAAAACGTCTCTAAAAATGTCTCTAGTGGAGTCACCAAGCTATCGCGACCTCTCTTTTTCGACGTTTGATCCTAATTGGGCACCTGCAGAGGCTAATGGTTCGTCTAAGTCTATTTTAGTCCGGACTCTCCCAAGTCCACCAATTCATAATTTAATAGTCTAAGTTTTTAACATGTAAGTTAATTTAAAACGGAGTCGCCACTAATCAATTTAGGGTAGGTTAATTAGAAACCCAAGCAAAGTATTGGGAGAAATACTCACTCTTGCACAACCAGAGAAATTAGGATCAGAGACTTGATTACACTAGTTAATCACTAATGCCATTTCATGACTTTATCTTATCTAAACCCCGAGGCTTTTGGATATTTGAGGAGTTTTCCAAGCATTTGTTAAGAAAAAAAAACATTTTTGAACCTTTTTCTCATTTTTTGAAAATAAAAGTTTTTTTTTTTTAAAATAATTTTTTTGGTCTTTTTAGAAAATATAAATCATTTTTGGCTTTTTCTGATTTTTTTGGTTTTTTTTGGCTTTTTATTTATTTATTTTGATTGTTTTTTTGAAAATAAAGTTTTGATTTTATTAAAATATTATTTATAATTATAATATTATTAAAAAGCAACTCGGGTCGGGATCAACCTAGGCCGCTTGCCGAAGACCCGGACGAGCCTGCGTTGCGGGCCTAGCCCTGATTTTTGTTTTGTTTAAAAAAAAAAAAAGGGCTTAGCCCACCTTCTGGAATTGGGCCTATTTTATTAAAAATGGGATGCCCAACTCAAGTTTGAAAACCGGCCTGACAACCCAACCCACTTGAGGAAACCCTAGGTAATTAGGTCACGCATTCGACCCGGTTGACCCGATTCCGCAACTGCAGCTAGCTTTGCGGTCCAGTGGCTGTGACGGATGATGGAGGGGGAGTGTCCGAGCGGTGGTCAGGCTGACACGGCTATGGTGGCAACAGGGGGAAAATGTGTCCGAGCCGCGGTTGCAACCAGCGAAGAGTATGCTAGGACAGTCATGACCGAGACGTGGCGGTGGATAGGGTTTCGGCGGAAGACAATGACGATGACGAGTCGAGTGGCAGCTTGTCACCTGTTGCTTGGGCACGTTGTGGGAAGTAGACATTGCTTTGGCTTGAGAAGGAGTTGAGCAGGAGCGAGATGAAGTGCCTAGAGCTCCTGGGGATGGCTTGCCAAATGGGAAGGCTAAGAGCATCATGGATGAGGTTACTTTGCCCCTCCAGTTGCCATGTTATGCATGCTTTGAGTTCAAGCGTACGCCTGTACCTATTACGGCCCATCTTTTGTCTCCATTTTTTGAAATGAAGTGACCCTTTTTGCTTGCCCCTACTTTTTTGAAAGCGTGTCTTCGAATTTGGCACATTCATATGATGCACCAGTTTCAGGTGCCCCCTATCACACTAGGTCAAATGGGATAATATTATGAGACACGAGGCGAATAAGTTAGATTAAATTTGACATTTTGTTTTGACAAGACTTTTGGTAGTGAAATATTTTTTTGTTTTCAAGAGTATATATCTTTTGGGGGAGAAAGCATGAATTGCAACAAATTTTGAAAAAGACTTCTATCCCTTTTGGAGCAAACAAAAATTCTTGCGAAAAAGAATTTTGTAACATGCTTGAGGAAAAAGATAAAAACACTCATTGAAAGTAATTTCCTTTTCCAAAGCCTCTTTAAAAAACAAAAAAACTTTATGACAATTACTTCCAAATTTGAATGATCGTGGTACTAAATCCTAGACTAATCATGCATTGCTCAATATATACAAGAAGGTACATAAATTGCAAAGTGCATGAACAAAAACTTACTTTATGCGAGAAAATTGATGACAATCACATAAATATGCGCATGATATGTGCAGCTCGATTTCTAACTAAGAAGGTTTGTTGAAATTAAAAGGGTGTTCGCTTGTCGCAATCTCGCGTTGGCAGCATACCCTCTTAACCTCGGCTAAAGAAATTCGGGAAAAGAAAGGCAACCTCTGCATCATAGTCTCGCATTCAAGGCCGTATCTTTTTTAACACCATCCTAAATATCTTATGGTAGCCCAGGTCTGGTGGTCAGGTTATGTGTGCCATGTGTAGCACTAAAACTGTAAAGTATGCACAATAGTTTATGATCACAAAACATTCTATTTTAACTAAAAATTTCTAAGCTATTTACTTGCATAAAAAAAAACAAAAATAAGCCAGTAAAGCGTTTAAACAAGATAAAACGTCTCTAAAAATGTCTCTAGTGGAGTCACCAAGCTATCGCGGCCTCTCTTTTTCGACGTTTGATCCTAATTGGGCGCCTGCAGAGGCTAATGGTTCGGCTAAGTCTAATTTAGCCCGGACTCTTTCAAGTCCACCAATTCACGATTTAATAGTCTAAGTTTTTAACTTGTAAGTTAATTTTAAAACGGAGTCGCCACTAATCGATTTGGGGTACGTTAAGTATTGGGAGAAATACTCACTCTTGCACAACCAAAGAAATTAGGATCAGGGACTTGATTACACTAGTTAATCACTAATGCCATTTTATGACTTAATCTTATTTAAACCCTGAGGCTTTTTGGATATTTGAGGAGTTTTCCAAGCATTTGTGAAGAAAAAAAAACATATTTTGAACCTTTTTCTCATTTTTTGAACATAAAAGGGTTTTTTGAATTTTTTTGGTCTTTTTGGAAAATAAAAATCATTTTTGGCTTTTTTCTGATTTTTTTTTTTTTGGCTTTTTTGGCTTTTTTTTTATTTATTTTGATTTTTTTGGAAAATAAAGTTTTGATTTTATTAAAATATTATTTATAATTATAATATTATTAAAAAACAACTCGGGTCAGGATCGACCCAGGCCGCTCGCCCAAGACCCGGACGGGCCTCCGTTGCAGGCCTAGCCCTGATTTTTGTTTTGTTTAAAAAAAAAAAAGGGCTTAGCCCACATGTTGGAATTGGGCCTATTTTAATTAAAAATGGGATGCCCGGCTCAAGTTTTAAAACCGGCCCGACGACCCAACCTGTTTGATGAAACCCTAGGTAATCAGGTCATGCATCCGACCCGGTTGACCCGATTTTGCAACTGTAGCTCACTTCGCGGTCCAGTGGTTGCAACGGATGACGGAGGGGGAGTGTTTGAGCGGTGGTCAGGCTGACGCGACTACGATGGCGACAAGGGGGAAAAGTGTCCGAGCGGCGGCGACGAGGCACGCAACGCGGTTGCAACCAGCGAAGAGTACGCTTGGCCAGTCATGACCGAGACGTGATGATGGATAGGGTTTCGGTAGAAGACAACGACGATGACGAGTCGAGCTGTAGCTTGTCACATGGTCATAGCAAGGGCACGGCACGGTAGCGTTGCTGGTCAGCGAGACGGCATTAGCTGCTACGACAGCGACAGACAGTAGGGATTCGTCTCTGGGATGGCATCAGGGCTACGCTGAAGTAGATGCTGGCGGGTTACAGCGACACGGTGGAGATCCAATGCAGCGATGGTGTTAGGGGATGACTAGGACGGCACGGCTTGATGCAGGACGTCGAGCATCGTTAACGGCGCCTCCTTCCTGCTCGGATCCGGCCTTCTCTCCTCTCGCTTCTCCTAGATCTGGCACCGAGACGACCTCCTTCTTCGACCTGTCACTCAAACCCAACCCTCTCCCTCTCATGCCGCGAGCTCTCAGATCTCGGCTTGCTCATCCTCAGGCCTCCCCTGAAGTCTCTCAATGGGAGGTTCGAAGCTAGCAACCCTCGATCCTTTTCGGCGTGTCCATTGCCGTCATTGGGAGAGGCCTATTTATAGGCGAAAAGGGCAGCCGGTCGATGGAGCTTCGACTACCGATCCTTGCACGCCGAACGGCCTTCGCTGGCCAAACTGGCGTCCCATTCGTCGAGGTGGCTCTAGCTACGCCACCTCGCATTGAAGACGCGTCCACTCTGTACCAGCGTCAAGCGTGCCTTCGCCTCCGGCTTGCATGCTACTTATCCGATTAAGGAAGAAGACAAATGAGAAGAAGACAAGGGGCAAAAAGGGGGGCTCGGCTGGAGGAGAAGAGGTTGGGCCATAGGGGCCCGTGCAGGGGGAGAGAAAAAGGAGGGGGACTGGGCACGAAGGCCTAGCCTCGATGGGTTGCCAATTTTTTGTTTTCTTTTGTTTTTACTATTTTTGTTGTTTTTTTATTATTTATTATTTATTATTCGAAAAAAAGGAAAAATACATAAATATAGAAACTAAGGCCTAATTAAAAACCTAATCAAAATTTAGGTGTCAACAATAAGCAACATCTTGTCTGCAAACCATGTGTCCTACGTTACACCGAACTACACTAATGAGTTCCTCACTTGGGTGAGGCCCGGTGACTGGAAGCTCTTGCGGTCTTCGTATGCGGCATCTAAGGCTAATACTGTGGTGGCCCAAGATGGTTTAGGGAACTATAAGACAATTAGCGAAGCCATAACCACAACATCAAAGCGGTCCGGCACAGCAAGGTACATAATTTATATCAAGGCCGGTACGTATAATGAGATTGTTGGAGTTGGAACCAATTTGGTGAACATTATGTTCGTGGGTGATGGTATTGGAAAGACCATAATTATTGAGAGCAAAAGCGTTGATGGCGGATCTACTACCTTTAATTCGGCAATAGTTGGTGAGTTTATATCATTTAAGTTATTTATGATTTTGTGCATTTTATTCAAAATAAATTCTTTAATAGTAGAAAGAGAGAAAAGAGAATTATCAACAGCCAGTTAGTCATGGGGCTAGCAGGCTTACCTTGGTAACTTAATATGCCTTATAAGATCATAGTTTTCAATATCTGTTGTGATTTTGTTGAACTGTCGAAAAATGTTAAGATATGTCCTATGTTTCACGTGTGATATGATCCATAGAAATAACTTATACGACCTAATCTAGTAAATAGTCGAATAGACAATTCAGCGAACTAAGGTCATCATTTGCTAATTAAGCCCATACGAGTTTTTCAATTAGTTAAATTGTGTGGCCAACCTAAGATGTCTCTTTGAGCAAACCAACCTTCTATTTTTTCCTTGATTAAAGAAGGAGGGGGACATTTCACAGAGATTGTATAAATTTACATATATACTAAGGACTTGTTATTTTTATGTATAAGAATGTATGAACAGTTTTTTCACATAGTTTCTATTAATAAACTGAAACATTTATGCTAATGTGGCTATTTATTGACTTTCTTCAATAGAAAACGTGGTCGTAAACATGAGATTTTACATATAATAATAATTAATTGAATCCAGGTTTTGACTGCTGTAAAGAATCAATCTTCATAGGAGGAGAAGAATTATGAGCTTTGACTTCAATTAATCTGGTCGAAGATTAACCTTGATTGAGAACACTTACACAGGTTCACTTAACATCATCAATAAGACACAGTATATAAAAAAATATTTATTATATCACCACTATTACTACATATAAATAGATATACTAGCCGTTAAGATTGCTTTTTATAAGATAGCAATAAAATTAAATTGTTGAATAGTCCGATTCTTTCAATTCCTATAATAATCAATGGAGTAGGTCAAGATCAAGAACGCACAATTTGGACAATTATTTGGTTCTATATGATGTTTTCAAAAATGCATTTGGAGGTCAGTTTAATTCTGGCAATACTTTTTTCGATTTAGATTACATTAACAAGTAGATCTGTGTACTAATAATCTTTCCTATCTAGAATTTCAGCTATTGTTGGTGATGGATTCATTGCCCAAGGCATCACTTTCCGTAACACAACCGGTGCAGCAAATCACCAAGGAGTAGCTTTGTGCTCTGGCTCTGACCTATTGATCTTCTATCAATGTGGCTTTGAGGGTTATCAAGACACCCTTTATGTTTATTCCGCGTGACAATTCTACAAAGAGTGCAACATCTATGGCACAATTGACTTCATCTTTCGAAATGCTGCGGTTGTTGTCCAAAATTGAAACATTTATGCTAGAAACCCTCCTAACAAGCTCAATACCATCAATGCACAGGGCCGAACTAACCCCAACCAAAATACTGGCATCTCTATCCACAACTGCAAAGTCACTGCAGCTTTAGACTTGATGTCGGTTCAAAGCTCTGTTAAATGTACCTTGGGAGACCGTGGCAAAAATATTCAAGAACTGTTTTCATGAAGACTTACCTTGATAGCCTATTTCACTCGGCTGGTTGGTTGGAGTGGAATGGCAACTTTGCCCTTACGACTTTGTACTATATAGCTTATTTGAGTACAAAAATAAATATTTTGGACACAATAAGAAATTTAAAAAATGAATTTGACTAGTGATGATAATAATACCAAAGTATAATCTACCAATGAAAACGAGTGTATATGCATGTGGGTTATTGGAAAGCAAAAAGCTCCATGCGTGCCAATGGCGTGCAGCCAGCGTGCCAATGGCAGGTGGCCGGCGTGCCACGATGATTTGAGCTCTTTAAATCACTTCAATTCCTAGTATTGTGTTTAATAAGTTCTTTCTTTTTTTTATACGAAACTTATTATACATGAATGCACGATTTTTTCAATTCCTATAATAATTAATGGAGTAGGTCAAGATCATGAACGCACGATTTGGACAATTATTTGGTTCCATATGATGTAGTCAACAATGCATTTGGAAGTCAGTTTAATTCTGGAGATACCTTTTCGATTTAGATTACATTAACAAGTAGATCTGCGTACTAATAATCTTTCCTATCTTGAATTTCAGCTATTGTTGGCGATCGATTCATTGCCCAAGGCATCACTTTCCATAACACTGCCGGTGCAGCAAATCGCAACGTAGTAGCTTTACGCTCTGGCTCTGACCTCTTGATCTTCTATCAAGGTGGCTTTGAGGGTTATCAAGACAACCTTTATGTTTTTTCCACGCAACAATTCTACAAAGAGTGCAACATCTATGGCACAGTTGATTTCATCTTTCGAAATGCTGTCGTTGTTCTCCAAAATTGCAACATTTATCCTAGAAACCCTCCTAACAAGGTCAGTAACATCACTGCATAGGGCCGAACTAACCCCAACCAAAATACTGGCATCTCTATCCACAACTGCAAAGTCAATGTAGCTTCAGACTTGATGCCGGTTCAAAGCTCTGTTAAACGTACCTCGGGAGACCGTGGCAAAAATTTTCAAGAACTATTTTCATGAAGACTTACCTTGATATTCTAATTCACTCAGCTGGTTGGTTGGAGTCGAATGGTAACTTTGCCCTCACGACTTTGTACTATATAGCTTATTTGAGTACAAAAATGAATTTTTTGGACACAATAAGAAATTTAAAAAATGAATTTGACTAGTGATGAAAATAATACCAAGTACAATCTAGCAATGAAAACGTGTGTTTATGCATGTGGCTTATTGGAAAGAAAAAGAAGTCCATGCGTGCAAATGGCATGTAGCCAGCGTGCCAATGGCGTGTGGCGGCATGCCACAATGATTTGAGCTCTTTAAATCACTTCAATTCCTAGTATTGTGTTTAATAAGTTTTTTTTTTTAATAAGGAACTTATTAAACATGAAGGCACGATTTTTTCAATTCCTATAATAATTAATGGAGTAGGTCAAGATCATGAACGCACGATTTGGACAATTATTTGGTTCTATATGATGTAGTCAATAATGCATTTGGAAGTCAGTTTAATACTGGAGATACCTTTTCGATTTAGATTACATTAACAAGTAGATCTGCGTACTAATAATCTTTCCTATCTTGAATTTCAGCTATTGTTGGTGATGGATTCATTGCCCAAGGCATCACTTTCCGTAATACTGCCGGTGCAGCAAATCACCAAGTAGTAGCTTTGCGCTCTAGCTCTGACCTCTTGATCTTCTATCAATTTGGCTTTGAGGGTTATCAAGACACCCTTTATGGTTATTCCGCACGAAAATTCTACAAAGAGTGCAACATCTATGGCACAGTTGACTTCATCTTTGGAAATGCTGCCATTGTTCTCCAAAATTGCCAAATTTATGCTAGAAACCCTCCTAACAAGGTCAATACCATCACTGCACAGGCCTTAACTAACCCCAACCAAAATACTGGCATCTCTATCCACAACTGCAAAGTCAGTGCAGCTTCAGACTTGATGTCGGTTCAAAGCTCTGTTAAACGTACCTCGGGAGACCATGGCAAAAATTTCAAGAACTGTTTTCATGAAGACTTACCTTGATAGCCTAATTCACTCAGATGGTTGGTTGGAGTGGAATGGTAACTTTGCCCTTACGACCTTGTACTATTTAGCTTATTTGAGTACAAAAATAAATTTTTTGGACACAATAAGAAATTTAAAAAATGAATTTGACTAGTGATGATAATAATACCAAGTATAATCTACCAATGAAAACGAGTGTATATGCATGTGGGTTATTGGAAAGTAAAAAAGTCCATGCGTGTCAATGGCGTGCACCTAGCGTGTCAATGGCGTGCGGCCGGCGTGCCATGATGATTTGAGCTCTTTAAATCACTTCAATTCCTAGTATTGTGTTTAATAAGTTTCTTTTCTTTTTTTTTTATCAGGAACTTATTAAACATGAAGGCACGATTTTTTCAATTCCTATAATAATTAATGGAGTAGGTCAAGATCATGAACGCGCGATTTGGACAATTATTTGGTTCTATATGATGTAGTCAACAATGTATTTGGAAGTCAGTTTAATTCTGGAGATACCTTTTCGATTTAGATTACATTAACAAGTAGATCTGCGTACTAATAATCTTTCCTATCTTGAATTTCAGCTATTGTTGGCGATGGATTCATTGCCCAAGGCATCACTTTCGGTAACACTGCCGGTGTAGCAAATCACCACGCAGTGGCTTTGCGCTCTGGCTCTGACCTCTTGATCTTCTATCAATGTGGCTTTGAGGGTTATCAAGACACCCTTTATGTTTATTCCGCGCGACAATTCTACAAAGAGTGCAACATCTATGGAACCGTTGACTTCATCTTTTGAAATGCTGCCGTTGTTCTCCAAAATTGCAACATTTATGCTAGAAACCCTCCTAACAAGGTCAATTCCATCACTTCACAGGGCCGAACTAACCCCAACCAAAATACTGGCATCTCTATCCACAACTGCAAAGTCAGTGCAGCTTCAGACTTGATGTCGTTTCAAAGCTCTGTTAAACGTACCTCGGGAGACCGTGGCAAAAATTTCAAGAACTATTTTCATGAAGACTTACCTTGATAGCCTAATTCACTCCGCTGGTTCGTTGGAGTCGAATGGTAACTTTGCCCTTACAACTTTGTACTATCTAGCTTATTTGAGTACAAAAATGAATTTTTTGGACACGAAGAAATTTAAAAAATGAATTTGACTAGTGATGATAATAATACCAATTATAATCTACCAATGAAAACGAGTGTATATGCATGTGGGTTATTGGAAAGTAAAAAGTCCATGCGTGCCAATGGCGTGCAGCCAGCGTGCCAATGGCGTGCAGCCGGCGTGCCACGATGATTTGAGCTCTTTAAATCACTTCAATTCCTAGTATTGTGTTTAATAAGTTTCTTTTTTTTTTTTTTTAAATAAGGAACTTATTAAACATGAAGGCACGATTTTTTCAATTCCTATAATAATTAATGGAGTAGGTCAAGATCATGAACGCACGATTTGGACAATTATTTGGTTCTATATGATGTAGTCGACAATGCATTTGGAAGTCAGTTTATGGAGATACCTTTTCGATTTAGATTACATTAACAAGTAGATCTGCGTACTAATAATCTTTCCTATCTTGAATTTCAGCTATTGTTGGCGATGGCTTCATTGCCCAAGGCATCATTTTCCATAACAATGCCGGTGCAGCAAATCACCATGAGTGGCTTTGCGCTTTGGCTCTGACCTCTTGATCTTCTATCAATGTGGCTTTGAGGGTTATCAAGACACCCTTTATGTTTATTCCGCTCGACAATTCTACAAAGAGTGCAACATCTATGGCACAGTTGACTTCATCTTTGGAAATGCTGCCGTTGTTCTCCAAAATTGCAACATTTATGCTAGAAACCCTCCTAACAAGGTCAATACCATCACTTCACAGGGCCGAACTAACCCCAACAAAAATACTGGCATCTCTATACACAACTGCAAAGTTAGTGCAACTTCAGACTTGATGTCGGTTCAAAGCTCCGTTAAACATACCTCGGGAGACCGTGGCAAAAATATTCAAGATTTGTTTTCATGAAGACTGATCTTGATAGCCTAATTCACTCGGTTGGTTGGTTGGAGTCGAATGGTAACTTTGCCCTTACGACTTTGTGCTATATAGCTTATTTGAGTACAAAAATGAATTTTTTTGGACACAATAAAAATTTAAAAATGAATTTGAATAGTGATGATAATAATACCAAGTATAATCTACCCATGAAAACGAGTGTATATGCATGTGGGTTATTGGAAAGCAAGAAAGTCCATGCGTGCCAATGGCGTGCAGCTAACGTGCCAATGGCATGCGGCCGGCGTGCCACAATGATTTGAGTTCTTTAAATAACTTCAATTCCTAGTATTGTGTTTAATAAGTTTCTTTTTTTTTTTATAAGGAACATATTAATCATGAATGCACGATTTCTTCAATTCCTATAATAATTAATGGAGTAGGTCAAGATCATGAACGCATGATTTGGACAATTATTTGGTTCTAAATGATGTAGCCAACAATGCATTTGGAAGTCAGTTTTAATTCTGGAGATACCTTTTCGATTTAGATTACAATAAAAAGTAGATATGCGTACTAATAATCTTTCCTATCTTGAATTTCAGCTATTGTTGGCGATGGATTCATTGCCCAAGGCATCACTTTCCGTAATACCGCCGGTGCAGTAAATCACCAAGCAGTAGCTTTGCGCTCTGGTTATGACCTCTTGATCTACTATTAAATTGGCTTTACGGGTTATCAAGACACCCTTCATGTTTATGCCGCGCGACAATTCTACAAAGAGTGCAACATCTATGGCACAGTCGACTTCATCTTTGGAAATGCTGCCGTTGTTCTCCAAAATTGCAACATTTATGCTAGAAACCCTCCTAACAAGGTCAATACCATCACTGCACAGGGCCGAACTAACCCCAACCAAAATACTGGCATCTCTATCCACAACTGCAAAGTCATTGCAACTTCAGACTTGATGTTAGTTCAAAGCTACGTTAAACGTACCTCGGGAGACCGTGGCAAAAATATTACAGAATGGTTTTCATGAAGACTTATCTTGATAGCCTAATTCACTCGGCTGGTTGGTTGGAGTCGAATGGTAACTTTGCCCTTACGACTTTGTACTATATAGCTTATTTGAGTACAAAAATGAATTTTTTGGACACAATAAGAAATTTAAAAAATGAATTTGACTAGTGATGATAATAATACCAAGTATAATCTACCCATGAAAATGAGTGTATATGCATGTGGGTTATTGGAAAGAAAAAAAGACCATGCGTGCCAACGGCGTGCTGCCAGCGTGCGAATGGCGTGCGGCCGGCGTGCCACGATGATTTGAGCTCTTTAAATCACTTCAATTCCTAGTATTGTCTTGAATAAGTTTCTTTTTTTTATTTATTAATAAGGAACTTATTAAAGCTGAAGGCAAGATTTTTTTCAATTCCTATAATAAATAATGGAGTAGGTCAAGATCATGAACGCACAATTTGGACAATTATTTGGTTCTATATGATGTAGTCAACAATGCATTTGGAAGTTAGTTTCATTTTGGAGATACCTTTTCGATTTAGATTACATTAAAAAGTAGATATGCGTACTAATATCTTTGCTATCTTGAATTTCAGCTATTGTTGGCGATGGATTCATTGCCCAAGGCATCACTTTCCGTAACATTGCCGGTGTAGCAAATCACGACGCAGTAGCTTTGCGCTCTGGCTCTGACCTCTTGATGTTCTATCAATGTGGCTTTGAGGGTTATCAAGACACCCTTTATGTTTATTCAGCGCGACAATTCTACAAAGAGTGCAACATCTATGGCACAGTTGACTTCATCTTTGGAAATGCTACCGTTGTTCTCCAAAATTGCAACATTTATGCTAGAAACCCTCCTAACAAGGTCAATACCATCATTGCACACGGCCAAACTAACCCCAACCAAAATACTGGAATCTCTATCCACAACAGCAAAGTCGGTGCAGCTTCAGACTTGTTGTCGGTTCAAAGCTCCGTTTAACGTACCACAGGAGACCGTGGCAAAAATTTTGAAGAACTATTTTCATGAAGACTTACCTTGATAGCCTAATTCACTCAGCTGGTTGGTTGGAGTCGAATGGTAACTTTGCCCTTACGACTTTGTACTATATAGCTTATTTGAGTACAAAAATGAATTTTTTGGACACAATAAGAAATTTAAAAAATGAATTTGACTAGTGATGATAATAATACCAAGTATAATCTACCAATGAAAACGAGTGTATATGCATGTGGGTTATTGGAAAGCAAAAAGGTCCACGCATGCCAATGGCCTGCAGCTAGCGTGCGAATGGCGTGCGGTCAGCGTGCCACAATGATTTGAGCTCTGTAAATCACTTCAATTCCTAGTATTGTGTTTAATAAGTTTTTTTTTTTTTAAATAGGGAACTTATTAAACATGAAGGCACGATTTTTTCAATTCCTACAATAATTAATGGAGTAGGTCAAGATCATGAATGCACGATTTGGACAATTATTTGGTTCTATATGATGTAGTCAATAGTGCATTTGGAAGTCAGTTTATTTCTGGAGAGACCGTTTGGATTAGGTTACATTAACAAGTAGATCTGCGTACTAATAATCTTTCCTGTCTTGAATTTCAGCTATTGTTGGTGATGGATTCATTGCCCATGGCATCACTTTCCGTAATACTGCCGGTGGAGTAAATCACCAAGCAGTAGCATTGCGCTCTGGTTCTGACCTCTTGATCTACTATCAATTTGGCTTTGAGGGTTATCAAGACACCCTTTATGTTTATGCCGCGCGACGATTCTACAAAGAGTGCAACATCTATGGCACGATCGCCTTCATCTTTGGAAATGCTGCCGTTGTTCTCCAAAATTGCAACATTTATGCTAGAAACCCTCCTAACAAGGTCAATTCCATCACTGCACAGGGCCGAACTAACCCCAACCAAAATATTGGCATCTCTATCCACAACTGCAAAGTCACCGCAGCTTCAAACTTGATGTCGTTCCAAAGCTCTGTTAAACGTACCTCGGGAGACCGTGGCAAAAATTTCAAGAACTGTTTTCATGAAGACTTACCTTGATAGCCTAATTCACTTAGCCGGTTCGTTGGAGTCGAATGGTAACTTTGACCTTACGACTTTGTACTTTCTAGCTTATTTGAGTACAAAAATGAATTTTTTGGACACGAAGAAATTTAAAAAATGAATTTGACTAGTGATGATAATAATACCAATTATAATCTACCAATGAAAACGAGTGTATATGCATGTGGGTTATTGGAAAGTAAAAAAGTCCATGCGTGCCAATGGCGTGCAGCCGGCTTGCCACGATGATTTGAGCTCTTTAAATCACATCAATTCCTAGTATTGTGTTTAATAAGTTTTTTTTTTAATAAAGAACTTATTAAACATGAAGGCACGATTTTTTCAATTCCTATAATAATTAATGGAGTAGGTCAAGATCATGAACGCACGATTTGGACAATTAATTGGTTCTATACGATGTAGTCAATAATGAATTTGGAAGTCAATTTAATTCTGGAGAGACCGTTTGGATTAGGTTACATTAACAAGTAGATCTGCACATTAATAATCTTTCCTGTCTTGAATTTCAGCTATTGTTGGTGATGGATTCATTGCCCAAGGCATCACTTTCCGTAATACTGCCGGTGCAGTAAATCACCACGCAGTAGCTTTGCGCTTTGGTTCTGAACTCTTGATCTACTATCAATTTGGCTTTGAGGGTTATCAAGATACCCTTTATGTTTATGCCGCGCGACAATTCTACAAAGAGTGCAACATCTATGGCACAGTCGACTTCTTTGGAAATGCTGCCGTGGTTCTCCAAAATTGCAACATTTATGCTAGAAACCGTCCTAACAAGGTCAACTCCATCACTGCACAGGGCCGAACTAACCCCAACCAAAATACTGGCATCTCTATCCACAACTGCAAAGTCATTGCAGCTTCAGACTTGATGTCGGTTCAAAACTCTGTTAAACGTACCTCGGGAGACCGTGGCAAAAATATTCAAGAATTGTTTTCATGAAGACTTACCTTGATAGCCTAATTCACTCAGCTGGTTGGTTAGAGTCGAATGCTAACTTTGCCCTTACGACTTTGTACTATATAGCTTATTTGAGTACAAAAATGAATTTTTTGGACACAATAAGAAATTTAAACAATGAATTTGAATAGTGATGATAATAATACAATGTATAATCTACCCATGAAAACGAGTGTATATGCATGTGGGTTATTGGAAAGAAAGAAAGTCCATGCGTGCCAATGGCGTGCAGCCAACGTGCCAATGAAGTGCGTCCGGCTTGCCACGATGATTTGAGCTCTTTAAATCACTTCAATTCCTAGTATTGTGTTTAATAAGTTTTTTTAATTTATTTATAAGGAACTTATTAAACATGAATGCACGATTTTTCCAATTCCTCTAATAATTAATGGAATAGGTCAACCTCATGAACGCACTATTTGGACAATTATTTGGTTCTATATGATGTTGCCAACAATGCATTTGGAAGTCAGTTTAATTCTGGAGATACTTTTCGATTTAGATTACAATAAAAAGTAGATATGCGTACTAATAATCTTTCCTATCTTGAATTTCAGCTATTGTTGGCGATGGATTCATTGCCCAAGGCATCACTTTCCGTAATACTGCCGGTGCAGTAAATCACCAAGCAGTAGCTTTGCGCTCTGGTTCTGACCTCTTGATCTACTATTAAATTGGCTTTGAGGGTTATCAAGACACCCTTCATGTTTATGCCGCGCGACAATTCTACAAAGATTGCAACATCTATGGCACAGTCGACTTCATCTTTGGAAATGCTGCCTTTGTTCTCCAAAATTGCAACATTTATGCTAGAAGCTCTCCAAACAAGGTCAATACCATCATTGCACAGGGCCGAACTAACCCCAACCAAAATACTGGCATCTCTATCCACAACTGCAAAGTCACTGCAACTTCAGACTTGATGCCGTTTCAAAGCTCCGTTAAACGTACCTCGGGAGACCGTGGCAAAAATATTCAAGAACAGTTTTCCTGAAGACTTATCTTGATAGCCTAATTCACTCGGCTGGTTGGTTGGAGTCGAATGGTAACTTTGCCCTTACGACTTTGTACTATATAGCTTATTTGAGTACAAAAATAACTTTTTTGGACACAATAAGAAATGTAAAAAATGAATTTGACTAGTGATGATAATAATATCAAGTATAATCTACCCATGAAAACAAGTGTATATGCATGTGGGTTATTGGAAAGCAAAAAGGTCCACGCGTGCCAATGGTCTGCAGCTAGCGTGCGAATGGCGTGCGGTCGGCGTGCCACGATGATTTGAGCTCTTTAAATCACTTCAATTCCTAGTATTGTGTTTAATAAGTTTCTTTTTTTATTTATTTATAAGGAACTTATTAAACATGAATGCACGATATTTTCAATTCCTCTAATAATTAATGGAGTAGGTCAACATCATGAACGCACGATTTGGACAATTATTTGGTTCTATAAGATGTAGTCAACAATGCATTTGGAAGCCAGTTTAATTCTGGAGATACCTTTTCGATTTAGATTACATTAAAAATTTGATCTGCGTACTAATAATCTTTCCTATCTTGAATTTCCGCTATTGTTGGCGATGGATTCATTGCCCAAGGCATCACTTTCCGTAACACTGCCGGTGCAGCAAATCACCACCCAGTAGCTTTGCGCTCTGGCTCTAACCTCTTGATCTTCTATCAATGTGGCTTTGAGGATTATCAAGACACCCTTTATGTTTATTCTGGGCGACAATTCTACAAAGAGTGCAACATCTATGGCACAGTTGACTTCATCTTTGGAAATGCTTCCGATGTTCTCCAAAATAGCAACATTTATGCTAGAAACCCTCCTAACAAGGTCAATACCATCACGGCACAGGGCCGAACTAACCCCAACCAAAGTACTGGCATCTATATCCACAAGTGCAAAGTCAGTGCAGCTTCATACTTGTTGTCGGTTCAAAGCTCTGTTAAACGTACCACAGGAGACCGTGGCAAAAATTTTCCAGAACTGTTTTCATGAAGGCTTACCTTGATAGCCTAATTCACTCAGCTGGTTGGTTGGAGTCGAATAGTAAGTTTGCCCTTACGACTTTGTACTATATAGCTTATTTGAGTACAAAAATGAATTTTTTGGACAAAATAAGAAATTTGAAAAATGAATTTGACTTGTGATGATAATAATACCAAGTATAATCTACCCATGAAAACAAGTGTATATGCGTGTGGGTTATTGGAAAGAAAAAAAGACCATGCGTGCCAATGGTGTGCAGCCAGTGTGCCCATGGCGTGCGGCCGGCGTGCCACGATGATTTGAGCTCTTTAAGTCACTTCAATTCCTAGTATTGTGTTTAATAAGTTTGTCTTTTTTTTTTTTAGTAAGGAACTTATTAAACATGAAGGCACGATTTTTTGAATACGTACAATAATTAATGGAGTAGGTCAAGATCATGAACGCACGATTTGGACAATTATTTGGTTCTATATGATGTTGTCAACAATGCATTTGGAAGTCAGTTTTAATTCTGGAGATACCTTTTCGATTTAGATTACATTAACAAGTAGATCTGCATACTAATAATCTTTCCTATCTTGAATTTTAGCTATTGTTGATGATAGATTCATTGCCCAAGGCATCAATTTCCGTAACACTGCCGGTGCGGCGAATGACCAAGCAGTAGCTTTGCGCTCTGGCTCTGACCTCTCGATCTTCTATCGATGTGGCTTTGAGGGTTATCAAGAAACCCCTTATATTTATTCTGCGCGGCAATTCTACAAAGGGTGCGACATCTATGGCACAATTGGCTTCATCTTTGGAAATGCTGGCGTTGTTCTCCAAAACTGCAACATCTATGCTAGAAACCCTGCTAACAAGGTCAATACCATCACTTCACAGTGTCGAACTAACCCCAACCAAAATGCTGGCATCTCTATCCGCAACTGCAAAGTCACTACAGCTTCATACTTGATGTCGGTTCAAAGCTCTATTAAACGTACTTCAGGAGACCGTGGCAAAAATATTCAAGAACTATTTTGACGAAGACTTACCTTGATAGTTTAATTGACTCGGCCGATTGGTTGGAGTGGAATGGTAACTTGGCACTTACGACTTTGTACTATATAGCTTATTTGAGCACAAAAATTAATTTTTTGGACACAATAAGAAATTTAAAAAATGAATTTGACTAGTGATGATAATAATACCAAGTATAATCTACCCATGAAAATGAGTGTATATGCATGTGGGTTATTGGAAAGGAAAAAAGTCCATGCGTGCCAATGGCGTGAGGCCGGCGTGCCACGATGATTTGAGCTCTTTAAATCACTTCAATTCCTAGTATTGTGTTTAATAAGTTTCTTTTTTTTTCTTTAATAAGGAACTTATTAAACATGAAGGCACGATTTTTTCAATTCCTATAATAATTAATGGAGTAGGTCAAGATCATGAACGCACGATTTGGACAATTATTTGGTTCTATATGATGTAGTCAATAATGCATTTGGAAGTTAGTTTAATTTCGGAGATACCTTTTCGATTTAGATTACATTAACAAGTAAATCTGCGTACTAATAATCTTTCCTATCTTGAATTTCAGCTATTGTTGGTGATGGATTCATTGCCCAAGGCATCACTTTCCGTAATACTGCCGGTGCAGCAAATCAACAAGCAATAGCTTTGCGCTCGGGTTCTGACCTCTTGATCTTCTATCAATTTGGCTTTGAGGGTTATCAAGACACCCTTTATGTTTATTCCACGCGACAATTCTACAAAGAGTGCAACATCTATGGCACAGTTGACTTCATCTTTGGAAATGTTGCCGTTGTTCTCCAAAATTGCAACATTTATGCTAGAAACCCTCCTAACAAGGTCAATACCATCACTGCACAGGGCCGAACTAACTCCAACCAAAATACTGGCATCTCTATCCACAACTGCAAAGTTAGTGCAGCTTCAGACTTGATGTCGGTTCAAAGCTCTGTTAAAACGTAACTCGAGAGACTGTGGCAAAAATATTGAAGAACTGTTTTCATGAAGACTTACCTTGATAGCCTAATTGACTCGGCTGGTTGGTTGGAGTGGAATGGTAACTTTGCCCTTACGACTTTGTACTATATAGCTTATTTGAGTACAAAAATGAATTTTTTGGACACAATAAGAAATTTATAATTGAATTTGACTAGTGATGATAATAATACCAAGTATAATCTACCAATGAAAAGAAGTATATATGCATGTGGGTTATTGAAAAGAAAAAAAGTCCATGCGATGGCATGCAGCCAACGTGCTAATGGCGTGCGGCCGGCGTGCCACGATGATTTGAGCTCTTTAAATCACTTCAATTCCTAGTATTGTGTTTAATAAGTTCCTTTTTAAAAAAAAATAAATAAATAAGGAACCTATTAAACATGGATGCACGATTTTTTCAATTCCTATAATAATTAATGGAGTAGGTCAAGATCATGAATGGACAATTTGGAGAATTATTTGGTTCTATATGATGTAGTCAATAATGCATTTGGAGGTTAGTTTAATTCTCGAGATACTTTTTCGATTTAGATTACATTAACAAGTAGATCTGCATACTAATAATCTTTCCTATCTTGAATTTCAGCTATTGTTGGTGATGGATTCATTGCCCAAGGCATCACTTTCCGTAACACTGCCGATGCGGCGAATCACCAAGCAGTAGCTTTGCGCTCTAGCTCTGACCTCTTGATCATGTATCATTGTGGCTTTGAGGGTTATCAAGACACCCTTTATGTTTATTTCGAGTGACAATTCTACAAAGAGTGCGATATCTATGGCACAATTGACTTCATCTTTAGAAACGATGTGGTTGTTCTCTAAAATTGCAACATTTGTGCTAGAAACCCTCCTAACAAAGTCAATACCATCACTGCACAAGGCCGAACTGACCCCAACCAAAATACTGGCATCTCTATCCACAACTGCAAAGTCACTGCAGCTTTAGACTTGATATCGGTTCAAAGCTCTGTTAAAACGTAACTCGAGAGACCGTGGCAAAAATATTCAAGAATTGTTTTCATGAAGACTTACCTTGATAGATTAATTGACTCGCCGGTTGGTTGGGGTGGAATGGTAATTTTGCCCTTACGACTTTGTACTATATAGCTTATTTGAGTACAAAAATGAATTTTTTGAACACAATAAGAAGTTTAAAAAGTGAATTTGACTAGTGATGATAATAATACCAAGTATAATCTACCAATGAAGACGAGTGTATATGCATGTGGGTTATTGAAAAGCAAAAAAATCCATGCATGCCAATGGTGTGCAGCCAGCATGCCAATGGTGTGCGATCGGCGTGCCACGATGATTTGAGCTCTTTAAATCACTTCAATTCCTAGTATTGTGTTTAATAAGTTTTTTTTTTTTTAATAAAACCATTTGGTTATCACCCACTACTCCTAAGTACTCTTGAGGACATTTGAAGCTTGGCCTTTTTACTCTCCTCTCCATTGATGCGCCATGCTCGACTTCATGTAATCCCCTCGTACAATAGGGTCCTGAGAGTGAACTCCCCACTCTCTTTGTCCTATCCCTTCAGGTCTATCAACCAATCAAGGTCCATCTTCATGATTACTGTCCTAGGGTACTTCTTCCACGGTCATCCTGAGTAGCTCCTAAACGAGCCCTTGATCATTGTGAAGTTGGGGGAAGGGCGATTCGCGACATGTGGATAAGAATCCTCATGTCTTCCTCCTTGCTTCTCGACCTTGAGTCGCCACTATGTTGGCATGGTGGTCTATCATTCTCTTGATAAATATGTCACAATTCTAGACGACGGATGCATTTTCAAAAATGAAGTAGATGGTGTTGTAGACGTGGTAGTTGAGATAGAATTGCCGCTAAGAGTACATATAAAGCATATCCTGGTAAGCCTTGAAGTTGCACCGATAGAACATGAATTGGTTTGACCTAACCAAAAGTGCAACGGCTTGGTGCTTCTAAGGGCTGTTCGTACTCTCAAATGTCATGTCTCTTGCTCAATAGCCTTCCCTAGAGATAGTTACATGAATTTTGAGAGATTAGCTCAAGAGCTAACCTTAATGCGCTACTAATTCACTAATGTTAGCTTAATTTCTTACTGAATGTAGCTGAAATCATAGTGGTGGAGCCATTTGGAACATTTCTAATATAGGTGATGACAGTCTGATCCATGCCTTTGCAAATGAACATGACATTCTTCATGTCCTCTTCAATATCTACTTTCTTGTTGTAGACTCCGCTTTCACATAGATTATTACTTTGTCGGGCCGTTTCTCACCCGTTCTATCGAGCACGGCCATAAATTGTCTTATGAGAGCTAGAATTGACCTGGGCCACAATGAAATCGGCCTTTGAAGTTTTTACATTGCACGATGCTAAAAGCCCGTTGTACGAGTCTAGCCTAAGCATTGGCAATGCTCCCATAAGGAAATAGGATCATAACCGCATGATTTTAGTACAAAAATGAATTTATTGGACATAATAAAAAACAAAAAATGAATAAGACAAAGAAGGCAAACGGAATACCTCTCCTGCGACCATCGTGGTCATGGTTAAGGACCTTATACTCTCAAAGTGCTAGGGGTGGTGGTGGCATTAACAAAGAAGATGCTGGTGGCAGTGATGGCAATGAGGAGGAGGAGGAAGGTGGCAGTGAGAGACCAAATGGACATTTTGGCTGACCTCTGGTGACGGGTGTTGAGTCATGAGACAAAGTGCGAAAATGTAGGATTTTGGATGGAGGAAGTTTGTCATGGGATGAGTTTCCTTTATAGGAGTTGTTCGTGGAGGGCAAACCTGGAATGTGGTCATGCCTATGTGTTGTTGAATGGACATGATTTTGAGTCCCTTGACCTTAGTGTAAGCACTAAAATACAAGGCATTAATCTAAGTTCTAAAACTAACACCCAAGTCAATCCATGATTGTAGAGAAGTTGTTATTATACTATTTTATTCTTTTTGGTATGACATTATTATGTTTTTACTATGATTTTATGGTCAAATATTGTACTAAAATACTATTGTTGTTTATATTTTCGTCGGCTCTACTTCTCAAGGGCTAGATTTAAGGAACTTAAGTGTTCAATTTAAAGAACTCCAACCACTGTACTTCACCATCCGCACGTTAGTGGCATGTCGGTTGCACGAATATACTTTTTTGCTTTTCAATAACCCACATGTATAAAAATTCATTTTCATTGATAGATTATACTTGGTATTATTATCATCACTAGTATTTCTAATCTTTCCATTGATTATGCCCTCTTTTATGCCTTCTAATTGAAAATAATTAAAATTAGAAACAATCTTGCACCCAAAAATTAGCTCTCTGAGTAGATAACTATGACCAAGAAAGCAAATAAATACCTCTCCTAACACCCCCACTTAGGCCATCCAACGAAGCATGACCTTCCTCCCCCAAGGCATCCAAATAAGTTTGGTGGTTCGCGGATGCCACTTAGCCATACTCGAGCTGGACCGTGTAATCCTCCCCATTGAGCAACTGCATGAGCCGGGACTCGTAGTCCTTATAGAGCTTAGAGCAATCACTCAAAGCCAAATTATGTCTCAGGTGCATTTGGTTTGACTTTAGAGGAATGTCTTTAAGAAAAATACAAAGGCCTTTTGCCTAAAAGGGTTTTCTGAAATTTATGATTTTCATTATCTTTTCTATGTCAAGTGATAATGTTACACTGGTCCTAAGAATCCATAAATCTCCTTCAATGAATCTTCTCATCAAAAATGGCCTGACCTCCTAAGGACATGGAAACCTGGCTAATTAATCCTCCTCTCCATCGACGCACCAAGTTCATGTACTCCCCCGTAAAACAAGCTCATGAGGGCAAACTCGCCACTCCAGTCTTCCAATCCCTTCGGGTTTATTAACCCATTGAGATCCGTCTTCATGGAAATGTAAGTAGTGTTTGGTAAGGTGTATTCTAAAAACATATTGGAAAACAATTTTGGCATAAATGCCATTTGGTAAAAGCTATATTTTGTAAATGATTTTTGCCTTTCGTTTTTTTCATAAAAAAATCTCAAACTATTTGCTGGAGGAACTAAGTAGCCACGAGTGAAGGTGGCAGTTGCTCGCCAGTGGCAAGTGATTGCTCAACAGTGGCATGCCAACTGCTCGATGGGCCAAATATTCTCAAGTGCTAGAGGTGGTGGCAATAGTGATTGAAATGGTGGTGGCGATGGTGATGATGAGAATGAAGGTGGTGACGAAAATACAAGCGGACATTTTGGTTGGCTTCTAGTGAAGTGTGTTAGGTTGAGACAAAGTGAAAAGGTAATACTGCCAATGGAGGAAATTGTGCTGGGATGAGGTTCATTTATAGTAATAGCTCGTGGAAGCCAACACTTGGACCATGTTCATGCCCATGTGTCATTGAATGGAGATGGTATTGACCTTAGTATATTGGCACTAATATATCGGGTATTGATCTAAGTTTCAAAATTCACACCAAATTTTTGATTGTCCATTTAATAATAAATTGCGAAAAAAGTTAGGGGTTAAACCTTAGTCCCCGAACAAAAATGGTATAATTAAATTCCATAGCTTATAGATATTATGACCATTTGCATTAACAATAATAGAATTTATTATTTAATTTAAAAAAAAAAAAGAGAGAGGAAGAAAGAAAAAAAGAGAGAAAATTTTAAAAATTTGAACCCAGCCGGTTTCAACCTGGCACACTTGGGCTCGGCTTGGGTGTCCAGAATGCGCCCCGGTCCGGCCTCCTCTGCTTTTCCTTCCAGACTGGGCCTGGCCTAGATTCCTTTCCTCTTTTTGGTTTCCCCCTCCGGCCCAACCCGCAAACTGCCCTTCTTTGTAGAACAGAGGACACTCGTACGCTGCAACAGGAGACAGGGCAGGAACAATCTGACCACAGTTGGTGGTCGGAGGCAGACTGGCAGCGGAAGCTGGCGATGGCAGGAGGCTATGCTCATTTGCAGGTTTCCTTAAAAGGGATAGAGGAAGAGCGAGTGATTGTTTAGGGGCCCCGGGGGGCCGGGAGGATCGGCCTTGCCCGAGCCCTGTCCAACGGGTCCCAGCCGACGCCCTTGAGCCGGTGGCTCCCGTTTTCTCCAGGGCCAAGCCTCCAGTGGGTGTTCTGTTTTTGCTTTGGTGCAAGTCTGCCTTTCCTCGAAGATCTTGGCTCGGAGACACCAAGGCGGCCGGCCGAGGCTCGAATCGTTTCGAGCTCGTCTTTTGGCCGCCACCACCTCCGCCAAGCCGGGAAGGGACCCGCGGCCAAGACTCGCCGGTGCCGCCTCAAACTCGATTTCGAGCGTCGGCGAGCCGCTCCCAGTCACTGTGACGCGTTGTTGCCTCATCTGTGTTGACTGTCGATGTCGGTTCTTGCTCTAATCGGCTCCATCTCGCTTTTCCAATTGCCCCCGCTACCTATTTGTTGAAATGCCGCAGTGAGATCCGGTTTTAGTTTCCTCGTTCTGGCTGAAATCGAGTCGCCTGCGCACGGCCTCGTTTTGTAAAAGGGTTTCCGTGATGTTTGGTGGGTGTCGGACGTTTAGATGGAATAACCAAGTGGCTAGTCGCTTGAGCATGTGTGAGGCGATGTCAAGGCATTCGGATGATCGATAAGATGTTCGTTTAAAGTGTTTTCGCACGTTTGCTGGATTTTGAATGGGTTATACAGGTGATCATGATATAGCTAGTGCTAGTACCTAGAGGGGGGTGAATAGGTATATAAACGATTTTTCGCACAATACTTAGACAATTAAGGAATTGCAACAAATAACATTCAATCATAAGACTCAGTGAATGAAAGAGAGAATTAAACACGCGGTTTATAGTGGTTCGGCTTGATTCAAGCCTACGTCCACTCTTCTGCATTGACAGCCAATCGGCTGGATTCCACTATGAAGAAAGAGATGTTACAGCGTTGATCTTCCTTGATTTCTGGGTGTAGATGAACTACCACACTCACTCAAGGTATCACCAAGTATAGACACTCTCTCGTATACAATTTCGCTTAGATCGTATCGACTAATAATCAAGGTGCTTCAGACTCTGGAATTTCTCTATCGATCACACTCTTGAACAACTGGAACGTCTTCCTTTTATACTCCTTTATGCCATCATAACCGTTGGCACTTACCAAAGGAATTCCTCCAATCTACCCGTTAGACGGAATCAATCAAGAAGATCATCCAAGCTATTAAAGGAATCGACGATAGCCCATCAATCCCGTTCGCCCATACAATCGGGATCTTGGTTTCCATGAATAGAACCTTCCAAGAATACTTCGTCGATTATCGGATCTTCAATTGATCTAGATACGAATCTAAGAATCCGTTGTATTTGTCCAGCCAAAAGATCTTCTCCAGAGATCAAGATGAAATCCTTAATCATAATCCTCGATTTGGATTTCCTTCGACACTTTGGATCGATAGATTTGTCAATGAGAATAATTTTGAGTCTTAAGTCTTGAGTCTTGAATCTTGAGTCTTGAGTTCGAGTGGGAGTTAAGTCCGGTGGTCAGAAAATCTTCGGACGCAAATAATCGACTAGGACCGATGGAAACGTTTTGTCGCTTCAAAATCTTCTAGAGCGATTTCTCCAACAATCTCCCCTTTTTGATGATGACAAAACTTTCCTGTAGATTTGAACAACCTTGACTCCGCAAAAACATTTCTCAAGCAATATGGCTATCTCATAGAGATTTAATAAAACAACCGGACTCGCATCCACAGAAAATTGGTTAGACTTTCATGAGTAATACCATATAACAACACTCGATATAAATGCCAACAAGTCAAGCATCACAATCCACAGCCAAATTCAGTCCATACTCAAGTTCACACAAGTCATACTCAAAAAAAAAAAAAAAAAAAAAACTTAAAACTCACAACCACAAAAACAAATTTAAAATCAATGTTTGAAAAAGATGGTTGGTTCAAATTTCTTCTCCCCCTTTTTGTCATCAGTAAAAATGTGAGAAAAGAGTCATGTACGCTTGGGAATGCGCACGATCCGGAATTCTCCCATGGACTGTACTATGCCTTCGAGCCTCTTCAAGTCTTCCCTTAATTTTGCTACCTCTTCTCCTTTGGCATTGGCTTGAATCTACGGAGCGAGGTCTTTCATTCTGTCTTCCGGGGTAATGAAGATGCTTGGCCAGCATTCTTGATGGCTTGAATTTCATAGTCCGAGCATAGATTTGGCCGCGCATTTTAAGAATATCAAGAATACGATGAAAATCTGCTGAATTGTCTGTCTGCATACTAGCATTTACTTTCTCAGATGGAGTAAATGCAGACGATGGCGCTTCTGTATGACCTTGCAGATTTGATGATGTATCATGATGTTCTTCAAGCAATGGAGACTCTTACGGAGCAAAGCATGAGGTGAGGATTTTTCTTGCTCCCCAACTCCCCCTGTCTCTAAGACATCAAAATCTTGCTCGCCAACTCCCCCGTCTCTAAGACATCAAGATGGGTGGAGTGATTATCATGCTCTTGATTCTTTCTCTCTAGATTCATCGGCAGACTTTTCTTTCTCTTCTTCTCCTTCTTCTTCATCTTCTTTTTCTTTCTCTCTCGCTCTTCTTCTTCTTCACTTCTATCTCTTTCTCTCTCTGCTCTTCTTCTTCTTCATCTTCTTTTTCTTTCTCTCTCTGCTCTTCTTCTTCTTCATCTTCTTTTTCCTTTTCTCGCTGCTCTTCTTCTTCTCTTTGCTTCGACTGAAGTTCTGTTGATCGAGATACAGAACGTCTAGTCCTTACCAGTGCAGGAATAGAAAGATCTTCATCGTCTTCTTCATCCTCCAAGATGAGAGTTCTTCTCTTTTTGGGTGGAGTACCAATGGGCTCCTACCCTTTTCTCTTTGATGCAGAAGATAGCGGAGTTTTCACCTTGAACTTTGCCATTTCCTTGCTAAGTTCTTTCAGACGCATCTTCGTCAACATATTCAAACCTACCACCATTTTATCGAACGGTCTAACACAGAAAGTGTGTGGCAGTTCGATATTCATGTGTCTGAAGATTTTTGTCACGAGATTTGGGTAAGGCAATTGTCCCTTGTTCTTCGACATTGCTCTGTATATATGGAAGAGAATAGTATGAGGCGAGAGAACTTCTTCCCGAGTTGATTGCATACATCAATTTGGCTTCCAAATTGGATACATCGATCTTTGATGTAGACTTTGGCCTGATACAATTGATCACAATTTTGTGCAGCACAATATTGATGGCACTCATCTTCGAGTAGGTAATCTTCGCCTCTCGTATCTCTGTTTTTGACAAGATCCGAGTAGCACGAGCAATCGAGACTTTGATTGGTTGATAACGTCCTCGTTCAACACCAATTATGTCCGCCAAAGCATGTCCACATCTATCACATAATCCGATCTCGGACATGAATGATATTCTATTCGCATCAAGAAAACTTAGATTCGAATAGAAATATGCGATCAAGTGTGCATAACCATCGTGGTATCGGTGCAAAACTGCTCAAGTTGAAGCAAGTTCGAACTTTTCCCTTAAGTTCACATTAATTGCATCCAGAAATCAAAATCAACACTCGGGGTTTATCACCCCTCGTTTCAACGCATCGAAGAACGACTTCTCCTGTTCATTCGATCTAAACAACTCCATCTTCTTTCCCTTCACCTTTGCAAAGCAATGCCCATTCTCGGTTGAAAATCACTAAACATTTTATCATCTTCGTTCCCCTCATTAGGAATCGTCACCGAAACACGAGGGTCACTTGGAATGTTCGCAAGTGACTCTTCACCTTACCTTTGGGAGCAATTCCCAATTCCTCCATTCGCTTCAAAAATCTGTACTAATTCCCATAATTCTTATCTTTAAGGAAGGCATCTATATAATTCAGAGGAGAACCAGAAACTTTCAACGCACGATAGAGCATGTAAATAAAAGAGGGTTTTTGTGCTCTCACGGGTTCAACGTCCTCTAGAATGACTTCCTCCGATGATGACCTCGCACCTTGTGGGGTAGATGGTGAGTGATGAGGTGGAGAAGGAACAGGACTCGTTTCTTTGTCTCGACAAATCATCTTCCTTGGTGAGATCGAAGTGCGTCGGTCCCTCCTTCATTCTCTGTGGACCCCGCTTGCGATCCTTGACGACTTTCTCGAAGAAGACATCTTTTCTTGTCAATGGAAGATTCCTTCACTTGCTTTCCCAAGGAAAAACGACAACTTTCTCGAGTATGAATACGAAGTAGAAAACGGGGTTGAGAGAAGAATGCCTTTTAGGGTTTTGAGAATCGAGTAAAAAGAGAAGCGTGTATATATAACTCAGTTTTGAAAAGGAAAGAGCAATCGTTACGAAGAGAAGTGAACAGTCGTCTCTCTTTTTGAAAAAGGCATGTTTTCGGAAATTAAATATTATATCAATCAAATATAACTGAACGAAAGATCGTACCTTTTCGAGATTAAAAGAATAACTTACGTCTATACAATGAAGGTCTCGAGTCTCGAGAATTCGGAGTTCGAAGGATAGAGTCGATTGATGGAGATTCATCGACTTTAACTTCTTCAAGCTTCAAAATGTTGAGTCTGGTACGGATGAAATCGAATTGATTTTTCTCCAATGGCTTTGTGAATATATCCGCTAGTTGACTTTTCGAATCAACAAATTGAATTGAGATTTCTCCATTTTGAATATGATCTCTAATAAAATGATGTCGGATCTCTATATGCTTTGCTCTTGAATGAAGGATTGGATTTTTGGTGAGATTGATTGCTTATTTGGGTGTTGTCACATCGATCTCGGTGCATGAGTCTTCAATCCCAAAGTCTTGTAGCTATTGTTTTATCCATAGAATTTGCGAACAGCAGCTTCCAAGTGCTACATACTCTGCTTATGTTGTAGAGAGAGCTACAGTGCTCTGTTTCCTTGAAAACCAAGACACCGCCCCGCTTCCAAGCAAGCGGGGGTTCGTGAAGTACTCTTTCTATCGACTCGCAACCGGCCAGATCGGCGTACGAATATCCTTAAGATTGAAGTCTTCCTCCTTAGGATACCATAGATCGATGCTTGAAGACGAGGCGACGTATTTAATAAAACGTTTTGCAGCCTTGAGATGAGATTCTCTAGGATCCGATTGAAACCTAGCACAGATGCAAACACTCAACAAAATGTCGAGTCTAGAGGCGGTAAGATAAAGAAGTGAACCGATGATGCTTCTGCAGCTTTTGATCAACTTTCTTCCCTTCTTCATCTTTGTCTATTTTCAACGAACTTGACATTGGTATATCAGTCTTTTTGCAATTTTCCAATCCAAACCTTTTGACAAGATCATTAGCATATTTTTCTTGACAAATGAAAGTTCCTTCCTTCAATTGCTTTACTTGAAGACCAAGAAAGAATGTTAATTCTCCCATCATACTCATTTCAAATTCATCCCGCATAGACTTTGAAAATTTCTTGCACTGAGACTTTCATTAGGGGATCCAAATATGATATCATCCACATATATTTGAACAAGTATAAAACTTTTGTTTTCATTTTTAATAAATAAAGTAGTATCAACTTTACCTTTGGCAAAACCATTTTTTAATAAGAACTTACTTAGTCTGTCGTACCAAGCTCGAGGTGCTCGCTTTAAACCATACGAGCCTTTTCGGTCGAAGACTGAGTCTGGCTTCTTTGGGTCTTCAAACCCTGGAGATTGTTCCACGTAAACTTCCTCATGGATAAATCCATTTAGGAAAGCGCTTTTGACGTCCATTTGGAATAACCTGAAATTTTTATAGCAAGCAAATGCAAGTAATAGACGAATAGCTTCTAACCTTGCCACGGGAGCGTAAGTCTCATCATAGTCTATTCCTTCTTCTTGCGTGTATCCTTTTGCCACGAGTCTTGCTTTGTTTCGTCATTGACTTTTCCTTTTTCATTCATCTTGTTTCGAACACCCATTTGGTTCCGATAACGGTTTTACCTTTTGGTTTAGATGTCGGATCCCAGCACGTCATTAATGTTGAACCTGCTCCCCGAGCTCTTCTTGCATGGCTTCAATCCAACTTTCATCGATAGAGCTTCTTCTATGCTTTTTGGTTCAATTTCAGAAATAAGAGCTATAGCACTAGACTCTTCACGCCTTTTGGATCTGCGGATTCCTTCATTAATTTCTCCAATAATGAGATCTTTAGGATGATTTGGATTTATGCTTCCGATTCTTGGTTGATTTGACTGGTTGAAGATCTCTTTCTTTATCGAGTCTTCTCAAGTAGCTTGATGCTTGATCTTCCAGTCCGAGAAGCTTCTTGAGTTGTAAACTTTTGAGGGTCTGGAGCGGGTTCGGACTCTTCATCCGAGTCCGACTGGATTCATTTTGCGTAGAGTCTTGGAATTTGACATTCATTGACTCGTCCACGACCGGCTCTTCTTATTATAGACTCGTAGGCTTTGCTTGATGTAGAATATCCAAGGAAGATGCCTTCATCGATCTTTCTTCGAACTTACCAACTTGATCTTTTGCATTTTTCAATATAAAACATTTGCATCCGAATACATGAAAGTATGAAACAATAGGCTTCTTTCCTTTGAATAATTCATAAGGGGTTTTCTCAGAATAGGTCTTAGAAAAACTCTATTGATTATATAGCATCTTTGTTGAAACAGACTTCGGCCCAAAATCGTGAAGAAATTTTACTTTCAATTAACGAGTTCTAGCCATTTCTTGAAGAGATCGATTCTTCCTTTCCACCACTCCATTTTGCTTAGGAGTATATGGAGAGGAAAATACATGTTTAAATCCAGAGTCATCACAAAACTTTGTAAAATTTTGATTTTCAAATTCACTTCCATGATCAATTCTTATACTTGATATAACACATCCAATTTCATTTTGAATCTTTTTAGCAAATTTTTCAAAATACGAGAATGTTTCAGACTTATTTGCAAGAAAATATACCCAAGTAAAACAGAGTAATCATCTACAATAACTAGGCAATATTTCTTACCTCCAATACTCGGGTTCTAGTTGGTCCGAAGAGATCCATATGCGGCTGCGCAATAGACATGATTAGTAGAGATATGATTTATTGATTTGAATGAATTTCTTACCTGTTTTCCCGAATGCATGGAGTGCATGGATTGGTCTTTTGATATGATAATTTTGGTAGTCCTCGAACAAGCTGTTTTGATGAGATTTTGGCCAATTGCTTCATGTTGACATGGCCAAGCTTTCTATGCCATAAGCTTGCTTCGTCTTGAATTGAGATTAAGCAATGTGATTCATCTGGTTTTACGTCTAGGAGGTAGATATTTCCATGTCTTCGACCTTTGAAAGATCGAGTAGAGTCTTTACCGATTCCGAGAACATGTTCCTTCTTGGAAGAAAATCTTGAATCCAAAAGTATCACATAGTTGACGATCTTTGAGAAGATTGTAATTGAGTCCTTCTACTAGAGAAACATTGTTTATTGTGAGATTTCCAATTTTGACAGTTCCAAATCCCACAATACTTCCTTTCTTTGTTTCCTCCAAATGAAACTTTTCCTCCGTTTACTTGAATAAGCTTTATGAAGCTATTTGAGTCTCTGTCATGTGTCTTGAACATCCGCTGTCAAGATACCATTTTACCTTTTTCTTGACGGAGACCCGCATTCAAAAGAGAGTCTCAAACTTTCTTTGGAACCCAAATTTTCTTGGGTCCTTTGGTGTTAGTAGAATAATCATTATAAGGCCATGCTTTCTTAACAGGCTTCCAAATCATAGGACACTCTTTTTCAAAGTGATCCTTACTTTTACACTTTGAGCATCTTAGAGCATTTCGACCTACAGATTTTACAAAAACTTTCTTGAAATGATTTTTGTAAGCCTCTTTCGATGGTCTCTTCTTAATTCTTTCTTTTACTTTAGGAAAATCAATCAAGGGAATTGTTTCATTTTGTCATACCTAGACCAGACTTATTGAAGTAAGGTCTTTGAACCTGAAAGAACTTTTTCAAGTTTTTGAGATCCTATAGAAAATTTCCTTGAAATATTAGATAAGTCAGTTTTTAGAAAAGTATTTTCTTTTAAAAGATTATCTTCTTTTTCTTTAAGAGTCGAAACATTCAAATCTAAACTTTTGATTCTTTCTTCTAAAATGTTTTCTTTTTGTTTTAAAGCTAAGTTTTCCCTTTTTAGTTCGGAAACTCTTTTGAGAGAAGTCTTAAGACTAAAACACAGTTCATCAATATATTTAGAGACTTTGACAGGAATTTTAAAATCACTTACCTCAACTTCACTTTCTGAGTCTGATCCAGAATCTGAGTCCGAGTCTGATTGTGCCATCAGACACAGATTGGCATATTCATCCTCACTTTCTTCACACTCAGTATCACTCCAAGTTTCGGCTTTGAGTGCTTTTCGAAAATTTTTAGCTTTTCCTTTCTTCTTCTTCAGAAGAGGATAGTTAGGTCTTATGTGTCCCTTTTTCTTACATTCGAAACAAACTACATCCTTGTTTGGTTCCTCATCATCAATGAGACTTGGATTGCTGTCTTTGAAAATTTTGTTTCTTGGAGTTGAACCTTCTTCCTTTTCTATTCAGTTTTCGAACCTTCTTATCATAAGAGCAAGCTCCTCATCGTCCAGATCATCTTCAGAATCTGCATCATCAGAATCATCATTTGATTTCAATGCAATAGATTTCTTACCTCTTTGATCTTCGTCTTCATTGATTCGTTCCACTTCATAAGACTGAAGAGTTCCAATCACTCATCAACGAGATAGTGGCATAATTCTTTGCGTCTCTCTTATTGAAGTCTTTATATGATTCAAATCCTTAGAAAGTCCACGCGGTAGCTTGTTCACTTTCATGGGATCGGAGATCTTTTGTCCTTGGTTCTCAAGACCATTGACAATATACGTAAAACGACTAAACATGTCGGTTATAGGTTCTCCTGGTTTCATTTTGAAGGATTCATATTGACCAAGGAGAATGTTGATTCCGGTCTCCTTCACTCGATCTGTTCCTTCATAGGTGATGTGTAATCTGTCCCATACTTCTTTTCTTTGTAACACAAGAAGATATTATGTTATATTCAGTTGGTGACAAAGCACAATATAAAGAGTAAATTGCTTTTGCATCGAGTGCTTGTCTCTTATTGATTTCTTCTGAGTCATTCCACGGTCTCAATTGTTTCTTTTCCTCTTTCGAAACCGATGCAGCAGTAGGAGTGATCCCTTTTTCCACAACGTCCCATTCCGAGAGGATCCTTTGATCGCAGAAAGGCTTTCATCTTGTTCTTCCGGATGTTGTAATCATTTCCATCAAAGTAGGGAGGTCTGGTATTGCTTTGCCCTTCCATCGGCCCCGGTGCCAAGATACTAGCCATGGAACTTTTACTCAAGTAAAACACTTCAAATAAAGTAAGAACACGCGCTACGATACCAATTGATATAGCTAGTGCTAGTACCTAGAGGGGGGTGAATAGGTATATAAACGATTTTTCGCACAATACTTAGACAATTAAGGAATTGCAACAAATAACATTCAATCATAAGACTTAGCGAATGAAAGAGAGAATAAAACACGCGGTTTATAGTGGTTCGGCTTGATTCAAGCCTACGTCCACTCTTTCGCACCGATGCCCAATCGGCTGGATTCCACTATGAACAAAGAGATGTTACGGCGTTGATCTTCCTTGATTTGGGTGTAGATGAACTACCACACTCACTCAAGGTATCACCAAGTATAGACACTCTCGTATACAATTTTGCTCAGCATCGTATCGACTAATAATCAAGGAGCTTCGGACTGGAATTTCTCTATCGATCACACTCTTGAACAAGCTGGAACGTCTTCCTTTTATACTCCTTTATGCCATCATAACCGTTGGCACTTACCAAAGGAATTCCTCCAATCTACCCGTTGGACGGAATCAATCAAGAAGATCATCCAAGCTATTAAAGGAATCGACGATAGCCCATCAATCTGTTCGCCCATACAATCGGGATCTTGGTTTCCATGAATAGAACCTTCCAAGAATACTTCGTCGATTATCGGATCTTCAATTGATCTAGATACGAATCAAAGAATCCGTTGTATTTGTCCAGCCAAAAGATCTTCTCCAGAGATCAAGATGAAATCCTTAATCATAATCCTCAGATTTGGATTTCCTTCGACACTTTGGATCGATAGATTTGTCAATGAGAATAATTTTGAGTCTTAAGTCTTGAGTCTTGAGTTTTGAGTCCGGAGTTCCGAGTCGGTGGTCAGAAAATCTTCAGACGCAAATAATCGACTAGCCCGATGGAAACGTTTTGTCAGCTTCAAAATCTTCTAGAGCGATTTCTCCAACAGATCAACGGGCGGCCCACCTAGGCTCGGCAGATGAACGGGTAGGTTTGGACAATTCTTTTACGTAAAGAGATCCAACCCGCCCAAAAATTGTCATACATGTTTCATTTAGCTGGTGGATTTGGGCAATACATTAGGCCTGACTTTTAGGCCAGCTTCGCTCGAGCCCGCCTAAAGATCACCTATAAGTAAGCCCTATACACGGGCCTGACTTTCTTGCACCTAATTATGGCCTAAGCTTGTGGTTGGACTTTTAAACGTATGGCATCGAAGTCAAGTTTTTGCCTTCGCGTGCCCCAAATTTATTCCGCGTGGACGTGGCTTTGCCTCTATAGTTGAAACACAGAACTTTAGATTGCTAGAAACCCCTTCTCCTCCATCGCAAGAATTGGATATGCTGCATCCTTTACAAAGAAGGCGCCACCTAAGCAGGTATTCCACGCTACCGAGCATCAAGATTTGCCTTCGATTGTTTTATTTGAGCTAATGTTCTGTTTCAATGACTGTATGTTGCAAATATACAAGTTCTTCATCATTCCACCATTTCCTCATAAGTAAATATTATCGACTCTTTCATGGAAAGCGATGCAATGGATGGATGTTTTGCTCCTTGGTTTGTTTCTTGCTAACTATGTTTCTTCTAGAAATAGTAAATCCATTAAATTTGGCAATTGATAATCAACTTAGGTCTTAATTCAAATATAGCAGAGAGTTTAAGATTGTTCTATTGTCTACAGGGAAAAGATAATGTGGAAGAGCGAGCAAATTGAAGCTTATAAATTTGAGGGAAATAATTTGATCATATCTTTATCCCGCAAATTTCAAATATTAATATAGTGGTTTCTTTTCTATTTAAATCGTGGCCATATGATACAAGCTCTCTCTCAGGGAGTTTTATAACACCTTCATTATTTCAATTGACAAGTATCAAAAATAAATATTTTTGATTGCGCAATGGGCAAAAGAAAAATGAAATTTTTTTAGATGCCTAGTACATGTGAGTCCAATATCTTTGAGCACTTGATGTTGATGGGTCTGAGTATGTGTCATTAAAAAAAAAAATGACTAGGATGATGTCCAATGGTACTATTTGTACTCCATTAGCAATGGATAGAGGCAAGTATGGCCCGGATAGACTAAGATTGACAGAGGATAAAACATATAACCTTAACAAGGATTGCCCAAAGCCAAATCTCATGGCTCTTAAAAGGTTATGCTAGCGAAGGCTAAAATTGAAGCAGAATCCTTATCTCTAATTGCACTTTGCACTTTCTCTCAAAATGAAAACACTTGGGCACAAAAAGAGAAATTGATTCAAATTTCCACATTTGTTTCCTTTTGCATTCTAGCTCAGAAATCAAAAGTGATGAAAACAAATGGTGTTATCACAATACACATTCACTATTCAGTCCCTCAAAACATAAGTCGAGCGTTCAATCTATTGACTTAGATTTGTATCTTTGCGTAATTCCTTCGACACATCCACGTAGCTCCTTTTTGTTGTAACTTGTAAGCTTTCGAGCATTCTAGGTAGGGATGTGCAAAGGAACCGG
The DNA here is from genome assembly GCA_014182575.1 of Eucalyptus decipiens. NCBI lineage: Eukaryota > Viridiplantae > Streptophyta > Magnoliopsida > Myrtales > Myrtaceae > Eucalyptus > Eucalyptus decipiens. The sequence continues at coordinate 18,704,845 of CM024613.1, forward strand.
ATCAGACCGCCTAAGAACTAGTGTTTCTTAAGGGAATCGGTTTGGTTCTCAATTCCAATTTATTGGAACTGGTGGGTATTGATCTAGTTCCCGATTCCAAGTGCAGAACTGCCCACCTGGACCAGACTGATAATATATAATATATATATTAAATTTTTAATTTAAAAAAAAATGAAAAACCCTAAATCCCTAGGTTAGTTACTAGTACTTATGTACTACTTTTGCCATCTTATAATAAGTTTGGTGAGTCTGCTCTCTTATTTACACACTTCCCAATATACTAATATTGTTGGTTCATTGGCTCTAATTTGAAGTGTCTTTGATGAGGTGATTCCATTGTGTAATTCTTTATTGCATATTATAGTGCTAATGCATGAAGTTTGGTTGGACCGGTTCTATGGACCCATTCGAGAACCGAATCAGACCACTAGTTTGGTTCTTGAGTGGATCTATGGAATCAATAGACAATTTTCGATTTTAATTTTTCGAAATTGGTTTTTAATGGGTGGCTCCTAGATCTAGGGTTGGAATTGTCCATCCAAACCATGCTCACCTCTCATTCTAGGGGAATTGTCCGATTCCGACGTAACCTATCGTGAAAATATCCTTAGAGGAGGGCTCTTTCCTACTTTGAGGGACATCAGTATGTACTTGTATCGTGATTGGATGGGCCGTTTGGTGGTAATAGCCCCCCCTCCCAAGGTGGTACACATCCAAGAGTTGGGGTCACTTACGATCGTAAAATAATTTGATTTCATTGTTGGAGTGATCGATTCACCGTGGTTTGATGGAATATCATTCAATGGACGCATCCGACAATTATTAACATACTTTGTTTTTTATGGTTTTATTTATTTGTATGATGATGGGCTTAAGGCCTATCCGCCCATATCGGGCCTAAAAGCCCGGCTCATAAGATAAGGGCCCATGGATAAAGGGTTGAGATATGAAAAGGTGTTACGTTGAGGGAATGTGTCTTTTGGAGAAGACGTATTTAAGGGGAGAAAAGAAAAAGAGAACGCACCTTTTGGTTTAACGTACGCTTTTCTTTTCTCCCTCTCCCAAAACCAACGTAACTTTTCTCTCCCCTTTGAACCAACAGTACGCTCCTTGGTAGATCGGGATTAGATTCTCCCTCGAACTTCAAGGTTGGTGTTTAATCTGCGGACAATAAGGTATGCTCGATTCCTTGGCTTGTCTTCCGCATTCGTTTTATGGGTTCGATTTAGTGTGGAATCCGTTTTAAGGAATCAGTAATTCCCAAAACTGGTATCAGAGCCGTAGGTAATGTTTCCCAATCCCCTTTTTATGTTATTGAATTACTTTTGTGGTTGAAATTCAAGAAAAGCCACTGCCGGTCGATCGAGGACGGTAAAACCCGACACCCGCGTACTGTTCGTCTTGTTTGGTGATTTTCTGCAAGTCAAAATTTGTTTTTGATAGTGCAGGGACGAAGCTCTCGTCGATACGAGAAAAACGAGTTGTGGATCACCGCCGAATGCGCCGCCATGCACGGCCGGAACGAACGGGAGTCATCGATCGTGCAACGCAGGCGCCGATTCGGTTCCCCTCAGGCGCATGCGTCGCACGCACCATTTTGGCCCTAGGCGCGTGTGACGCACGCACGGGGTGCTAGCGCGTGTCACACAGCGCCGGCTGACGTCAGCCAGGCACGAGTGGGGCACGTGCCGAGGTCGGTTTGGTCAACCAGCCCGACCGGTCTGTCCGGTCCGACCCGGCCCGTTCGGTCCGACCGGAACGCACGTTGACTCCAACCCGGCTGACCATTGACCTCGATCGTTGACTATTAACTTGATCGTTGACCGTTGACTTTGACCATTGACAAAAAAAAAAAAAAGAGAAAAGAATGTGTTTCTTTTTCCAATTGAGTCTATGTGGATTATATGTAATCCCTTATTTGTTTTGCATTTATTGCAGGAATAATGCCTCCCCTTAGGTTGCACCTATTTGCGCAATTACTGATGAACAAAAGGAAAGGCTTTCTAAGTTGATAGCTGAGCTAACTGATCATCGATGGGAGAGTGGCGACTTAATTGATCACATTTTTTTAATCAACGGGAAAATACAAAAGGTCATATGAAATGGTCGTCCCATGCCACAGTCTGAGATGATGCGATTTTTCATGAACACTCTTTCACAAGAATGGCAATGAGTGTTGAATTGCTTATGGGAAGTCAACAAACCTGCTTCATATAGGAGAATTGTGATGGCTTTTATAGATGATTATTATTGGATTGTTACAAGGGAAAAGATCAAAAAATTGAACAAAAGATGATCTTTCATAGTTTGTATATTGACTTGGTGTTAGATATTTTGGCTGGTCTTTATTTGGTGTGCTTTGTGGACATCTTATGTAATGTTTTCTACTTAGTTGTTGTTGGTGTGACAACTAATATGTTAGTTGTATTATGTGAAAGCATTATTATTATATCATTGTTTGATATCAAATACTATTTGCTTTATGTTATTATTAACTGTTGTGGGTAGTTCGTTGAAATTTTTGTAATTTCAAAGAATTTATTTTGTATAGAAAGTTATATGAATAAAACTCTAAGTTAGGATTTTGGATGATGATTGGAAACATAGTGACTTCTTGATTCTAAAACATAATTTGAAATTATTCATTAATATAATGGTTTTATGCAAAATAGATGCATAAATGATAGCCATGAATAATTCATGCCTATGTGTCTGATATGTTCAGATCGATGACTTCAGCAACTAAGAATATAATTGCTGATTTGAACAAAGAAGACAAAATGAATGGCGAGAATTGTGAAATATTGAATATGAAAATTCAATGTGTGCTTCAAAAGCAAGAAGCACTAGAAGCTCTTGACCATGTTATGGAAGAAATTGAGGATGTTGTGTGCCACCTTGAGCTAACAAAGGACTGCCTCAAGGCATTTGAGAAGGAAACACATATTTGCTATATTGCTTCCAGCTCAGAAGGAGCTTCGAGCTCTAAGCGCAAACGCATTGATTCGTTCAATATATGGAAATGAAAGGGATCAAGTCCTTCTTGCAAGAAACCAAGAGCTGACCAACATAAGAGAGGAAAACGTCCTCGAGTGAAGAGTATTTCAAGGGTGAAGTGTTACAACTATGACCAGAAGGGTCACTACGCTCACGATTGTCGTGAGTCAAAAAAGGTACTCACTTTTTTTACTCTTAAGAGCTTTGCTAATGTATGAAATTATGTATTCTTAACTGAATTTGATCCTTTGTGGACTGTAAATTCGGGAGCAACAGACTATGTAGCGAATGATAGAGAATCCTTCGTAGAATTTCGACGAATTCCGACTGGAACTAAGTGGATCTATGTAGGAAATGACTCCAGAGCTGAAGTTAAAGGGATTGGCACCTGCCAATTGAACATGCGTGGTGGACGCACCTTGTTCCTACATGATGTTTTATATGCTCCAGAAATTCGTTGAAATTTAGTGTCTGTTTTAGTGTTGGTTAAGCTTGGTTTTAGTGTGAACTTCCATAATAGTGGTGTAGATTTTTATTTGGATACAAACTACTATGGTTGTGGTCATTTTATGGATGGTTTTATTGTACTAAATGTTGACTGTGGTGATGTTAATGTTTGTTATTCCCTTTTCACGTCTTCTACTTCATATGATAATGATGTGAATGTGTGGCATGTTAAACTTGGTCATATTGGCCAACAACGTATGAATAGACTAACTCAAGATGGCTTGTTAGGCAATATTGAAAAAGTCGATATGCACATATGTGAGCATTGCCTAGCAAGGAAAATGACAAGAAAACCATTTGGAAAAGGTAAAAGAACTCAATTTCCTTTGCAATTAATCCATTCTGACATCTGTAGTTCGATGAATGTGAGAGGAAGGCATTGAGCTATTTATTTCATCACATTTATAGATGATTATACTCAATTCAGATATGTCTATTTGATTTCCCATAAATTTGAAGCATTAAGTTGTTTCAAAAAATTTATGAACATGGTAGAAAATCAATTAGACAAGAAAATAAAAGTATTAAGATCCGATCGAGGTCATTAATATTTATCTGATGAATTCAGAAAATTATATGATGAAAAAAGAATAGAAAGACAGTTGTCTGTTCCTTATACTTCTCGACAAAATGGTGTTATGGAAAGAATAAACAAAACCCTTTTGGAAATGGTTAGGTCCATGATGGCGCATGCTAACTTACTTATCACTTTTTTAGAGTGATGCGTTGTTGACTGCTGCTTATATACTTAACCGAGTGCCTTCCAAACCAGTTATCTCTACTCCATATGAGTTATGGGCAAGTGAAAAACCGGATTTAAGTTTTCTTAAGCCATGAGGTTGTGCTGCCTATACTCATGAATCCTCTCACAAGTTTGAGAAATTGGGTCCCAGAGGAAAGAAGTGTATTTTCATAAGATGCTCTGAATATTTGAAAGGGTATGCTGAGTAGGAAAGTGGGAGTATAACTGAGTTTGAATCACGGGATGTCATATTCTTAGAGAATGATTTTCCTAAGAATTGCGAAATAGGTGAGGACTTCTCCTTATTTGAAACCTTGGATCCAGATAATAAATTTAATGGAGTTCGTCCAAGTGGGAGTAACATGAGAAGTGATGAATTTAATTTAACTCACTCTCAATTACAACCGCATAATGAGACGATATCATCATTATCTAATCCGAGTGGGAGCATAATAGGGAATGATATGCAAAGTGTACCATCTCCCGTACAGCGAACAAGTCGCAAAAGTATTCCTCGTCGACGTTTTAACATTGAAGGGAAACTTTTATAGTTGCTCCGCAAGATAAAGATGAGCCAATGAATATGAATGAGGCTCTAAGTTGCCCTAATAAGGAAAAATGGATTCATGCAATGAAAGAGGAAATGGAGTCAATGAAGTCAAACCATGTTTGGGAACTGGTTGATCTTCCCAAAGGACGCAAAGCCATTGGGAACAAATGGGCTCTCAAAATTAAGCGTAAAGCTGATGGCTCGATAGAAAGGCATAAGGCTCGCCTTGTGGTGAAGGGATATAATCAACAGGAATGAATTGATTATGAAGAAACATTTTCTCCTGTAATGAGATTTACCTCGATTTGCATTATTCTGGTAATAGTGGCTAGTATGAATCTTGAGTTACATCAAATGGATGTAAAGACTGTTTTTCTCAATGGAGAATTAGAAGAAGAAATATATATGGAATAATCTGCTGGTTTCTTTATAGGAGGCCAAGAAGGAAATGTATGTCTTTGAGATCGATATACGGCCTTAAGCAGTCATCGAGACAATGGTATATACGTTTTCATAATATCATAATGGCATATGATTTTATAATGATGGATGGGGATCGTTGTATATATATCAAAAGACCCAAAAATCAATTTGTGATCATATTATTATATGTTGATGATATACTAATGGCTGGAAGCAATATGGAGTTTGTAAATACTATGAAAAGTTGGTTATTTTCCAACTTTAAGATGAAAGATAAGGGTGAGGTTGCATACATTCTTGGAGTCAAGATTTCAAGAGATCATTATCTCTTTCGCAAGAAATATACATAAATAAGGTTCTTGAACGATTTCGTATACAAGATTGTAAACCCATTGATACTCCTATTGCAAAAGGTGAAAGATTGAGCCATAGACTGTGTTCAAGAACTCTACAAGAGAATGAACAAATGAAACACGTTCCTTATACTAGTGTTGTTGGGAGCTTGATGTATGTTATGATGTGTACAAAACCTGACATATGTTTTACAGTTGGAATGGTGAGTAGATACCAATTAAACCCAGGTCAAGCACATTGGAATGCCGTTAAGAGAATACTGAGGTATCTAAAGGGAACTGCTGATTATACGTTGAGTTATCAAGGAAATGATTTGCAACTCGAAGGCTATTCAGATGCTGATTGAGGAGGAAATTTAGATTAAAAGAAATCTACCTCTAGGTTTGTTTTCTTACTGAATAACGGCGCCATATGTTGGAGCAGTAAGAAACAAACGTGTATAGCATTGTCCATGATAGAAGCTAAGTTTGTGGCATTATCAGCAGCAATACAAGAAGATGTTTGGCTTAAGAGATTTTTAGATCATTTAAGTGTTATTGGAAGTGTTGCAGATTCATTGTTGGTTAATTGTGATAGCCAAGCAACAATAGTGTATACCAAAGATTCAAAATATCATGGCAAGACCAAACATATAGATACAAAGTATAATTTTGTCAAAAATATGATTGCATGAAAAGATGTGAACTTACAGTACATGTTTACGCATAAAATGGTAGCAAATCCTATGACAAAGCCAATACCTAGAGATGTGTTTTGTGGCCATATGAAATCTCTAGGATTGCGTAGAGGCTAATGTACTGAATATTGTAATTTCCCTAAGTGTTCATATTTGATGAATTTATGTTTTCATCATTAATGCCTATGAATCTTTGTTTGACGTTTATGCATCTTAATGCTCGGTACATTATATTAAGTTGAGAAAGTATGTCGAATATATAAAAGATTAGCCTACTCACACGGGTAATCGCCTTTATTTACTGTGTGATAAATAGAGATAATACGGTTTTTAAGCTTATTATCTAGGTGATAATCGAGAGCTTAAGCTTAAAATATATATGTCGTCTTAACTAAGTGTTAAGATAAGGATATAATAGTTACTACGTCCGAAAGTAAAATAACCCACATATTTTACTTTATCTGTCTATGATGCCAGATGTGAGTTCTGATGAATTCTATGAATGAGTAGATACGTGAACTCAAGTTAGACATTAAGTATGTCTGAACTATCATCTATATGGTATTAAAGGTGTAGACATACGCTCTATGGGAAATGAGTTAAATACCATAATACGTATTTCATACTACGTATGCATGAGACGACTAATAAGAGTGGCAAAAGTTTTGATCTCAACTTTTAAGCCGTGTAAGACTCTTGAGGAAAAGAGTCCCTCAATTTTAGTGCCCTCATGATTTTTACTTATTCTCAAGATTTCTATTTAGTGTTTGCTATCTTAGGATGTTGCCAATGGTCATGAGTTGATTCGATCTAATGGGACATTTCTAGAAAAGTAAGCTGAACTGAAATTGAGAGTTTGAAGGAAAGAGGAAGATCGAATTTGGAGAATCACATTGTAGTTTTGTATTTACTGGTCAACCAATTATAACTGTCTTTGGGATAATCATAATTGTGAATACTATATATATATCATTGTTTAAAAGAGATCAAGAGAGATATAAATGTGATTGATCGATTTAGGGTACTGCATACTAAATATATTCAAAGTATGATACCCATTATAAGTTGCTATATATTCCTAACAGATGTATAGCAACGAACTTTCAAAGTATGCTGGTCGCACGGATTATTGATCGGTATGAACATTGCAGAGAGGTAAAGAAAATCCTGTTCGGCCCACCATGTGCGAGTGGGAGATGATGGTTTTATTTATTTGAATGATGATGGGCTTAAGGCCCGTCCGCCCATGTTGGGCCTAAAAGCCCGGCCCGTAAGATAAGGGCACATGGATGAATGGTTGAGATATGAAGAGGTGTTACGTTGAGGGAATGTGTCTTTTGGAAAAGACGTATTTAAGGGGAGAAAAGAAAAGAGAACGCACTCTTTGGTTTAACATACACTTTTCCTTTTTCCCTCTCCCATAACCAACGTAACTTTTTTCTCTCCCTTTTGAACCAACAGTACGCTCCTTGGTAGACCGGGATCAGATTCTCCCTCGAACTTCAACGTTAGTGTTTAATCTGTGGACAATGAGGTACGCTCGATTCTGTGGTGTGTCTTTGATCGACGATACATGTTCTTCCTAGGCTCGTCTTCCGCATTCGTTTTAGGGATTCGATTTAGTGTCAAATCCATTTTAGGGAATCAGTAATTCCCAACAGTTTTTAACACCATGACCACGAGTAAACTGTTCATTGCGCCATTACTTGGATTTAACCAAATAGAAGAAACCCCAATATGCCAAAACAGAAAATGATATATATATATATATATATATATATATATATATATATATATATAGGCAGAAAACGTGTGAAAATCACCTTAAAAGTACAATCTTGAAAGAATAACAAATTACAATCATGAAAGGATCACAACACGATCACTTTATTGCATCAGATATCTATATTGAATGGGAACTATAAATAAGAATCTTTTGCTAATTATCTATGTGCTGCATCTGACAGAAATACTTGTGTTCCTTGTGAGGCGCCTTGTACTCTTGCAAGAGTTGCATTCCACCTCTGATTTTCGTTCTTTAAAAAGCTTAGAGGCCGGATGTGTACGGCACACCAGTGGCGGGCAACCAAGAGCCCCCAGCAATGAAGCTCCCAACGGTGAACTTAGAAGCCTCGGTTGCACTTGTGATAACATGGTAACCTGCCCATGTGACCCTACTAGCAGTAGATGACCCGGGGCCAGTGTTCAGATACTCTCCATAGTACAGAGTGTCGAGGGCAAAGTTGCCATCCCATTCCATCCAACCGGCTGAGTTAATCAAGCTATCAAGATAAGTCTTCATGAAGACTGTCCTGGAATATTCTTGCCACGGCCTACCGAGGTATGTCTTCACGGAGCTTTGAACAGATTTTAGGTCAGAAGCTGCAGTAACCTTGCAATTATGGATAGAGATGCCAGTGTTTTGGTTTGGGTCAGTTCGACCTTGAGCAGTCACGGTATTAACCTTGTTAGGAGGGTTTCTAGCATAAATGTTGCAATTTTGCAACACAACAGCTGCATTCCCAAAGATGAAGTCAACGGTGCCATAGATGTCGCACTCTCTATAGAATTGGCGCTCCGAATGAACATAGAGAGTGTCTTGATAACCTTCAAATCCACATCTATAGAACACCGAGAAATCAGAGCCAGAGCGCAAAGCAACAGCTTGATGATTTGCTGCACCAGCAGTGTTGCGGAAAGTGATATCTTGTGCAATGAATCCATCACCAACGACAGCTGAAATTCAAGATTAGAAATATTATTAGAAATCCAATCCATATAGTCCGGCCACCAGCCGATTAGAATTTGTAAATGGAGTGTGGTCTCGCATACTACAAACATGATAGAAAGTCCTGGATGTTGCCTATTTTCTTGAAGACATGCGAAACTATGTACGTCTCCTTCCCGTTCGTAGTCAATGCTTGGCTTGATTATAGTAAAAAACTATGAATGAATTATGGGCTTAGTTTTCTACAGCTGTCAAAAACTAAATTAGGCTATACAGGGTTTTTCTTTTTCTTTTATCAAAACAGTGCGCAGCAAATTAATATGATATACTTCCTAATAAACTGATATATACAGAACCCCTTTTTCTTATATTTGGTATTTATTGACCGTAAAATAAAGAGGAACAGATGTAGCTTCGATGATATTAACTTACCAACAGTCGCCGAATTGAAGGTGGTAGAGCCTCCACCAACGCTTTTGCTTCCAGTGATTATGGTCTTCCCAATACCATCACCGACAAACATAATGTTCTCCAATTTCGATCCAACTTCAACATTTTCACTATAAGTACCGGCCTTTATATAGATGATATACCTAGTAGTGCCGGACCTCTTTGACGCCGCGGTTATGGCTTCACTAATCGTCTTGTAGCTCCCTGAACCATCTTGGGCCACAACGATATTGGCCTTAGACACGGCGGACGAAGATTGCAAGAGCTTTCGGTCGCCAGGCCTCACCCAAGTGGGGAATTTCTCTGTGTAGTTAGGTGTAGTGTAGGGTGCGTAGTTTAGGGCCAAAGTGTTGCTAATCAACTTGGAGACATTATTTGACATCAAAGGCAATACATTGCCGGAGACCCCTAATTCGACGAACCCAGCTTGACACGTCTCGAGATTAGTCAAGGCCGTGCTGAGCCAAGTTTGTGCCTCATCGTGGGTGCAATCGTGGACAATAGTTCTGTTTAGACGAAGAATAGTGTGCTCGTACAGCTGGAGGCAGTCGGCCCAAACAGCTTTCTCGCGCTCATTGCTGCACTTCGACCCTAGCGAGTGCGTGTTGCTATGGGCCATTTGAGCTCTCTCAAGTGCGAGTTGCATCGAAACCTTGAGGAAATCGGATTTTTGATTGATGGAATCTTGCTTTGGGTCGTGGGTCAAGAAGTACTCACAAGGTTGAGGATAAGGCATTTTGCTACACCAGGCTTTCACATCGCTAGAGGAATACCCAGAAATGGTTGGAGATAGTAATAGAGGTAAGAAGAGAAGGATCGTGAACTTTTGATGAGAACCCATTTTGGTTTTGTGGTGCTAATGGTGACAGAGAAGCAAGGAGGAGTCTTGAGCTTGTGATAAAACTGTGAGTTTGGTGATTAAAAGCCTTGGACCGTTCCCCTTTATATAGAAGTGGATTGGAAGAGACGATGGAGCCATGACGCGCATGCATGCACGCACGCACCATGCAACTTGGCTTTTTGCCACGCGATTTTCTCGGTTTTGGGCTTTCCGTTATCTTATACCAGAGAAGTATCAAAATTTGACAAGTCGGTCAATTTTGATCGAGAACAGCAAGAAAGAAAAAGGTACACTTTCTCTCGGCTGCCCTTGTTCGGGTCAGGGTTTGAAATAATGGGGCACTTTGACTTTTCTTGTGGGGTCGATGCTTGCGCTGCTTAAATCAAAGGGAGAAAAACAAACACACGTGTAAGAAAATTGTTCGTAAACCATGCCTCTTAGAGGAATATTATTACAACTACTCGATCTCAACGCTAAGGGAGGAACCCAAGAGCGTGTTTTAGCCGTTTTACACGACCCGTGATCAATTGGAATTGGAACGATTCAGCTCGACGGCAGCTGCCTTTCGAGCCTCTTAACTTTCGAAAAGTCTTTAAAAGAATGCCCTCCATCTGAGTCCTCGCTTATAATGGAGTTTTTTTTTTTTTTTTTCTCTTTTCCTCCTAGTGGACCAAAAAGCTAATTTGTATAAGTACAAGATCATGGGAGTTACGTAATTGCCTAATTATTATAGCATCCTTCCATTTGCATGACGTGTTTTGCATTTTTTGCACAGTTAATAAATGTAATGATGATACAGCCAAAACACCAGCAAGTAGTATAGTATGAGTATATGCATATCCTATACGCATCTACTTGGAAGGTGCAAATATTCTAGTGTGTAACTATTCATTATTTAAATGTCCGGAGGGTATGAAAACAAAATGTATATCAGTTATGAAAAATTTTACTTTTATCTTACCTAATTTGCAGTTGAGTTATCTAAATTGGACTTTCTCGCCATCCATATAACATAAAACTGATTAAGATATATAGACTATATTATCCTCCATTCTTAAGTAATTTTAGGTATGCCCGAGCTATTGATATGGTATCACCCAACAGGTCTCGGTGAGCAATTCTCCTCTTAAGCCTGTCCTGTGGAGCCTTTTTACACCCAGTCAATTTGTATAAATTTTTATATGGATTTATCAACATTAATCATATGCTTGACCAGTTTAATATGAACTTCAAAATTGATTGGCGTCGAAAAGCTTTGCGGCAAGCTTCCGTGTGCCCTTGTCCTCCCGATTCAAAGCTCCTATTTTCTTCCAAGGAATGAAGGATTTCTAATCAAACGGTACATATCCCACAGACTGGAGACAGAGATAAGAGCACTTACGTTTCTTGATTGGACACTCCTATTTTCGTGGGTTATCTTGATACGCAGACGACGTCGTAAATGACAGGAACTTCCTTCCAGACCCGTACGAGAAGCCTTCGCCATCGCCTCTAGAAGTTGGAGAAATTCAAAACGGGGACGTCAAAGTCGCTTGCTGTTTCATTAGTTCATGAGTAGTTTGGTCGAAAAAGACAGATTCGCACGCAGTTTGGTGTGTATGGTCAGCATGCAAAACTAGCACGTTCCTGTTACGTGAACCCTTTCGAGGCTATTGTTGAACTATTTGTGGAATAAACTTGTTGGATAAACCGACCAAGGATTTTCAATCTCAGATTACACTCATTACGTGGTGCAAATGAAATCCTATATTCATTTCATACATGAGCAATTTGATAAAGTTTAAGCTTTTGGAATGAACCGTTTGTTTAATTTGATATCGATAAAATGCCACTTAATTATATCGTGAATAAAGATGATAGTAGTGGCCACCTGATCAATCCGATAGCTTTTCTATATCATTTCCAAGCAAAGACACGATGCTCTTACATTGTCGGATGTGGATGTAGTCCTTTTCTAGGATTATACTCTTAACTGCGGGTACAAAATGCACTAAAGGAAAATCTTGAGTCAACCTTGTTTGTGACTCCCTGGGGTTCATGCCGGACCAACTTGTGAAGTTCACCCTACATCGACGTGGACACATGATGAAATTATCATGAATGTAATTTTATAGATGCGCTTCCACCAATTAGGATATTTATCTCAATCAATGACGGAAAATTGAAAGCTTTCTCTATTGTACTTTGTGCATGTTCGTCCTGTGTGTGTGTTGAGAGTTGTTACTGGTGCTTGCAAATTTCGATTTATGTTATTCTCATTTCTATCGCGTCACAAGTTTCCATTAGGTCACACCTAATTTATAAAATCAATATGATAGTTTTGGGCCTATATTTGTGCTAGGCAACATTAGAAATTTCATCGCACATTGTCTGCATTAGATTTCTTGATACTTAAATTATTTAGTAAATTATTTAATTTGGGCTTAGGCAAACATGTTACATTTCTTCGAATTTTTCACTCTGTGTATATATGTAAATGTGTAAGAACAAAGTTGTCTCTGAAGTCAATACACAGAAAACTCTATATAACTACAAAGGCGTTCTCCTTATTGCAAAAATTGAAATTTTTGCACTCTTCCCTAAGAAGTCTACCACCGAGGCAAATATTCTACACCGCTGAGCATCAAGACTTTCAATCAGTGTATGTTGCATTTATACAATTCTTACATCTTTCGATTATTTTCTCACTTCGACCAAATTTGTTTGCAATAAGCTTATAATGAAAGCATTTTCTGTTTTTAAATGGAATTATTACAATAATTATTCACTATTTGGTCTTGTAAAACACATCGTCAACTAGATTGTTCAATTTATTGACTTAGATCTATCTATTTAAATCGTCAAATATTTTCCTTCATGGGAGTGATCGACTTGTGGTGGTTTGAGCAAAACTCTTTTCAATCGGAGCATCTGATAATTATCAAAACTATTGTTGATATTAAAAAAGTTGGTTCATCGTCATGAATAGACCGTTGTTTGCGCAACTATATTGGATTTAAGCCAAAAAGACGAAACCACAATATGCCAACACAGAAAATGAGATATATGGAGGCAGAAAAAACGTGTGATAATCACCATAAAAGTACAATCTCGAAAGAATAACAAACTAGAATCATAAAAGAATGACAACTTGATCACCCTATTACATCAGATATATATAACGAATGGAAACTATATAAGAAAGAATTTTCTGCTAATGGGCGAATGTGCTGCATATGACAGAACACTTGTGTTCCTTTTGAGGCGCCCTGTACTCCTGTAAGACTTGCATCCCACCTCTAAATTTCCATCTTCAATGAGCTTAAAGGCCGGATGTGTACGGCACACCAGTGGCGGGCAACCAGGAGCCCCCAGCAAGGAAGCTCCCAATGGTGAACTTAGCAGCCTCGGTTGCGCTTGTGATGACATGATAACCTGCCCATTTGACCCTATTAGCAGTCGACGACCCAGGGCCTGTGTTCATATACTCTCCATAGTATAGAGTGTCAAGGGCAAAGCTGCCATCCCACTCCATCCAACCAGCAGAGTTAACCAAGCTATCCAGATAAGTCTTCATGAAGACTGTCCTGGAGTATTGTTTCCAAGGTCTACCAAGGTATGTCTTCACGGAACTTTGAATTGACTTTAGGTCTGAAGCTGCAGTGACCTTGCAATTGTGGATGGAGATGCCAGTGTTTTGGTTTGGGTCAGTTCGGCCCTGTGCGGTCAAGGTATTGACTTTGTTAGGAGGGTTTCTAGCATAAATGTTGCAATTCTGGAAAACAACGGCCGCATTCCCAAAGATGAAGTCAACGGTGCCATAGATGTCACACTCTCTATAAAATTGACGCTCCGAATGGACATAGAGAGTGTCTTGGTAACCTTCAAAGCCGCATCTATAGAACACCGAGAGATCAGAGCCAGAGCGCAAAGCAACAGCTTGGTGATTTGCAGCACCAGCGGTGTTACGGAAAGTGATATCTTGTGCGATGAATCCATCACCAACGACAGCTGAAATTTGAGATGAGAAAGATTATTAGAAATACAATCTATATAGAACGGCTGTCACACAACTAGAATTTGTGGATGGAGTGTGGTCTTGCATACTACAGACATGATAGAAGGTCGTCGATGTTGTCTGTTTCTTCAAGACATGCGAAACTATGTACGTCTTCTTCAAATTCATAGTCAATGCTCGACCCGATTAATGTCAAAAACTACGATTGAACTATAGGCTTAGTTTTCAAAGCTGTCAAATCGTAATTCGTTTGCATTATGTATTTTATATGTAACCATACTATCATATTTTGAAATTTTCCATGCACGGTTCCAACTATCATATTCTCATGAAAATTGACACATGCAGGCTTAAGTAACTCATACGTACTTGGCTTAGATTTGAATTAGGAGGTCCTTTTTTGTACGTTAAATAATCAATCTGGCAACGAGGTTAGGCTATTCGAGTGCTGTTTTTCCAAAAACGCGCACAACAAAATGCTCTAAAAAACTTAAGTTCATCGGATATATTTCTTATAAGTTGATATAGATAGAACTTTTTTTAGTTTTGGTGTTCACTGTGAATAATCATGAGTAGCTCAGATGATATTAACTTACCGACAGTTGCCGAATTGAAAGTGGTAGAGCCTCCGCCAACACTTTTGCTTCCAGTGATTATGGTCTTCCCAATGCCATCACCAACGAACATAATGTTGTCCAATTTCGAACCGACTTCGATGTTCTCATTATAAGTACTGGCCTTGATATAGATGATGTACCTTGCAGTGCCAGTCCGCTTTGATGCTGCGGTTATGGCTTCACTTATCGTCTTGTAATTCCCTGAACCGTCCTGAGCCACCACGATATTGGCCTTTGAAACCGCAGATGAAGACTGCAAGAGCTTTCGGTCGCTAGGCCTCACCCAAGTGGGAAATTTCTTCGTGTAGTTAGGCGTAGTGAAGGGTGCATAGTTGAGGGCCAAAGTGTTGCTTATCAACTTGGAAACATTATTTGACATCAAAGGCAATACATTGCCAGAGATGCCTAATTCAACGAACCCAGCTCGGCATGTCTCGAGATTGGTCAAGGCCGTACTAAGCCACGTTTGCGCCTCATCTTGGGTGCACTCGTGGCCGATGGTTCTGTTCAAACGAAGAACAGTGTGCTCGTACAGTTGGAGGCAGTCGGCCCAAGCAGCCTTCTCTCGCTCGTTGCTGCACTTCGACTCCAACGATTGCGTCTGGTTGTGGGCTAATTGAGCTCGCTCCAGAGCCAGTTGCATCGAGATCTTGAGGAAATCGGATTTTTGCTTGATGGGAGCTTGCTTGGGGTTGTGGGTCAAGAAGTACTCACAAGGTTGAGGATAAGGCATTTTGCTACACCAGGATGTCACATCGCTAGAGGAATAGGCAGAAATGGTTTGAGATAGCAACAGAGGCAAGAAGAGATGGATCATGAAATTTTGAAGAAAACCCATTTTTGGTTTTGTGTTGCTAATGGTATTCGAGACACCGAAGCAATGAGGATTCTTGAGATTGAGATAAAACTCTTGAGTTTGGTGATTGAATGCCTTCAATCGTTCCCTTTATATAGAAGCCAGGTGGAGCTGTCAATGTGCATGCGTGCACCATGCAACTTCGCTTTTTCGCCATGAGCTCCCCTTTCGCTCGTCTAATAATCAAAATTCAAAATACGACAAATTGGTCAATTTTGAACGAGAACGAGAAGAAAGAAAAAGGTACACTTGTCAACCCAGCAAATCCCTCGGCTACCCTTGTTTGGGTTAGGGTTTGAAAGAATGCGATATTTTGACTTTTCTTGCGCGGTTGATGTTTGCGCTATATAAATTACAAAAAGTAAAATCATCACACGCATGAGCAAATCGTTCGCAATCCATGCCTATCCATGCCTCTTGATGGAATACTATTATGTCACAACTACTTCTCGAATCTCCACGGAAAGGGACGAAGCCGAAATTGTGTGTTGAGCAGTTTTTGATGACTTGCGACCAAATTGGAATCGGAACGGTTCGGCTCGATGGCTCCCCTCTTTTGGGCCTCTAAATTTTAACACGTCTTTGCAAGACTGCCACCATCGGATTCCTTGCTATTTTATGGAATTTCTTTCATCCAGGGGGACCGACAGCTAATTTTATAATTGAGAACGAGCCTTGCCATACATTATTGCAAGATAATGAAGTTACATACTTGTGTTATTATCCTACATTTTCTTTTCTTTTTTTCTTGCAATTTTCTGCAGTTGATAAATGCAATGATAATACAGCCAAAAACTCCGGCAAGTATAATATGTATATTCGCATTCACTTGGAAAGTGCACACATTATAACGTAACTGTTCATAACATATAGCTCCATATGGTATGGAAATTAAAGATATATGAAATGTGGATTTTCGGTCACACCGAATAATTCGGCCGGAGTTAGTTTTCTGACCCAAAAAAGACGTGGCTAGAAAACTTCGGGTGGGGCCTAATTTTTTGGTTGTTGAACATCAAATATCTCTCTCATTCCACATCGCTCATGTCCGGGTTGTTGCATTTGTAGGTTAGTCTCGCAACATAAAATTAGCACGATACTTATTAACGCCATTCTGGCATGGGGTGAAGGTGATTATGGTCCTAGCGGCCGATCGAGGCTCACCCAAGACCAGTCAATTTCGGTTAACTAGAAGGCCAAAATAGATAGGTCTTGGCAAGTAATTCTCTCTTAAGCCGGACCCGCCAAGCTCGTTGGGACCTAATTTCATAA
The DNA here is from genome assembly GCA_014182575.1 of Eucalyptus decipiens. Lineage (NCBI taxonomy): Eukaryota > Viridiplantae > Streptophyta > Magnoliopsida > Myrtales > Myrtaceae > Eucalyptus > Eucalyptus decipiens. The sequence continues at coordinate 18,721,855 of CM024613.1, forward strand.
ACTTGTCTACATTGATCGTATATGCTTGAACTTCAAAATTGATTGGCGTTGAAAAGCTTTGCGGCTACGCTCCCTCTTGATTCAACACACCTATTTTCTCTCGAAGAAACGAAGGTTACTTCCTAGATGATACTTCTTGGTTTCAAGGACGACGAAAGTGAAAGGTGCCTTCTTTACAACAAGATTGCGATGTCAGACGTGGACGAGAAACCGTCGCCATCGCCTCTAGACGCCGGAGAATTCGAATCCGGAGGTCAAAGACTCTTGTTGTTTCATTAATTTCAAGAGTTGGTCGAAAAGGACAGAGATTCACGCGTCGTAACGTTCACGCACGAGCACGAAAGTCCAGTCGAATGTCCTTTTCGAAGCCGTTGTTGAAGTATCTCTATCTGTTGAATATGCTTCGTGGATGAATCGATGCAAGTAAGGATTTTCAATCTTCGAAGTATATTGATCGTATGGCGTGAATAAAGTACTGTATTCATTTCTTATTTGAGCGATGCGACCAACAATCTTTAAGCTTTTTGGGTAAATTGTTTGTTTAACCTGATATCGGTGAAAAAATCTCTAAATTATATCTTGAATAGAGACGATAACAATTGTCATTGTTCAATATAATACTTATTTATACTAGAAAATCCCAGGCAACCCTGAACAGCAAGAAATATAGAAAAAGATCTAAAGTATGTAGATAAATACGCTGAAACTAGAGAAGCGGTTTATACCGACGATAATGGAGGATTTTCATGTTGAAGATGTCCTTGAAACAGTATTCGAATTTGTCATCGATATAGCACTTTGAGCAAGATTTTGAGACTGGTATTATAGGCTTCGTAACTCTTCTAAGATAAAATTTTTTGAAGTCAATTAAATACACGTGGCAGAATTTTGGAACAATTATTCGAAAAATCTTATACCTATTATTTAGTTCTAAATTATTCAATTTTATCAATTGAGTCTTAGATATTTTCACATAGTTAATTAAGTCAATCCGACCAATTTTTGCCAAAAATTGTCATCGTGGATGCCAATCGTCCTATGTGGCATGGCTAACACTAACATAGATAATTTTTAATAATATTTTAATATTTTTGTAAATTTTAATCATTTTTAGTTTCTTTCCTTCACTTCTTTTTCCTCTAGCCAGTCTCCGCCAAATAAAAAATTAATAGAAAATTTTGAAAAATATTAAAATATTATTAAAATTATCCACATCAACGTAGGCCATGTTACATAAGTTTGTTGGTATCTATATTAGCAATTTTTGGCCGAAATTAGCCGAATGGACTAAATTGGCAAAATGTGAAAACTTTTAGAATTCAATTAGTAAAATTGAAAAGTTTGAAATGAATTGATAACAGCATAACAAATTTAGGACTTTTGGGATAATTTTCCCTAGAACTTCAATCAAATCCATGTAGCTTATCGTGTTATTGATTCTCAACAACTCACATCCTTGTCTAGGACTACCAAGTAATTATATTAATTTATTTTGTTTTCCATTTCTTCTATATCTAAACGGACGATGACTTCAAGATTAAGACCTTGTTGACATTCTATGCACGGCAAGGGCATAATTGAGAATTTAGGCTCAACTTAAATAGTTAAGATTAGAAAATTAGAAACTTATTTAGAGCATCAAAATTCTTATGATTTGACGTCACGGTGGATGCATGCCCCATGCCTTTCTCGCTCTTAAAAAACCTATTATATGATCTACGAATTATTTAAATCAAGCCCATCCCAACATCATGTGGTCCTTAGGGTGAAACTAACATTATTAACGGTTGAGATTATATGGTCCGAATTTTGAGAGCAATCCGCACAATTGCGTGCCCTTGGATAATAGGGTCCACATTATTATGGCATGAATAGTCCCTGCACTTTCATTTTTTTTTTTTTTTTGGCGTTATACAATTGATAGACTTTTGGACCAATATAGTTCACATTATCGTCTTAATTTGACAATGTCATGAGCAGTTTTTGAACTTTTCCACGGTATTCATTATTGCTTTGAACTTTCTTTGATTAATTCGATCCCTGAACTATTCAAATTACGCATAATGCAATCCCTTTATGAGATTTAGTGCCAAATCAGGCGTTTTTCGCTTACATGGAGCGTCAACGCAGATATCTTATGGGTTAGCTCACCCTATGGGCCCCCATAATGATCGGACACATCAAATGCTACATTTAATGATCAATTAATGATAGCGGACGCCATATTAACAATTTCCGTTAGTCTACTTGATGAAAGGACGACATCAAACCCAATTACAAATTTGAATCGTGGATATGCTATGACATGCCGCATGTGATTATTGTCATGTCTTGCCATCTTCATGTTATTTTTCACATCTTGTTTGTATTATGAGTTATCATTTTATGCCGCATGTGATTATTGTCAAGTCATTCCTCTTTCTCTTCACGTTTTGAATTTGAAATTGTTATGCCATATTACATGTGATTGTATGTCATGTTATCTGGAGCACAAATTTGTCATGTTATGTCTATTTCTCATTATGTCTGACTTTCTAAGTTGTCATGTCATATCATTTTCTCAAATAATGATTGAATGTTGCATTTGAATTGATATGTTCATACACTTTCACACATAAAAGAGGGTTGCGCCACTACATATGAGAAAAATGGCCTTACTTAAAAATAAAGCATTAAGCATGCTGAGCAAATTAAATAATGGATAACTAGAATTCAACTAAAATGAGGGCAGGCGGCGGTACCGAAAGGGTGCCACGGGATGCTGATCCATTCCACACAAAAGCAAATCACTGCACTTGAGATCTATAGGTCTCTTATAACTAGTTACTTCACACGAGAACTTAGGTAGCTAACTTTTCCATGATTAGCTGTGCCTTTAGTTGTTTAGTCGATCTAGATTTTTCCAAAATGATAGGTGGCAACTCTAGTTCGGTATTTAAGTTAATGATCATTTTTTGCATCTTGTAGATTAACCCAACTTAGGATTTATGAAGATCCTACGAATCAAAGCGCTACTAACCGGCGACGCTTAATTTGCAAAACTCGAGGTGCTACAGCCACCGTTAGCCCTCCTCATCCACTAGTACACGAGAGGCCAATTGTCAATCCCAAATGATCCCTTCGCACAAGTCGTTGCATGAAGTCACGATCACAATCCACGCGTCTAGATCACACGACCAATGCAAGCCAAAAAAATAAAATAAAATAGAATACAATAAAATACAATAAAATACAATAAGATAATCCCATAAAATATGAATTCTCACTTTCAAGTTTCAAGGTTGCTAGATGCACGTCTTTACAGAAATGTCTTCGTTGTTTCCCACTTGCTTTTCTTCATTTGGAATATCCTCAAATTGCACGAAGTCTACATTTTTCATCAAACTATTAAATCTCACTCTCTCCATACCATTTACGTAGAATTGCACGAATAAACCACAACTAGAATGAAGGCTCACTTGATTCATTCAGATGTTCGACATTTTGTTTAAGAACTTAATTAGTAAAGTACCTAATCGGAAATTTGAAAAAGTTAGAGCACTATTGATGCCTTTGTCCCTCTCTTGAATGAAATTAATAGAAGCAAGCTTGTTATTCAACTATTAAGCCAGCCTCATAAAATCACCTCATTCAAGTAGCCATACAAGATAGGACCAAAAAAAAAAAAAAAAGTAGCCATACAAGACAAGTGATCAATATATGTAGATTAGTGCATATGCCTACAAAAGGCAACTACGCAATCACGTCCATACATAACATTAATATTTTTGTTCTCACTTGTGATTTTGTTTGCTTAAATTATCATCTTTTCTTCTTTCGTGTTTCGTTAGAAGAAAATTGGCACCCACCTATCTAGCATAGTTCGACGGTGGAGAAAATTTTCTCCATAAGCGATCTTATTCACCCTTCGACGTGATAATCGATGAGCGAGAGCAGTTACGATCACCAAACCAAATAATAAAAGAAGGTCCCTCGGAGAAACTTTCTCCCCTAGATCACTACCTCCGCCGGAAAAAAGGACTCTAATGTGCGGCCGGCGATGGAAGACTCGGTTTTAGGGTCATAAGCAAACCGTGAGCTAATCAATTTGGCTTGCAATTCCAAGTCAATTCACTCATAGCTGGATTGCGGATTCAATCTCTTGACGGTGGGGCTGGATCGCTGCCCAATACTGGTCCGCATATGTTTAGATTGCAAGAACACATACGAACGTGTCAACAACGCGGTATGAATCTATCTCTGTCTCCCACTAATTGTTTTTTTTTTTTTAATGAATGCATAACTCAACTCTCCACGTATAAGAAAAGTCAAATACATTATCCGTCCAATTTCTAAAAGTAGTAAAATATACAATCCTCATAAAAATAATCTCTCCAGAGAATTTTGCTAGTTGGCAACTATATTTTATGTTCTTCTTTATTCACATTCTTATTTCTTTTCACTTCTTGTTACGTAGACCAAAACACGAGGAAAGATGGTGCATGCCCATTATTTATATTGAGCTGCCTCATTCCAACGACTGCCTTTTTGTTCACATCTATATAAAGGAACCAAAAGAACAACTTCATACATTCACCGACTTCATCAAATCTCTCTATCATCAGCACAATAGCGATGGATCTTCTTCAAAAGTTCATCACCTTTGTCTTCCTTTCTCTCGTGATCTCTCCTTCCACTTCTGGCTTCTCCATAGGCGATGCCAAATCTTGGTGTAGCAAAATGCCTTACCCACATCCATGTGAGTACTTCTTGACCCACAACCCTAAGAATATCCCCATCAAGCAAAAATCCGACTTCCTCAAGGTCTCGACGCAGCTCGCGCTCGAGCGAGCCTTGCGGGCCCATAGCAATGCATACTCACTAGGCTCCAAGTGTCGTAACGAGCACGAGAAGGCCGTGTGGGCTGACTGCCTCGAGCTCTATGAGCAGACCATTCTCCGCCTCAACCGAACCGTCGACCTCAAGTGCACCCAAGAAGATGTGCAGACGTGGCTCAGCACAGCCCTAACCAACCTTGAGACATGCCGAACTGGGTTTGTCGAGCTTGGTGTTTCTGACTATGTGTTACCTTTGATGTCAAATAACGTTACAAAATTGATAAGCAACACTTTGGCCCTAAACCATGTGCCGTACAAACCGCCAAGCTACACGAACGGGTACCCCAATTGGGTGAGGCCCGGTGATCGGAAGCTCTTGCAATCCTCATCCCCATCATCTAAGGCCAATATAGTGGTGGCCAAGGATGGTTCTGGGAAGTACAAGACCATTAAAGAGGCCATAACCGCAGCATCAAAACGGTCTGGAACCGCGAGGTATGTGATCTATGTCAAGGCCGGGACATATAAGGAGAACATTGAAGTCGGTAGCAAATTGAAGAACATAATGTTTGTGGGAGATGGTATTGGGAAGACCATTATCACCGGAAGCAGAAGCGTGGGCGGAGGATCTACCACCTTCAAATCAGCCACTGTTGGTAAGTACTATAAGTTTGATATTAACGTTATGAATTTTTCTTGAATATTGGCATGCAATAAGGAATCACTAATTCATTGTCTATTTAGGTTACCACCTAGAGCTTGGTATTCAAAGAGTTCGCAAAAACCTATTAAGTATAATTCAAGTAAAATATTCTCTATTAAGTCAACATTATAAAATAAACTGAAGGAATTACTGACTCAATAATTAAATAGGTCATTTGACGACTTTGCTCCTAGAAAAGAAAAGAAAGAATGATACATATACAAAAAAAAAAAAAAAAAAAGTTATTAATAAATAAGCCATGCTGCAATTTTCATATATGAGGTGCTTGAAATACAATGCCAGCCATCTGGAGTTCAATAAATTCATGCTAATTACTATAAATTACATTGAACCTTGTAAAATATTGACTTGTATATGATATATTAATCGAAAAGAACTCATTTTCTTAAAACCAATGTTCAAAATAGTGATACGTAAATGAATTCATTGAGGAATATCATTTCAGCTAATTCTATTGATGTAGTAATCTACATAACGGATGCGAAAGAATTAGGATTTGGCTGCTGCTAAATACAATTAATTAAGCCTAGAAGGAAGAATTATAGTCTTTGACTTTGACCCGATCAAGTAATGACCTCGTCAGGGAGACGTACACATCTTTCGCATGTCATCATCATCGAGGAGAGAGACAACATCCGACGACTTTCTAATGTGTCTATTCATGGACCCCACACAAAAAATTTTCTGGCCGGTGCCTTGCATCCAAATGGCGGTCAGTAGCCGCTGTTAATCGCTCCCATTGAATCTTGGATGAAAAGTCCATATTTTTCTAGATTTCTAGATTGCTTTGGAGAGAAAGCAATCGTGCTAATTAAATTTTATAATTGATTGTACCGTTCTCGTAATACGGCCCTCTTCGAATAAGTGGATGGAATTCAGAAATAATTGTATAGATGTAACAGATACTAAGCCTAGATCATCAATGTCCTATTGAAGATGGAATAAGGGATAATGCATCTCAAATCTTGTAAGGTTGGATCGTTTGTCCTTTTGGAAATCTTGGTGGTAAAAGGGTCAGTGTCTAGAACGACTTTACAATTCGAATTTTCATATCATGTATGAACTACTGATACACAAATACAAGTACATATTTTTTACTTAATATTCCTTTCTTTTTTCTAGTCAATTCGTAGTTTTTTGAATGTCTATTAATAATCTAGATGATCACAATATGCGTGACAATGAAGCAAAACTAGAACAAGAAAGGGATTACTGACATCACTGTATGGGGACATTCAAGATTGCGACTTGTCTTGATGTTGAAATTCGCTTAACTTTGCGTGTTATAACGAAAAATGTTGCTTATTCCTATACTTTGACCTCACCTTCTAATCTAATATTTCTTGTCTTTTTAGCTGTAGTTGGTGATGGATTCATAGCCCGAGACATCACTTTCCGCAACACCGCTGGTGCGGCCAATCATCAAGCAGTTGCCTTACGGTCTGGCTCCGATCTTTCCGTCTTCTACAGATGCAGCTTTGAAGGCTATCAAGACACCCTCTATGTCCACTCAGAGCGACAATTTTATAGAGAATGCAACATCTATGGGACAGTCGACTTCATCTTCGGAAATGCCGCTGTTGTTTTCCAAAATTGCAACATCTACCCTCGAAACCCTCCCAACAAAACTAACACCATCACTGCACAAGGCCGAACCGATCCGAATCAGAATACCGGCATCTCCATCCACAATTGCCGGGTCACCGCACTTCAGAGCTGAAACCAGTCCAAAGCTCTGTTAAGACTTACCTTGGTAGACCGTGGAAAGAATATTCTAGAACTGTTTTCATGAAGACTTACCTTGATAGCTTGATTAACCCAGCTGGTTGGATGGAGTGGAACGGCAACTTTGCTCTCAAGACCTTGTACTATGGTGAGTACATGAATACCGGACCCGGGTCATCAACTAAGAATAGAGTGAAATGGGGAGGTTATCGCGTCATCACTAGCGCGTCGGAGGCTTCAAAGTTCACCGTTGGGAGCCTCATCGCGGGCAACTCTTGGTTGCCTGCGACAGGCGTGCCTTTCACTTCTGGCCTCTAAATCAAGAGAGATGGAGTGCATATTGGTTCATTCTATCTCAATAACCTCAAGTTGAAAAAGTTATGTGAAGGAATCACCAACTAAGGACAGCACGAAATCAACAATCATTTTCTACGTTGACAATAAGTACAATCGTACATGGATCGTGAAGATTGTCTGCATGTAGGATTTTAAATTCTTTAATTTTCAGCTCGTCGTGATATCACAAATATTTGTAATTCTTTATAATACTAAAATCTCTGGTGGGCCCCCGAAATGTTTCCTAATTCATATTTTGTGTTCCCCCATTTGACTATTCTCGTGTTGGTCATTATTGCACGATCGTTCATTCTATTTGATAATTGTTTCACTGGATTAACCCATAAAAGTTTAATTTGAATCATACACTAAAATTTGAATTTTGAATGAATGGTTACGTGCATAAAATTACGTAGGTAAATTATGGTAAGTCATAAGAATTATATGCATCATACACTAAACGGTTTAGGCTTATCGAGTAGATGATTGCAAACTTACATCATCTTTGAGTTTATCTTCGAAATAAGTTACTCATTGAGTTCACAAAAAGTTATGACCTAACCAAAATGAAACAACTTAGTGCTGCTAACGCTTTAGCACGAACAGCTTAACCAACTCAATGAAGTTAACAGCTTTTAATGAATATTACATATGATTTATTTCATCTCTTTTCAACTGTGATAATACTAAGGAGAACATTGAAGTCGGTAGCAAATTGAAGAATATTATGTTTGTAGGAGATGGTATTGGGAAGACCATTATCACCGGAAGCAGAAGTGTGGGCGGAGGATCCACCACCTTCAAATCAGCCACTGTTGGTAAGTACTAAAAGTTTGATATTAACCTTATGAATTTTTCTTGAATATTAGCATACGATAAGGAATCACTAATTCATTGTTTATTTAGGTTGCCACCTAGAGCTTGGTATTGAAAGAATTCACGAAAACCTATTAAGCTTAATTTGAGAAAAATATTCTCTATTTATATAAAATAAACTGAAGGACTTACTGACTCATTAATTGAATAAGTCATTCGACCACTTTGTTCTTAGAATAGAAAAGAAAGAACAATACATATACAAAAAATAATAATAATGATTAATAAATAGTCATGCCACAATTTTCATAGATGAGGTGCTTGAAATACAATTCCAGTTATTTGAAGTTAAATAAACTCATGCTAATTACTATAAATTACATCGCCCTATGCATTCCATGTAAAATACTGAGTTGTATATGATATATTAGTTGAAAAGAACTAATGTTCTAAAATGTAATGTTCAAAATAGTTATAAGTAAATTAATTCATTCACAAATATTTTTTCAGCTAAGTCTGTTATGTAGTAATCTACATAAGTTATGCGAAAGAATTAGGATTTGGCTCCTGGTAAATATAATTAATTACGCCTAGAGGGAAGAATTATAGTCTTTGACTTTAAACCAGTCGAGCAATGACTTCATGAAGGAGACGTACACGTCTGTCGCATGTCGTCATAATCATGGAAAGAGACAACATCCGACGACTTTCTAACGTGTCTATTCATGGACCCCACACAAAATTTTCTTTGGCTGGTCCCTTGCCTCCAAGTGGCGGTCTATAGCTGCTGGTAATTGCTCTCATTGATTCTGGATGAAAAGTCTGCATTTTCTAGATTGCTTTGGAGAGAAAGCAATCATGCCAATCAAATTCTATAATTGACTTTACCGTCCTTGGAGCATTGCCCTCTTTGAATAAGTGGATGGAATTCAGAAATAATTGTGTAGATGTAATAGTTACTAAGGCTAGATCATGAATGCCGTATTAATGAACTGTGGGACAAAGGATAATGCATCTCAAATCTTGTGTGATCAGATAATTTCTTCTTTTGAATATCTTAATGGTAAAAAGTGTCTAGAATGGTGTTATGATTCATATATTTTATGAACTATGGATACACATGTACAAGTGCATGTTTTGTAGTTAACATTCCTTCTTTTTTTTTTTTTATTCTAGTCAATTCGTAGCTTTTTGAATGTCTATTGATCATCCAGTTGATCACCATATGTTTGACAATGAAGCAAAACTAAAACATGAAAGGGATTATTGACATCAGTCTATGGGGACATACAAGACTGCGACTTCTTTTAATGTGAAAATTCATATAACTTTGCGTGTTATAATGAAAAATGTTGCTTATTCCTATACTTTGACCTCAGCTTATGATTTAATATTTTTGTCCTTTTAGCTGTCGTTGGAGATGGATTCATTGCTCGGGATGTCACTTTCCGCAACATCGCTAGTGCGGCCAATCACCAGGCAGTTGCCTTACGGTCTGGCTCTAATCTCTCCGTCTCCTACAAATGCAACTTTGAAGGCTATCAAGACACCCTCTATGTCCACTCCGAGCGACAATTTTATAGAGAATGCAACATCTATGGGACGGTGGACTTCATCTTCGGAAACGCCGCTGTTGTTTTCCAAAATTGCAACATCTATCCCTGAAACCCTCCCAACAAAACTAACACTACCACTGCACAAGGTCAAACCGATCCGAATCAAAACACCGGCATCTCCATCCACAATTGCCAAGTTATTGCAGCTTCAGATTTGAAACCGGTCCAAAGGTCCGTTAACACTTACCTCGGCAGACCGTGGAAAGAGTATTCTAGAACCGTCTTCATGAAGACGTATCTTGATAGCTTGGTTCACCCTGCTGGTTGGATGGAGTGAAGTGGTAACTTTGCTCTCAAGACCTTGTACTATGCTGAGTACATGAATACCGGACCTGGGTCATCAACTAAGAATAGAGTGAAATGGGGGTGGTTATCGGACCATCACTAGTGCGTTGGAGGCATCAAAGTTCACTGTCGGGAGCTTCATTGCCGGCAACCCTTGGTTGCCGGCGACAAGCGTGCCTTTTACTTCTGGCCTCTAAATCAGGAGGGCGTAAAATTGGAGTGCACATTGATTCATTCTATTTCAATCACCTCATGTTGCGAAAGTAAGGTGAAGGAATCATCAATTAAGGAAAGCACGACATCAACAGTCATTTTCTTCATCGACAATAAGTACAATCGTACATGGATCGTGAAGATTGTCTGCATATGGGGTTTTCAATTCTTTAATTTTCAGCTCGTCGTGATATGACAAGTATTTGTAATTCTTTATACTACAAATCTATAAAGGGCCCTCGAAAGGTTGTTTCCTATTCATATGTTTATGTTCCCCCCGTTGACTATTTTCGTGTTGGTCATCACTGCACGATCGTTCATTCAATTTGATGATTATTTTACTGGATTAAGCTATAAAAGCGTAATTTGAATCATACGCTGAAATTTCTAAATTTTGAATAAATGGTTATGCACATAAATTTATTTTAGTATTTGAGATAATTATGGTAAATTATTATAATAATATGCATCGTATGCTAAACGGTTTAAGCTTGTGAAGTGGATGATTGCACACTTAAATAATCTTTGAGCTTATCTTCGAAATAAGTTACTCAGCAAGTTCACAAAATGTTACAACTTAATAACCAAATTTAAAGGTGTGAATAATTTGCGTTTCTTTATTTATTTGGTTTTTTCTGTTTTTTGAAATAGGTTTGGAATAGAAATCTGTTTGACAATGCATTCATTTTTCCATTTCTCTGACATATTTATTGTGACATCCTGATTTTCCAATTCTATTTTCAATAAATTGAGACGGGCATTTCGTTGGCACGTAGATAGTTCCTTTCCTTGAGTCGGCCACTCATGTGGAAACTAGTCTATCAGGTGAAGCTGTTAGGAAATTCTAATGCATCAGACTTGAGAATTTGACCAGGAAGCGATCTTTCGACCGAGCTAATCTGCAAGGGTCATTACGGCACAATTAAAAATCGATCAGAGATCGGAGATAGGTCGACTCGATAGAGGCATGTGATCAGGTGTGGGAGATTCCACCAGATCGCACAATTCTGGTTGATCGGCACTGGACCGACTTCTCTGTCGATTGGGTACCCTGTGTTCATATTTGAAACCTTGAGGTTACCCCGACAACCGAAAGTTGCCAATGTTTCAAAAATGTACATTGTGGCTTGAGATGATCAACCACAAGTCAAATGCAAGAAAATTTCTAAAGGCTATCCGGTAGGTTGGGCCACGCTAGTATCGTGCCAAAGTGAAATTAACCGTGAACTTGAGATCGAATTCAGAAATTGGAAGTCTGGGTGTGTCATAAATCATTTTAGGATCATTGATTAATCTTTAGAAGATTTTTTCATGTAATCAGAGCTTTTCAGCAAAATAATCAGAGAATGGCTAATTTGGCTCGAGAAATTAGTAGGCCCGCCTTTGGTATTGCTATTAGGACTTAAGTTAGTTCTATGGACAAGTGAAGATGTGCATTGAAGTGTGGTGACATTGGATTAATTTTATGGATTTCAATTTGACTCAATTGGAAGAGAATTAAGTGGAATTGGAGAATTTGATGTACAAGAATTGGACCCCAGCGGAAAATGAAAGTGCTACCATTGGAGAAGTTATGGGAGAGGTTTGAGTGAGTGGAAGATGACATAGGATGATGTCATGGTGGTTGAGGCCAAGGGTTGAGATCTTGACAACTGGAGAGTGGAGATTGGCTCTTGAAAAGGTGGGTTTCACTTCATCTTCAACCTTGGGAAGGAGAGAGAGAGGGAAGGGGGAGAGAACCGGTCGGAACCAGCAGCCCCGACCGCCCCCTTCATCCGCCGCTCGGCCGCCCGTTCGTCGCCGCCGCCGTGCGTCTGCCCCCGCGCCGCCCGTGTGCCTCGCCGCTCGCCCCACCCGCTCGCATCTCCATCTTCATCTTCTTCTTCTTCTTTGAAAGCCCAGCAGATCCGAAGACGCCAGAGCAGCCCCGTCCAAAGCCACACGCCACCGGAGGAGCCTCTGCCACCGCCCGTCACCGCCCTTGCGCGCCGTTGCTGCCGCGCGCCTCCGCCTCCCTCTCGTCGTCGTCCTACTCGTCCTCACTTCCAGGCGGCTGTTCGGCTAGCTCAGGCCGCGGATCGGCCACCTCCGGCCACCGTGAGGCCTCGCCTGGCCACCGCCTCACCCATCCGAGCCACCATCGAGCTGCCGCCGCCCTCCTCCGCCCATTCCAACGCCGGATCCGCCCATCTCGGCCCCAAACCGTAAGCTGCAGAAAATGGGTATGGCAGCCCCTTCTTGGCCCGTTTCGGCCGCCTTCCCGAGCCCGGATGCTCGGCCCGCCTTAAGGAAACTCGATCCTCACGTCGTCCCCGTCGTTTTGGTCCGCTCGGTTTGTTAATCCGGTGAGTTTAACTCACTAATCCTTGATTAGAGGGTTAATTATGCTTTAGGTGTGCTTAGTTTATGTTAAGTGTTATTAGGTGGTTAGTTTAATTTATTTAAGTGTGGATTATATTAATGTGTTTAATTAGCTTTAAATGTGTTTAATTTGAGGTTAAGAGAATGTTTATATTAATATAAACCTTGATGTGACATAAAGGAATTTACTTTTGATTTATTTAAATATCTCGAAATTATTAAATAATTAATAATATTTTAATATTCGAAATTATTAAAATATTATTATTTAAATAAATTTCGAAATAAAATTAATTATTTAATAAATTCCGAAAATTTTGTCAGGACCCTAAATTCTCAGAATTTCGTGCCGGTCGCTGCTGTGTAGTCAGATTTTGAAATTGATGATTGAATATTATAAATTGAGTGTGGATTGTGAAAAATATCGATATTATTATTTAATTAATTTTCGGAATAAATTTAATTATTTAATAATCCGAAAAATTATTTTGGGACCCTAAATTCTTAGAATCTCGTGCCGATTGTTGCTGTGCATTTAGAATTTGAATTTAATGAATGAATGTACCAAATTGAGTGTTAATTGTGATAAATAGAGATTTTATTCATAAAAACCCAAGTGTTGGGTTTTGATGCAAAAATTGGATTTTAATGATTATATTAAATAGTGGGGTTTGAAAAAGTGAGATATTGACTTTTTGATTTGAAATTAGCGTGTCCCCACGCACGTGAATAATTTCTGGGATATTTTTAATATGAAGAAAAATGGTCGGGATCACTATTTTAAATGGAAGATTGAGTGAAATGCAAAGTGTCCTGGGCCGAGTATGCTTTGGCTGTGTGATAACTAAGAAGAATCATCCTGGGCTGTTGAGCTGGACTTTGCCCTATATGGGATGCCCACACAGTGGTTGCGGGTCGCAGTAGATTCTGGGCCCATGCTCCTTCGGGAATGCCGTCGACGTACTGACGAAGCCGCGCTCCAAGGGGGGAGGCGATGCTTGGCTATATGCCAGTAGATAGCCGAACAGCGAGTAGGCTATGCCCTTGTGTGGTAGTGAATAACAATTGGAATGCATGTTGAGTGTTGTTGATGTGTCGGATTATGGGACGAAATTGTGTGGCATGGAATGTGACGTGTCATAACGATTTAGTCTTATAATCAGGACCCCCGCGGTTGTTGGTTATATGAAAGTGAATGCGTTCCGGTTGTTTAAGTTCCTATTACTATCTGTGATTGAGTGAATTGAATTGTGCTAACCTGCAAGAAGGAATTGAGGCGAGGTAAGTTCTCTGTGTGATGTGGCTAGGCCACCCGGGGTGTATTTTCTTTCTAATAGGGGTTTAGGGGGTTGAACTTGCTGAGACATTGTCTCATCCCGGTTTGGGGATTAAAATTTCAGGTCCTTGGTGGATGGAGCGGCTAGATAGCTTTGGTTGACCTTGAGGAGTTGCAGAGGTGAAGTCATGAGAATTGGAGAATGTGTCTGACTTGTAGATCGTAGGACAATTCCTTTTAAGAGCTGGTCCTTTGTAGACTGTTGGCCGTAGACCTCTGTTTGTAATTCTGTCGAATTATGAAAGTGTTATGTTGTAATTTTGTTTTCTGCTTTTTTATCCCGTATTTTATTGTCAGGGGTTTTATAATATGCTTCCGCATGTGCATTAAAGATTTGATTGGGTCGGCGACTTAACCTGGGAACGTCGCATTTGAATGACCATGGTGGGATGTTGGCGCGCTCGAGGTTCGGGGCGTGACATTTATATTTCAAAAATAGATTTAGAGTAGAAATTAGAAGCTAAAATTTTAAGCTTTTCAATTTTTGGAAAAGTGAGAAATGAAAAGTATTTACATTCTTTACCATAAAAAAAAAAAACTATTTACATCATTCACTCTCATTACCACCTGTCGTCCACCCGCTGTTTATGGGACGGTGGCCGCTCACCACTTATCGCTGATCACCAGATGTTGGACCCTGAGCGCCGGATGTCATGCTGCCTGTCGGGCATGCCCTTTAAACGTAGAAATTATATTTTGTCATCAAACGAATTTCTGTTTCAAAAATAGAAATTTTAAGTTATTATCAAACGCGTTTCTTTACTTAAAACTCGTCCAAAGAATAAAAATTGAGAAATCGATTTCCGGTCAGAAATGGATTTATATTTCAGAAATTTTGTCATGCATGCCCTAAACAATATAGTGTTGCTAATGCTTTTGCGTGAACAGCTTAACCACCTCAATGAAGTGAACAACTCTAAATGAATATTTAATATGATTGAGTTCATCTATTAATAATTGCAATAATACTATAGCTAAAGGCCAATAATTTCAATTTATTATACTAAAACGACAGTTCAGTGGTGGACTTTTTATTTCATTATCCACTCTATATTGCATTCTATTCCTCATTGAGTGTTATTTATGGACAAGTAATATTTTTCAGAGCCTTTCGCGTTGTACTCTTTGTTCTATGTCAAGGTTCTTTCATCGTCACTCGACTAGGATAGTAACATAACCAACCTATAATTTCCAATTGAAATCCTCTTTGATGTACATATATAGTACCACGGTCCAGCGAATTGAGATGCCGATAAATATGCTATGCTTGCTTAAGACACAAATCAACCTTGAATTATAATTGGTTAAGGTAGGTTTTTTGCTTAGATTTAGATCGATAGTCCAGTATTTGGAAGTAAATTATTCGATTATTATAATTCTTTTATATCAAGAACTCGATACATTTGTCCTATTGATTGTTTAGATTAGGAATAATTACATAAATACTTCCTAATGACATAAATACTTCATAAATTTCAACCGAATTTACAATTTAGTCCATAAACTTTTAATTTGTTTAACGTGAATTTTGAATTTTAGTCCAATGTGCAATGTCATCCTTGTTATAAAATCACACGTCGATTCCACAAAAAATAACGCTTGCAAATAATTCACAAGACATAATATAGTAATAAAATAACATAATCAGAAGAACACTCTAGAAAATTTGTTATTGAAGTTCACCCAAACTTGGGCTACGTCTCTGCCTAGAGGCACTCTGTGAATCCACTAGATTTTGAAAAAAGTTGAAATACAACAATGATTTTCTCTCAAGATCAGGGCACAAAGAGATTGAGAACCCTTATCAAGAAAAAAAACTCACTTTTTTCTTCTATTTTTTTCTTGCCTCTCTATTTTCTTTTTTAACGTCTTGACAGTTAGGGTCTTGCCATCGCTAATATAAATGTATCACTTTTAACCTAAAAGCAAATCTGATAGGAAAGACAAAAAAGGCCCCTAAAAACAAATATTTGGCTTCATCTGTAACAATCCTTGAACTTCTAATTTTTTCAATTGTGATCCCTAAATTTTAGGTCATACCAAATGAACCACACTAATCCAATATCTTAATGTACTTTCTTATTTTCCTATTTATTATCGTCCGATCACTTGCTTTCCCGACAAGACACGAATGTGCCAAACCAGAGAATAGATCGTCTTTGACATGCATGAAGATTGTCAAGACTCTGTCCAAAGACAAGACCATCAGAACCTTGGACTCTAACCGTCGCCGAAAAATCTACATTGACGTGCTTGACCCAAAAAAAGAAAAAAGAAAAAGGCGCACGTTTAAAATCTCTCTCCTCGGCTGCATGGCTCTACGTGGATTTCAAAATCGACCGGCGTCAAACAGCTTGCATCTTCCTCTGGCTTTGCCCGTGACCTCTCATGGCTAGATTCGGATAACATCTTCTCCACGAAGACTAAACACGATAGGCTGCACCTAACTTTTGCTCCAATCCAGCGACCAGAGAGAGATAGAAAGAGAGAGCCGCAACATCTGACCAAACCTCCCCCCGGGCCCGGGGCCCCGCGGGGGGAAATGTCCAAGAGTTTGTTATCTGCAAGTTAATCATCAGTTGACCCACGACGGCAATTTAATTTACTCATTATTACTTAATACGTACCAATAACAACAAAATTTGATAACATTAAGTTTCGCAGCCCTCTAATTAGGGGTCCCAATGTCTTCCATGAGATAAAAAATTCGAGAACATATCATCAACGGACCTCAGACCAGCTCGTGTCTTTGACAATTGTTACGTAATGTCAAGAGACTTCTTGACTTCTAGGATGTTGGCGGGGCTGCGGTGACAGGCTTGTGCACCTATGAGCGAGCTAAGTAGTTATAGCTCATACGAACCATTTCGGAGCGAGTGTGGAACCATTATGGTAACGACCAATGTAGTAGCTATACTAATTTGCCCTCCTAATCTTGTAATGCATCGAGAAGAAAAGAACATATATATCTTATATATATTCTTGATGTGATGTCGGCATGTCACAAGGGACAATTATTATGAAAAACATAGTTATTGAAAATTGACCTTTGAATATACTAAAATGTAGCAGCTTCGTTTCAAATGCACCGGCTTATATTCTCATATGGATTATCGATACTTTGAAAGACTCAAACTTCTCCATAAAAGATCATTCATTTACTTCAACATAACTGATTAATCATAAGACATGATATGATATAAATACTTCCTTCAAACTCTCACTAATGGTTCTCTCTCTCTCTCAACTTGAAGTAAAAGAACTTCTTAAGATAAAATTGCCACATTAATGACAAAAATAAGTCGTCAGATTCAATTTGGTTGATCCAACAATTATCCACCTTTTAGCTTTTGAATGATCAGGCAATAGGGAGAGAAGCGGGAACCGTCGCCATCGCCTCTAGATGTTGCTGAAACTTTGAGCCATTTTGATCAGGGGTAAGCCGCCGCTAGCTGTTTTCCTTAATGTCAACTCTCTCATCTTATCGTCGATGAGGATTGTTCTAGGGTTTTGAGCGGCACAACGCATGCAGCTTTTCCAAGGTGCGGGTGTCTTACGTGAAGCTTTTTGATGTTCTTAGTTCCTTGACTGGAAGGCATCCACCGTGGTTGTAGGGTCAAAATGCCCTATTCACTTGTAGACATGTGGGATCGCATTATTCCAATTCTTAGTTCATTCAAACCGAAGAAAAGAGGGCGCAACACGCTTCCATAAACCAACGAAGAAGATCAATCCGTAACTCTCTAAGGATATATTGAACAAACCTGGCATATTAGCATTCTCTCTTATCTTTTACTTGCTCTTTATTCCTAATGTTCTGTTCATTCCACTGTTATCTCATCAACGTGATTGTGTCCACGTTTATATCTTTCTGGTTTATTATGGTGCGGTTGCTTATTTTCGACGACGAGATGCAAATGTGTGAAATTTCTATGAAATAGACCCTCTTTGACATGCATGAAGGTTGTTAATACACTATCGAAAGATTGAAGACCATAACCAAGGACTCTGCACAGTCGTGAAAACTCTACATTTACGTGGGTAACATTTTCTCCACGAAGACTTCACGCCACGAATCCACCGACCAGAGAGAGAGGTTTAAATGTTCATAATTTATTTCACTTAAATGAATGTCTGTTATCAGTAAGCCGTAACATTTGACCCCCAGATAGTCCAAGAAGTTCGTTAACTACAATCATCAGTGACCCATGACGGCGAATTAATAAAATCTTTTTTATACTACTCTTATGATTACTCATTGTTGCTCACTATGCAATAACAAACAACAACATTCAATCCCACCAAGCGTTGTAGCCCAATTATTAGGGATTACACTATTTTCCAGCAGACAATAAATTCGAGCCATATCATTGACAAACCTCAATCAGCTTGTGCCTCAGATGTTTGCTGCATAATATGAAGAGAGTTGTGGGGCTGTGGCGACAAGCTCGGGCACCGACAAATTAGTTGAGTAGTTATAGCTCAAAATGAACCTCTCCGAGCGAGTGTAGAACCCTTATGATAACATCCAAAGGAGTAGTTGTGCTAGTCACCCCTCTTAACCTTTTAACCCATTGAGAAAAAAAAAAAGAACAGTTAATATATGTGATTTATCTTCTTGATATATGTCAGCACGTCACAAGGCATAATTATTATGCAATATAGGTTTTATCGAAAATTTTTTTAAAGGGTACTTCGTAAATAGCCATACAAGAAAAAAAACTGACTTGTTTGCTAGTTTGCATTATTGATATTTTAAAAGAATTGAAATTTTTCAAGTTGAGCAAACGTTTCATTATTTTAGAAACGATCATTCATATATCTCAACAGAAATTAGTACATTAGGGCACGTAATTAATTTGAAGACATTATATGATATATATATATATATATATATATATATATATATATATATATATATATTCTTCTCTCTCTCTAGACGTGAAGTAAAAAGAACTTCTCAAGATAAAGACAACACGTTCCTGGCACTCTTTTTCGGGTCAAAACTCAAGAATAAGTCTGCAGATTCAACGTTGTCGGTCCGACAATATATCCTGTTTCCGCTTTTGAACGATAACGCAACAACCGTCGCCATCTTCTGTAGATGATGCTGAAATTCGAGCCATTTTGATTAGGTGATTATTGAACCACCTAACTTTTAGCTGTTTTTCCCTAATGTCAACCGTCTTATGTTCTATCAGAAATAAATAAAAGATTTCGGATTATTCAAGGGTCTTGAAAGGCACAACGCATGCAGTCTTTCCAACGTGCAGTGTCTCCTGTGAAGTTTTCTTGATGTTGTTCGTTGACCGAAAGGCACTGACCGTGGTTGTACGGTCCGATTACCCTATTCACTTGTAGAGATATGGGACTATACTATTCCAATTTTAAAATCCAGTCCAGTCAAGCCAAATAAAAGAAGGCACGACACGCTTCTACAAACTAACGGAGAAGATCATTTTGTGACTCTCCAAAGCTTTGTTTGTTTGACAAAAAATGAATGATTTAAATATATATATATATATATATTTGAAAAAAATGATAATTTATATCGTTTGAAATAATAATTCTATAAAAAATATTTTCATTTGGTATGAAATCCTAACGCGGATCTCACATCACCTAGCTTGACGTTAGCCACTCTCCATATAACTTCGAAGGCTGCCCTTATCCCAAAACTGCAGTTATGGGCCTAAGAACCTCACCGTAAAAATTAACAAAGAATTATTTGAACTTTGATTTCCCACATCAACAAATTTTTATATCACATATTTACATTTAATAATTATTTGAATCGATCTCTAGGGTTGGTGCAGTTAGTTGGGACACCATTGCATTTCTAGCTTTAGAGCTGAAGTTAATCTATTAAAGTCCCACCAATTGCGTGAAAATTGCTCTAGATGAGAACTACCTACACGAGCCAAATGCCTAAACTTAACTGATTATTGGGCTTGCGGGTTATCTTATGGGTTTATGCGCTTGCACCCTTAGGTTAGAAAAGATTCATTGGAATTTTGACACAATTTCTTTATGAATTTATAACTAAACTTCATGCAATTCACTCTATCTAAAGTAGAGTAATTATAGCATAAATCAGTAGTGTAAAAGCTATTTAGAATAATGGTCTTATACGCTAGTGATTTAGAGAATGGGTAGTTACAATCCTCCAATCCATAGTGGATAAGGCCGTTTATGTAAATTTTACTTTACACTGGTGATGTATATTTTTCCTTCTAAGAAAGGCTTTCTTCCCCAAAGCCTCCCGATAATTCAAGCTTAACGCCTAGTCCAGTGTCATCTTTAAGTCCCTAGTACTGGAGTTGGTTTGTCTTAGGTAATTGTTACTAAAACCATCCTTATTTTTCACTCCCTAAACACTTACTCTCCACTACTTTTGAAAATTCCACTCACCGTCCTCTAACAAAATCTTATTTGTTACTAAGACAAAATAACCCTCTTTAGAATTTCCAATCCTCCTAGATTCTCCCAAATCCTCACCTCTTTCATCATCCACCACCATCTACTGTCGCCGCTGCCGTCATGATGGTGGGCACCGAGCGGCCAAAGGCCTCGGCAACAACTGGTTGTGACGACTGAGCCTAGGGTGAAACTTCAATCATCTAGTTTAATTAAATTATTATCTTTTCTTTTATTCAATCAAGTCCTCTGACTTAACAAGAATGTTCAATCAACTCCGCTTTCGCTTGCCACTGCCTAAACCGTTGCGTTGATGTTGACATTGCCGAGGTGGACTTTATAAATTGGTGACGTGGCAATAGGATTGAGATTACGTTTATAGTTTATACTTTCTGATTTAGGTAAGAGTGGACAAAATCTCTAGATAAGATAAGAAGTTAACTAATTGAAATTATAAAAGTGCTACTCGTTAAGTCATCAAAATTCTCATCATAAATGTCCCGATCCAACCAGAAATTTCTGTTTGACCAACAAAAAAATCACACATCTCTGGCGTGGCTTTTCGGGACCCTCACTAGACAATAATGAGAATAATTATATACATTTAGTAGAGTTATATATCCTTTTTGGGATAATGTATGATCAAACTTTGTTGGCAGTCAAAGAATTCTGGTCAATTTGTTTAATAATTAGTTCTTTTTTTCGCTTAATGTTAGATTAGTGCATCAATGCATGGTTTATAAGTGAAAAATATAGTGAAGCGCAACGCTTCGATGGCTACCCTTAAATTGTTCATTCAGATTTAATTTCAATTTCTCATGATGTTTTAATCATCTTTTTTTTTTTTTTCCATTTCAATTAACTTTGCTATCAATTAGGATTATTGCTAACTTATATCAATCAGAGCTGCTGAAGAATCTCAAAATTCTTTAGCTGGTTGTACATGCAGCATGTACAATATAAGTTATCCAACGGGGAAAACAGTGATAAAAATCGACGCGTGCTTTAATATATCCTGATAATATGCTAGATAATTCTGGAGATTGGTTCTTGATTTTGAAGCTACATCTTGAAAATTTATTGGAATTCTATGGCATTGTTTGATTGTATACGAAGTTTAAACTAAATCCTGAGAATTCCTTTCCAACTTGCACGCATCAAGAAGTTTGTCCTATTGAATACGGCTGTCAATGGCTTCTTTAAGCTCTATATGAAATCGACTTGGTTTCTAGTTTCAATATAATGTGTATGCATTTTTCAAATACAAGTTTAGACCATTTACGAACTGTATAACTACTCTATTTTTGGCCTTTAATATACACACAAACTGCGTTCTTATCAGAACTTGGAATTGAATGAGTAACGCTAGACTTACTAAGGCTGGTTACAATTGATCCACTAAGTAACATGTCAAGCTACGACTAATCCTTTAAATAAATCGGTCATATTTAAGAACCAATAACAGTTTGACCCATCACTTGGTATATCAAATTGTAGGCAAGTTTAACATTTTTTAGGAATTGAAATGTTGGAGTAGGCCCCCCACTTTTTTTTTTTTTTTTGGAGAGAAAATAATCATACAAATACTTAACAAAAACATTTAGTTTTCAGAACGTATCTAAAGTGAAAAGATGGATTAAGGTGCTCTCTGCCTGTTCCCTTCGAATGCTACTAATCAATGAAGGAACATCCTCCGTCATTTTATGTGTTAACTCAGCTAATTTAGACAAACCTAAAACTGGGATTTCAGTTTTAAAGAGGAGATAAATTTACCTTGGATCGCAACATGGTTAGAACTTAGATAGAAAGAATCAACGAGCGACACTTGAAAATATTCAAACAAAG
This sequence comes from Eucalyptus decipiens, assembly GCA_014182575.1. Lineage (NCBI taxonomy): Eukaryota > Viridiplantae > Streptophyta > Magnoliopsida > Myrtales > Myrtaceae > Eucalyptus > Eucalyptus decipiens. The sequence continues at coordinate 18,744,346 of CM024613.1, forward strand.
GAGGATGCACGAAAAACTCCGCATCTCATTACAGGCTCGTAGACATGCATGTGGACGTATAAGCATTTGAATAGATAAATCATGTTAACAACTGCTTTTTGTTTTGTACATGATTATGTCTTTTTGCTTCTGGTCGTCTGAGAGAAAAATAATATTCAATAAATAATGTTAGTTAAATGAATGATTGTTTTTAGCAAACCGCAACATCTGAACCCCAAATAGTCCCAAGAAGTTTGTTTTTATACGAGTCAATCATCACGGGACGCACGACGGGATATTAATAAGAAAAAAAATGTATCATTCTTATGATTACTCTTTATTACTCAATATGCAATAATAAACAATAATATTCGATACAATCGGGCATTGGTAGCTCAATGATTAGGGGTCACACATCATATCATTGGTGAATCTTATACCAGCTTGTGTCAAGGACATTTGTTACGTCATGTGAAGAGAACTTTTTAACTTCTAGCATGTCTATGGGGTTAGATGACAGGCCTATACACTTATAAGTTGTCTAGTTATTACATTTTCGAGCAAGAGTAGAACCCTTATGTTAATGCTCAAATGGATAATCATGCCAATTGTCCCTCCTAACCTTTAACCCATAAAAAAGAAAAAAAGAAAAAAAGAGGACATACGATATATTTGATTTGTCTACCGGATGTATCAGCATGTCATTGGGCATGACTGTTATATATTACAGATTTGGTTCAAAATTACTAGTAGAGGGTGCTTCTTATATAAAGAAGTCGCTAGTTTGGATTATCAATACTTTATCAAGCTAAAGACTTTCTCATCGAGCAGACCCTTTTCTTTTTCCTAGAAATGATCTTTCATTTGCTTCAACAGTAATCACTACATCAAGCTACTGCTTAATTATAAGACACTTAGGGTCTGTTAGTTTCGCGGAAAATAGACCATCTCCGGAAAACATTTTCGGAAAAAAGACCAGGAAAATCTCTGAAACTTAAATTTTGAGTGGAAAACATTTTCCGTCGTTCATTAACTAATTTAATTATTTATGAAAAATTATCAAAAAATTGAATTTTAATTGACCAAATACTCCACCCTTCTCCTTCCTCCTTCCTCCTCCTTCGTCCTCCTCCTTCCTCCTTCCTCCGTCGCCGCACGCCTGATGATGGTTGACTGCCCGGCGGCCGACCAAGATCCGGTCGCCAGATCCGACGAGCTTGAGGCTCGGCTGATCTCGCCCGAGCTCGCCGGAGGTTCGTCGGGCTCTGGCGAGCTGTGAGCTCACGGGATCTGGCGTCGGAGCTCGGGCTCCGCCGTCAGATCTGGCAAGCTCACGGCTCGCCAGACCTTTGGCGAGCTCGAACGAGGCCCGAGCCCTACCCAGCTCGCCGGATCTGGCGAGGCCAGATGTGACATTCCGATTTTCCAATCCTATTTTCAATAAATTGAGACGGGCATTTCGTTGGCACGTATATAGTTATTTTCCTTGAGTCAGCCACTCACATGAAAACTAATCTATCGGGTGAAGCCGTTAAGAGTTTCTAATGCATTAGACTCGAGAATTTGACCAGGAAGCGACCTTTCGACCGAGCTAATTTGCAAGGGTCATTACGGCACAATTAAAATCAATTAGAGATCGGAGATAGGTCGACTCGACAGAGGCATGTGATCAGGTGTGGGTGATTCCACCAGATCGCACAATTCTTGTCGATCGGCACTGGACCGATTTTTCTATCGATTGGGTACCCTGTGTTCGTAGTTGAAACCTTGAGATTACCTTGACAATCGAAAGTCGCCAATGTTTCAAAGATGTACATTGTGGTTTGATATGATCAATCACATGTCAAATGCATGAAAATTTCTAAAGGCTACCTGGTAGGTTGGGCCGCGCTGGTATCGTGCCAAAGTGAAATTAACCTTGGAATTGAGATCGAATTCAGAAATTGGAAGTCTGGATGTGTCACAAATCATTTCAGGATCATTGAATCATCTTTGGAAGATTTTTCATGTAATCAGAGTTTTTCAGCAATTAAATCAGAGAATATTTTAATAATATTTTATTATTCGAAATGATTAAAATATTATTATTTAATTATATTCGGAATAAATTTAATTATTTATTAAATTCCGAAAATTTTGTCGGGACCCTAAATTCTCAGAATTTCGTGCCGGTCACCGCTGTATAGTCGGATTTTGAAATTGACGATTGGATATTATAAATTGAATGTGGTTTGTGAAAAATATGGATATTATTATTTAATTAATTTTCGGAATAAATTTAATTATTTAATAAATTCCGAAAATTATTTTGGGACTTTATTCTCTTAGAATTTTCGTGCCGATCGCTGCTGTGTATTTAGAATTTGAATTTGATGAATGGATGTGGCAAATTGAGTGTTGATTGTGATAAATATGGATTTTATTCATAAAAACCCATGTGTTGGGTTTTGATGCAAAAATTGGATTTTAATAATTATATTAAATAGTGGGGTTTGAAAAAAAAAGTGAGATAATGGCTTTTCGGTTCGAAATTAGCGTGTCCCCACACACGTGAGTAATTTCTGGAATATTTTTAATATGAAGAAAAATGGCCGGGATCACTATTTTAAGTGGAAGCATTGAGTGAAATATAAAGTGTCTTGGAGCCGAGTATGCTTTGGCTGTGTGATAACTAAGCGGAATCGTCCTGGGCTGTTGAGCCGGACTTGCCCCTATATGGGATGCCCACGCGGTGGTTGCGGGTCGTAGTAGATTCTGGGCCCATGCTCCTTCGGGAATGCCGTCGACGTACTGACGAAGCCACGCTCCAAGGGGGGAGGCGGTGCCTGGCTATATGCCAGTAGATAGCCGAACAGCGAGTAGGCTATGCCCTTGTGTGGCAGTGAATAACAATTGGAATGCATGTTGAGTGTGGATGACGTGTCGGATTATGGGACGGAATTGTGTGGCATGGAATGGAACGTGTCATAAGGATTTAGTCTTATAATCAAGACCCCCGCAGTTGTTGGTTATATGAAAGTGAATGCGTTCCGGTTGTTTAAGTTCCTATTACTATATTTGATTGAGTGATTTGAATTGTGCTAACCTGCAGGAAGGAATTGAGGCGAGGTAAGTTCTCTGTATGATGTGGCTAGGCCACCCGAGGCGTATTTTCTTTCTAATAGGGGTTTAGGGGGTTGAACTTGCTGAGACATTGTCTCATCTCGGTTTGGGGATTAAAATTTCAGGTCCCTGGTGGATGGAGCGGCTAGATAGCTTTGGTTGGCCTTGAGGAGTTGCAGAGGTGAAGTCATGAGGATTGGAGAACGTGTCCGACTTGTAGGTCGTAGGACGTTCATTTTTAAGAGCCGATCTTTGTAGACTTTTGGCTGTAGGCCTTCGTCTGTAACTCCGTTGGTTTATGTAAGTGATTGGCTGTGAATTTGCTTCATGCTTTTCTATCCCGTATTTCATTGTCAGGGGTTTTATAATACATTCCGCTTGCGCAATAATAAATGAATGGGGTAGGCGACACTACCTGTGAATGTCGCATTTGCATGACCATGGTGGGATGTTGGTGCGCTCGAGGTTTGTGGCGTGACATCTCCGTTTAAGTGGTATCAGAGCATGGTCTGTGTATGGAGTGATAAGGTGCGATGTGTCATGGGATAGTTAGTAGGAAAGGCTTTTAATATGCTGATGCATGTGGTCGATAGTTGATTGGTAGCTTGTTTGTGGGGTCACTCAAATTCTAACCTGATGTTGGAATCGAAAATGAGACGTCTATAAAGAGTCTAGGATGAGTGACCAGGAGTGGAGGACTCCTTGGAGAAGGTCGGTAGGACTTGTACCTCGGGGTAGGATGCTGACAAGAGTCGGTACCCGAGGTAGAGCGCAGGCTTAGACCAGCGCGAGTGTGAGAGTATCGCCGCAAGTCGGTACTTAGAGCGTAGCAGCACCGAGCGACCCCAGGTTGATGGGATCATTCAGGTGCTAGTATTCCTTGGAAGCTTGTGGGGTCATTAAGCTCAAGATCGAGCCGCCGCTGTTGCCGTTGTTTCTACCGTTGCCAGTGTCGTGACCGCTGTTGTTGTTGCGCCTATTGAGGCCTAATCTGGAGTTGTGATCGAGGATCAAGCTGCTGTATTTGAGTCAAGGTTCAGTTTAGACAGAGATGGAAGCCGATTGGGGAGAAAGGCCGATGTTAGAAGAAAGGTGCCCTGTATCGCCCAACCGAAAGAGTAGAATTGGAAAGTCAGTGCTCAGCTCGATCGATGGGTGTTGTGTCTATAAGAAAGGACATTGATCTGTCCTATGCTGTAAGAGGGAAAGAACTTATTACAGGTGTCACCAGAAAGGTCATTTGATCAAAGATTGCCCATATAGACAGACGGAACCACAACTGTTTCTGTCACCGCCATTGATAAGACAGAACAGAGGAAGCATGCTTCAAGATGTTTAGTGGGGTACTTGGAACGGACCCCCGTGCAAGGAAGGGTGCATGGTGTCACTTGTTGAGAAGTAGAGGACTCACTGATTGTGTGTCGAGATTGTGGAAAGGAGACTTGAGTCAGACCAGTGTCAGAGTAAAAAGGGGAAACATGCTTTGAATGTGGCCAGCATGGTCGTCAGGTTAGGATCTGTTCATGTAAGTTCAGGAAAGTGTAAGCACTGTTACTACAGATTGGACGCCACTAGGATGGCTAGAAGAGCTTGAATGGGTTGATCAAGTATTGATCAAAGGAAGAATGTTTCTGAGATATTTTTATCAGAGTAGTGCAGCAGAATTTTCAGCGAGGGTTGTAGGATTTCCAGATTGGTAGCGAAGTAATAGAAATATGAATCTCTGACTATGGTTGTACTTGAAGGGGGTTTGCTTAAGTATGACTTGGAAGTCATTTATAAAAAGGTTTAGCTCGAGGAGCTTTCTGCTGTTATGAATCGTGGCAGTGATATAATTTAGTTTGTTCAGTTAGCGTGTGAAAGTTTTGAATCACCGAAAGTTGAAGAGGAACTTCAATCCTTGTTATTCGTCACTAAAGATGACTTGGTTCAGGTTGTTGGTTATTGAATCTACATGGCAGCTGTAATGGATGCGTTAGTTGATAAGCCGAATATGGAAAATATAATTGTGGTACATAAGTTTTCTAAGGTATTTTCTGAAGAATTGTCAAGTTTGCTATCAAAAAGAGAAATAGAGTTCATGATTGAATTAGCACCCGGAACAGAGCCAGTCCCTAAGGCTCCTTACCGAATAGTGTTACCCGAGTTGAAAGAACTGAAGGTGCAGATGTAGGAAGTGTTGAATAGGAGATTCATACGTTCTAGTGCATCACCTTGGGAGCACCTGTTCTATTAGTGAAGAAGAAAGTTGGTTTGTTGCATTTATACATTGATGTTCTTCAAGATCAACTTGAGGTGAGAGTATCCTCAATTGAGGATCGGGAAGAAAGACATACCGAAGTTAAGACCTCGTACTCGATACAGTAGTAATGAGTTCACTGTAATGCTGTGTGGTTTAATGGACACCCCAGCTGTTTGTTTGGGTCTGATGAGCAGAATGTTTAAGGACACTTGAATCAGTTGTGATCGTGTTCATTGAAGTTATCATGGTGTGTTCGAAGAGTGCTGAGGGGCACGAGAGACGTTTGAGGATGGTACTTCAGACCTTGAGTACTCTTGGATTTTACAATAAGCTTAGCAGATGTGAGTTTTGGATGATTCGTGTTGCGTTCCTAGGTCATGTGATTTTAATAGAAGGAATCTCCGTAGACCCTGTCCAAGATTGAAGTAGTGAACAGTTGGCTGAGATTGACTACAGTGACAGAGATTAAAAGTTTATGGGGATTAATAGGATATTACAGAAGTTTTATGGAAGGGTTTTCCACGTCAGCGTTGCAGTTGATTCGACTACTGAGGAAGTAAGGAAAGTTCGTGTGGACAGATAAGTGCGAGCGTAGTTTTCAAAGGCCTAAGAAGAGGCTAACTAACACACTATGCTGATCGTTCCATCTAGTCCTGAAAGTTATGAGATCTGCAGTGATGCGTCGTTTAAAGGATTTGGTTGCTTGTTGATGTAGCATGATAGAGTTATTGCATATGCGTTCCGTCAATTGAGACCTCGAGAGTTGAATATGAGACAACATCGCTGGATGGAACTCATTAAGGATTATGACTATGATATTTTATATCACTCTAGAAAGGTGAGCAAAGTCGCAGATGCACTGAGCCGAGAGTCATCAGTTCCACAGTTGATACTCAAAGATTGGATCTTACTCGAGAAAGTTCGAAATTTGGTTTTCAAATCTAAGGTAGGCCACCCTTTGAATCTTATAGCTACCCTCAGAATTGAGCCAAGAGTACAGATCAGAATCAAAGCGCTTTAGTGAACAGATTCAGAATTTCAGACGACTCTATAAGAGAATGCAGATGATAGAGAGGTTGATTTTCAGGTTTCTGAAGACAGAACGCTAAGGTTCTGAGGATGATTTTGTGTAATTGTCGATACAGAGATTAAAGAAGATATCTTATGGGAAACTCATCATAGCAATTTCAACGTTGTCCAGACAGTACGAATAGATCTTTGTTTTGAGTGTGTGACATCCTAATTTTCAAACTCTAATTTCGATTGGTTAAATTGGGCATTTCATCGACGCGATTACAGTGTTTTTCTCTGAGTTTGCCACTTATGAGATAACTAGACTAGTTGGGTGAGTTATTAAGGACCTTAAGGCAAATAGACTTGAGAATTCGACCAAGAATCGACTTCTCGACTGTGCTCATCTTTAGAGATTATTACGGCATAGTTAAAAATCGAATTAAGATAAGAGATAGGTCGGTTCGACTGAGATGAATGACCGATCGTGGGTGACTCCACTAAATGGGAAAACTCTCATCGACCGATACTAATTTGATTTTACTGTCGTTTTGGTACCTTGTGTTCGTATTTGAATCATCGAGATTTTCACGACAATCGAGAGTCGCCAATGTGTCAAGTGGGTTCATTGTGGCTCAAAGAAAATCGACCACGAGTCATTTGTCCTAAAAAGCACTGAAAACTACCCAGTAGCCTAGGTCACACTAAAAGCGTGTCGGAGTGAAATTAACCGCCAATCTAAATTCGATTTCAGAAATTGAAGATTCTGTCTTGTCACAAAGTGGATATACCGAAGTGTGTATGCATAAGATAATTCATCTACATGGAGTGTTGGGGATGAATTGTATTTCAAATCTAAATCAGATGTTCTTAGTTGGCAGAGCTTTCAGATGGTTCTTTCTTAAGCAGTGCATAGCAGAGAGTGCGGAATTTCGATTGCTGAGATGAAGTCAGGGAAAGAAAGATCACGGGTCAGAGTCAGTACAGTAGTCAGTGATTGCAGTTGTCGAGATCAGTGTCAAAGTTATATCAAATCTTGACCAGAGGTTCCCAGTTTCAGCAGATCAGTCAGATAGTTTCTTTTTAGTCAATGTAGAGCAGAGTGTTCAGAACTTCAGTTGTTGAGATGAGATCAGAGACCAAAAAATCACAAGTCCAGAGTTGGTTTAGAAATCAATGATTCAGTCGCAGTTAGCAGAGATAGTCTTGAGACCGCTCATAATCGCCAGTTTAGCTTCGCAAATTTTGTGTTGAAGACCTTTGGAATTTTAAGTGGGCAAGCGTTTAGTATCTTGGAACCCGAAGTGGTTTGGGCAAGATAGCAGTGATCTGGCAGCACCGATATAAAAAGAGCAACCTGAGAAACCGAAGATTCGATGAGACAATTGTACCCCCACATTTTCTGTTTAAGGATTGGTAAAGGTTTAAATTTCGAGGACGAAATTTTTATAAGAGGGGAAGAGTTGTGACATCCCGATTTTCCAATCCTATTTTCAATAAATTGAGACGGGCATTTCGTTGGCACGCATATAGTTATTTTCCTTGAGTCAGCCACTCACGTGAAAACTAATCTATCGGGTGAAGCCGTTAAGAGTTTCTAATGCATTAGACTCGAGAATTTGACCAGGAAGCGACCTTTCGACCGAGCTAATCTGCAAGGGTCATTACGGCACAATTAAAATCAATTAGAGATCGGAGATAGGTCGACTCGACAGAGGCATGTGATCAGGTGTGGGTGATTCCACCAGATCGCACAATTCTTGTCGATCGGCACTGGACCGATTTTTCTATCGATTGGGTACCCTGTGTTCGTAGTTGAAACCTTAAGATTACCCCGACAATCGAAAGTCGTCAATGTTTCAAAGATGTACATTGTGGTTTGAGATGATCAACCACATGTCAAATGCATGAAAATTTCTAAAGGCTACTTGGTAAGTTGTGTTGGAGAAATCGTTCTAGAAGATTTTGAAGCTGACAAAACGTTTCTATCAGTCTAGTCTGGATATTTGCAGTTTGTCTGAAGACTTTCTGATCACCAGACTCAGTACTCAAGACTCAGAACTCAAGACTCAAGAATCAAGACTCAAGACTTAAGACTCAAAATTATTCTCATTCGATTCTATCTTATTCAAGTGTCGAGGAAATCCAAATCCGAAGAAAATGATTAAGGATTTCATCTTATTCTCTGGAGAAGATCTTTTGGCTGGATAAATATAACGGATTCTTTGATTCGTATCTAGATCAATTGAAGATCCGATGATCGACGAAGTATTCTTGGAAGGTTCTATTCATGGAAACCTAGATCCCGATTGTATGGGCGAACAGATTGATGGGCTATCGTCGATTCCTTTAATAGCTCGAATGATCTTCTTGATTGATTCCGTCCAACGGGTAGATTGGAGGAATTCCTTTGGTAAGTGCCAACGGGTATGATGGCATAAAGGAGTATAAAAGGAAGACATTCTAGTTGTTTTAGAAGTGTGATCGATAGAGAAATTCCAGTCTCGAAGCACCTTGATTATTAGTCGATACGTTTGAGCGAAATTGTATACAGAGAGTGTCTATACTTGGTGATACCTTGAGTGAGTGTGGTAGTTCATCTACACCCAGAAATCAAGAAAGATCAACGCTGTAACATCTCTTTGTTCATAGTGGAATCCAGCCGATTGGCTATCAGTGCAGAAGAGTGGACGTAGGCTTGAATCAAGCCGAACCACTATAAACCGCGTGTTTAATTATCTCTTTCATTCACTAAGTCTTACGATTGATTGTTATTTGTTGCAATTTCTTAATTGTCTAAGTATTGTACGTCTATCAAGAAAATCGTTTATATACCTATTCACCCCCTCTAGGTACTAGCACTAGCAATATCAATTGGTATCGAGCCCGTGTTCTTACTTTATTTGAAGTGTTTTACTTGAAGTAAAAGATCCATGGCTAGTATGCCGGCACCAGGGCCGATGGAAGGGCAAAGCAATACCAGACCTCCCTACTTTGATGGAAAGGATTACAACATCCGGAAGAACAAGATGAAAGCCTTTCTACGATCAAAGGATCCTCCGGAATGGGACGTTGTGGAAAAATGGATCACTCCTACTGCTGCATCGTCCCGAAAGAGGAAAAGAAACAATTGAGACCAAGTGGAATGACTCAGAAGAAATAAATAAGAGACAAGCACTCGATGCAAAAGCAATTTACTCTTTATATTGTGCTTTGTCACCAATCGAATATAAGAATATCTTCTTGTGTTACAAAGAAAAGAAGTATGTGACAGATTACACATCACCTATGAAGGAACGGATCGAGTGAAGGAGACAAGAATCAACATTCTCCTTGGTCAATATGAATCCTTCAAAATGAAACCAGAGAACCTATAACCTGACATGTTTAGTCATTTTACAGATATTGTCCATGGTCTTGAGAACCAAGGACAAAAAATCACCGATCCCATGAAAGTGAACAAGCTACGCGTGACTCTCTAAGGATTGGAATCATATAAAGACTTCAATAAGAGAGACGCAAAGAATTATGCCACTATCTCTGTCGATGAGCTGATTGGAACTCTTGATCTTATGAAGTGGAACGAATTAATGAAGACGAAGATCCAAGAGGTAAGAAATCCATTGCATTAAAATCAAATGATGATTCCGATGATGCAGATTCGAAGATGATCCGGACGATGAGGAGCTTGCTCTTATGATAAGAAGATTCAGAAAACTGAATAGGAAAGGAAGGAGGTTCAACTCCAAGAAACAAAGTTTTCAAAGACAACAGTACCCAAGTCTGTTGATGATGAGGAACCGAACAAAGATGTAGTTTGTTTCGAATGTAAGAAAAAGGGACACATAAGACCCAACTGTCCTCTTCGAAGAAGAAGAAAGAAAAGCTGAAAAGTTTCGAAAAGCACTCAAAGCCGAAACTTGGAGTGATGCGAGTGTGAAGAAAGTGATGATGAATATGCCAATCTCAGGTTCGATGGCACAATCGACTCGGACTCGGATTCGGGATCGACTCGATAAAGTGAATTGGAGGTAAGTAATTTTAAAATTCCTGTCAAAGTCTCTAAATATATTGATGAACCGTGTTTTAATCTTAAGACTTCTCTCAAAAGAGTTTCCGAACTAAAAAGGGAAAACTTAGCTTTAAAACAAAAAGAAAACATTTTAGAAGAAAGAATCAAAAGTTTAGACTTGAATGTTTTGACTCTTAAAGAAAAAGAAGATAATCTCTTAAAAGAAAATACTTTTCTAAAAACTCGACTTATCAAATATTTCAAGGAAATTTTCTATAGGATCTGAAAAACTTGAAAAAGTTCTTTCGGTTCAAAGACCTTACTTCAATAAGTCTCGGTCTAGGTATGACAGCAGAAACAATTCCCTTGATTGATTTTCCTAAAAGTAAAAAAAAGAATTAAGAAAAGACCATCGAAAGAGGCTTACAAAAATCATTTCAAGAAAGTTTTTGTAAAACTGTGAGGTCGAAATGCTCTAAGATGTTCAAAGTGTAACAAAGAAGGATCACTTTGAAAAAGAGTGTCCTATGATTTGGAAGCGTGTTAGGAAAGCATGGCCTTATAATGTTTATTCTACTAACACCAAAGGACCCAAGAAAATTTGGGTACCAAAGAAAGTTTGAGACTCTCTTTTGAATGCAGTCTCCGTCAAGAAAAAGGTAAAATGGTATCTTGACGGCGGATGTTCAAGACACATGACAGAGACTCAAATTGCTTCATAAAGCTTATTCAAGTGAATGGAGGAAAAGTTTCATTTGGAGGAAACAGCAAAGGAAATATTGTGGGATTTGGAACTGTCAAAATTGGAAATCTCACAATAAACAATGTTTCTCTAGTAGAATGACTCAATTACAATCTTCTCAAAGATTAGTCAACTATGTGATACTCGGATTCAAGATTTTCTTCCAAGAAGGAACATGTTCGAATCGTAAAGACTCTACTTAGTCTTTCAAAGGTCGAAGACATGGAAATATCTACCTCCTAGACGTAAAACCAAATGAATCGCATTGCTTAATCTCAATTCAAGACGAAGCAAGCTTATGGCATAGAAAGCTCGGCCATGTCAACATGAAGCAATTGGCCAAAATCTCATCAAAACAGCTTGTTCGAGGACTACCAAAATTATCATATCAAAAGACCAATCCATGCACACCATGCATTCTCGGGAAAACAGGTAAGAAATTCATTCAAACCAATAAATCATGTCTCTACTAATCATGTACTGCTTTGCTGCATATGGATCTCTTCGGACCAACCGTAACCCAGTATTGGAGGTAAGAAATATTGCCTAGTAATTGTAGATGATTACTCCCGTTTTACTTGGGTATATTTTCTTGCAAGTAAGTCGAAACATTCTCGTATTTTGAAAAATTTGCTAAAAAGATTCAAAATGAAATTGGATATGTTATATCAAGTATAAGAAACAGATCATGGAGGTGAATTTGAAAATCAAAATTTTACAAAATTTTGTGATGATTCTGGATTTAAACATGTATTCTCCTCTCCATATACTCCTCAGCAAAATGGAGTTGTGGAAAGGAAGAATCGATCTCTTCAAGAAATGGCTAGAACTCGTTAATTGAAAGTAAAATTTCTTCACGATTTTGGGCCGAAAGCTGTTTCAACAGCATGCTATATAATCAATAGAGTCTTTCTAAGACCTATTCTCGAGAAAACCCCTTATGAATTATTCAAAGGAAAGAAGCCTATTGTTTCATACTTTCATGTATTCGGATGCAAATGTTTTATATTGAAAAATGCAAAAGATCAAGTTGGTAAGTTTGAAGAAAGATCGATGAAGGCATCTTCCTTGGATATTCTACATCAAGCAAAGCCTACGAGTCTATAATAAGAAGAGCCGCCCGTGGAGGAGTCAATGAATGTCAAATTCCAAGACTCTACGCAAGATGAGTCCAATCGGACTCAAAGATGAAGAGTCCGAACCCGCTCTGCACCCTCAAAAGATTACAACTCAAGAAGCTTCTCAGATTCTGGAAGATTAGCATCAAGCTACTCGAGAAGACTCAGATAAAGAAAGAGATATTCAACCAGTTAAATCAACCAAGAATCGGAAGCATAAATCCAGTCATCCTAAAGATCTCATTATCGAAGAAATTAATGAAGGAATTCGCACCCATCCAAAAGGCGTGAAGAGTCTAGTGCCGTAGCTCTTATTTCTGAAATTGAACCAAAAAGCATAGAAGAAGCTCTATCGATGAAAGCTGGATTGAAGCCATGCAAGAAGAGCTAAGACAGTTCAACATTAATGACGTGCAGGATCCGTCATCTAAACCAAAAGGTAAACTGTTATTGGAACCAAATGGGTGTTCGAAACAAGATGAATGAACAAGGAAAAGTCGTATTAAACAAAGCAAGACTCGTGGCAAAAGGATATACGCAAGAAGAAGGAATAGACTATGATGAGACTTACGCTCCTGTGGCAAGGTTAGAAGTTATTCGTCTATTACTTGCGTTTGCTTGTTATAAAAATTTCAGGTTATTCCAAATGGACGTCAAAAGCGCTTTCCTAAATGGATTTATCCATGAGGAAGTTTACGTGGAACAACCTCCAGTGGTTTGAAGACCCAAAGAAGCCAGACTCGTCTTCGGACCGAAAAGGCTCGTATGGTTTAAAGCAGGCACCTCGAGCTTGGTATGACAGACTAAGTAAGTTCTTATTAAAGAATGGTTTTGCCAAATGTAAAGTTGATACTACTTTATTTATTAAAAAGGAAAAGAAAAGTTTTTTACTTGTTCAAATATATGTGGATGGTATCATATTTGGATCCCCTAATGAAAGTCTCAGGCAATAAATTTTCAAAGTCTATGCGGGATGAATTTGAAATGAGTATGATGGGAGAATTAACATTCTTTCTTGGTCTTCAAGTAAAGCAATTGAAGGAAGGAACTTTCATCTGTCAAGAAAAATATGCTAATGATCTTGTCAAAAGGTTTGGATTGGAAAATTGCAAAAAGACTGATATACCAATGTCAAGTTCATTGAAAATAGACAAAGATGAAGAATGGAAGAAAGTTGATCAAAAGCTGTATTTAAGCATCATCGGTTCACTTCTTTATCTTACTGCCTCTAGACCTGACATTTTGTTGAGTGTTTGCATATGTGCTAGGTTTCAATCAGATCCTAGAGAATCTCATTTCAAGGCTGCAAAACGTGTTATTAAATACGTTGCCTCATCTTCAAGCATCGGTCTATGGTATCCTAAGGAGGGAGACTTCAATCTTCCGAGATATTCGTACGCCGATCCGGCCGGTTGCGAGTCGATAGAAAGAGTACTTCAGAACCCGCCGTTGCTTGGAAACGGGACAGTGTCTTGGTTTTCAAGGAAACAGAGCACCGTAGCTCTCTCTACAATGAACGAGTATGTAGTTCTTGGAAGTCATTGTTCGCAAATTCTATGGATAAAACAACAGCTACAAGACTTTGGGATTGAAGACTCATGCACATAAATCGATGTGACAACACCGGCGCAATCAATCTCACCAAAAATCCAATCCTTCATTCAAGAGCAAAGCATATAGAGATTCGACATCATTTCATTAGAGATCTTATTCAAAATGGAGAAATCTCAATTCAATTTGTTGATTCGAAAAGTCAACTAGCGGATATATTCACAAAGCCTTTGGAGAAAAATCAATTCGATTTTATCCGTACCAGACTCAACATTTTGAAGCTTGAAGAGGTTAAAGTCTGAAGAATCTACATTTCTTATCAATCGACTCTAACCTTCGGACTCGAATTCTCGGACTCGGACCTTCATTGTATAGACCGTAAGTTATTTTTATCTCGAAAAGGTACGATCATTCATTCGTTATAATTGATTGATACCATCTTTAATTTCCGTAAAATAAAAAATTGGAAACATGCCTTTTTCAAAAAGGGATAATTTCTTTTAAAATGGCAGTTATTATTTTTTTAAGAAAGACGACTGTTCACTTTCCTTCGTATCGATTGATCTTTCCTTTTCAAAACTGAGTTATATATACACAGTTTTCTCTTTTTACTCGATTTTCAAAACCCTAAAAGGCATTATTCTCTCAATCCCGTTTTCTACTTCGTATTCATACTCGAGAAAGTTGTCATTTTTCTTGGGAAAGCGAGTGAAGGAATCTTTCATTGACAAGAAAAGATGTCTTCTTCGAGAAAGTCGTCAAGGATCGCAAGCGGGGTCCACAGAGAATGAAGGAGGGACCTACGCACTTCGATCTCACCGAGGAAGATGATTTGTCGGGACAGCAACAGAGTCCTTTTCCTTCTCCACCTCATCACTCACCATCTACCCCACAAGATGTGGGTCATCATCAGGAGGAAGTCATACTAGAGGACGTTGAACCTGTGAGAGCTCAAAACCCTCTTTATTTACAAGCTCTATCGTGCGTTGAAAGCTTCTCGGTTCTCCTCGAATTATATAGATGGTTTCCTTAAAGATAAGAATTATGGGAATGAGTACAAATTTTTGAAGCGAATGGAGGAATTGGGAATTGCTCCCAAAGAAAAGACTGAAGAGGCACTTGCGAACATTCCAAGTGACCCTCGTGTTGGAGGATCGAACCCCATTGAGGGGAACGATGATGATAAAATGTTTAGTGATTTTCAACCGAGATTGGGCATTGCTGCAAAGGTGAAGGGAAAGAAGATGGAGTTGTTTAAATCGAAGGAACAGGAGAACCTGTTCTTCGATCGTTAAAACGAGGGGTGATAAACCCCGGGAGTGTTGATTTTGATTTCTGGATGCCGTTAATGTGAACTTAAGGGAAAAGTTCAAACCGCTTCAACTTGAGAGTTTTGCACCGATACCACAGATGGTTATGCACACTTGATCGCATATTTCTATTCGAATCTCGTTTTCTAGATGCGAATAGAATATCATTCGAGTGTTCGAGATCGGTCTATGTGATAGATGTGGACATGCTAGCGGACATAATTGGTGTTGAACGAGGACGTTATCAACCAATCAAAGTCTCGATTGCTCGTGCTACTATGGAGCTTGTCAAAAATAGAGATACAGAGGGGAAAATTACCTACTCGAAGATGAGTGCCATCAATATTGTGCTGCACAAAATTGTGATCAATTGCATCAGGCCAAAGTCTACATCAAAGACGTATGTATCTAATTCGGAAGCAAAATTGATGTATGCAATCAACTCAGGGAAGAAGTTCTCTCTCCCTCATACTATTCTCTTCCATATGTACAGAGCAATGTCGAAGAACAAGGGACAATTGCCTTACCCAAATCTTGTGACCAAGATCTTCAGACACATGAATATTGAACCGCCACACAATCTCTGTATTCGATCGTGCGATAAAATGGTGGTAGGTTTGAATATGTTGACGAAGATGCGTACGAAAGAACTTAGCAAGGAAATGACAAAGTTCAAAGTGAAAACTCCACTCTCTTCTGCATCAAAGAGAAAAGGGAAGGAGCCCATGGGTGCTCCATCCAAAAAGAAAAGATCTCTCATCTTGGAGGATGAAGAAGAAGAGGAATATCTTACTATTCCTGCACTGGTAAGGACTAGACGTTCTGTATCTCGATCAACGGAACTTCAGTCGAAGCAAAGAGAAGAAGAAGAACAGAGAGAGAAAGAGATAGAAGCTGAAGAAGAAGAAGAACAGAGAGAGAAAGAAAAAGAAGCTGAAGAAGAAGGAGAAGAAGAGAAAGAAAAGTCCGCTCGCTGAATGGGAGAGAGGGAACCGAAGAGCATGATCATCACTCCTCCCATCATGATGTCTTAGAGACAGGGGAGTTGGCGAGCAAGATTTTGATGTCTTAGAGACAGGGGGAGTTGGGGAGCAAGAAAAATCCTCACCTCATGCTGCTCCAGAAGAGTTTCAGGCTTCTCAATTGCCTGAAGAAGAACATGATACATCATCAAATCTGCAAGGTTATACAGAAGCGCCATCGTCTGCATTCACTCCATCTGAGAAAGTAAATGCTAGTATGCAGACAGACAATTCAGCAGATTTTCATCGTATTCTTGATATTCTTCTGGAAATGCGGGGCCAAATCTATGCTTTGGACTATGAGATTCAAACCATCAAGAATGCTGAACAAGCATCTTCAGTTACCCTGGAGGACAGAATGAAAGACCTCGCTCTACAGCTTCAAGCCAATGCCAAAGGAGAGGAGGTAGCTCAATTAAGGGAAGACTTGAAGAGGCTCGAAGGCATAGTACGATCCATGGGAGATTTCCAGATCGTGTGCATTCCCAACGGACGACTCTTTTCTCACCTTTTTACCGATGACAAAAAGGGGGAGAAGAAATTTGAACCAACCAACTTTTTAAACCTTGATTTTAAATTTGTTTTTGTGGTTGTGAGTTTTTAAGTTTTTAAGTATGACTTGTGTGAACTTGAGTATGGACTGAATTTGGCTGTGGATTGTGATGCTTGACCGTTGGCATTTATATCGAGTGTTGTTATATGGTATTACTAATGAAAGTCTAACCAATTTTCGTGGATGCGGAGTCTGGTTGTTTTATTAATCTTTATGAGATAGCCATATTGCTTGAGAAATGTTTTTGCAGGTCAAGGTTGTTCAAATCTACAGGAAAGTTTTGTCATCATCAAAAATGGGGAGATTGTTGGAGAAATCGTTCTAGAAGATTTTGAAGCTGACAAAACGTTTCTATCGCCTAGTCCTGGATATTTGCGGTTTGTCCGAAGACTTTATGATCACCAGACTCGGTACTCAAGACTCGAACTCAAGACTCAAGAATCAAGACTCAAGACTTAAGACTCAAAATTATTCTCATTGATCTATTCGATTCAAGTGTCGAGGAAATCCAAATCCGAAGAAAATGATTAAGGATTTCATCTTATTCTCTGGAGAAGATCTTTTGGCTGGATAAATATAACGGATTCTTTGATTCGTATCTAGATCAATTGAAGATCCGATGATCGACGAAGTATTCTTGGAAGGTTCTATTCATGGAAACCTAGATCCTGATTGTATGGGCGAACAGGATTGATGGGCTATCGTCAGATTCCTTTAATAGCTCGAATGATCTTCTTGATTGATTCCGTCCAACGGGTAGATTGGAGAAATTCCTTTGGTAAGTGCCAACGGGTATGATGGCATAAAGGAGTATAAAAGGAAGACGTTCTAGTTGTTTTAGAAGTGTGATCGATAGAGAAATTCCAGAGTCTAAAGCACCTTGATTATTAGTCGATACAGTCTGAGCGAAATTGTATACACAGAGAGTGTCTATACTTGGTGATACCTTGAGTGAGTGTGGTAGTTCATCTACACCCAGAAATCAAGAAAGATCAACGCTATAACATCTCTTTGTTCATAGTGGAATCCATCCAATTGGCCGTCGGTGCGTAAGGTGGACGTAGGCTTGAATCAAGCCGAACCACTATAAACCGCGTGTTTAATTCTCTCTTTCATTCACTGAGTCTTACAATTGATTGTTATTTGTTGCAATTTATTAACTGTCTAAGTATTGTACGTCTATCAAGAAAAATCGTTTATATATCTATTCACCCCCATCTAGGTACTAGCACTAGCAATATCAAGTTGGGCCGCGCTGGTATCGTGCCAAAGTGAAATTAACCGTGGAATTGAGATCGAATTCAGAAATTGGAAGTCTGGATGTGTCACAAATCATTTCAGGATCATTGAATCATCTTTGGAAGATTTTTCATGTAATAAGAGTTTTTCAGCAATTAAATCAGAGAATGGCTAATTTGGCTCGGGAAATTAGTAGGCTCGTCTTTGGTCACGCTTTTGGGACTTAAATTGATTATATAGTCAAGTGAAGATGTGAATTGAAGTGTGGTGACATTGGATTAATTTTATGGACTTCAATTTGATTCAATTGGAAGAGAATCAAGTGGAATTGAAGAATTAGTTGTACAAGATTTTATACCCCGGCGAAAAAATAAATTGCACCCATTGAAGATTGTTGTGGGAGGATTGGAGATAGTAGAATGTGACATCATCAAGTGATGTCATGGTGGGGCTTGTGCGGCTAGGATCTTGACACATGGAGGGTGAGGATTTGTTCTTCAAAAGGTGGGATGCACCTCCAACCCATCTCCATCATCTTCTTCATTTTGGATTTTCTTCTTGGATTTTGGAGGAGAGAGAAAGCTCCGAACGGAACTAGCCAAGTCGACCGCCCGAACGACGCCCTCCGCCTGCCCGCTCGCCGGAGCCTCGCCGTCTGTCTGTCACCGTCGCCTCTTCGCTCGATCATACGTGCGTTGCCCGCGCGCCTAGCCACCGCTCGACGTCGCCCTCGTCCGCGCTAGCCCACGTCGCCCTCCACCGCGTCACCGTTGTCCTGGCCATTGTTCCGGCCTCCCTCTCGTCCAACAGCCATTCCAGATCTGAGGAAGCTCAGCCGAAGCCGTCCAGCCCATCTCCGGCCACCATGAGGCCCGCCTGGCCGCCGCCTCGCCCGTCCGAGCGACCGCCGAGCTGCAGCCGCCGCTTCTCCGCCGGTTCCGCGCCCGAACCTCCGCCGATCAGCCCCTTCTCGGCCGCAACCAACAGCTGGAAAAATGGGTATTCCAGCTCGATTTTGGCCCGTTTTGGCCGCCTTCCCAAGCCCGGATGCTCGGCCCGCTTTGAGGAAAGTCGATCCTCGCGTCGTCCCCGTCGTTTTGGTCCGCTCGGTTCGCTAATCCGGTGAGTTTAGCTCACTAAATCTCGATTAGAGGGTTAATTATGCTTTAGGTGTGCTTAGCTTAAGTTAATTAGGCTTAGGTGGTTAGTTTAGTTTGTTTAATTGTTAATTAGATTAAAAGGTTGGATTAACCTAAAGTATGTTTAGTTAAGGTTAAATTGATGTTTATATTAGTATAATGGTGATTTGACATAAATGAATTACTTTTGGGATTAAATAAATATTTCGAAATTTTTTAATAATTTAATAATATTTTATTATTCGAAATGATTAAAATATTATTATTTAATTATTTTCGGAATAAATTTAATTATTTATTAAATTCCGAAAATTTTGTCTCGAACCCTAAATTCTTAGAATTTCGTGCCGGTACGCCGTATAGTCGGATTTTGAAATTGACGATTGGATATTATAAATTGAATGTGGTTTGTGAAAAATATGGATATTATTATTTAATTAATTTTCGGAATAAATTTAATTATTTAATAAATTCCGAAAATTATTTTGGGACTTTATTCTCTTAGAATTTCGTGCCGATCGCTGCTGTGCATTTAGAATTTGAATTTGATGAATGGATGTGGCAAATTGAGTGTTGATTGTGATAAATATGGATTTTATTCATAAAAACCCATGTGTTGGGTTTTGATGCAAAAATTGATTTTAATAATTATATTAAATAGTGTGGTTTGAAAAAAAGTAGTGAGATAATGGCTTTTCGGTTCGAAATTAGCGTGTCCCCACACACGTGAATAATTTCTGGAATATTTTTAATATGAAGAAAAATGGCCGGGATCACTATTTTAAGTGGAAGCATTGAGTGAAATATAAAGTGTCCTGGAGCCGAGTATGCTTTGGCTGTGTGATAACTAAGAGGAATCGTCCTGGGCTGTTGAGCCGAACTTGCCTCTATATGGGATGCCCACGCGGTGGTTGTGGGTCGCAGTAAATTCTGGGCCCATGCTCCTTCGGGAATGCCGTCGACGTACTGACGAAGCCGTGCTCCAAGGGGGGAGGCGATGCCTGGCTATATGCCAGTAGATAGCCGAACAGCGAGTAGGCTATGCCCTTGTGTGGCAGTGAATAACAATTGGAATGCATGTTGAGTGTGGATGACGTGTCGGATTATGGGACGGAATTGTGTGGCATGGAATGGGATGTGTCATAACGATTTAGTCTTATAATCAGGACCCCTGCGGTTGTTGATTATATGAAAGTGAATGCGTTCCGGTTGTTTAAGTTCCTATTACTATATGTGAGTGAGTGATTTGAATTGTGCTAACCTGCAGGAAGGAATTGAGGCGAGGTAAGTTCTCTGTATGATGTGGCTAGGCTACCCGGGGCGTATTTTCTTTCTAATAGGGGTTTATGGGGTTGAACTTGCTGAGACATTGTCTCATCCCGGTTTGGGGATTAAAATTTCAGATCCCTGGTGGACGGAGCGGCTAGATAGCTTTGGTTGGCCTTGAGGAGTTGCAGAGGTGAAGTCATGAGGATTGGAGAACGTGTCCGACTTGTAGGTCGTAGGACAGTTCATTTTTAAGAGCCGATCTTTTGTAGACTTTTGGCTGTAGGCCTTCGTCTGTAACTCCGTTGGTTTATGTAAGTGATTGGCTGTGAATTTGCTTCCTGCTTTTCTATCTCGTATTTCATTGTCAGGGGTTTTATAATACGTTCCGCTTGCGCAATAATAAATGAATGGGGTCGGCGACACTACCTGTGAATGTCGCATTTGCATGACCATGGTGGGATGTTGGCGCACTCGAGGTTTGGGGCATGACACCAGAGCTCCGCCCCAAGCCGGTGAGGCTCTGCCTCGCCCGATCTGGCGAGGCCCGAGCTCGCCGGGCTCGGGCGAGCTCGGCTTCCACAGATCGGGCTAGGTGGAGCCTCGCCGGCTGGGGCGGAGCTCGAGCTGGCTCGCGGCCGCGCCGGTCGCCGGTCGCTGGTCGCCGTCCGCCGTCGGGGCCAGCCACCGGCCAAGCTAAGGAAGAAAGATGAAAAGGAAAGAAAAAAAAAGCATTAAGTTATGGAAAATGTTTTCTACTTTTCAAAAGTGGAAAACATTTTCCTTATCTTTGAAGGTAATTTTTTCCATTGATGGAAAATATTTTCCTTGAGTAGTTTGTTTTCCGCGAAACGAACACCGGAAAATCCCGAAAACATTTTCCTGGAAG
The DNA here is from genome assembly GCA_014182575.1 of Eucalyptus decipiens. Classification (NCBI taxonomy): domain Eukaryota; kingdom Viridiplantae; phylum Streptophyta; class Magnoliopsida; order Myrtales; family Myrtaceae; genus Eucalyptus; species Eucalyptus decipiens. Next base: position 18,765,521 of record CM024613.1, read on the forward strand.
TTATTTTCCGTGAAACGAACGGAGCATTAATGATCCGTATGCTTTCTTCAACTGTTCATCGATGGTTCTCTCTCTCTCTCTCTGTATAAACGTGAAGAGAAAGAACTTCTTAAGATGAAGGCGACACGTTTAGGACACCCTTTCTCGGGTCAAAACTCAAGAAGAAACCTACAGATTCAAAATTGTTGATCCCTCGATATCCACTTTCCGCTTTTGAAGGATTGGCAATAGGGACGGAAGACAACAACCGTCGCCTCCCTTCGCCCCGTAGATGTTGCGAAGCCGCCTGCCTTAGTTGCCTCCCTAAACGTCGCCTGCCTTATCTCCTATCGAAATAAATAAATAAAATTTCGGATTTATCTAGGGTTTTGAGCGGCACGGCGCATGCAGTTTTTTCAACGTGCGGTTGTTGACACCTATTTAATTTATTTTTTAGAAAATAATAATGTAGCATTTGGTTGCAGAGGGAAATTTAAAAGTAAAAAATATAAAAATATATATATAATATAAAAAAATAAAAAATTTTGAATTCAAAATAAGTCAACGGCCGGATTTTGGAGCCATTTCTTTGTTGAAGAGGTTGAGTGAATATTGCCGAATCTTCAACAATTTCAAGTTTTTCTTTTATAAAGAGAAGCCGAGGCTTCGGTTCAAGGGGGCTTCTCTTGGTGAAAAAAAAAAAGAAAAGTGAAAAGAGAGAAAGGAGATTGCAAGGTTTCGGTTCGTGGGAGAGATAAAAAAAAAAGCAAAGTCGAAGCTTTTGCTTCGCAGAAAGTGAGAGAGAGACGGGTGAGAGAGTGTTAGGAGAGAAAAAGTAAAAAGCAAAAAAAGAAAGAGGGAAAAGCATAAGCAAAAGTTCAATCGGGGGGGATTGGACGTTTACATTCATCCTCTTCCCCCAGCCGCCGGAATTTGCTGCCCGCACCGACGGCTCCTCCTCCCGCCGGCCCGATTTTGCTCCTCTCCACAGCGATGGCCGGCTCCGTTTCTGCTTCAATCCGGCAACGCTCAAGTCCAATACCGGAACCCGACGGAAAGCCCCACGATACGGCGGCCCGTGTTGCACCGACGCCGCCGAACGGCACGACGACCCGAGCGACCACCACGCCTTCGACGGCCCGCTTGCCGTATCCAAGTACCACCGCAGCCCGTCTGCCAGACGGTGACCGCCCGCAAACCCCCACGACGTCGGACCCGCGCCGACGACGTCCGCCGCTCCGCAATGCACCCCCGAAGCACCCGCACCCGACGACTCGTGACCCGCCGCTGCGTCGCTCGCGCGCTCCCCGTCCGCGAGCCCATCTGCTTCGCACCATTGTCGCGGATCGCGACACCGCAATCCGCGCCCGCGCTCTCGCCGTTCAATCGGTCGCGCCCAACACCCGCTGACTGCGATTCCTTCCGGCGAACCTCGAACAGCACTCGGCGGCTCCGCCTGCTCCGCCCAACGTTGTTGCAAAGACCGCCCGCAACACCTTCGCCGCGGCTCGACTCCACTTGCGTCGACCGCCGCGTCTCGAGACGCCCTCAAGCCAATCCGTCGCACCCGCCGGCCTTTGCCTGCGCGTCCGAAGCCCCCGACGTTGCTGCCTCTCGCTCCAATCCTCAAAGCCCCACCGGACGCCGAGCGACGCACGCCACGGCAACCGTAGCCCGCGCTTGCTCCGCCTCTTCCCGACGCCGACTGAAGCCCCGCCGAGCCGCAACCCGCTCCACTCGAGCCCGAGCCCGAGCACCTTTTCTTTGTCCTCGCTGCACCTCATTCTGCCCAAGGTCCTCCCTGTTTTGTTGCGGGTCTACCTTGCCGGACCTCCGACGAACAGCTCGACCCCTTGGTGAACCACCATTTGGGCTACCATTTGTGCCGGCGCCACCCCTCGAGAAAGCCATATCAGGAATAGGTAGAATTCTTGGGCTAAATTTAGTTCAAATATTCGAACTCATAGTTTTTTTTTATATATATTCTAACTTGATTTATTTTTATCATTAGGAAATTTGTCATATTTAGTTATGATAATAAAAAATATTGACCCGCGAGACGTCGGGTTAGATTTTGATTATTTCGACTTTTTATGGCGAAATTCATGAATTTCTTTGCATCATTGATTCATATTAAAATGACATTGATTTACATGGATGGTTTTTATTTTAGCGTGTTATTATTTGCTCATCATATATCATGCATCATATTAGATATTTAGGTCTATACACGTTCCACATTTGAAGCAACGTATTTTATTTTTTAGATTCATGTAGAATTAGGATGATTTTCCTTTAATAAAATCAAAACAAAAAGGATGTTATATAGATTTTATAATGCACACATTACATGTTGCGTTTTAATTAGAAGGTTATAGGTTAATGTTTTAACATTCTCATCATGTAGTATTTTTTTAAATTAAAAAATAATAATAATAAAAATGCCAAAAATTAGCATTGCATCATTATGTCGCCTTTTGTAATAAAAATTACTAGGTCATTTCAAATAAAAAAAGAAAACACAATAGTCTTTTACTTGGTTAATTAATACGTTAGTTCATAATTAATCCCATTTCATATTATCATTGTTTAATATAGGTTGCATATGTGCAATAAAAAAATCATTAAAAAAATCACAAAAAGAACATGCATATAGAATTATTATGTCATTCATCTCATGTCATGAAACACATGCATATTTAGGATTATATAAATTAAATTGCATACATATAGTGATAGTTTAAGTTAGGCCATACGAATTGCATTTCCATATCATTAAAGTAAAATCCATGCATATTAAACTTAGATCAAGATTGCATATAATTAACATTTTTTTATAAAAAAGGAAAAAAGAAAATTAGGTGTCCGGTCATTTAGAAATCATGTTTAGGGCATGCATTTTTGTTAATATTTTCCATTGAATGTTACTTTATTGATTGTGCACCTGCATGACCACCATTTGCATGTTAGTAGCTTAGATTAAAATTAATCAACATTGTTTGCAAAATATTTTTTAAAAAAATAAAAGGTACCGAAAGGGCGTTAGACTAATCTAGCGTAATCATGTCCCCGGACTTATTGAATCTCTGGTTCGTAAAAATAAAGTATTCTCTCGTACTTTATTTGGGTTTCTAGTCAACCCTAATTGATTAGTGGCGGCTCCAAATTGAATAGAATTGCATGTTTAAATAGATTAATTTCTATCAAGTCGCGATTGGTAGGACTTGAGACGGTCTGTGCCAAGTCTTCAGACTTAGTAATCCATTAGCCTCCTTTCGAATAATTCACCCTTCAAAAAATTCGGGAAGGTCGCGACAGCGGTGTCATTATGGGAATTTTCTCTTGAGGTTGTTCGTTGACCGAAAGGCATTGACCGTGGTTGTACGGTCGGACTACCCTATTCACTTGTGGAGACATTGGATAATACTATTAACCCAGGTTTAATCCCAGTCCATTCAAACCGGAGAAAACAAGACCCAACGCGTTTGCGTGAACTAACGAAGAAAGGTTTACTTATAATTCTATAAAGTATATATCAAACGTATCCAGCACATCAGCATTCACTCTCAACCTTTAACTTGCTCTATCATTCCAAATACTATGTTTGCTCCATTTTTTTTATCTCGCAGTGAGGTCATGTCCACATTTTTTCGAGGCAATTTAGGCATGAGAAATAGTGTTACGAAATACATTAGAAATATGTTGCAAGTAATGTTATTTGACAAATTAATCATTTTGAAATTAACAGATTTGTCCAATGGGATGAGTTGTGATCCTAAGTTATAATCAAATGGACAAAATTGAAGTTTGATGGTATAGTCAATATAATTATCAAGTAAGTGTGTCCGCGTGTCATGTTCTAAATTTGAACTTAGATTTTTCTCATCAACAACCATATTGATTTTATAGTTACTTTTTAGAATTAATTAAATTAAACACAAGAGTTGGGCCTATTGGTTGGGCTATCATGGGATTTGTAACTCAAGAACAAGGTAACTTCTATTCAAATCTCATCAATTACATGCAAACTTTTCTATTTGAAATGGCTTTTTGTACCTAACTTTTAAGAATGGCTTTTTGTACCTAAAGTTTCCCTACAATTTGAGCTTAACGCTAAATTCGATGTCATCTTAAGTCCATACTACCAGCTCAGTTCGTCTTAGACCCTTAGGCAGTTGTTACCTACAAAACCATCCTCACATTTCGCTCTATGATCACTCACTCTCCTCTACTTCCAAAAATCTCAGTTATCATCCATTACCAAATTATCGTCAGCTAAAAAGATTAAATTGCCTCTTTCTAAAATTTCTAATCCTCCAAGTCTCTTTTAAATCCTCACCTCTTTCATCACCCACCACTGTTTACTGCCGCCGGCACCATGGCAACAATGGGCACGGCAGTGACTCATAGCGGCAGCAGTTACGTTTTTTATTTGGTTTTGGGGATTTTGCCGTGTGGGAAGTTTAGGACTAGGGCGGTGGCTTTTGAGGAAAGAAAATGAGATTAACATAAATAAGACAAAACATGAACAGGCAAAATACCCTAAAAATGACAAAACTCAAGATGTTAATCAGCTCCTTCATTCCCGTCAATACAAAACTCATTCCATTACGTTTTCTATTCCCCCTTCTCTTTGTTGGGTTAAGTAAACAATCAACCCGCTAACTTTTTTGGTCGGTCAACCTCTAACTTCTTCTTCTTCTTCTTCTTCTTCTTCTTCTTCTTCTTCTTCTTCTTCTTTTTTGATTTTTTTCTATTAAGGTTCTGTCTATTTCGAGAAAAATGAATAATCTGAAAAATATTTTCTTAGAAAATGATTGTTGTATCGCTTGAAAAAAAAAAAAAAAAAAATTAAAGTCATTCAATTTTCATAAAATAAATAGAGCCTAAGTCAACCTGTCATTTTCCATTAATTAAACCGTTATGTTGATGTTTTGACATTGCTGAGTTGGTCTTGTTTAGATTGGTGACCTGAGAATAGGAAGGAGATTATGTATACAGTTTATACTTTCTGATTTAGGTAAGTGGGGACAAAATGATTAGATAAGCTAAGAACTTAATTGATTGACATTATAAAAATACAATTTTTTAGGTCATCAAATTCTCAGCGACAAACTCGCGTGGCTTCTCTGTACCCTCACTAAAGAATTAGCGAAATTAATAATGAGCGAACTTTGCTGACGGGCAAAAAATACTCGTTATTATCTTATGTTTAGTTTTTTTTTTTTTTTTTTTGGTGCCACAAAAAGTCAGATTAGTTCATCAAAGCATGGTTAAATCAGATTTACTTTGAAAAATTCGGATTTAGTTTCCATTTTTGGTGAAGGTGGTTAAATCAACTTGCTTCCATAGTTCAATCCGAGCTGCTGAAATAATTTGAAAATCCTTTAGATGGATGCACAAGTAACACGCAAGACATAAGTTATCCAATGGGAAACTTAATAGAAAAGTCTGTTTCTATTATACACTGATAATATAGATTATCCAGGAAATTGATTCTTCATTTGGAAGTTACGTCTTGAAATTTATTGGACTCGTGCTGTGTTGTCCATTTGAATATGAAGTTTAAACTAATCTTTGACAATTTGGGTTCAACTTAAACGCATCAATTTGTCCAATCGAATACGGCATAGACTTAATTGGCTTCTTTAAGCTCCATCTGAAATCAATTTGGTTTCGAGTTCCGACAGATCACATATATGCATTTTCCAAATAAAATTGTAGACCATTTACCCAAACTGGACTTGTTTAGATTTACCCAAAAATACAAAAAATATGATTATTTTTTGCCTTTAAAGATACACATCGATGCATCACAAACCACGTTCTTATAAGAAGCTGGAATTGAACAAGCAATGGTAGACTTAGTGAGACCGAATATAAAATTGATTTATCGAGTAACATGTTAGACTGTGGGCGGCCTTTGAATAATTACGCCATATTCATGAACCAACGATAGCTTAATACATCACTTAGCATACTTAGCATATTAGATTTGTACGAAAGTTTAACAAATCTTTAGTTTTCATAAATATACTTCTTTAAAATGAAAAATATAGATTAAGGCGCTCTCTGACCCTGCACCATTTTATGACAAAAAAAAAAAAAGGCCCACCCCAGTAGGAAAATTCTCAGTCGCTTTAAGTCTTCACTCAGCGCTACATAATATAAACCCAATGAAACCGCGATTTTTTTGTAAAGAGATGGATTTACCTTTAATCGCTACATAGTCAGAACTTGTATTAAATAATCAACGAGCAATACTAAGAAAATATTCAACCCTAGGAAAGATGCCCGAAAAACTCCCCAATCCGCATGTCCCACCATTTCATTACTGGCTCGTGTACATTAAAAAAAAAAAAAATAATAATTATTATAAAAATGATATTGTATAAATAATATGAGTCAGTAATTAAGGAAAAACTCATGCAGGGCCGGCTTTTAAGACAATAAAAATTCCAATTGGGCACAAACTTCGAGCCATCTGATCTGACCCTCTAAAAATTACAAGTGGGCAGATCATTGCAACGTAGCTGGACTCTCTTCATAATCTAATTATATAGATTCACAAATTAATTTTTTCCACAAATGTATCAACAAAATGTTTCATAACTCTTTCCCCCCCTTTTCATTCTCTTCTCTCGTTTTAGGCATAGGTCAACTATCCACAAGCACCCGGAAAAGGCAAATGCAGCAATCTATGTCCATCATTAAAAAAAGAATTTATTTATATTCAGGGAATGATGTGACATGTTTTTCCTAGTTGACAAGCGTGCATTTCTCTCTCTTTCTCTCTCTCTCTCTCTCTCTCTCTCTCTCGCTCTTTTCTTCTATATTCGTTCTCATTATTCAAAATCAACCCATTGGATATAATCTAACAATTAAAACGAAAGTTCCTCAAAAGGAAGGATCATGGGGCACGAAGGAACAAAGGGAGGTGCAACTGCCGGCCTCTTGTCCCCATTGCAACTTCTTTTCTATATAAAGAGGCCAATCCATGGCAAACGAACCACCCCAACTCAAAATCGCTTATCTCAAATTCTCTCATTAACATTCTCATTTCTCTGCATTCACTCACGTCCATATTGAAAGTTGCACTTAGCAACGTACACGAGTTCGATTATGGGTTTTTTTCTAAAGGTGATGATCCCTCTCTTTTTGCCTCTCTTGCTATCTCAAACCATCTCTTGTTATTCCTCCAGCGAGGTGAAGTCATGGTGTGGCAAGATGCCTTACCCACAATCATGTGAGTACTTCTTGAGCCAAAGCCCTAAGCAAACCCCTCTCAAGCAAAAATCCAACTTCCTCAGGGCTTCGATGCAGGTCGCCCTCGAGAGGGCTCAGCTCGCTTGGACCAACACGTACTCGCTAGGTCCCAGGTGTCGCAATGAGCATGAGAGGGCTGCGTGGGCTGACTGCCTCCAGCTTTACAAGCACACAATCCTCCGCTTGAACCACACCATCAACCGCCAGTGCACTCAGGACGATAAACAAACATGGCTCAGCACTGCCCTGACCAACCTCGAGACTTGCCGGGCCGGGTTCGTCAAGCTCGGTGTCTCGGACAATGTTTTGCCCTTGATGTCGAATAACGTCTCTGAGTTGATGAGCAACATTCTGTCTACAAACCATGTGCCTTACGTTATGCCGAACTACACTAATGAGTTCCCCACTTGGGTGAGGCCCGGCGACCGGAAGCTCTTGTAGTCTTCGTCTGCGGCATCTAAGGCTAATATTGTGGTGGCACAAGATGGTTCAGGGAACTATAAGACAATTAGTGAAGCCGTAACCACAACATCGAAGCAGTCCAGCACATCAAGGTACATAATTTATATCAAGGCGGTACGTATAATGAGAATGTTGGAGTTGGAACCAATTTGGTGAACATTATGTTCGTTGGTGATGGTATTGGAAAGACCATAATTACTGGAAGCAAAAGCGTTGATGGCAGATCTACTACCTTCAATTCGGCAACAGTCGATGAGTTTATATCATTTAAGTTATTTATGATTTTGTGCATTTTATTAAAAAAAAACTCTTTAAAAGTAAAAAGGAGAGAAAAGAGAATTATCAACAGCCAGGTTAGGCTGCGTTTGTTTTGATTTCTTTTTTCTGTTTTTAAACAATTTTTTTTGTTTTTTTTGTTCCTGGGAACAAAAAAGGAACAAAAACGCGTTTGTTTGCATTTTTGTTCTAAAATTATTTTTTTGTTCCCAGAAACACATCTGGAACAAAAACAAGAAACAAAAAAAAAGTTGTTTCTTGTTTCTAGAACAAAATTTAGGAACACTTTCCATTTTCTTCTCTCTTTTTTCTTTCTTTTTTCTTTGGCCGGTCGCCGGCCTCGCCATGGCCAGCGACCGGCCGTCGAGGGCCGGCGACCTCGTCGGAGCGTCACCGGCCGGCGGCTCGGCCTCGCCTTGGCTAGGTGAGCTCGAGCTCGCTCGCCCAAGGCAAGGCCGACCTCGCCGGGTTGGGCGAGCTCAATCTCGCCTAGATTCGGTGAGGCAAGCTCGCCCGGCTAAGGCGAGGCCGACCTCGTGTCGGGCTGGGTGAGCTCGATCTCGCCCGGATCCGGCGAGGTCGAGCTCGCTAGCCAAGGCGAGGCCGAGCCTCGCCTGGGGGCCGGCGAGCCTCGCCATGGCCGGGCGAGGCCGGCGGCCCTCGTCGGCCAATCGCCGGCCATGGCCGAGGCCGGCGACCGGCCGAAGAAGAAAAAGAAAAAAAGAAAAAAGGAAAAAAGGAAAAATAAATAAGAAAATAAGAAAAATAAGAAAGAAAATAGAAAAATAAAAATAAAAATTTTAAATAATTAAAAGAAATAAAAAAATTATATAAATTTACCAAACGTGTTTTCTGTTCATTTTTTTATTCTCGGAACAAATTTATCAAACGCTTTTTTGTTCAAAAATTGTTCCCCAGGAATAGAAACACTTTTTTCTATTTCTGTTTCCTGAAATAATTTTTAAACTGAAATGTTACCAAATGCGCCCTTAGTCTATTTATGGGGCTAGCAGGCTTACCTTAGTAACTTAATATGCCTTACAAGATCATAGTTTTGAATATCTGTTGTGATTTTGTTGAACTGTCAAAAAATGTTAAGATATGTGCTATGTTCCACGTGTGATCTGATCCACAAAAATAATTTATACGACCTAATCTAGTAAATAGTCGAATAGACAATTCAACGAACTAAGGTCGTCATTTGCTAATTAAGCCCATACGAATTTTTCAATTAGTTAAATTTTGTGGCTGACCTAAGATGTCCCTTTGAGCAAACCAACCTTCTATTTTTCCTTGATTAAAGAGAGGGGGGACATTTCATAGAGATTGGATAAATTTACATATATACTAAGGACTTGTAATTTTTATGTATAAGAAGGTATGAACAGTTTTTTCACATAGTTTCTACTAAAAAAACTGAAACATTTATGCTAATGTGGCTATTTATTGACTTTCTACAATAGAAAAAGCGGTTGTAAACACGAGATTTTAGATATAATAATAATTAATCGAATTTAGGTTTTGACTGCCGTAAACAATCAATCTTCATAGGAGGAGAATTATAAGCTTTGACTTCAATTAATCTGGTCGAAGATTAACCTTGATTGAGAACACGTACACAACTTCACTTAACATCATCAATAAGACACAGTATATAATAAATATTTATTATACCGCCACTATTACTACATATAGATAATATAATAGCCTTTAGATTGCTTTTATAAGATAGCAATAAAATTAAATTTACAAATAGTCCGATTCTTTCAATTCCTATAATAATTAATGGAGTAGGTCAAGATCATGGATGTACGATTTGGACAATTATTTGGTTCTATATGATGTAGTCAATAATGCATTTGGAGGTCAGTTTAATTCTTGAGATACTTTTTCGGTTTAGATTATATTAACAACTAGACCTGCATACTAATAATCATTCCTATCTTGAATTTCAGCTATCGTTGGCGATGGATTCATTGCCCAAGGCATCACTTTCCGTAACACTGCCGGTGCAGCAAATCACCAAGCAGTAGCTTTGCGTTCTGGCTTCGACCTCTCGATCTTCTATCAATGTGGCTTTAAGGGTTATCAAGACACCCTTTATGTTTATTCCGCATGACAATTCTACAAAGAGTGCGACATCTATGGCACAGTTGACTTCATCTTTGGAAATGTTGCCGTTGTTCTCTAAAACTGCAACATCTATGCTAGAAACCCTCCTAACAAGGTCAATACCATCACTACACAGGGCTAAACTGACCCCAACCAAAATACTGGCATCTCTATCCACAACTGCAAAGTCTTTGCAGCTTCAGACTTGACATCAGTTCAATGCTCTATCAAAACGTACCTCGGGAGACCGTGGCAAAAATATTCAAGAATTGTTTTCATGAAGACTTACCTTGATAGCTTAATTGACTCGGCTGGTTGGTTGGAGTGGAATGGTAACTTTGCTCTTACGACTCTGTACTATGGCGAGTATATGAACACAGGCCCCGGGTCATCGACCACAAATAGGGTTAAGTGGATAGGTTACCATGTCATCACGAGTGCAAAGAGGCCTCGAAGTTCACCGTCGGGAACTTCATTGCCGGTGGCTCTTGGTTGCCCGCCACTGGCGTGCCTTACACCTCTGGCCTTTAAGCTTTGCAAAGGCAGAAAATCATAGCGAAGCACAAAGCTTGGTCACAAGTCGATGGTGTTTAGATTACATGCAGTGTATAGAATCCATGAATACAGATATAGATAATAAGCGCAAGCATATGTTATGGTTTCATTTATCGAGTTTCCTCCTCTTTGAATGTATCATTTGTAATCAAGGAAAATCAGATGTCATTATTTCACAATTGTATAATTTGCATAAATATAAGGAGTTTACAACAGTCTCTTTGGTTATATCATCTCTCAATTAGAATTTTCCATAGATATCTAAACATATTATTATTTAATTAAGACCATCCCTTTTGCTCACATCAATAGTCGACAAGATCGAACTAATGTTCAGCCTAGGATTATAAGCCTATAATGCAACAATTGAAATGGGCATAAAGTCCAAGAAAGTTGCTGAATCAGAACTGACTAGACTCCCACAAAGCATTTTTCTCTGTCGAGCAAGCTTTTAAATTGATACTAATCGTTTCAATGTCAACTACTGCTTCTATTGCCTACAAGTTTAACATCGACACTTTACGGTATAGATGAGCAACTAGCAAAGAACTGCAAGTATCAGCCTCACCTTTATGGGTCTATTAGACATCATTTTCTGGTGCATAACGAGTGCTTCTAAGGACTCTGCAAACACAAGGAATGATATGGAGTTGGTGAGATTATATTGACTCTCTAGTTGGGCAGACAAACATGGCGAGGAGAACCATCGATTATGTGAGGATTGAGATCCTCTTCATTTAGGAAGTATTGGCATGGCCTATTTGAATTTAGGGTTTGGGTTGATGTGACCCTTTTGTATTTCTTTGGTAGTTATAAGGGTACTTCGTTATTTAGATGATGCGGTCGAATCTATTTTCGTTTGTTTTGTATCGATGATTCATTAATTTAAAACAGGTAAATGGAAGATGTAAATTTATTTATTTTTGGATAGTTAGCACCCACGCCACATACTGTACTCCTACCCAAATGCAATGCTGCTTGATTTATTGCATTCTCCTACTTTCAAGAATAATGTGTGCTTCTAATAGATCTCCCACCACCTACATGGTGAATTTTCAAAAGTCGACTAAGGTTTCATTTGTTTCTTGCAAAATAGATGATCTGAGATACATTTTTCTAGAAATAATTGCTTGTATTACTAGGAAAAATTAATGAACAAAAGTCTTCAGGTGCACTTTCCCAAATCCATTTCCTTTTTGTTAATGAATTTAAATGTCAATATACAAAATCTTACATGGCCTCGAAACATAAAGTTGTAAATTCATATCTTTTAAGAAATATTTTGTTTCCTTCATTATAAATTTCAATGCTTTAATCTCAAACCAAAGTCCAAGCTATGCATGAGAAATTTTTTTACAGAAATTAATTATTAAACGGCGCCTTAATTTAACCGGTTCATTTTTCAGAACAACAGGTAATTGTTCAACAGAATTTCTCGCTTTCCCTTTAGGCAACCTACCTAGTTTTGAAGACAACGGCCTTTACTTAATTTTTCGGCCACACCTAGTGTCCTAAAAAACCACAATCGAGTGTGATCAATTCAGTGTTTAGATGCACGCTTGTTTTTTATGAAATTACAAGTCTGAGTCATATGGAGAGAAAATTCCTGGCTAACTTGTACTCTTGGTATTGTTACCAGCATATGTGGAATGAGTTACAAATTGCTGGCATGTCGACGGCGTGGCAATGACGAGATTGCAAATTTGAAATCTTCGGACAAAAAATGGTGATAAATAGCTGTTGACACCTAATATTTTAGAAAATAATAAATAAAATAAAATTTTGATTTTGGAAATTTTTTGTTGAAAATATATCTTCATTTCAAAATTAAAAAAAAATCAGTTTTTATTTGATTTTGGAGCCTTTTATTGTAGGAGCTGTTGAGTGAATATCGCACTCGCAAAAACAACTTTGAGCCTTCCTCTATAAATAAAGGGCGAGGTTTCGGAACCGAGGAGGGGGGGCGTTTTCTCTTCGTCTTCGTTGAAGGAAAGAAAATTCAGAAAAGAAGTGAAAAAGGGGGTTTTTCTCTTCGTCGAAAAAAAAAAAACACAAGAGGAAGAGAAAAGTAAAAAAGGGAGAGAGAAGAGGAAGAAACACAAAGAAGAGAAAAAGTCAAAAAAAGAAAAGCAGTGGAGCAAAGCATTTGCGAAGGAGACAGAGAAGAAGTGACGTGCGAGAGAAGATGTGAGGGGCTTCAGCAAAAAAAAAGAAAAAAAAAAAAGAAAGAAAAAGGACCCCTGTTCATCTTCGTTCGCGAAGCAGCCCATTGCCGGCCTCGTCTGCAAGTGCCTGTGCCGTCCGCCGCGTACGTACCGCCGTGCTCACACCACCACCGCGCCAACTCGACCGACGTTTCTTCAACCCAATCGACGCCACCGGTGGTCCATTTGCTGCACACCCGAGCGATTGACGTTGCTTTGCCGTACCGCCATCCAACGCCGCCTACGAATCCGTTCGGAGCCACCACCGGCTCGACGCCCCTGTTCCGCACCACCGCAGCCGACCCGTGTCACCACCGAGCCTTGACACCACCGCCCACGATGACCCCGACGCTACAGTCCACGTGCAACCACCGACGCCATCCCCGTTTTTGCTGCTCTACTTTAGCCGTGCCCCGAAGTCCACGATTTGCAGCGTCGCGACGCCTGCGACGCGCCAACCCCGAGTCCTCCGCCTGAGCGAGCTGCTACACGCCCGAGCGACCTCCTTGCTGCTGGGTTTTCTCCTCCGCCCAAGACCGAGCGAAGCCATCAGCTACTGCCGAGGCGATCCTCTGTTTTGTTGCAGGTCTACCTCGCCGGACCTCCAACGGACAGCCCCAGCTCCGGCCACCACGACCCATCACAGAACCACCGTCGCCGGACATCGCCTGATCTCACCGGAGCTCTGACGCCAGCCATCTCCTTCACTCGTGCCTGCCCTCTGTCGACACTTTTGTCCACTCCTAGGTAGTTTGTTTCTCTTACTTTTCACTAATTTTATATTATATTATTTTATTTATTTTGTTATTATTGTTCAATCTAGAATAAGATATGCTTTTCTTTTATAAATCTCGTAGGCATTAACTGCAGGTATTTTATCCCAAATTATGGTAATTATTAATTTGACCCATAAGACGTCGGGTCATTTTTTTAATTACTTTAATTTTTAGGAATTTTGATAGCATTTCAATTGTTAAATCATTATAGAGTTAAAATAATTGTTAATTTAATCTGTGAGACAACGGATTATTTTTTCGGTTATTTTAATTCTTATCTTCATTCTTTTAAAATAATTGCTTGTTTGGAAAGATTAAAAAAATCAAAAAAATCAAAAAGTACATAAAAATCTAAATATTGCATTAGAGCATTTAGGTTTAGTAAATTAGGACTATATTTTTAGGGTTAGTAAATTAGAATTGCATTTATAGGATTGTAATTTTTAGATTATACTTTTAGATGGGTGATTTTTGTTAGGGCTAATTTTAAATAATGTTGGCATGTCTTGATTTTTATATAGCTTTTAAGATAAGATATAGTTTAAGTTAAATTGATTCCTAAAATAAATTAGAATATCATTCAATTTTACATTCCGAATTTCAATAAAAAGAATCCAAAAAAATATTAGGTACATATTAATTAATTTGCATAATTGGTTTAATTAGAATTTTTTTATTAGTAAAATATTGTCATATCTAGAACTTAGGTACTTAGGTCCATACACATTTCATATTAAAGCAACACACCTAGATATTTTTAGATTAAGTCAATTTTTATCTAGTAAAACAAAAAGAGGAACAAAAAAATGCTATGCATGCCATATGAGTTATAGTTTAATTGTTTTTTTAATAAAAAGGAAAATGCTAAAAGATGATCATTTCACCATTAAGTTACTTTCTTTTCAATAAAAAACATTATGTCATTAAAAAAGAAAGAAAAACTAAAGATCATTTCCTTGGTTAGTTAATAGGTTAATTCATAATTAATCTCATTTCATATCATCATTATTTAGCATAGGTTGCATATATGCATTAAAAAATGTCATCATAAAAAAAAATCATAAAAGAGTATGCATGTAGAAATACCATGTCATTCATCCCATATTACGTAGCACATGCATATTTAGGATTATATAAATTAGATTGCATACGTATAGTAATAGTTCAAGTTATGCCATATGAATTGCATCTCACATATCATTAAAGTAAAATTCATGCATATTAAGTTTAAATTAAGATTGCATATAATTAACATTTTTAAAAGAAAAAGAAAAATTAGGTGTCATGTCATTTAGAAATCATGTTTAGGGGATACATTTTTATTAGCATTTTTTTTATTGAATGTTATTTTATTGATTGTGCACCCGCATGACCACCATTTGCATGTTAGTAGCTTAAGTTTAAATTAATCAACATTGCCTGCAAAATATTTTTAAAATTAAAATAAAAAGGTACCGAAAGGGCGTTAGACTAATCTAGCGTAACCATGTCCTCGGACCTATAAATCTCTGGTTTGCAAAAGTAAAGTATTCTCCCATACTTTACTTGGGTTTCTAACCAACCCTAATTGGTTAGTGGCGGCTCCAAATTGAGTATAATTACATGTTTAAATATATTAATTTCTTAACATCAAGTCGCGATTGGTAGGATTTGGGAGAGTCCGTGCCAAGTTTTCGGACTTAGTAATCCATTAGCCCTTTTGAATAATTTACCTTCAGAAAATTCGGGAAGGTCACGACAATAGTTATGACTTAAATTGATCATTGAGACTTTTACAATAGCGTTCAAAGAGGTCAATTGATGCTCCTCATCCCTCCTCACTCTTTTACTTATGATAAAACTCAATACATAGAATGGCAGTTCCATCAAGACAAGGGAAGATATTTCATATTAAGCTTGCAAGGCTCAAAGATAGTTGCTTCATACTCGATCGATCAATCAAGGTCCTTATCTTCAAAAGTAGAGGACAACCGTAAGTTTAGCCAGTTCAACAAGGAATCGGTCAATTCTCCAATCCAGTTAGAAGACGCAAACCAGGCTGAAAAAGTATGACAAATAGATAAAATGCATAGGCCAACATTTTTTTAACACGAATTGACATGTTTGGTGTAATTTTTCTACATAGATTACTAACTTAGTCCTAAACCTTTTTATAAGAATTGACATGTTTGGTGTAATTTTTCTATACAGATTACTTAGTCCGAAACCTTTTGATGATTTGCTAATTATTGACCTTCTACCTATCTAGCTTTAGGACTGACTGGAATTTTTTTCCTCCTAATTTTTACTTGGTATGTTATCTTGAATTTGCCTCACTCACAAATGCACTTTATCCATGGCTATCAAATTTGGCAACCAAGACTTGAGCCAATAAGCCATAAGTCAAGACCTCATACCCCATTACCTCATACCCCATTACATCTTCTCTTGCTTCCAAGGACGCTCCACTTCCTCTTTAAGATCCTGGACTCTTTTTCTTCAAAAGCTTCACTGGAACTGTTGATGATGTTCTGGATTTCCTGCTTGAGAAAGTTAATTTCGCAATGGGAATTGAAGAGATTCTTCTTACTTCATTTAGCCCACGCTACGGAAACTGCATGCTGTTTTGTTTTTTCAGTCAAAATTGAATTACCAAAATTGAAAAATGTCATACTTCTTTAACAACTTCTTCCACTCTCCATCTTCAAGCCAGGAAGTTTCGAACATAAATTCCTTCCTCCTTTTATCGATTAGCTGATGGAGAAAGCAAGATTGGTCTGATCTGACCAAATGGCAAGAGTTGCACAAGCTTTAACGTCTGGGAACATCAACCTCCATCAATGTTACTTTAAATACCCTATCTAGTTGCTTTTTAGCATAACCATCCCCTTCTCGATTATTTGCCCATCTGTATGCACACCCTTTCTACTCAATATCCATCAAAGAACGAGAATTCAAGCAGTCCCGAAAAGCATTAAAGTGATAATTTTCAGTCATATATTTTCCAACTTTCTCCCTGTTGGAATTTTGTTTGTTAAAACAAAATGAATGTTTTTTACTTTGTCCCACATAGAAAAGGTGGGAGCAAGTGGGTCAGTTTAAAAATGCAGGATTTCCTTTTTGTGGTTAAAGGAATGATTGGGTGGGGCTAGACCCCACCATACCCGCGTGCGGGTGCGCGATTATTTGGCGCACTTAGCAGGCGCCCACGGTTTAATTAGCATTAATCCCTTGCTATTTATTTATTTTTATTTATTTTTTAATTCAAAGGTTGCTTTTTAATTTGAGAATTTTCGGAAATGAAATATAAATGAAAATTCGAAATTCTATTTAAAAATAATAATAATAATAATAATAATTCCGAATTTTATTTGTGTCTTTTCAAGACAACCTTTGGAAAATTGCTTATTCGGTTTTAACTTTCTCGAAGGGTTGCAATTGTTCGTTTTCAACTTCTTCCGAAGAGTCGCGTTTGTTTATTCGAACAATTTTCTAAAGACGTGTTTGTTCACTATTTTTACGAAGAGTTGCAAGACTGTTTCATATATATGCTTGTCTTTTTTCAGAAAGTGTGAGTGGTCAATTTTCGAGTCTTCTTTCAGAAAACTGCAACCAATTTTTTCGATTGTTTCTTAGAGAGGCCCTGGAGAAATACTTGAATTGCTATCAAGTTTTCTCATCCGAGACTTTGTTGTATCTTGGAGGATTTTTGCCGGTGACCATTAGCAACGTTGTGGGGCAAATAAATCTTTAAAGAAAGTGATATCACGTCTCAAAGTCCGAGTTGTTTTACTCGATCCGATTTCATTGTTCTACCCAATTTCGAAGCCATATTTTTACAACACTCCCAACGGTGGAGAATGTCATTGAAACCTCCAAAACAAACTCCAGCAAGAAGATTGAGGGAACGCATTCTTTGCAAATCGAAGTGTCTCTTGATATACGTTTGACGAATGAACAAAAGTGAGTCTCGTTTGTTGTCTACTTCAATATCTTCCCAAATCAAATTTATAATCTCCTCAGAAGCAGCATCAGCATTTATAGAAACCATTTCATTCCACGAAACATCCAATTCCCCTGCAATTCCTACAACATTTACCACAAGACAAAGCTGAGATTTTGAAAAGCATTTTGAACCTTTGAATCTCTGATTTCTGATTCTTCATCTCCATCAGATATACTGCGTTAGTTTTTTCTTGAGCCATGATAACTCATAAAGCCCGGATTGTCAAAGGTGTGTCCAATCCCTAATAATTCCAATATAAAGTTTTAATTTGTAATCCAGTGACTTATTATGGTTAGCCACAGAAACCCCTTCAGTTGAATCATCGGGCACCAGAATTGGTGTATCCAAAATCTGAGTATCCAGAATTAGGTAATTGAGTTCCACAAGGACTACATCTCCTTAATTTATTATTTACTGGGTTTAGGACCACTGCAAGTTCTCTTTGGGGTTTCTGCCACCATTGGCTCCACCCTCTTTGTTGGCCTTGGAATAACTAGCGTACTTTCACAAATCTCTAGCTTTTTAGTTCCGTGTCTACTTTCTATTTGCACCTTTTTCTACTGCAGCTGTTGAGTCCTTCGGATCTGCTATATACATTCTGATGGGGCTAGAAGTCCGCCTCACAAAATTCACGATTTGAGTATTGTTGAATGGGTCTCTGGAATTATTTCTTCTTCTTCATCATCTTCATTAATTTTTGTAGCATAGAAGATCTTTCAAAAAGGCTTCGTGAACTTCTGCTCTAAGCCATTGCCCAAAACGATTCTCATTTCCTGCTGTAAGTTTTGCTTCATCAAGAAATCTTACGATACTTCCCATAAAGACCCATCTTACCATATTAATAGCAAAAAAGCGGCAACCTTTTATATTCAACATCAAGCGAAATTTTCCTTTGAGACTGGCAAGGGTACCAGATTTCAATGGAGCATCCAAGTGCATGTTATTCCCATTTTATAGGAGGAAAATCCTTTTGTTTCCACTTTCACCTCCAAAACTATTCCAATCCTCCGTGCTGCTCTGTGAATAGGTTAATCAGCATACCATATATACGGCATCTCATTGATCTGGACTCAGAGAGCACAAATACAAAACTGATAGCAATGGGAGGTGTATCAGGCTCCCATGGCTTAAGCATTAACGGGTGGGTTGGGAAAGACCATAGATCACCTTCTAGCACTGTCTTTTTCCACTTCTGACTTGAAAACATAGGCAAAGGGGCCAAAATTTAAGTCGAGACTTCATTTTCAATCCTTTGAGCTCTCTTCATTAGGGGCAAGTATAGTTTGGAGGTAGAACCTAAAACCTAAGAACTAGACCAGTGGGAACCTAGGTTGGTGGAATTCAAAACTTGAAATCTCTAACTTAGAACCTCGAACAAGTTTTTGTGTTTTTTTATCTATGTTTTCGTGCAATCTTGTAGTATTTTATAATATTCAATGATGAGTATATAATTTGGAATCATTACTCTGAACTTCCATTTTATGACTAAAACTTCTACTTTCTTAATATTTGATTATTTTTTATGTGTCTAAATATAAGTTATAGCTAGCGAATTATAATAGTAAGTGATGGTCATTAAATGTATAATTCACTGTAATCATCCAATTAATAATATAGGTGGAATCTGGATAGATCTTGGAACTTATGACATAATAGGATTTTGGTTCTAGGATATGCAGGGTAGATTTTAGGTTTCAAAAAATGATGAAACTATTCTAATGGGTAGGTTCCTATTCCCAGTGAAACATATATTAAATCTGGAAGTACTCATCCATACTATTTATCATATTTAGAAGGGCTTGGAAATTAATACTAGCTTTGTATATAGTTTCCCGAAGAGAGTGAGACAGCATTCCATTAATTTTTTATTCGGCATGACTCAATCTATTACAGCTACTTCATCTTGCGATCAGAGTTTACTAGTCGTTTGGAGAGCGAGGCGGGCGAGCATCCACTTCCTCTTCCATATGGTTCTAGCTGACCGAGATGGCGACAAAGATCAAAATAGACAAAAACCAGAAGCTAGCGAGGGAAAACAGAATTCATGAAATTACCACCATGAGGGGGTAAAGACAAGCTCTTTCAAACAAAGCGGATTAAGGTAGTTGAAAATACAGAATTATAATGCCATTTTATTTTTATTTTTTATTTTTATGCCTTTGAACCAGCAATGCTAGACTTCCTTGCGTTTAGCAGAGCTTTTCCAAACATCCTTTGGGCCTTCAGAGGCTTTGCACCAAAATTAAGGTGCTTGGTAACACAATCTCAAAAACCATCAAGCTAAAAATTCATTTAAAAAAGGGTTAATACCCGAAAAAACCTCAAACTGGTACATCTGTGATAGATTTACTTCAAACTATTTTTTTGACCATGAAAAACCCCAAACTGGTACATCTATAACAAATTTACCTTGACTGACCATAAAAAACCCTAAACTAGTATATTTATGACAAATTTACCCCAAACTAATTTATTTGACCGCAAAAAATCATAAACTGGTAAATTTGTGATAAATATACCATCCACTAAATTGGATTAATTTTACAAAAAAAAATCATAAAAATTGTAAAATGTGACAAATTGAGCGTAAAATCCCAAATTGATATATTAGTTAACTGTTACGTATCATTTAACTTAATAATTTAACAGTAAAATTTAACGAAAACTAATAAAGGGTAAATTTGTCACAAGTGTACCAGTTTGGAGTTTTTGGTGGTCAAAAAAATAGTTTGGGGTAAATTTGTCATAGGTGTACCAGTTTGAGGTTTTTTAGGGTATTAACCCTTTAAAAAATGTTACTTTGAAACTTTAACAATTTTTTTCTTCCAAATTTACCCTGACTAATATTTTTCGTTTTCCCGTCTTGCCATCAAGATTATCTAAATTCCAGTTTTACCTTCACACTCTCTCTCTCTCTCTCTCTCTCTCTCTCTCTTCTCCCCTAACTAATTTTTTCGTACAGAGGCAAATTGACTATGAAATCCCGCCTTTTTTTTATCCACCGTGTTCGGTGTGGAGTGTTCTTGGAGTTCGGAAGCCTGCAAATGAAGCGCCCACAAGCCCTCGGAGACAGATTCTTTTATCCAAATGCAAAGTCATTACCCCCCGAAGAAGCAATTAGCAATAATTATAAGTTTTAACTATATGGTTACGAAAATAAATTTATGATAGTACTAGAATTAATTATGGTAAGTTATAAGAATTATACGCATCATAGGCTAACGGTTTAAGCTTATGAAGTGGATAATTGCACACTTAAATGATCTTTGAGCTTATCTTCGAAATAAGTTACCATTGAGTTTACAAAAGGTTATGACTTAATAGCCAAAATTGAACTACTCCGTGCTGCCAACCCTTTGGCATGAACAGCTTAACCACCTCAATGAAGTCAACAACTTTGAATGACTATTAAATATGATCGAGTTCATCTCTTAATAATTGCCATGATACCATAGCTAAAGGTCAATAATGTCAATTATAATATAATAAAACGGCAGTTCAGTGGTGGAATTTTTATTTCATTATCCACACTATATTGCATTATATTCCCCATTAAGTTCATAAGATATTTATTGACATTTTTGCGTTGTACTCTTTGTTCTATATCAAAGATCTTTTATCGTCACTTGATTAGGATAGTAATAACCAACCTATATTTTGATTTTTCTGAAAGCCTCTTTGACATACATATGTAGTATGACGATCAAGCAGATTAAGATGCTGATGGATTTGCTGTGCTTACTAGGATTATGAAACACACTTGAATTATAATTGGTTAAGTAGGTTTTTTGCTTAGATTTAGATCGATAGTCAGGCATTTGGGAGTAAATTATTTGATTATTATAGTTCTTTCATATCAAGAACTCAATATGTTTGTCATATTGATTATTTAGATTAGGAAAAATGATATAAATAGTCCATAAATTTTGAATTGATTTGCAATGTGGTCCTTGAATTTTTAATTTGTTTAATGTGACCTTTGAATTTTAGCCCAATTTATAATGTCATCTTTGAATCTTTAATTTGTTCAATTTGGTCCTTAGACTTTAAGGTGTGCCAAATGAACTGCACAAATCCGATATTTTAATGTACTTTCTTGTTTTCCGGTTTATTATTGTCCAATTACTTACTTTCCTTGCAAGACACGAATGTGCCAAATTTCTAGGGAAAAAATCTTCTTTGACCTGCATGAAGATTGTTAAGACACTATCCAAAGAAGAGCATCATAACCTTGGACTCTGAACAGTTGCGAAAACTCTACGTTACATTTACGTGCTTGACAAGGCGCATGTTCGAAATCTCTCTCCTCAGCTGCATGGCTCTACGTAAGTTTCAAAATCGACCAGAGTCAAAAATCTTGCATCTTCCCCTAGCTTAGCCTGTTAGAGAGAGAGAGAGAGAGAGAGCCGTAACATCTGCCCCCCCGGAAAGTCCAAGAAGTTTGTTATTTTCGACTTAATCATCAGTTGACCCACGACGGCAAATTAACAAATCTTCTATATTGTTCTTATGACTTGTAGAGATATGGGATTGCATTATTCCAATGTCAATTTTTAGTCCATCCAAACCGAAGAAAAGAGGGCGCAACATGCTTCCGTAAACTAACGAAGAAGATTGATCTATAACTCTGGATATATTGAACAAACCTGGCATATTAATATTCTCTCTAATACTTACTCTTTGTTTCCAATGAAGATTCATTCCACTATTATCTCAGCGACATGGCTGTGTCCACATTAATATCTTTCTCGTTTATTATTAGGCAATCACTTATTTCAACGAGATACAATTGTGTTAAATTTCTACAAAATAGACCATCTTTGACATGCATAAAGGTTGTTAAGACACTATCGAAAGATATGACGTTAACCAAGGACTCAAAAAAGTTGTGAAAACTCTACATTTGCGTGCTTGACAAAGCATATATTCAAAATCTCTCCCTCTCCCTCTCATTTGCATGGCTGTAAGTGGATGTCAAAATCAGCCTGCGTCAAAGAAGTTGAAGCTTCCTCTGGCTAGTCCGAGACCTTTATAGGTAGATTGGGGTAACATTTTCTCCACGAAGACTTCACACCACAGATCCACCGACCACCGAGAGAGAGAGAGAGAGAGAGAGAGCAAGAGCATTTAAATGTTCTTAATTTATTCGAATCTTTTTTATATTATTTTTATGATTGCTCATTATTGCTCAATATGCAATAATAAAGAACAACATTCGATACCACCAAGGGTTGAAGGAGGTCACAAATTCAAGCCATATTATTGGCAAACCTCTAACTGATTGTGCTTTGGATATTTGCTACATAATATGGAGAAACCTCTTGTCGCAACCTCCCTTTGCAAGCGCTCACTTACGCACAAGCTCACAGATGGAGGGTAATGGCCCACTAAATATTAAGCTTAGCCCGAGCTTTTCCAAACCCACTAATTACAACTTATTTTTCAAATTTTTAACCTGCAAGATAATTTCAAATAAAAGTCACCACTACTTGAATTTAAGTGGGGCGATTAGAAATCAAAGTAAAATAATAGGAAAAATATTTTACTCTTGCACAACCAAAGAAACTAGAATTGAGGATTTGATTACACTAATTAACCAACTAATGCCTTATGGTATCTAATCTTGTTTCAATCGTAATGTTTGATTTTTTTAAAAAGGTTTTTCCATGTATTTGTGGAGAAAACTAATCAAAAACTATTTTTTAGACTTTTTTCTGATTTTTTGGAAAATATAAAACATTTTTGGATTTTTCTGATTTTTATTTTTTATTATTAAAACATTTTTATATAATAATATTATATAATCTTATATAAAAACAGACGAGTCCGAGTCAGGTGCCCGTACTCGACCTGGATCAAGGCCAGCCTGGGTCTTCGGCTGGGCTGGGCTCATTCGCTGAGCCCAATGCAGCAACCTACTAACCTAAGACCCAAAAAGCAAAAGCCCAGTCCACAATTTAAACCAAGTCCGGCCCCAATGAAACGAAACCCTACCGGGTACCGGAGTGGCCCAGGTCGGTCAGACCCGCGAGGCGACCCAACTTGGCTCGCCCAAGTCGCCGCCCCTTCTCTCTCCGTCTCTCTCACCGCCCTCCGTTTGCCGCGATCTGGCCGGCGGAGACGGCGGCGCCACTTGCCTCGGCCAGGCTACCCACCCGCTCGGGCGTCAACTTGGCTTAGCCCAAGCCGCGGCAACGCAGGCCTTCTCTGATGTCTCTCCCGGAAGTCCTCTGAGCTTGCTGCCTCCCTTTGCCGAGCTCACGGCCAGCTTATTTAGGCGAGGCGGGTCCGGTCGATGGAGGGTTCGGCCGCCGGCCCTCCACGCGCCGACCGGGCCGCCTCTTGGTTGGACCGGCGTCACCTCGGCCATCTGCCCCACGCCCTGCTCCGCATTGAAGGCGTGCGATTTGCGTCCTGTTCCGCTGGATTTCTCGCCGGCCAACGCATTGTTACGCGTGCGGGCGTAGTCCGGGCACGCGTCGCCGTTGCCGCGGGTGTGCTGCAGAGGAGGAGGAGAAGGGGGCCGGGCCGGGAAGTTGAGGGGGGGCCAGATGGACTTGGGCCCATGCGGAAGAATAAAAAAGGGGGGCTGGCCGAGAAGGCCTAGCCCGCGTGGGCCTCTTCTTTTTTTTTGATAATAATTATTATTATCCAAAAAAGTGTAAAATAAGGGAAATAAAATAGAAATAAAACTTAGTAAAAGCAAATGACATTAATACCTAGGTGATGCAAAAACTATTTTTGTTAGAGCTAAATTGTTCCTAATTTTCTTATGCAATTTAATCCTAAATAATTAGTCAAAATTTATATGATTGTGGACATAGGCTCGTGCATTGACGAGTAAAATTGACTAGTTATAATTTAAATTGAACATTTCCAAGTGAGTATAGAACCCTTGCAGTAACATCCAGATGAGTACTTGCGCTAGTAGCCCCTCTTAAAATTTCGAGAAAAATAAAAAGAACATTTGATATATTTGATTTATCTTCTTAATATGATGTCGGCATGTCATGAGACATAATCATTATGGAATATATATTTTTCCATATAAGAAAAAGTAGCTGCTTTGCTCCAAATGCCCCGACTGATATGCTAAAATGCATTATTGATACTCTAAAAGATTCAACAAATTTCAAATCAACCAAAGATTTTATTATTTTAGAAAAGATCATTCATTTACCTCAAAAGAAATCAGTATATTGGGGTACTTAATTAATTTGAAGACATTATATGATTATATATATTTTATTTTTTTTGACGCGAAGTGAAAGAACTTCTGAAGATAAAGGCGACACGTTCCTGACGCCCTTTTCGAGTCAAAACTCAAGAAGAAGTCTGCAGATTCAACGTTGTTGATTCGACAATATCCTGTTTCCACTTTTGAACGATCAGGCAGTAGGGACGGAAGACAACAACTGTCGCCATCGCCTCCAGATGTTGCAGCAATCCGAGCCATTTTGATTAGGTGATCATTGAGCCGCCTTGCTTTAGCTGCTTCCCCAGTTCCCGTTATGTCAACTGTCTTATCTTCTTTCAGAAATAAATAAAAGATTTGGATTATTCTAGGGTTTTGAGCGGCACAACGCGTGCGGTCTTTCCAACGTGTGGCGCCTCCCGTAAAGTTTTCTTGAGGTCGTTCGTCGACCGAAAGGCACCGACCGTGGTTGTAAGGTCTGATTACCCTATTCAATTGTGGAGATTGGGACTATACTATTCCAATTATAATTTCGATCCATTCAAGCCGAAGAAAAGAACGCCCAACATGCTTCTGCAAACTAACGGCGAAGATCATTTTGTAGTTCGTAAGTATATATCTAACAAACTCAGCACATCGGCATTCTCTCTTATCTTGAACTTTCTCTTAATCTGTTATGTACATTCCATTATTATCTCGTCAATGTGGTGATGTCCAATTTTTTTATCTTTTAGGCGAACATGTTGATATAGGTGCGAGAAAGAGAGTTAAGAGATGTGTTATGAATGTATTATTGTCCCATGTTACTTAACAAATTCATCTTTTAAAAAGAACATGCTTGTCTAATAGGATGAGTTATAATCCTAAGTTACAACAAAATGGACAAAATCGGAGTTCAATACTATAGTCAAGACAATTATCCAATGGTTGTGCTTGTGTCTTAGATTCTAAACTTGAACTTTGATTTCCCACATCAACAAATTTTTAGATCACATATTTATGTTTGAAAATTATTTGAATCAATATCTAGGGTTGGTGTCATTAATTGGGACATCATTGCATTTCTAGCTATAGAGATGAAGGTTATCTATTAAAATCCCATCAATTGCGTGAAAACCACTATGAATGAAAACCACCAACACGAGCTAAATGCCTAAACTTAATTGAGTATTGGGCTTGCAGGTTATCTTATGGGCTTATGTGTTCATGCCCCTAGGTTAGAAAAGATTCATTAGAAATTTGACACACTATTTATAACTAAACTTCTTGCAATTTGCTCTATTTTAAGAAGAATAATTATAGCATAACATAGTAATGTTAAAGTTATTTAGAATAATGGTCTTATATGCTAGTGATTTAGCAGAATGGGTAGTCACAATCCTCAAATCAATAATGGATAAGGCCATTTGTATAAATTTTACTTTACACTATCAATGCATATTTTTCCTTCTAACAAAGGCTTTCTTCCCCATAGCCTCCCTATAATTCAAGCTTAATTCCTAGTCCAGTGTAATCTTAATCTCCTAGTACTAGAGTTGATTTGTCTTAGGTAATTGTTACTAAAACCATCCTTGTTTTTAACTCCCCAATCACTTACTCTCGTCTACTTTTGAAAATACCACTTACCGTCCTCTAACAAAATCTCATTTGTTAAAAAGACCAAATTACCTTCTTTAGAATTTCCAATCCTCCTAATTTCCCAAAACCCTCGCCTCTTTCATCATCCACCACTGTTTACTGCCGCCACCGCCGTCATGATGGTGGGCACAGCAGCGGAAGGCCTCGGCAATGGCTCGTGGTGACAACCGAGCCTAAGCCGAAACTTCAATCATCGAGTTTTAATTAAATTATCAACTTTTTTTTTTTATTCAATCAAGTCTTCTAACTTAACAAGGATGCTCGCCACTTACTTAATCGTTAAGTTGATGTTTTGACATTGCCGAGGTGGACTTATTTGAATTGGTGACGTGGCAATGGGATTGAGATTACGTATATACTTTTATACTTTCTGATTTAGGTAAGTGTGATTAATTGACCATAAAAAAGGTACTACTCGTTAGGTCATCAAAATTCTCATCATAAATGTCCCGATCCAACCACACATTTCTGTTTGACCAAAAAAAAAAAAAAAAAACGCACACACACATTTCTGGCGTGGCTTATCGGAACCCTCACTAAACAATAATGAGAATAATTATAATAAGTTAGTAAAGTTATATATCCTTATTGGGATAATGTATGAGCAAACTTTGTCGACAGTGAAAGATTTCCGGTCAATTTGTTTAATAATTAGTTTTTCTTCGCTTAATGTTAGATGAGGGCAACAAAGCATGGTTTATAAGTGAAAAATATAGTGAAGCGCAACGCTTCGATGGCTACCCTGAGTTGTTCATTGAGATTTAATTTCGATTTCTCATGAAGTTTTAGCCAATTTCTTATTTCATTTCATTTAACTTCAGTATCATTTTAGGATTATTGCTAACCCATATCAATCAGAGCTGCTGAAATAATCTGAAAATCCTTTAGGTAGTTGTACACGCAACAAGCACAACATAAGTTATCCAATGGGGAAAATAGTGATAGTAATCGACCCGTGCTTTCAATAGATCCTAATAATATGCTAGATCATTCTGGAGATTGGTTCTTGATTTTGAAGCTACATCTTGAAATTTATTGGAATTCAATGGAATTGTTTGGTAGTATACAAAATTTAAACTAAATCCTGACAATTTTTTTCCGACTTACACGCATCAAGAAGTTTGTCCAATTGAATACGACTCAATGGCTTCTTTAAGCTCTAGCTGAAATCAACTTGGTTTTTCATTTCAACATAATGTATATGCATTTTTCAAATACTAGTTTAGACCATTCATGCAAACTATATAGCTACTCTATTTTCGGCCTTTGAATATACACTCAAATTACGTTCTTATTGGAGCATGGAATTAACCGAGTAACACTAGACTTACTAAGACTAGTTACAGTGGATTCACTAAGTAATATGTCAAGGTACGAATAATCTTTTAAATAAACCGGTCATATTTAAAAACCAATAACAGCGGGACATCACTTAGTATATCAAATTTGTAGGCAAGTTTAACATATATACATTTTTTGGAATTGAAATGTTATACTAGGTCCCCCTTTTATTTTTTTTTTATTTTTTTTGGAGAGAAACTATTCATACAAATACCTAACAGACAACTAATTTTCAGAATGTCTCTAAAGTAAAAGGATAGATTAAGGTGCTCTCTAACCCGTCCCATTCGAATGCCTAATCAACGAAGGACCATCCTCCGTCATTTTATGCGTTAACCCCGCGCTAAGTTAGATAAACCAAAAACTGGGATTTTATTTTTAAAGAGGAGATAAGTTTACGTTGGATCGCAACATTATTATAACTTAGATAAAAAGAATCAACAAGCGATACTTGAAAATATTTAAACTAAGGAAGGTTACACGGAAAACTCCCCATCTCATTACAGCCTCGTAGGCATGCATGTGCATGTATAAGCATTTTGATAGATATAACTGCATTTGTTTTGTACATGATTATGTCCTTTTGCTTCTGGTCTTCTCTGAGGAAAAAAATATTCAGTAAATAATATTAGTTTAAATGAATGGCTATTATTAGTAAGCTATAACATCTGAACCCCAAAAATAATCCAACAATTTTGTTATCTACAAGTCAATCATCACAAGACCCACAATGGGACATTTATACACAAGACCCACAATGGGACATTTATACAAAAAAATTCTAATACTCTTATGATTGCTTTTTATTGCTCAATATATAATAATAAACAACAACATTCAATACCATCGGGCATTGATAGCCCAATGATTAGGGTTCACACGTCATACGGCAAAAGAACGCTTCAAGTGCCATAACTTTGCCCAAATGGACACTTAAGTGCCATAACTTACGAAAGGTATACTTAAGTACCACATTTTAAGAAAAGTGGGAAGTGGGATACTGAGTGCCATCTCCGACGAAACTAGCCGGAAATCATACGTGGCATTAAAATATTAATATCTCTCGCCGATGTGTCTCACCGAGAGAGCTGAGTCACCTCGGGTCGCCCCAAACGATGTCGTTTCGGGTGTTCGCCCAAAATAGAGCCCTTAAATCAGCGAAAACGCCATCGTCTTCCCCATTTGCCCTAAATCTAAAACCCTAAATCAGGCAAAATGCCATTGAAGCGCTGGAGCCCAAATCCTGCATTCTAATTCGATTTGCCCCAAATTTTACCACCGAATATTAGAAATGGAGAGCAGAACTTTTAGCAATGACTCAAATTTCTCTCGTCGAAGAGAAGGAGAAGGCGAGCGTTTATGTTTTTGTGGGTTACCAAGTCCAAGAAGAACATCATGGACTCGAACGAATCCTGGGAGAAGATTCTATGGATGTGCCCGATACAGAGAAGGCTCGAAGTGCAAATACTTCAAATGGGTCAATGCGAAATTCTCTCACCGAGCCACAGAAGTGATATTGGACCTACTTGATGGATGTCATCAACCTCCATCTACGCTTGTGGACGACTTGGACGACGTTGACTCAATGCAAGCTCAAGCTCAAGCATCTTCTGTTAACTATTTGAAGAACGAAGTTTCAAAAATGAAAATTGAACGGAAGTGTTACCAAGTGTTTGTTGTGTTGCTGTTTTTTTTTATCTATCCTACTTTATGATTAAATGTAAAGTACTGGAAGATGAGAAGAAGTTTCTCCGACTGCCATAGTTGTAAATGTGTGGAGAAATGTACTTGTTTTGAATGAATGAATGAATGATTTCGACAGTTTTTGCTTATTCTCAAATATAAATCAGTGATGATGGAATGTATATTAGGTTGTGTTGTGGTGAATATTTTACTTGAATTGAATATAAACCAACAGCAAATGTGTAAACTAGCAGCTTCTCTATTTTGCTGCAAACCACCATATATAGAACATACACGAGTGATTACTCAAGTGCTATAAGTTGTATCTAGTGATCATTTAAGTGCAAGTCGTGATAGAAAAATAGTCATTTAAGTGTCAAGTTATTATTAAAAGGATCACTTAAGTGCCATTTGTTGTTAAAAGTGAACACTTAAGTGCTAGGTTTTTTAGAATATGATCAGTTAAATGTCATTTTTGTGTACACATTGGCTACTACCAGCCACCACCACCACCCACCACTGGCCACCATTGGCCTCTAGCCACCATCACCACCAGGCATCCCAAGCATTCACTTGAGCCACCACCAGCCACCACTATGCTAGTGGTATGTTGCTGCATAAGTTGCAAGTGTAAGATGTCTTACACCAGCTTGCACCAGCACTACCTAGTGCAAGCTGTGCATATTGCACAGTTACATCTTGCACCATGTGCAACAAAAACCTCCAACCCAACCCACCACCAGCCACACGAGCACCCCAGTCACCACCACATATCCACCACCAGAAGTAGCAATAAGTAAAAGAAAAAACAAAATCAAAAAAATGAAAAGGGCATGCCAAAAATGACAAGCAACAACCGTTCCATTGATTTTGAACATCTGTCTCACAAACTCAATGACACATGAAATCTCACAAACTTAACTAACTCAATGACAAACTATTATAAAAAAAAATAAACATCCACAGATGTTTACAACTGACTCCTCAACCCCACAAACCATATCACATCCTATTTCATCAATCAATATGCACAATGCCTCCTGTTCGTGCTCGTTTTGATGGACTTCGCACTTGATTCATAATCCTTGCACTTTTTATAACTGGACGTGAGACTTCTTTTTCAACTGTCTTGGGATGTGTTGAGTCTGATGGAGCTGCAATTGTCCTAGGCTGAACTGATTCAGAAGGAGCTGCAACTGTTGTAGGCTGAACTGATTCGGATGGATCTGCAACTGGGTTCTTCTTACTCTTTTTTCTTGTTGGCGCAGGCAATGTCTTCTTCTTTGTTGGCGCAGCCGTTGATTCTTGAGTTCGGCCTTGAGAGATAAGAACCTCTGAACTTCTCCCAAGCTTCAAAAAGAAAACTCAATTATTAACAAAAGTTTGCACTATAACTTAAATTAAATGCAGCCTATAAAACTTACATTAAGAATAACTGTTCTAGAACGGTCATCAATATAAATGCCATAACTATATTGTTTTAGCCTCTTCCCAAGAGCCCTTCTTGTTCGAAGGGGAGCGTCACTTTCAGATACTTGTGATTGGTTGCCTCTTCTTCTCGCATGTGATTTCTTCGGCTATTATGGCTATTCAGCTACAGTAGGGGTTTCTTCGGCCAATTCTTCAGCTAGGCATCTTGTAGATGGCCTTCTTGTAAGTGGCTCTTGATTTGGCTTTCTTTCGGTTGTTCTTCTAGTTATGCCTTCAGCTTCAGTGACACATTCAGTAGGCTTTGGTGGTGGCCCTTGTGATGACCCTTCTAGTGGCCTTTTGACCTTGGTGATGGATCTTGTGGTGGCCCTTCAATTGGGCCCTCTATTAGTAGCTGAGCTCTAGCTTGCCTTCTTCGAACCTGAAAAAAAGGTAAAGGACATCATAAATATAACATCAAGCCATATTAGAACGTAAATGAAAAGTAAACTCAAATCATTTAACTAACCGGGTATTTTTTTCTCAGTTGCTGCTGAAGAACAGTCGACTTAACTGGCCCTCCAGTTGCTTTAGCCAATCCTACAGCTGGTTGTCTTCTATCTTCAATTCTTTGAACATGCCCTTCATTTTCAGGTATAGCAGGGGCTTCGGCCAATTCTTCACGTGTCACTGTGACCTGACAAAGATAAAAACATTACATACATGTCACTTATATCTATGTACATATTCATAACAAACCATAAAATAACATAAACACAATTGTCATGACTTACTGGGTTTATTGTCGTTGACTAAAGAACAGTCGACTCACTTCGTCTTTCTGTTTCTCCTTCTCCAACTATCTCTTCACTAGGCCCTTCGGCTGGCCTCAATTGTTCATGCTGCTTCTTTAATTGACAACCCTTAATATTGTGCCATGCTATGTGGCAAACAGAGCACTTTATCGATACACCCATCCTATTCATCCTATGGTGATGTGAGTCCTCTCCTTCCGTCATTTTTCTTTTTTTCTTTGGTCTGCCCATTCTCTTCTTTAGTGGCAAAGGTTGAGGTGCTTCACGATTTATTGGCTCCCAGAACTTGCTACTTCTAATTGGCTGCAACATGAATTGATACGAAGCAAGATATTTCGGTTTCTTGTACCAATCATCAAGGTAGTCTTCTGTGTTGTGGCCCTTCAATTGAATTGCACATATGACATGTGCACAAGGAATTCCACTGAGTTGCCATGCTCTACATGAACACTGCATCGTACCTAAATAGACAACATACTTATCGGAACCCTTCATTATCTCATATCCTTCATCCCCATTCCAAATGGGATGACAATACCTACTTACAACCAAGTTGTCATCCAATTTCTTAGCAATCCTAGGACCATATTGCTTAGTCTACTTTGTAGTGTCATCTCTTTGTCTGTGCAGCCGAGTCATGACCAAAACCCGTATGTCTTCAAGCATCGAGATAATTGGTTTACATCTGGCATCTATTATTCTCCCATTGAATGCTTTGTAGATGTTGTTATCAATGTTATCGCACTTGAATTCCTCGCTGAAGAATGCCCTACACCAATGCTTCGGGTCTGTTTGGAACAATGCATCATAACCATCCTTTGTCAATTGAAGCATCTCTTATTTGGCCATCCTAAAGTCAGCAATATTTGTGCTCTTTGCTAGCTGCCAAAATTGCGACTGCAACTTGTCCCATTTATAGGTCTTTGTCCAATTTGCGTATATGTGCCGCGCACACATTCGATGTTTTGCATAAGGCAACAGCTCAGCTATTGCTGGAACAAGTCCCTGCAATAATTGAAAATATAAAAAATGTAAGTAAATGAAATGTTGATATCAAAAAGCAAACAAGTGACCAAATTTATTAAAAAGAAAACATTACCTTTTGTTGGTCGCTCATGAATGCCCATCTTGCCCCATTTGTTATCTCCAAATTAATCATCAAATTTTTGAGGAACCAGGATCAATTGTCCTTGTTCTCTACCTTCACAGCAGCCCAAGCCAAGGGAAACATTTGGTTGTTTGCATCTCTTTCAATTGCAGCCAGCAGTTCTCCCTTGCACAAGCCCTTCAAAAAACACCTGTCCAATCCTATAATCCGTTTACAACAAGATAAAAATCCTCGTTTGCATGCATCGAAACAAATATAGAATTTATCAAACTTTGTCCCAATATCAGGAAGTGGTCTCTCCACGACCTCTATATACACTATACTTCCAGGATTTTGCAGCCTACACTCCCAAGCATAGTCCCACAACTGTCCATATTCACCGCTGTACTGATCAATGAGTATCTTCATCACCTTTTGCTTTGATCATTTACATTGATTCCTAGATATATTGATGCCTATCTGCTCCTTCACCAGCATCCTGAACTGAGTAGTATTCATCTGAGGCATCAGCTTAATCAATTCAAAGAAGTGCTTCGATAACCATGCACTTGTTACCCTTTTATTCTCAAAATTAATGGAACAAGTATGTTTCTCTTGGTAGGCTCTAATCTGGAAAGATCCAGTTCCCCTAACAAATGCGCCATAGATCTTCTATGGACAATTTTGTTGCGAACACCTAGCTCTTACAAAAGTCTTAGTATTTCTAATGAAGACAATGTTCCTTTGTGCAGCAATGGAGATCTTCAGTATAGCTTCTTTAAATTGTTTCACATCATGAAATTTCATGCCTACCGACAAAGTAGGAGAGGTAACGGATGGATCATAAGAAGGAAACTTACTTTTCCTTTTCCTTCTATGCACATGTCCTTTATCTTCTTCAAGCTCATCCTGGGAAGTAGCATTCTTGACACTTTCTTCATAGTCAGTCTCCTCGCCAGCAGCACCAACATCTGTAGGGCCTTCGGGTCTGTTTGGAACTTCATCGGCTACTTGCAAAGCTGCAAACTTAGTTGTCAAAAAATCTCTTCGTTGTATTCTTGACTGTACAAGCTCCTTGTCGTCGTCATCACTTATAAAATTTTCAGCAGGCAATCCTCCATCATCATCATAAGTTGATTCAGTTACTTTCCAATATAATCCAGAGATTGTGACATCACCTATGTCATCATCACTTTGGTGAACTGCATTTGCGCTTCTCTCATGTCCATCATATCTATCTTGCCCTCCTTCGACCCTAACGTCAGTACTACCTTGAATACCATCTCATTCTTGTCCTATTTCGGCGCTCTCTCCATCATCATCTTCATCCTCACTTTCACTATTGTACTCAACAAATATTTTTACCTCTTCACCATGAAGATAATGGTATAGAACATCCCTAAGACCGTTATCATCTTATAAGCATCTCAAACCATCTCTTAAGTCTTTCCCAGGAATACAATACAGCAGCTTCTGAACTTTACAAGGCAAATAAGTCTTTATATCCCTAAGAAATCCTATATAAGATGCCTTCTTTATATCCACAAAGATGGTGCCCTCATTGCCACCCTCATGCTCCCACTCATCCTCCCCAATCACAAATTCCCCATCGTAGCAAACTATGATAGCGACATAATTCTTGTTATGCGCCATTACTGCACCAAGAACAAGAAAAAGAATCATTAGTTTTTG
The DNA here is from genome assembly GCA_014182575.1 of Eucalyptus decipiens. Classification (NCBI taxonomy): domain Eukaryota; kingdom Viridiplantae; phylum Streptophyta; class Magnoliopsida; order Myrtales; family Myrtaceae; genus Eucalyptus; species Eucalyptus decipiens. Next base: position 18,799,997 of record CM024613.1, read on the forward strand.
GGACCACTAGACAATTGCACATGGGAGTCCCCCCACTTTCATGGACTTTAGTAAATAGAGGTCCCCACACTGACAATATGCCCCTACATGACAACCAAAAAAGAGGTCGGCACTTTAATTATTTACCTTCCATTCCCTTAAAATATTAACAAAAAACAGAAGTCCCCACAACAAGCACAAGTCCCCACAGCAATCACAGCTTAAGCAATTTTGTCTACTGCACTAAACGTGTGATGTGAGAGAATGTACATCAACTTAAGCAAATCAAAGCATAGCATACTCTGACATCAACTTAATCAAATCACAGCCGCTAACTCCTACAAATTCCTTTAAAAGTTTAAATTAAAATTAGAACAACTAAACTTGGAAGCATTTTATGTCACTAAAGCTAAAGAAAAACAAAGAGAAATCACAGTAGGATTATGTTCTCATTCAGGTTTTTGGATTGATAAACATACCCTATACAGCAATCACAGCAGGTGGTTCAAGGACATACCCTATACAGCCTCACAAGCAGGGTGGTTCAAGGACATACCCTATACACTCTCACAAGCAGGGTAGTTCAAGTAGTTTTCTTCTCAGAATGGCATTGGTCACCTACTTTACTAGGATGCTCTTAAGGAGATGCATTAACAGTGATCCAACAATCAAAACATACTCTGACATTGGCTTGAAAGACAAATTCACCAAAATAATGAGAAATCTGGTCTTTTTGTGTAATGTCAGCAAGTTTCAGTTGAAGTGTATCAACACAAATTCCATCGAAGATGTAATAAAATAATTGAGCCCTAATTAAATAATCAAGTGAGCCCTAATTTCATCACATGGGAGGAGGAGAAGGGGCCGAACCTGGACGACCGACGATGGTGAGCAGTGACGACGACCAATGATGGTGAGCGGTGAGCGACGATGGTGACTAACAACGGCGACTGACGGCGGTGACCGATGACTAGCTCTGGGCGTGAACGGTGATGGAGAGAAGGCCCTGAGATCTACTGTGAATGCGGACGGGGAGGAACGGCGTTTAGGTCAGCGAACCCTAATTAAATAATCGAGCGAGCCCTAATTAAATAATCGAGCCCTAATTTCATCACAGGGGAGGGGGAGAAGGGGCCGAACCTGGACGAGCGATGATGGTGAGCGGTGAGCGGCGACGGCGACCAACAGCGGTGACTGACGATGACGACCAATCACCAGCTCTGGGCATGAACGGCGATGGAGAGAAGGGCCTGAGATCGACTGTGAACGCGGACAGGAAGGAACGGCGTTTAGGTCAGTGCACTCAATGTGGATGGATGACGTCGTTTTTGTCGTCCACGTCGGCTTTTTTTTTGAAAAAAACATTTGCCACATCAGTAAAAAAAGTCGTCGAAAATCGCCAGAAAATGCCACGTATGCAATTTGGCTGGATTTTGGCTGGATTGGCACTCAAGTGATCCATTTTGCTTTGATTTTGGCACTTAAGTATACCTTTCGTAAGTTATGGCACTTAAGTGTCCTTTTGGGCAAAGTTAAGACACTTGAGAGGTCCGTACGTCCACATCATACCATTAGTGAACCTTAGACCAGCTTGTGTCAATGACATTTGTTACATAATGTGGAGAGACTTTTTAGCTTCTAGCGTGTTTGTAGGGTTGGATGGCAGACCTATACACTTATGAGTGGTCTAGTTATTACATTTCGGAACAAGTGCGGAACCCTTATGTTAATGCTCAGATGGGTAATTGTACCGATCGTCCCTCCTAACCTTTAACCCATAAAACAAACAATAACATACGATATATTTGATTTCTTTCCTATATGTATTGGCATGTCACTGGGCATATGACTATTATGTAATATAGATCTTGTTCATAATTACCTTTGGAGGGTGCTTCTTACATAGCCAAATAAGAAAAAATAACAGCGTCATCCCACGTACACTAACTTATCTGCTAATCTGGATTATCAATACTTTAACTGACTAAAAAATTTCTCGAGCAAAGCCTTTTTGCTGCCTAGAAATGATCATTCATTTGCTTCAACAGAAATCAGTACATCAAGGTAGTGCTTAATTATAAGACACTATGATACGTGTGCTTTCTTCAAATGTTTCATCCATGGTTCTCTCTCTCCCTGTAAACGTAAAGAGAAAGAACTTTTTAAGAGAGAGGCGACCCTTTACGACACCTTTTTTTCTGGTCAAAACTCAAGAAGAAGTCTGCAAATTCAACGCTGTTGATCCGACAATATCCACTTTCCGCTTCTAAATGATCAGGCGAAAGGGACAGAAGACAATCGTCGCGTTCCTTCGCCTCTGGATGTTGCAGAAGCCGCCTGCCTTAGGCCCCATTTGGTTTGACATTTGGAAGGCAATTTGAGACCTTAGCCAAATGCAAACGCTTTTGGTTCAATTTTTTGGGTGATTTTGGCAAGATGCATTTGCATCTCTGAATGACTCTAAAGGCCTTTAGCCTAATGTAACTTTGGAGGTACTTTGGGAAGTTACGTATTCGGAATACAAATTCCTAGTACTGTTTATCTTCTCCAAAACCACCGCATGGAAGCTGATCGGAGGCCGACGATGGCTGGCCAAGAGGTCTCGTACGCTGGCGACCGCCGCTTGAGGGTTGCCCGACCTCAGTGACCATCGCCGGACCTCAGGCGATTGATGGCCTGAATCGTGCGACCTAGGTGGCCACTTGAGGTTCGCGACCCCAGGCAACGCCGCTTGGGGTGCCTAGGGTCGCGCGACCCAAGCGACCGCCACTTGGGGTCACTCAACCTAGGCGATTGGTCGCTTGAGGTCCCACGACGGTCGCTTGGGTTGGGTGACCTCAAGTGACTGCCGCTTGAGGTCACGCAACCCCAGGCGGTCGCACGACCTCAGGCAACAGCATCCGGGGGCTAGATTTGGCCATCCAGCGGTCCGATGGCCAGACTTAAAAAAAAAAAAAAAAAACTCCGATTACCCTATTCACTTGCAGAGATATTGGATTATACTATTAACCCAGTTTTAATCCTAGTCCATTCAAACCGGAGAAAAGAAGGTCCAATGCGCTTTGTGTGGCATCCCAAAATTCAAGTCATCCTCTAGAGAAATTAAAGCCTATAATTAGGTAATGAAATTACCTATGGTCTATGTGTTAGCCATTAGTTTTCTTAAGGCCATGTGTTATTGTGCTTCGTTTATGAATTTTGAATTTAGGACTATAGGATAAATTAATAATCTATGCTTGGCCGTGCACTTTATAAATTAAATTTCAATAAATGAAATGTCATCAGACTTTGGCCATGTGGAAAATTTAAAGTTTAAAATATTTATAAAAGAAATTCAAAAAAAAAAAAGAAGGAAAAAAGGGCTAATTTTGGAATGGGCCTTGGACCCATTGGCCTAAGCCTTTAATGGGCCAAGATGGCTGGCCCAATAGAGGCCCAAAAGGAGTGGTCGACCAGCCCATTTGCTGGCCCAAGATGGGCCCAAGAAGAAGGCCCATGGTGCATGCAATAGGGCAAGTGGCATGGAGGAGGTGAAGCATGGTAGACACTTGTCCCTCATGCAAACCTAGAATGCATGCAATATATAAGCATCCAAAAAAAAGAGAGAGAGAGGGAGAGAGAGAGAGTGGCTTGTTCGGCCAAGTGAGGGAGCGAGAGAGAGGAAGCCGAGAGAGGAGGAGAAAGGAGCTCGTTCGCCGCCGTGGCCGTCCGCTCGTGCTGGTCGTGAGGTCTAGAGGCAAGTTGGAATCCACTTTCTACTCTTGCACCACTGTTTTCGCATGAACTGGTTGGAGTCAGAAACTTGTTTGAGCTTGAATGTGTGTTTAGAGTCATAATTTGGCTTCGGTTTCTTCATGAAAGTTGTAGCTAACATCTTTTACTACAACATACTAAAATTTCATGGAAAATGATGGAGATTTAAGGGGTCAAACCCTCATCCTACGGAGATGCTAGATCTGGAATATTTTCGTATGAACTGTTCGAGTCAGAATGTTGTGAGAACTTGCATGTGTGTTTGGAGTGCGATTTTGGCTTCGGTGTTTTCATGAAAGTTGAAGCTAACATCTTGTAGTATGACATACTGAAATTTAGTAGAAAACGATGAAGATTTGATGGGTCAAAAGTTCTATTACACGGAGACTTCAGATCTGCGAATTTCTTACTGACCTCTTGTTGATTTCGTGGTTGCATGTTGATTTCTGTTGGAGATCTCACTTTTTTGTTTTCATGAAAGTTGTAGGGGACACCTTAAACTACAACATACTCAAATTTGAAGTGAAATGAACCACTATAGCCTAGTAAATCGGCTAGATCTTGGCGACGATGGTTCTGGTGATGTGTTCCGAGACACTCGAGACTTCAAGGGCTTAAAAGATGATCATACTTTGGTTATTTGACCTATATCTCTTCATGAAACTTGTAAAGGACACCCTGATACATAACATATCCAAATTTCAGAGGAAACGAAAGAGAATAGATGGGTGAAATCTTGATATTTCGGAGATGTGAATTCTGGACGACGCGGTAGAGTTTCCAGAAGCTTCATGAGGATGTATAAATTAATCCATAGAGAATCTGACTTAGAGTTCTGCATGAAAGATGTGCGAAAATGTCTTGGCTATCACCCTGTAAAATTTGGTAATTTTTGGAGGCCGTATGAGTATTTTAATCGAAATTATTTGGAAACTGTGCAATCTGGCCATTATCCGAATATTATGTGCTAAATTGTGGAATTATGTGAAAATCAATTTGGCCATGAATTTTATATGAATTTGTCATCCTATTGGTTGCTTAATGATTATTTGAATATTGTGATTTTGGGAAAAATCATAAATATGGAATTTAATATTTATTTATGAAAATAAATAAATATAATAAAATAATATTAAAATAATAAAAAATAATAATGGATTATTTTATTAGTCATAAATTCCATTGAATTTATTATGCATTGTTGCATGTATGACATGACATTGGTGTATGAATGATCATGAATTGTGACGCATGTGGGAGTCATATGCCATGTGATAATGAGATTAAAAAAGGATGATGAATGTGAATTGAGATGCAAGTGTGAATTCCATGTCAAGTGTGATTTGTTTGATGCCATGCCAATTGCCATGTTAAATAGAGATTTAAAATACTGGTGAACATGGATAATGGTAAAATGAGGAGATGGTTGTGGTGGGTGATGATATCTGGTGGCCTAGTGGCATAATTCCAGAGATTCCCCGGGAGTGTCGGGATGCCCGGTGGTATACGGTACGTAATTCCAGGGGAGGCCTGGTGGTATGTCGGTACATAATTCCGGAAGCCCTGTCGGAGGTCTTTGCCCGAAGGGAATGCCTCGCGATGCCAGGATTTGGATGCGAGATGCCTGGCTAGAAGGGTAAAGGCCAGAAGTCTGGTTGTATCTTGGATACATGCCCGGAGGTTCCTCGTGATGCTAGTTGGGATGCGAGATGCCCGGAATGTGGGGGGCCGGATGCCCGGTTGTATCTTGGATACATGCCCGGAGGTTTTTCTCGCATGGGATGCGAGTGTAAAATATGAGATGAAATTGATGAATCGAGGAAGGGTGATGTGGTGATCAAATTTAAAGATAAAGATGAAAATTAACCCATGGTATGATATGCATGATGAGATGCATGATGATGATAATGATATGTGATGTGATATGATGATCACCCGTGGCATGATATGCATGATGAGATGCATGATGATGATAATGATATGTGATGTAATATGATGATCACCCATGGTATGATATGCATGATGAGATGCATGATGATGATAATGATATGTGATCCATGGTATGATATGCATGATGAGATGCATGATGATGATAATGATATGTGATGTGATGTGATATGATGATCACCTATGGTATGATATGCATGATGATATGCATGATGATGATGATGATATGTGATGTGATGTGATGATCACCCATGGCATGATATGCATGATGATTGTGATGATATGTGATGTGATGATGTCATGATAAGGATGACATGTATGATATAATGATGCCATGATGATGATTATGATGATGACATATAATGATATGATATGCATGATAGTATTGCGCATGGCTGCAAGGTAAGTTACGCCTGCAATGCATGTATGATTTGTATGATGCATTGAGTTGTTATTGGATTCCTTTACCTGCTGAGTGGTTGTACTCACCCCTTTTGGGGACCAACATTTCAGATTAGTAGATGGTTTAAGCGGTTGGATATGACCGCGAGGAGAAGGATAGCAAAGGAGGGAACCTTTGGACGCCGACACTGATCGATGGACCTTAAACGTACGATTGTGGGAGGAGATGTCGGTCATCTTTTGAAGTGTAGCCGAGTATAGAAAACTACGGCATTTTGATGTACCGACTAAAGATATCCATCTGCTCTATGTAAATAAACGTGTTCGGTTTTAACTTATATGAAATGTTTAGTAGGTGTGCATCGTTTTCTAAATATAGGGAAGGGAGTTGTTGGATGTGTTTCCGCATATAAATTGCGCAAGGGACCGATCAAAAAGAAAAAAAAAATGTAAACCCCCCAGTTGTATGGACCCGCTGCAATAGAAATGGTATAAGTAAGAAGTGAATGGTAAGCGAACTGTGGAGACCCTAATCGGATCAGGGGCCGTCGAGGGGTGTCACACTTTGCATGAACAAACGAAGAAAAATCCACTTATAATTCTGTAAATACATATTAACAAAATCAAGCACATTAACATTCACTCTTTCTAACACTAGAGCTATGGGTTACATATTCCACCAATTGCATGCAAAATTTTCTAGGTGAAAGCCACCCGCACATATCTAATGCCCAACTTTTAAGAAAGAGTTTTTTTACTGAAAGCCTCCATACAATTCAGGCTTAACATCGAATCCGATGTCTTCTAAAGTTCATCTTAAGTTCCTAATAGTAGCTTGGTTCGTCTTAGGTAATTGCCGCCTACAAACCATCCTTACATTTCACTCTATGATCCCTTCCTCTCCTCTACTTTTAAAAATACCACTCATCATCCTCAACCAAATTATCATATGCTAAAAAGATCAAATTACCTCCTTTTAGAATTTTCAATCCTCCAATTTTCCCATAAAACCTCACATCTTTCATCAGCCACCATTGTTTACCACCGCTGTCACCATTGCCACAATGGGCACGGCGGTGGCTAATAGCGGTAGCCAAGGTTAGGGTTTGGTGATTACGTTTTTGGTTTGGTTTTGGGGGCTTGGATGAGGTAGGAAAATTTGCACTTGGGTGGTGGCATTTACGGGAAGAAAACGACGTTGTTGGAAATAAGACAAAACATGAACAGGCAAAATAGACTAAGAATGACAAAACTCAAGATGTTAATTAGCTCCTCCATTCCCGTGAACATAAACCTCACTCCATTGCGTTTCCTATTATCCCTTCTCTTTGTTGGGTTAAGTCAACAATAAACCCTCTAACTTAATCGCTTACTTTTGCAGTTTCTTTTATATTTCGTTAAGTCCTCTAACTTAACAAGATTGTTCCATTAAGACTCTGTTTATTTTTAAAAAAAATAAATGATTTGGAAAATATTTTCCAAAAACTGATTGTTGTATTACTTAAAAAATGTTTTCCAAATTATTCATTTTCAACGAAATAAATGGAGCTTAAGGGCGCGTTTGGTAACAATTTTGTTCCCGAGAAAAAATTCTAATTGGAAATGATTATTTTTATTCTGTTATCATAAACAATTTCTAAGCATTTTAAACCGTTTGATAACTATCCAAAATTTATGATTTTGGAATAGAATTATATTTGGTATCATGCTCAAAATTTCTACTCAAAATCTTTTTCTTTTAATTTTTAAATATATATTTTTCTTTTTTTCCTTTTTTTTTCCTTTCCTTTTTCCTTTCTCTCTCTTGTTCTTCTTCTTCAAGTGATCGGTTACTAGTCCAGCGACCGGCCAGACGAGGGCCAACGAACTCACCAGAGCGTCATCGGCCCTCGGTGAGGCCGACCCTCGTTGGCCAAGCCTCGCCGGCAGCCGGGCGAGGCTCGCCTAGCCCGCCGGGTGGCTTGGCCTCATTGGTGGCCGGGCGGGCCTCGCCGGTGCAGGCAAGGCCCACCGGGCCATCGGCGGGGCTGAGCGAGCCTCACCGGGGGTAGGCGAGGCCCGCTTGGCCACCGGCGAGGCTCGCCCTCGCTAGATCGCGAGGCTTGCCCAACCTCACAAAGGCTTGGCGAGGCTCGTCTGGCCATTAGCGGGGTTGGGCGAGCCTTACTGGTGGCTGGGCTTACCTTCAGCGAGCTTGCCAGACCTCGCCCTGGCCTAGTGAGCCTCCAGCGAGCTCGCCGGACCAGTTGCCGGCGACCGGTGGCGGTGGGCGACATGTGACATCCCGATTTTTCTCAATTTTATTTTCTGTCAATTGAGTCGGGCAATTCATCTGTGCATGTAGTTCGTCTCTCAGAGTTGACCACTTACGAGGGAACTAGTTCATTGAGTGAAGTAATTAAGGAATTTTACCGCGTTAGACTTGGGGATTGATCACCCTCGGGTCGGATGCAAGAAAACTTCCCCAAAAGCTACTCAGTAGATTATGCGCGCTAAAATCGCACCAGAGTGAAATTAACGGTGAAATTGAAATCGAATTCTGAAATTGGAAGTCAAAGGGTGTTGCAAATCTTATTAGGAACATTGGATTAATTCATGGACTTTAATTTGGACTCAATTAGAAGAGAATTGATGGAAATTGAAGTAATTGAATGTACAAGAACTTGGACCCCGGCGGAAAACGAAATTGAACCTATTGGAAGATGTTATGGAGGATTTGAGTTAGTGGAGAGTGACATCAGTAGGTGATGTCATAGTGGAGGCCAAATTTAAGGAGAGCTTGACAAGTGTCACAAGCAATTGGCTCACCAAAAGTGGGGGTGTCACATCAACTTCTTCTTCAACCTTGGAACCGGTTGGGAGGGGAAGAAGAAAAAAGGAAACCAGCACCGGATCCCTCTTCGCTCGAGCTGCTCGCACGCCGCTTGGTCGTCGCCTTCGCCGTTCTCCGCCGTCGCACGCCGTCGCCGTCGCCGCTCGTCCGCGTGCGAAGCCTCGGGTGCTCGCTCGTCGTGTCCCCGTCGCGCCATAGTCTCTTCGTCCGCTGCTGGTCGCCGTTCGCCGAAGCTCCCGTCACCGTCGTCCGTCCGCTCAAGCCTCCGCCGGTTGTTGCACAAGCTGTCGCCGGTTTTCCTCCGCCGTTTCTCCGTTCGTTCAGCCGCCGTTCCGCCACCCTCCGAGCTCGGTTAGTTGCTGGAAAATCCAGCAAGATCTAGCTCTTTCCAAGCTCGGTTTGGCTCCTTTTCGTCCTCATTTGGTGTTGATTCGTGTAGGTTTGTCGTCGGCGTCGTCATGCTCTTTGCCGGAGACTCGTCGGAAAGCGATTCCGGTGAGTTGACCTCACTAAACCATGATTAGCGAGTTAATGATGCCTTAAGTATGTTTAGCTTAAGTTGATTAAGATTAGGTGGTTAGATTAGTTTAATTAGTTGTGGATTAGATTAAGGTGATTAATTAAAGTAAAGTGTGATTAGTTTAAAGGTTAAGTATGTTTATTTTAAAATAAGCCTTGATGTGACTTAAAGGAATTTATTTATGATTTAAATAAATACTTCGAATTTTTTGGATTATTTAATAATATATCATATTCTGAAATTTATTAAAATATTATAAAAAAAAAGCTCGAAAAATTATTTTTGATCCTAGTTGCTCAGAATTTCATGCCTATCGCGGCCGTGCATGTAGAATTTGAAATTGATGATTGGTTGTGGCGAATTGAGTGTGATTGCAATTTATGAGGATTCTTTAGAAAATCTTAGGTGTGGAAATTGATGGGAGATTGGCCGTGATTAACCACCTATGAGAGGTCGTGCCTAATAGGGCCGTGATGGACCACCTATTAGAGGTCATGCCCAGTGAGGCCGTGATGGACCACCTATGAGAGGTCGTGCCTAATAGGGCCGTGATGGACCACTTATGAGAGGTCGTGCCTAATAGGGCCGTGATGGACCACTTATTAGAGGTCGTGCCCAGTGAGGCCGTGATGGACCACCTATGAGAGGTCGTGCCTAATAGGGCTGTGATGGACCACCTATTAGAGGTCGTGCCCATTGAGGCCGTGATGGACCACCTATGAGAGGTCGTGCCTGATAGGGCTGTGATGGACCACCTATGAGAGGTCGTGCCTAATGAGGCCGTGAATTACCACCTGATTATAGGTCGTGCCGAGTGGGGCTGTGATTGCCACTGGTTATTAAACCTTCCTATAGGGTCGGGATTGGGAGTGGTAATTCATTTGCTAGAATGACATGTAATCGGCCGAGTTGATTGATCGCTGAGACGATCCGAGTGGTTGAATTGTTATGATGATGTGATTGTGCCTTCGTTGTTGAGTTATTAGAATTGCATGTGGTTGAATTATATTGTTGACACCCGAAATTTTTGTCGACGTTTTAAACATTCAATTTGCAAAAGTTAAAAAAAATTGTTGTTTGAAATGAAAAGACAAAAAATTAGAAATAAGGAAAAAACAAAAAGAAAAAAAAAGAAAGGAAAAAAAGAGAGAAATAAAGAGCCGAAGAAGAAAAGAAAAGAGAAAAAGATTGAAAACAAGAAAAAGAAAACAAAAAGAAAACAAAAAAGGAAACAAAAAGAAAAAAAGAGAAAAAGAAAAAAAATAATAGAAAAGGGGATGACGATTCTCTCTCATGGGCTTTTTTTTTTTTTTTTTTTCACTCGCTCTCGGATGCTCTCTCGGGGATTTTCTCTCTCTTGGCGCGGATTCTCTCTCTCGGAGATGCTCTCTCTCTCCCGGTTCCTGCTCTCTTGGCAAAACGACCGAATGGATTGGGAGATTCCCTCTCTTTCGCCGTAACAACCTCCTCTCTCTCTCGATTTCTTCCCGATCTCGGAGGCCGACGAAGAACCCTCCGGCACCGGCCATGGCTCAGCTCCCTCCTCGACGATCGCCTCCAAGTCTCGCGGTGCTCCTCTTGAGAAGTAGCGTGCCGGATCCGGCATCCTCACGATCAAAGACTCTCTCTCTCCCGATCAACTCTAGAAGACAGAACAACTGTTGATCGAGGAACTCGTGGTGCGAGACTCGAAATCGCGCCAAGCTATCGGAGATATCAGTTCGGTTCCGAGGGTAGGGATCGAAGGCGGTGACATCGGTGGTCGGAGATCAGTGCTTTCTCTCGGTTGGTTCAATCGAGGCTAGGGTTTTCCTCCGTCGGTGCGCGATTGGAGGTGTGTCCTCTATTCGGCGAGGAATCTGCTCGAGGATCCGGTTCCGAAGGCGATCGGCGTCGAGCGTGTGACGGAGCAGCGGTAGATCTTGATTCGACCTCTTCCGTTCGTTATCAACCGCTTGCTCGCCTCGGCTCTGACTCCGTGCTCCGAGCTCCGAGGATAGAGATCCGAATCTCGATCGACGGCGGTGACGACAGTGGCTTCTGATCATCTTCTTGTTCATCATCTACCGTCGGGACTCCCTCAAACCTTAGAATACAGAGCAATTGCCGATTGAAGAGTTAGAGGTGCGAGGCTCGGATCCGTACCGAGTTCAGAGAAGGCTCAGCAACGATTTCCCTCTGAATCAAGTCGTTTCCGAGGGTTTTCCCTCACAAATCTCGGCAAGTCTCATGCAGATTACAGATTTGTTTCTTTTGATAAAGTTTTTTTTTAGAGGTCATCTCTGTACCTCCATCCCCTAAAGTTTTCCTTTGCTCCCTTTGAACATGTGCTTCTTCATGCCGACGGACGATGGAGGATTCTCCTTGTCGATTCAACCATTGAACTGACCGAACCCGGCATCTTCCTGAAACGAGACTAAAAAACATTGAAATCGCCGCGCCTACCAGTGGAGGACGGGTTTGTTCTACGGCGTCGGAGGAATGCTCTCTTTTACAGGTCGTGGTTCCCGGTGACCGGTGAAGTCAGGTGAGGTGTTTATTTTACTTCTTTTAGATTTTGATCAGCTCTGTAGAGGAAAGGAAGAACCTGGTTCCGCATCGCTGAATTTTGACCGTTTAGTTGGTAGTTGTTTTCTTATTTGTTGTGATGCAAGAGCAAGCTGAGCAGGAATAAAATAGAACCGCCCTCGCAGCGATCCTCTTGTTTCTTTTTAGCTTCAAAGCCTTCAGCCTTTTTAGTTGTTCCTCCTCCTGATTAAGACTCGGAAGAGCAAAAAAAATGGTAATCAGTCTTAGTAAAACACATCTGAAATGATGGTTGTCAGGTCATGCTTCTATTAAATAGACATTAGATGCTTGTTCTTGTATAAATTGTGTTGGTTGATTGATATATCTCTGCTCTTGAATTTTTTAGAAAAATATGCATGCTGAATCTGATAATGTTGTTTTCTTTGAAATTGATTGTGGCATCTGTTGTATACTTTCTGATGGACCAAGTGAATATAAAAGAGGCATAGGGGTTCACAGGGTTTACAAGCTTCAGATTTTGTAGTCCTTGTTGGTTTTCTGCTGAAGTATCGTGTTAAGATTCCCCTGCTTGTCCTTCTCTTGGATTGTGCTTTCGTATGGTGAGAATTCAAGTAACACAGAAAGCTGGTTGTCTTGATATCCCATGATTGGGTGTGCATTTGATTCCAACTTGAGGTTAGTTTAATTATGGATTGATGTCATTTTGATCAAGTAAACTCATATGTGTTTGTGAGAATATATGGCTTCAATTTCGTGGCAATTTGTCATCAAACAATCACAATTTGCAGTCTCGCGTGCTCAGTCACAATTTTGATTGCATGCTAAAATCATGGATTATAGATGTCGCAATGGATAATAGATGATCAATATGTTGATTTTGATCATTTGCATTCTTTAGAAATTCGGAGCTACAATTTGTAAATGATTGAGTGTTCTATTTTCATGCCTTTAATGACCTGCGCTGTTTGCCATTTTCACGTGATTTTTTGTGATTAGATTCTAAAGTTGATGCCTAAATGAAAGTTGTTCATTAGGTTCCAATCTATATCAAATAAAAATTTCGTGATAATTGAAGATCATTTGCCCAGGTCGAATATGTCTAGAATATCCCTGACTTTGTTTGAGATTTTTGCTGTTCTGATCGGTTCCCTGTTTTGGATGTCCTTTTGTACAAATGACCTGATACGAGTTGGTTGCTGTCGTTTTCTGTGTTTGATGCCTTCATGAGGGTTGAAGATGGTTCGACTAGCTTTCCAGCAAGCTATAATACACCCTGATCCGATATCATTAGCCACACGAAATCTTCTTTAAAAGTCAGGAAATAATTCTGGAAAATTGTTATGTTCTACTCTGATGTGGAAATTCGTATGCCTGTTTTGACTGATATGCTTCGGTCCTTGGAATGAACTGGTAGATGATGTTATTAGGACTTAATGTCTTGTAGAGATTTGTAATAGACTTCTCAAACTTTCCATTGACATATTATATGTGCGGTTTGGTCATCATTTGCCCTGCCTTTCCTTTTTTCAAATCGAGCTTTGAAATCTGGAATTTGTCTTGAACTGCAATGCTGTCTTTTTCTGTGGATGGTTGTTGCTAGTCTTGAAATGAGATAGTAGATGTGTCCAATTGCATTCACTATGTTGTAAAACACCTATGTTACATGTTGCCTTGTTCTATTATAGACTGACTAGTTCACATTCTAGTATTTTTAGAAATTCACGCGTTAGGAATCTTGAGATGCTTTCTTCATGAAATAATGTCATTTGTCAATTGTCTACAAAACGGTTTTAGATATCCTGTGGGTTACATATTGCTTGCCCCATTCCCCTTGAATACATGTGTTGAGCGAATTCAATGGTGCATGTGTTTGAATAAGTGATCCTTAGTTGGTTTACTCATTGGTTTGGATTGATGAAGAATCAAGACCATATGGTGTAAATGCATGTCAATTATGCTTCGCATGTGATTGTCAGATAAATGACTTAGGTGCGATGCATGATAATGTAAGTGCCTTTGGGATGCCGCATAGAACTTGACTTAGGGATTTCGTGACTTTAGTCACAATTTGTGAACATAAAAAATGTCTTGCTTTCGATTGTTTTGGTACGTGATGATTGTTTCTTTCATTTGTATGCATCGAATCATTCAGATTTCCTAGATTAGGTTTAGAATATGATCCTACAAGTGGAGAAGAAGTGAAGATGGTGTAGGTCGATGTCCACTCCGACCGTTATTCTGTAATATTCGTTTCTCTCCCGACATATGTCTCGGGTTCCTGGTGTTGTATAAAACCCGACAAGTTGCGGGTTTTTCTTTTTTTTTTTCCCTCATTTTTCTTAATTGTGCTTCCTCTTTTATCTTTTTTAGAATTGCATGATTAGGTTTAACTGCTCTTCTTGATTGTTTACTTCATGTCTTGCGATTTCAATTTCATTGGTTGTGTTCCTTTCTATTTTTTTAGAAATAGAATAGCATGAAATTGATCAACCACGCATGATCACTTAGTCTAGGAATTGACGATTCTGAAAATATAAAAGAAATGCATGAACATGTTAGAAAAAACACAACATACTGTTTAGGTACCGAAAGGGCGCTAATAGCAATATTAGCGTAACCCAAGTCCCCGAACCTAGATATCTGGTTGCGTAGGAATCGAGGGAACACTCACGACCCTCGATTGGGTTTCTAGCCGACCCCCAAAAATGAGGCTAGTGGCGACTCCTGTATATTTTTAGGTTGTTATAAATAACTAGATCGCATAATAAATCCGCTGTCACGCGGGTACGAGCTTGGGAGAGCTCGTGATCTCGAGAGGAAAATCTCATGATCAAAGTACCCCTAAATCCGACCTTTCCCTACCTTGGATACATTTCGAGGGGGCGACGAGATCGGGTCGCGACATATATAAACTGTGGTAACCTGCAGATGAAGGCTAAGGCGAGGTAAGTTTTTTGGATGTCGTGGCTAAGCTACTTTGGGGCGTATTTACTTTCTAATAGGGGTTTAGGAGGGGTGAACTTGCTGAGACAAAGTTTCATCCCGGTTTGGGGAAAATATTACAAGACCGTAGATGGCGGGACCCCTAGAGAAGAATGGCATCCCGGTGCAGATTATCGAGCAGGTGCACAACTTCCCTGACCCTGGGAGCCATTGGGTCTACGAGCTGATTAGGACTCTTTGTATGGATCCGGAGGCGAAGATGTTAGGGTACCCCATAGGTATAGGGCTTGGTTCCGTTTTGGGGCTAATGGCTTTAGGATTGGTCCACTTGACAGTTTTGATATCCCACTGGCCGTGATGGATGCTATCCTGGGTGAGGGTATAGCTGACCTTCCTGATGGTAGGGTGGATGACCCATCATCTCCGGACCCAGCGTTGCCAGTGGTGGACGATGTGGGATCGATGAACGAGTCCGATTAGTAGTGGTAGGATTGTTCCTCTTCTTTTTTTTTGGTGGGCTGATCCATGTTGTGTAGGCTAATCCCTTTTTGATGCACATAAACTCTGACCCATTTTTGGTGCATAGTCTCTAGATCCTGTTGATGTACGTAAACCTTCGAATGATGATGATGTATGAAAGTATGTTGTTTGATTTTGAATTGATGTTCCCGCTGTCCTATCCCGTATGCTTTTGTAAGGGATTTCTTAGTACGTTTCGCTTGCGCATTAAAATGTAAATTGGGGTTGGCGACACTACCTGGGAATGTCGCATTTCCATGACCATGGCGGGATGTTCACGTGGCCGAGGTTTAGGGTGTGACATCCCCGTTTAAGTGGTATCAGAGCATGGTTGTGTATAGAGTGATAAGGGCGATGAGTCATGGGATAGTTAGTAGGAAGAACTTTCCATATCCTAATGCATGTGATTGTTAGTTGTTTGTTAGCTTGGTTGGAAGGTTACTCAAATTCTAATATGGTATTAGAATTCGCCAATAGGCATCTATATTGAGCCTATAGCATGAGTGACCGAGTGCCAAGAGCTGCTAGGAAGAGAGCAGTAGGCCCCGTGTTTCGGGGTGGGCCATCGATGAGAGTCGGTGCCCGAGGTGCCTTGGGAAGAGCTCAGGTTGAGGCCAGTGCGAGTGGTGCAGCGTCACCTCCAGAGGATGCAGTAGCCCCTGAGGATCCGAGGTTTGCTGGGATCATGCAGATGCTTGAGATGATGGGTGACAGACTAGACCAGCAGGCCGCCGCTTCAGCCGCTGCTATCGCCGCTGCCACTAATGCTGCTAATGCCGCCAATGCTGCTGCTACCACTAATGCCGCCAATGCTGCTGCTACCACTAATGCCGCCACTAATACTGCCGCCGCACCGGTTGCCGAGCTAGAAGAGGAACTGGAGGAAATCCCACCTGAGGATGTGACCGCTGGGAGACCTAGGCAGAAGTTGGTACATCACTTCCTGAGATTGAACCCACCAACGTTCATGGGAGCGGGAGATCCCGAAGCTGCAGCACTGTGGGTTCAGGAACTAGAGAATGCCTTTGAGCTGCTGTTGTGCACTGAAGGAGAGAAGGTCGTGCTGGCGGCCTATCAATTGAAGGGGACCGCAGCCACATGGTGGAAGACTAATAAAGGGATAGTGTTCCCTGATGGTGTAGCTCGAGAGTGGAATGCGTTCTAGAGGCCTTCAATGAGAAGTACTTTTCAGATTGTGCTAAAGAGTTGAAGATGGCGGAGTTCCAACGCCTTCGTCAAGGTACAATGACAGTCGATCAGTATGAAGCGAAGTTTCTGAAGCGTCGTAGTATGCCCCCGAATTAGTCCGTAAACCGGCGGACCGGACCGAATTCGAAGGTTTAGAGATGGGCTTAGATCGGAGGTGAGGAGCTTTTTAGTTCCGTTAGATCTGAAGGAGTACAAGGATCTTTACAAGCGAGCCCAGCTGATTGAGAAAGACTAGAATGAGAAAGTTGCCGCATCTGGGTCGCGGTTTAATTCAAGCAGAGGTGATAATCGATTTGGGAAGAGGCCGATGCATGGGGGAAGGTACCATGTTCCACCCACCAGGAAGGGTGGAGTGGGGAAGCCGTCATTGAGCTTCAATGGAGCATGTCGTTTGTGTGGAAGGCGACATGGCTCAGCCTCGTGCCCTCCTAGGACGGGTGCTTGCTATGAGTGTGGCCAGCAAGGTGACATTGCTAGGGTTTGTCCTAGGAGACAAATGAGACAGCCTCAGTTGCTGCCGCCGCCACCGCTGGGCCAGAACAGAGGATTCGCACCGCAGATCATGCCGCCGGGTGGAATGAACCGAATCCAGCTCAGGGAAGGACTTATGCGCTGACCAGAGGATAGGCGGAGGATGCGCCTAACGTGGTCACAGGTATGGTCTTGCTGAACGACCAACCTGCTTATGCTTTATTTGATCCTGGAGCTTCGCATTCATTTATAGCTGAAAGATTTGTTAAATTGGTAGAATTAATTCCCGAATTGTTGGAGTCTGTGGTTAGTATATCTACTCCGTTGAAAGATAAAGTGTTAGCTACAGTAGGTTGCCTTAATTGCAAATTAGTGATTGGTGAGCGAGAGGGAAGGATAGACTTGATAGTCCTAGCCATGTATGATTTTGATGTGATAATTGGCATGGTGGCTCACCAAGCAACGAGCCAAAATGGACTGTTATCGCAAGGCGATTCAGTTTAACCCATTAGAGGGTGAGAGCTTCGAATTTATTGGGAGTCGAGGAGGACCCTCGGTTTTCTTAATTTCATCGCTCGAAGCAACTTGCTTGCTAGGCAAGGGTTGCCAAGGTTACCTAGCGACTGTCGTAGACACGACAATGGAGGAGTTAAAGATTGAAGATATTGCGGTGGTACGAGAGTTCCCAGACGTGTTTCCGAAAGAATTACCGGGTTTACTGCCAGAGAGAGAGATAGAGTTTGTGATCGAATTAGCCCCCGGGACCGAGCCTATCTCCAAAGCTCCCTACCGAATGGCCTTGTCAGAGCTTAAGGAACTAAAGGTGCAAATGCAAGAGTTGTTGGATAAAGGATTTATACGTCTGAGTGCATCACCTTGGGGAGCACCGGTGTTGTTTGTGAAGAAGAAGGATGGTTCATTACGCTTGTGCATCGACTACCGACAGCTTAACCAGGTGATAATTAAGAACAAGTATCCATTGCCAATGATTGATGATTTGTTCGATCAACTTCAAGGAGCGTCGATATTTTCTAAGATCGACTTGAGGACGGAGTATCATCAGCTAAGAATCAAGAAGGAAGATATCCCGAAGTCGGCGTTTCGCACTCGATACGGCCATTTTGAGTTTACTGTGATGCCATTTGGGTTGACAAATGCCCCGGCTACTTTCATGGATCTAATGAATTGGGTGTTCAAAGAGTACTTAGATCAGTTTGTAATTGTTTTCATCGACGACATCCTGGTGTATTCAAGGAGTATTGAGGATCATGAAAAACACTTAAGGATAGTGCTTCGAACCTTAAGAGATCACGAGCTGTACGCCAAGTTTAGTAAGTGCGAGTTTTGGCTGACTCGTGTGGCTTTCCTAGGTCATGTCATCTCTGGAGAAGGAATCTCAGTGGACCCCGCGAAGATTGAGGCAGTAATCAATTGGCCGAGACCGACGACAGTGACAGAAATCAGAAGCTTTCTGGGTTTAGCAGGGTATTACAGACGATTTGTAGAAGGGTTTTCAATGTTAGCATCGCCAATGACGAGACTTTTGAAGAAGGAAGAGAAATTTGTGTGGACGGATAAGTGCGAGAGTAGTTTCCAAGAGCTTAAGCATAAGCTAACTATCGCACCTGTGCTTATTATCCCATCCGGTCCAAGAGGATTTGAGATCTACAGTGATGCGTCATTTAAGGGATTAGGTTGCGTGTTGATGCAACATGGTAGGGTTATTGCATATGCGTCCCGTCAGTTGAGACCTCACGAGTTGAATTATCCGACGCATGACTTGGAGCTTGCAGCAATCATCTTTGCCCTGAAGATTTGGAGGCATTATTTGTGCGGAGAAAGATTCCAGATCTTCACTGACCATCAGAGTCTCAAGTACTTGTTCTCTCAGAAGGAGTTGAATATGAGACAACATCGATGGATGGAGCTCTTAAAGGACTATGACTGTGAGATTTTGTATCACCTGGGAAAGGCGAACAAGGTCACCGATGCACTGAGTAGGAAGTCTTCAGTTGCTCAGATGGTACTCAAGGAATGGGGCCTAATTGAGAAAGCGCGAGATTCAGATTTAAAGTTTGAGGTATGCCACTTTTCGAATCTTGTGGCCACCCTTAGAGTTGAACCAAAAGTGCAAGTCAGAATTAGAACACTTCAGCAGACGGATTCAGATGTTCAGAAAATCCTGCAAGAGGATGCAGAGAAAAGGAAGGCTGACTTTCAGATTTCTGAGGATGGAACATTGAGGTTCCAAGGACGATTGGTTGTACCTGACGATGTAGAGCTTAGAGAAGAAATTCTGTCAGAAGCGCATCGTAGCAGTTACAGCATTCATCCCGGTAGTACCAAAATGTATCAGAATCTGCGTCAACACTACTGGTGGTGTGGCATGAAGGCGGATATCGCCAAGCATGTTGCCAAGTGTTTGACGTGTCAGCAAGTGAAAACTCAGCATTGCAAACTAGGAGGACTTCCGCGACCCCTTGAGATCCTAGAGTGGAAATGGGAGCATATCACGATGGACTTCGTGACGGGACTACCGAGGAGCCAGAGAGGGAACGATTCGATCTGGGTAGTGGTCGACAGAATGACAAAGTCGGCTCACTTCATTGCAGTTCGAAGAGACTTGAGTTTGGATAGACTTGCAGATCTATATGTACGTCAAGTGGTTCATATGCATGGAGTGCCAGTTACAATTACTTCGGACAGGGACCCAACATTCACCGCCGCTTTTTAGAAGAGCTTGCAATCCGCTTTAGGAACGAAGCTGCAGTATAGTACGGCCTATCACCCGCAGACTGATGGCCAGTCTGAGAGGACAATTCAGACTCTTGAGGACATGCTGCGAGCTTGCGTCTTGGACTTCAAAGGAAGCTGAAAGGAACAGCTTCATCTGGTCGAATTTGCTTACAACAACAGTTATCAACAGAGTATTCAAATGGCTCCTTTTGAAGCATTGTATGGTAGAGCATGCAGAATGCCAGTGTGTTGGGATGAGGTCGGGGAAAGAAAGATCACCGGTCCAGAGTTAGTGCAGCAGTCGGTGGAAGCAGTTGCAGTTATCAGAGACAGACTAAAGACCGCTCAAAGTCAACAGAAAAGTTATGCCGATAAGCGTCGGAGGCCATTAGAATTCCAAGTTGGTGAGCACATCTTCTTGAAGGTGTCACCAATGAGAGGTACTTCCCGCTTTGGCAAAAAGGGGAAACTGAGTTCGAGGTACGTAGGTCCCTTTGAGATTTTGGAAAGAATAGGGACTCTAGCGTATCGTTTTGCACTACCGCCGAAGTTGTCACAGGTGCACGACGTCTTTCACGTGTCGATGTTGAGGAAGTATGAACTTGACCCGACTCACGTTCTAAATTTCGAGGAATTAGACGTGGACGACAAAGTGTCGTACGTTGAAAGCCCGGTTCAGATTATGGATCGCAAAGAGCAAATTCTGCGCACTAGGACCATCCCAATGGTCAAAGTGGTCTGGCAACACCATGGCACTGAATGAGCAACTTGGGAGACTAAAGAGTCGATGAGAGAATTGTACCCCCACCTTTTTTAGCAAACTGTGTAATGGTTTAAATTTCAATGACGAAATTTTTATAAGAGGGGAAGAGTTGTGACATCCCGATTTTTCTCAATTTTATTTTCAGTCAATTGAGTCGGGCAATTCATCTGTGCATGTAGTTCGTCTCTCAAAGTTGACCACTTACGAGGGAACTAGTTTATTGAGTGAAGTAATTAAGGAATTTTACCACATCAGACTTGGGGACTGATCACCCTCGGGTCAGATGCAAAACTTCCCCAAAAGCTACTCAGTAGATTAGGCGCGCTAAAATCGCATCAGAGTGAAATTCACCGTGAAATTGAAATCGAATTCTGAAATTGGAAGTCAAAGGGTATTGCAAATCTTATTAGGAACATTGGATTAATTCATGGACTTTAATTTGGACTCAATTAGAAGAGAATTGATGGAAATTGAAGTAATTGAATGTACAAGAACTTGGACCCCGGCGGAAAACGAAATTGAACCTATTGGAAGATGTTATGGAGGATTTGAATTAGTGGAGAGTGACATCGGCAGGTGATGTCATAGTGGAGGCCAAATTTAAGGAGAGCTTGACAAGTGTCACAAGCAATTGGCTCACCAAAAGTGGGGGTGTCACATCAACTTCTTCTTCAACCTTGGAACCGGTTGGGAGGGGAAGAAGAAAAAAAGGAAACCAGCACCGGATCCCCCTTCGCTCGAGCTGCTGGCACGCCGCTTGGTCGTCACCTTCTCCATTCTCCGCCGTCGCACGCCGTCGCCGTCGCCGCTCGTCCGTGTGCGAAGCCTCGGGTGCTCGCTCGTCGTGTCCGCGTCGCGCCATCGTCTCTTCGTCCGCTACTGATCGCCGTTCGCCGAAGCTCCCATCACCGTCGTCCGTCCGCTCAAGCCTCCGCCGGTTGTTGCACAAGCTGTCGCCGGTTTTCCTCCGCCGTTTCTCCGTTCGTTCAGCCGCCGTTCTGCCACCCTCCGAGCTCGGTTAGTTGCTGGAAAATCCAGCAAGATCCAGCTCTTTCCAAGCTCGGTTTGGCTCCCTTTTGGTCCTCATTTGGTGTTGATTCGTGTAGGTTTGTCGTCGGCGTCGTCATGCTCTTCGCCGGAGACTCGTCGGAAAGCGATTCCGGTGAGTTTACCTCACTAAACCATGATTAGCGAGTTAATGATGCCTTAAGTATGTTTAGCTTAAGTTGATTAAGATTAGGTGGTTAGATTAGTTTAATTAGTTGTGGATTAGATTAAGGTGATTAATTAAAGTAAAGTGTGATTAGTTTAAATGTTAAGTATGTTTATTTTAAAATAAGCCTTGATGTGACTTAAAGGAACTTATTTATGATTTAAATAAATACTTCGAAATTGTTGGATTATTTAATAATATATCATATTCTGAAATTTATTAAAATATTATAAAAAAAAAAGCTCGAAAAATTATTTTTGATCCTAGTTACTTAGAATTTCATGCCGATTGCGGCCGTGCATGTAGAATTTGAAATTGATGATTGGTTGTGGCGAATTGAGTGTGATTGCAATTTATGAGGATTCTTTAGAAAATCCTAGGTGTGGAAATTGATGGGAGATTGGCCGTGATTAACCACCTATGAGAGGTCGTGCCTAATAGGGCCGTGATGGACCACCTATTAGAGGTCGTGCCCGGTGAGGCCGTGATGGACCACCTATGAGAGGTCGTGCCTAATAAGGTCGTGATGGACCACCTATGAGAGGTCGTGCCTAATAGGGCCGTGATGGACCACCTATGAGAGGTCGTGCCTAATAGGGCCGTGATGGACCACCTATTAGAGGTCGTGCCCAGTGAGGCCGTGATGGACCACCTATGAGAGGTCGTGCCTGATAGGGCCGTGATGGACCACCTATGAGAGGTCGTGCCTAATGAGGCCGTGAATTACCACCTGATTATAGGTCGTGCGGAGTGGGGCCATGATTGCCACTAGTTATTAAACCTTCCTATAGGGTCGGGATTGGGAGCGGTAATTCATTTGCTAGAATGACATGTAATCGGCTGAGTCGATTGATCGCCGAGACGATCCGAGTGGTTGAATTGTTATGATGATGTGATTGTGCCTTCGTTGTTGAGTTATTAGAATTGCACGTGGTTGAATTATATAAACTGTGCTAACCTGCAGATGAAGGCTAAGGCGAGGTAAGTTTTCTGGATGTCGTGGCTAAGTTACTTTGGGGTGTATTTACTTTCTAATAGGGGTTTAGGAGGGGTGAACTTGCTGAGACAAAGTCTCATCCCGGTTTGGGGAAAATATTACAGGACCGTAGATGGAGGGACCCCCAGAGAAGAATGGCATCCCGGTGCAGATTATCGAGCGGGTGCACAACTTCCCTGACCCTGGGAGCCATTGGGTCTACGAGCTGATTAGGACTACTGTATGGATCCAAGAGACTGAAGATGTTAGGGTACCCCATAGGTATAGGGCTTGGTTCCGTTTTGGGGCCAATGGCTTTAGGATTGGTCCACTTGACAGTTTTGATATCCCATTGGCCGTGATGGATGCTATCCTAGGTGAGGGTGTAGCTGACCTTCCTGATGGTAGGGTGGATGACCCATCGTCTCCGGACCCAGCGTTGCCAGTGGTGGAGGATGTGGGATCGACGAACGAGTCCGATTAGTAGTGGTAGGACCGTTCCTCTTTTTTTTTTTTGGTGGGCCGATCCATGTTGTGTAAGCTAACCCCTTTTTGATGCACATAAACTCTGACCCATTTTTGGTGCATAGTCTCTGGATCCTGTTGATGTACGTAAACCTTGGAATGATGATGATGTATGAAAGTATGTTGTTTGATTTTGAATTGATGTTCCTACTGTCCTATCCCGTATGCTTTTGTAAGGGGTTTCTTAGTACGTTCCGCTTGTGCATTAAAATGTAAATTGGGGTCGGCGGCACTACCTGGGAATGTCGCATTTCCATGACCATGGCGGGATGTTCACGTGGCCGAGGTTCGGGGCGTGACACGACATATGGTGGCAGACGGCAACCGCAAGATGGCGGTGAATGAAGAATAAGAAAATAGAAGAATAAGAGAAATATGGTCTTGATTCTTAGATTTGTTCCTAGGAGTAAGAATCAACTTTTTTTTTTATTTATTCTTGATTCTGTTCTAAATCTATTTCCGAGAACAAAAAAAATAGAAACTTGTTTTTGGGAACAAAAATCTTATTGAACGTGCTTTTGTTCCCAAACTGCTTCCGGGAACAAAAAATCAAAATCATGTACTATTTGGATGGTTAACAAACAGGCTCTAAGTCACCTTGTCACTCTCCATTAATCAAGCCATTATGTTGATTTTTTGACGTTGCTGAGGCTTCTCATTGAAATTGGTGATAAGCTGTTATGTTGATGTTTTGACATTGCTGAGGTCGTCTTGTTTAAATTGGTTACCTGACAATAGGATGGAGATTACATATATAGTTTATACTTTCGGATTTGGGTAAGTGGGGACACAATAAATAGATAAGCTAAGAACTTAATTAATTGACATTATAAAAATACAATTTTTTGGGTCATCAAATTCTCAGTCTGAGAGTGAGTGTTAGAGTAGGATTAGAGTAGAACCGACCAAAAAAAAAAAAAAAAAAAATTCTCAGCCATAAACTCTCGTGGCTTCTCTGTACCCTCACTAAAGAATTAGTGAAAGCAATTATGAGCGAATTGATTTCACTAATTAAATCAGATTTAATTTGAGAAATTCAGATTTACTTTGATTTTTCCTGTAGGTGGTTAAATCAATTTGTTTCCATGGTTCAATCCGAGCTGCTGCAATACTTTGAAAATCCTTTTAATGGTTGTACAAGCAATGCGTAAGACATAAGTTGTCCAACAGAAAAACGAATAGAATCTCTATTTCAATTATACACTTATAATATAGATTATCCAGGAAATTGATTCTTCATTGAAGTTTGAATATGAAGTTTAAACTAATCTTTGACAATTTAGGTTCAACTTAAATGCATCAAGTTTGTCCAATCGAATATGGCACAAACTTAATTGGCTTCTTTAAGCTCCATCTGAAATCAATTTGGTTTCGAGTTCCAAAAGAACACATACATGCATTTTCCATAGACCATTTACACAAACTCTACTTGTCTAGAATTACCTGAAAATACAAAATTGTGATTATTTTTGGCTATTGAAGATATGCGTCACGAACCATGTTCTTATTAAAACCTGGAATTGAATGAGCAATGGTAAATTTAGTGAGACTGAATTTAAAATCGATTTATTAAGTGATGCGTTAGACTGTGAGTGGCCCTTTAAATAAAAGCCATATTCAAGAACCAATAACCATTGGACCTATCATTTCTTAGAGAGAAATAACCATATAAGTACCTAAAAAAACAAATCTTTAGTTTTCATCAATATACTTCACTAAAATGAAAAAAGATAGATTAAGGCACTCTTAAAGCTATCCCATTCGAACAATATTAATCAAGTTGGGAAAATTCTCAGTCATTTTGAGTCTTCACTCGGCGCTACATCAATAAACCCAATAAAACAGTGATTTATTCCTAAAGAGGAGATGGATTTATCTTTAATCGCTACCTAATCAGAACTTAGATAATAGAGTCAACGAGCAGTACTTAAAAAACTATTCAACCCTAGGAAAGATGCCCGAAAAACTCCCCATCTCCCACCATTTCATTACTAGCCTGTGTACCTGCATAAGGATATTAATTTAGGAAAAAAGTCATGTCGTTAACTGCAATTCGTTTTGTACTTGTGCACCAAAAGAAAAAACAAAAACAAAAACATTTAGAAAAATAATATTGTATGACTAATATTTGTCAGTAATTAAGGAAAAACTCATGCAGGGCAGGCTTTTAAGACTATAAAAATTCCAATTCGGCACTAAATAAATTCGGGCAGTTCATTGCAACACAGCTTGACGCGTTTCATAACTCTTTCGCCCCTTTTGATTCTCTCTTTTTTTTTTGTTCCCTTGCTCTTCTCTCGTTTTACATATTGGTCAACTAACCTAGTGTTGTAAATAACTATCATTGAGCGTGATTAATTCAAGGGTTAGGTGCGCACTTATTTTTCATAAAATTACAAGTTCAAGTCATATTGAGATCAAATTTCTGGCTAACTTGTACTCTTTGGTATTGTTACCAGCATATGTGGAGAGAGTTACAAATTGCTAGCATGTTGACGGTGTGGCAATAACGAGATAGCCAATATGAAACCTTCGGATAAAAAATGGTAATAAATAGCTATGACTTAAATTGTGTTATGAAATACTTTAATGAATATTCATTATATTCATCTTATCTAATGTACTTATTATAGTACATTTGTATCATACATTCTAAGTACATCTCTCTATACAATGAACATTCATCTCCCTATCCAATACATGTATCATTCAATACATTGATATTAATGATAAGTACATTATTGTTATCCTATAAATAAAAGTTTAGTTTTGATGTATAATAGAACAACACAAACACAACAATGAGATACTAGAAATAATACTCTCTCATCTTGCTTTCTCTACTATTTCTGGTGTTCACTTGCTTTCTCTTCTTAATCTTTTTTCTATTATATATTCGCAACTCAATATTTTACAACACGTTATCAGCACGAGAATCTACCAACTGAGTAAGTAATTTTTGCAAGCACGAAGATCTACCGACTGAGTAAGTAATTTTTTGCAAGATTGGCATTCATTTTATTCATCAACTTATATTGCATCTTCTTCTATCAATTCTTCATTTTTCTTGGCCCGAAGCTAATTTCAAATCTAAAAGTATCCTTTTGCTCCTGAAGTGGCGGTGGATCTTTGGAAATCCTTTTAATTAATAAGGATTTATTTTTGCATTGATTATAGCAAATATTGAAAAGCCCAAATTCTACATCTTTGAAGTGAGTGGAAAGAATTATCTATTATGGTGTCTTGACATGGAAATGCACCTCCAAGGGCAAGGTCTCGTTAATGCAATTACAGAGAATAGAATCTCAAATGAAAAGGATAAGACAAATGCGCTGATTTTATCCGCCGTCATTTGCATGATAGCCTGCAGACTCAATATTTATCCATTTGAGACTCTCAGATCCTATGAAGGAGGTTGAAGGATAGGTATGATCATATCAAGACTTTTATCTTTCCTCAAGCACAATATGACTGGCAAAATTTCAGACTGCAATATTTTAAATTAGTGTCTAACTATAATTCCATTTTATTTGATATTATTTCTCGGCTTGAGTTATGCGGTATCAAACTCGCTGATGCAGAATTGTTAGAGAAAACTTTCTTCACCTTCCATGCTTCAAATATTATATTGCAACAGCAATACCGGTAACGTCAGTTTGTCACATATTCTGAATTAATTTCTGTGCTTCTTACTGCCGAGCAAATTAATGAAAAACTGCTCAAAAATCATGATCTTAAACCTGTTGGCTCAAAAGCATTGCTTGAAGCACATGCTAACTTTGAGAAAAATACTGGCCATTTTAAGGGCTACAAGCACAGGCAAAATCATAATCCTAGAAGGGATGGCAATAAATTTAACTACCCTATGAAATCAAACTTTGGCCTGAATCATGGTAAAGAAAAGAAGCCAAAAGAATGTGATTAATAAAAGTATTTGTCATCGCTGTGGCATGACTGGGCACTAGTCACGTACTTGTCGTACGCCAAAACATTTTGTTGATCTATACCAGGCATCTTTAAAGAATACGGGCAAGCGTGATGAATCTCATGCCATTGAAATCAATCCTACTGTCATAACCACAGTTGAGGCCAACAATATCTCTGTTGGTGAGACTCCTCTTGCTCTTGAAGTAGCAAATGCATCCTTGGATGTCTCTGATTTCTTTGAGGACCTCTGATTACTTTGATGAGGCATTAGAGTAGTGGATGATAATTTGAACTTCAAATTTTATGTTGTTTTGCTTTTTATTGTTCTTTAATATGTTTATGAAATGCTTATGAACCTTATATAATATTTATTTTTGAAAATTTATTCGACTATATAACTAATATGCAACTTTTATGATACTTGACACCTGAAATTGTCAATATAAATGCAAATGAAAAATACCAAGAAAAAGGAAGATGTTTGTTTGCTTGATAGTGCAACAACACATACTATATTTCGTAGTAGACACTTGTTCTCGAGTATGACATTGCGTAAGGCACAAATCCATACAATATCAGGTTCTGTTCCGATTATTGATGATTTTGAGAATGCCACAATTATTTTGCCAAATGGCACAGTCCTGCATATTGAGAATGCGTTTCTAAGCATTATATCAAAAATGAATCTACTCAGTTTCAAAGATGTACGTCGTAATGGATACCATATTGAGATTATTTATGAGCAAGATAAAGAATATATTGACATTTCCTCTTATAAGATGGGCATGAAGACCATCCATGAAAAGCTAGAAGCTTCTTTTATGGCTTTGTATTGTGTCATGATTAAGGCCGTTGAAACTTACGCTACCACATTCTGGAGATTGGTAAACCCTGATCAGTTTGGACTATGGCATGATCGCTTTAGTCATCCTGGTGCTTCAATGATGCATAGAATAATTCAAAATACAAAAGGACACCCTTTAAATGATACAAATGTATTGTTGTCCAAAGATTATAATTGTGAGGCTTGCTCATAAAGAAAGCTCATTATCAAACCTTCTATAATAAATGTTAATCTTGAATCCCCTTTATTCTTGCAAAGAATTCAGGGTGATATTTGTAGACCAATACAACCATTAAGTGGACCATTTCGATAGTTTATGGTATTGTGGACGTATCCTGTAGATGGTCCCATGTTTGCCTATTATCTACGCGCAATGTCACATTTGCACGTTTTTTTGCACTGTTATCATATTCTAGCTGCAAATGCTCCAATTAGGATAGCTATTCCTGAAGGACAGACTAAAATTGATCAAAATCCCCCACACTTAAAATGTGGTGGACCGATAGGATCAAATGATATTGCTCCTCGAACACGAAGGGAAAAGAATCAGGAATCCGCTCCAGAAGAGCCTAGCGTTGTGCTTGCTCCCAAAGAGCTTATTGTCCCTAAAGAGGCGCAAACCCATGAAAAGAACACTAACCCCGGGAATACAGAGAATTCCATTACATATTGTAATGAAATTTGAGATCAAAATGAAATCATCATTGATGATACTTTTGCATTCTCAGTTGCTCATAAAATTATGGATGATGATTGTGAGCCACAATCTATTATTGAATATCGTTAAAGGCAAGATTGGCCTAAATGGGAGGAAGCAATTAAAGCTGAATTAGCTTCCCCAACTAAACCAAAAATTTTTGGACCTGTAACTCATATCCCTGATAATGTAAAGCCCGTTGGATATAAATGGGTATTTATCCGAAAACGGAATGAGAAAAACGAGATTGTCAAGTATAAATCCCGACTTGTTGCCCAAGGATTCTCCCAGAGACTTGGGATTAATTATAATGAGACATATTCACCCGTGATGGATATGATTACATTTCGTTTTCTCATTAGTCTAGCAATCTTTGAAAGATTGGAAATGTGTCTTATGGACGTTGTGATGGTATATTTATATGGCTCATTAGACTCTGATATTTATATGAAAATTCCTGAGGGATTCAAAATGCCTGAAGCATGCACTCCCCACAATTTATTCTCAATAAAATTGCAAAAATCCTTGTACGGGTTAAAGCAATCCAGTCGCATATGGTATCAATGCCTAAGTGAGTACCTAATTAAGGAAATGTACAAGAATGATCCTATCTGCCCATACGTGTTTATTAAGAAATCAGAAATCGGATTTGCTATTATAGCAGTTTATGTCGACGATATAAATTTAATTGGAACTCCAGAAAGGTTAGCTAAAATTGTTGAGTATTTGAAAATGGAGTTTGAAGTTAAAGAATTGGGTAAAACCAAACTTTGTTTTAGTCTATAGCTTGAGCATAAAACAAATGGAATAATCGTCTATCAATTAGCGTACGTTGAAAGATTGCTTAAACGCTTCAACATGGACAAAGCTCACCCATTGAGCACCCCTATGGTTGTAAGGTCTCTAAATCCCCAAAAGGACCCATTTCATCCTAGAGAATCAAATGAAGAGATACTTGGTCTTGAAGTACATATCTCAATGCAATTGGGGCTTTGATGTGTTGGCGTGAGCTGATTTGTAGGAGGGATATGTATAGGAAGAAAATATTTATGTTTGCGCTAGTTGATTTGTTGGGGTAATGCATATAGAAAGCAAATAGTTTACCTAATAGGCGATTGTTACCCTAGCAATACTTCTATGTGTATATATATATATAGCCTTGTAAAAGAAAAAAAAAGATATACTGAGAATAATAGTGATCTAATTTTCAACATGGTATCAGAGCAGGAACCCTAGTTTTCTCCACATTCTTTCGACCAAATCAAATTGCTGCCGTAGCATTGACTTGTGCTGTTGTTGCACTAATCTGACCTGACCAGAAATTCCTTTGCGAAGGAATTGTGATTAGCAACCATGACAAAGCCAACTGATGAGGTACCTCATCAAGACCAAGGGGAGAACTCAACAACTGCTTCTCTTCTAGAGAATCTTACGATGAAGCTGACACAAATTTTGACTCAGAGTTCGACACAAGTATCAACACAATCCTAGGAGCCATCCATTGCACAAATCTCAGTCAAATTGGATGGATCAAATTATGGATTGTGGTCTCAAGTGGTGGAGATGTTCATCTCCAGTAAAGACAAGTTGGGTTATATTAATGGTGATCTCCCTCAGCCCTCACCTACTGATCCTCAATTTAGAAAGTGGAAGATTGAGGATGCGATTGTGAAGGGGTGGCTAATCAACTCAATGGATCCTACATTAATAGGAAATTTTATTCGCTTCCCAAATGCAAAGATGGTATGGGACTCTGTTGCAACAACCTTCTTTGATGGAAGTGATGCCTCCCAAGTTTATGACTTGAAGAGGCGGGTGACTCGGATGAGACAAGGTGGAGAGACAGTTGAGGCTTATTATAATAATCTTCAGGGTTTGTGGAGGGAGATCGACTTCCATTGTCCAAACCCAATGACATGCCCAGCTGATATTGAGCAGTACAATCTTGCCATCCAGGAAGACCGGGTGTATGTCTTCCTTGATGGGTTGGACGATCGTCTAGACAAAGTGAGAGCGGATGTTCTCCAAATGCAACCATTCGCAATTGTCGAGCAAGCATATGCACGAGTTCGTAAGGAGGATACGAGACAGTCGGTGATGCTCACCCATACTGATTCCACGTTTGGGTCTGCTGCCATGGTGGCACGAGGAAGCAAGACAGGTGTCCGAGAATCACCAGTAATGCCAACTCTACAAATGAATAAATCAGGAGCTA
This sequence comes from Eucalyptus decipiens, assembly GCA_014182575.1. NCBI lineage: Eukaryota > Viridiplantae > Streptophyta > Magnoliopsida > Myrtales > Myrtaceae > Eucalyptus > Eucalyptus decipiens. The sequence goes on from CM024613.1 coordinate 18,830,998, forward strand.
CGCAAGGGGGTGGGCGGACGAATAACGGTTCACGAACTACAATTTCATCTGGAGGATGCTCACACTGTGGGAATGCTAAGCATACTCGAGAGACATGCTTTAAGCTCCATGGCTATCTAGAGTGGTGGAAGGAATTGAAGACACAAAAACAAGCCAACGGGGGTACTAACAGTGGAAAAGGGAAAGTTTTTTTTTGCTAAGATGGAACCTCAGCTGTCTTTGGTGCCCAAAGTTGAAATTCAAGACCAATCGGCTACGTCCAATTTAGGTAATATCCAAGATAATTGTGGTTGTGCGCTGGTTCTCCCTAATCACAGTAGTTGTGATGGATGGGTTATTGATTCGGGGGCTACGAAGCATATGACCTTAGCCCAAATGATTTTGTGAGCATTACAGAACCAAGACGATGTAGTATCTCAAATGCAAATGGGAATACATATCCAGTGATAGGGGCTGGTGTGGTTGCAGTTTCCCCTCAATTGTCACTGCTTAACACCTTACTAGTCCTGTCATTGACCACAAAATTAATTTCTATTGGACAGCTTGTGGAAGATTTGAATTGTTTTGTTCTAATGTATCCTCAATTCTGTCTTTTCCAGGATATCCTTACGAAGGAGATCATTGGACGTGGTACTAAACGAGGGGAGGGGGGCTGTATTACTTGGATGATCTCAAGTTTGGAAGTGTGCATCAAGTCCGGGGTTCATCTAGCAATAAAGAAAAACAGATTTGGCTTTGGCATCGACGATTGGGACATCCTTTATTTGGCTATATGAAAAAGCTATTTCCTGAATTATTTTTGGATCTAAAAGAGTTGGATTTCCATTGTCAGACTTACATTTTGGCTAAGAGCCATCGTGTTTCATTTCCCATAAGTTTGAGTAAGAATAACGTGCCTTTTTTGTCAGTTCATTTTGATGTGGGGCGATTCTTCTATTACTGCTATCTCGAGTTGTCGGTGGTTTGTTATATTCGTTGATGATTGCACACGTATGACTTGGCTTCACTTGATGAAAACTAAGGATGAAGTGGTTAATGTGTTTAAAGTATTTCACCAGATGGTTAAAACACAGTTTGATGCTAAGCTACAAGTTCTTCGAAGTGGTAATGGCGGAGAGTATGTGAATCGACATCTCAAGGAGTATTTTCAGCAACATGGTCTCATTCATGAGACCTCGTGTACACAAACTCCACAACAAAATGGAGTGGCCGAAAGGAAGAATCGCCATATTCTTGAGACCGCTCGAACCCTCTTAATTGATGGACATGTTCCTTCCCGTTTTTGGGATAATGCTGTTGCCACGGCGGTGCATCTCCTCAACCGAATACCCTCAAAAGTGCTAGGTTTTCATACGCTTCTACAAGCACTCTCTGCATTTATCCCATTGCCATCAGTCTTGACAATTCCTACTTGTGTGTTTGGATGTGTTGCGTTTGTTCACATTCCGAAGAACCAACGTACCAAACTTGATCCATGTGCTTTACAGTGTGTGTTCTTGGGATATGGTACTCATCAAAAGGGCTATCGATGCTACAACCCATCTACTAAGAAAACTTATTTGACTATGGATGTCACCTTTGTCGAATGAGAGTTCTTTTACCCGAGTACCAATTCTACCTTTCAGGGGGAGAATTGGCTAGAAAGGGAGAATTGGTGGGAGATTATTGCTGGGGTTATACCCAAGGGAAGAGACGCAATTGTTGGGGGTGGTGGTAGTGTCCATGATAGCTCCAACACTGGTGATAATGGGGCTAGGCAGGCTTTGACTGATGTTGGAGCAACCGTGGGTGGTGCTAGCATGACTGGTGTTAATGGTGGAATTGTTGAGCATGTGACAGATGGTGCTAGTGCTGGTGAATTTGCGATAGGTGTAGCTACAGAAGCCTCGTAGGATTCGACAAAGGGCGAAATACCCACACATGAACAAGTTGAATAGCCCCCTTCCCCTCTAGTACCCGACTAAGTTCGTGAGGATTTTCCTGAGGTAATCTCCTTTACTGCTTCTAGTTTGTTTGATGAATCTAATATGTCAGTGGAATATAAATTACCTATTAGGCATAATCGGGGAAAGCCCCCAAATTGATACTCACTAGATGCTGGAGATAGGAGATCGAAATATTCCATCGCAAATTATGTCTCAACAGGAAGGTTATCTAAACCATTGAAGCAGTTTGTGTTGGTTATATCTTTGGTTCAAATTCCGAATGGAGTACAGGATGCTTTGGAGGATCCGCAGTGGGTTCAGGCTATGGAAGAAGAGATGAAGGCATTGCAAAAAAATATAACGTGGGAATAGACGGACTTACTCGAGGGAAAGAAAATAGTGGGATGCAAATGGATGTTTTCTATCAAATATAAGGCGGATGGGTCCATCGAAAGATACAAGGCAAGATTGGTAGCAAAGGGGTAAACGTCGACGTATGGAATTGACTACCAAGAGACTTTCTCTTCTGTTGCAAAACTTAATACTGTTCGAGTTTTGGTGTATCTTGCAGTTAATTTAGAATGGCCACTACATCAATTTGATGTGAAGAACGCATTCCTCCATGGTGACTTGGAGGAGGAGATTTATATGGATGTACCACCGGGATACAAGTCTTCCTCACATCCAGGTGTATTTTGCAAATTGAAATGGTCATTGTATGGTTTGAAGCAATCACCAAGGGCTTGGTTTGGTCGATTCAGTGTGGCAATGAAGAAGTGTGGGTACAGACAGAGTGAGTCGGATCATACATTGTTTCTTCGATGACAAGAAGGGAAGATAACTGCATTGATTATCTATGTTGGTGATATAATCATTACAGGGGATGATGTGAAAGAAATCGCCTCACTCCAAAGGAGGCTTTCTGAAGAGTTCGAGATGAAAAACTTGGGAAAACTAAGGTAATCTTTTGGAATAGAGGTATCAAGATCAAAATGTAGAATATTCATATTTCAAAGGAAGTATGTACTAGATTTGTTGGCAGAAGTAGGGATGTTAGACTGTAAGCCAGCGGATACCCCAATTGTGGAGAATCATAAACTTGGAGAGTATCCCAATCAAGTACCAACAAACAAGTAGAGATACCAAAAGTTAGTGGGGAAGTTAATCTACTTATCACATACGCGTCCAGACATTGCATATGCGGTAAGTATCGTAAGTCAATTCATGCATGCTCCTAGTGAAGACGATATGAATGCTGTGGTGAGAATAATTCGGTATTTGAAAGCATCTCCAGGGAGAGGGTTAAAATTCTTGAGGAATGGTCATCTTGAAATTGAAGGTTACACGGACGCAGACTAGGCGGGGAGTGTGTATGACAGGAGGTCAACTTCAGGGTATTTTACATTTGTGGGGGGGAATCTAGTCACTCGGAGAAGTAAGAAATAGAAAGTGATGGCTTTGTCGAGTGCAGAGGTAGAGTTCAGAGGGATGGCCAAAGGGCTATGTGAGCTTTTGTGGCTTAAAAGGCTGATGTTTGAATTGGGATTTCCTCATAGATCCGAGATGAAGCTCTTTTGTGATAACAAGGCAACTATTGACATATCACATAATCCTATGCCGCATGATCGGACCATTCACATTGAGGTGGATCATCATTTTATTAAGCAGAATTTGGATGCAAAGATAATTCAATTCTTGTTTGTGAGGTATGAAGATTAGCTAGCAGATATATTGATGAAGGCAGTCTCAAGCAGAGCCTTCTATAGCTCACTTGACAAGTTGGGCATTAGCGACATTTATGCACCAACTTGAGGGGGAGTGTTGGTGTGAGCTGATTTGTAGGAGTGATATGTATAGGAGGAAAATATTTATATTTGCGCGAGTTGATTTGTTAGGGTAATGCATATAGAAAGCGGATAGTTTACCTAATAGGCGATTGTTACCCTAGCAGTACTTCTATGTGTGTATATATATAGAAAAAAAGATATACTGAGAATAATAGTGATCTATTTTTCAACATGATGTACTTGACACAATATATGAGACCATATATCACTTTTGCGGTAAATTTATTGGCATGTTTTAGTTCTGAGCCAACTCGGAGACACTGGAATGGAGTTAAACATATTTTCCGTTATCTTCGAGGAACCATAGATTTGAGATTATATTATTCCAAGGATTCCATTAACTCTGATTTAGTTGGATATGCTAATGCTGGATATAGATCTAATCCACATAATGTTCGCTCTCAAACCGGGTATTTATATTGTTATAACGGCACCACTATTTCTTGGCATTCTACGAAGCAATCGCTAGTAGCTACATCTTCTAACCACTCTGAGATTATTGCTTTATATAAAGTTGGAAGAGAGTGTGTTTGGTTAAGATCCGTTATAACGCATATTCATAATTCTTGTTCTTTAATACCGATTACAAATTCTCCCACTATAATTTATGAAGATAATGTTGCTTGTGTTGCACAAGTTAGGGGAGGATATATCAAAGGTGATAGGACCAAGCATATCTCGTTGAAATTTTTCTGTACTCATGAACTCTAAGAAAGTCGACAAATTGATGTTAAACAGATTCGATCCATAAATAACCTTGCAGATCTTTTTACCAAATTATTGCCAACATTAACTTTTGAGAAATTAGTATATGACATTGGTATGCGGCAAGTTTACAAGATGCAAGATTGATTAGCCCCAGCAGTAGCTACATGGCTTAATTGAGGAGGAGATATTATGAACTATATATTGCACATTGATATGCGGCGAGTTCACAAGATGCAATATTAATTAGCCCTAGTGGTGGCTATATATGCATTGCACTCTTTTTTCTTTTTGTCAGGTTTTTTCCCACAGGATTTGTCTGGCTTAAAGTTTTTAATAAGGCAAATTAATGCATCCATAAAAGGGAGAGATCATAACATTTGTGATGTGCGCTCTTTTTCCCTTTTGTCCGGTTTTTGTCTCACTGGGTTTTTCCGGCTTAAGGTTTTTAATGAGACAGTATGATTTGATGCACATTCATAATGAATACAATGAATATTCAAGAGGGAGTGTTATGAAATACATGAATGAATATTCATTATATTCATCTCATCTAATGTACTTATTATGATATATTTTTATCATACATTCTAAATACATCTCCCTATACAATGAACGTTTATCTCCCTATCTAATACATGTATCATTCGATACATTGATATTAATAATAAGTACATTCTTGTTATCCTATAAATAAGAGTTTAGTTTTGATGTATAATAGAATAACAATCACAATAGAAACACAATAGTGAAATACTAGAAATAATACTCTCTCCTCTTGCTTTCTCTCTTATTTCTGGTGTTCACTTGCTTTCTCTTCTCAATCTCTACTCTATTATATATTCGCAACGCAATATTTTACAACAAATTGATCATTTCATATTGGGTGCGAGACTTTTATAATAGTGTTTAAAGGGGCCAATTGACGCTTCTTATCCCTCCTCACTCTTTTACTTATTATAAAACTCAATACATAGAATGGCAGTTCCATCAAGACAAGGAAAGTATTTCATTTTTCACTCGCAAGACTCAAAGATAGTTACTTCATACTTGATCACGATCAATCAAGGTCCTTATCTTGAAAAGTAGAGGATAACCTAAAATTTAATCAGCTTAATAATGGATCGGTTAATTCTCCCATCCAATTAGAACACGCAAATCAGGCGAAAAAGTATGCCAAAACACATATGACAAATAAATAAAATGCATAGCCTAATTTTTTTTTTACACAAAGTGACACGTTCAGTGTAATTTTTCTATGTAAATTGTCAATCTAATCCTGTACTTTTTGACAATTTGTCAATTATTAACCTTTTGCATATCTATTTTTAGATCAGCTGGAATTTTTTTCCTCCTCCTAATTCTTAGTTGGTGCCAGACCTCTTATGCTATCAAGATGTTATTTTGTCTCCCACTTCATCCATGGTAATCAAATCTGGCAACTAGGGCTTGATCCTACTAGCCACAATCTTTGAAAACAATTTTATAAACAAAGTTGCAAAAGCTGACGAGACGAACTTGCTCTAATTTTCCAAGACGAGAATGTTAGATACGAGGGAGATGCGAGTTCTATTCAATTCTGGATTCAAAATTCCAGAGTTAAAGAAGTCTGTCGCTGTAGCCAATACATCTATTTCATATCTTCCAGGTGGTGCTGAAAAGATAATCCATTCGATCCATCTTTCTAGTCTAGGTGCTTTTGAAGCTCCCAGTTAAAAATCTATATCTTTCAACTCTTCCATATACACCTTTGCTGTTATAAACCGATTCATTTTAATCCCGATGATGTGCTGGATTTCCCGCTTGAGAAAGTTAATTTTAGCAATGGCAATTGGAGAAGGTTATTCTTACTCCATTTAGCCGAAGCAACGGAAACTGCGCACAATTTTTTCCTTACAAAATTCTATTTCCAAAGTTGAGAAATGTCATACTTCTTTAACAACTTCTTCCACTCTCCATCTTCCAGCCAGGAAGTTTCGGACTTAAACTTATTTCTCCTTTTATCGATTAGCTGATGGTGAAAGCAATATTGGGTTGTAATCTGACCAAATGGCATGAAGTGCCTAAGCTTTAGCATATGGGAACATCAACCTCCATTCAATGTTACTTAAAACAACCCATCTAGTTGCTTCTTAGCATAAGCATCCCTTTCTCGATTATTTGCTTATGTACATGCACGCCCTTTGCACATAATAACCATCAAAGAACAATTTAAGCAGTCTTGAAAAGTATTTATGTGATAACTTTCAGTCATATATTTCATCACTTTCTCCCAATCGTAGAGAATGCCATTGAAATCTCTTCAACAAACTCAAGGAAGAAGAATGAGGGAACTCGCTCTATGCTATTCCTCCCACAATTTAAGTCTCTTGATATATGTTTGACGCGACAGCAAAAGTGAGTCTCATTTGTTGTCCACTTCAACATCTTCACAAATCAGATTTATAATCCCCTCGAAGCAGCATCAACATTTAAAGAAATCATTTCATTCCACGAACAGCCAATCCCCTTGCAATTCCTATAGGATTTACCACAAAACAAAGCTGAAACTTAAAAAGCTTTTTCAACCTTTGAATCACTTATTTCTAATTCTTTGTCTCTATTAGAAATACCTCATTGGTTTTTTCTTGAGCCGTGGTGACTTGTGAAGCCTCGATTGTTAGAGGTGTGCCCAATTCCTAACAGTTCCAGCACAAGATTTAATTTGTAATGCGGTGGCTTATTAGGTTAGCCACCGAAACCCATTTAGCTAAATCATTAGACACCAGAATTGGAGTGTGACATCATGATTTTCAAGTTCTAATTTCGATTGTATAAGTTGGGCTTTTCATTGACGCGCCTATAGTGCTCTTCTCGGAGTTGGCCACTTATAAGATAACTGACCTATCAGGTAAAGCCATTAAGGGATTTTAATGCAATAGACTTGAGAATTCGACTAGGAATCGATTGCTCGATCGTACTAATCTGCAATGTCCATTACGGTATTGTCAAAATTGTTCAGAGATTAGGGATAGGTCGATTCAACTAAGATGTGTGATCAAAGTGTTGGTGATTTCACTTGATTGCAAAATTCTCGTCGATTAGCACTAGACCGATTTTCTATCGTTTTGGGTACCATGTGCCCATAATTGAAACCTCGAGATTTTCATAACCACCGAAAGTCGCCAATGCGTTGAAGTGGTACATTGTGGCTTGAATAAAATCGACCACAGGTTAATTGCACTAAAAATTCCTGAAAGCTACCCGGTAGGTTAGGTTACGCTAAAATTGCATCTGATTGAAATTAACCACGAATTTGAACCCGATTTCATAAATTGAAAGTTCTGTCACGTCACGAGTTACTTTAGGAATGTTGACTCATCTTTCAAGGAATTTTCTGGGAGTTTGAGATTTTTACGGAAAATCAATTCGAACTATTCAGAAAACGAACGGAGATTTGGATTGACCAATTTGAAGGGATTTTTGGCCTCTGGCATAAGCTAATTGGTGAAAGGCAATTTCATGGGCTTTTTTCGCATCAGATCGGACCTCAATCGGAAAAGTTTGTTCATAAATCATATTTCGAGAAAAATGAAATAGAATTTGGATTTGAGGAAAATTCATGGGTTTAAGGGACTGTTTTATTTCAATTCTCAATTGGACTCAAATTGTGCAAGTCGAGGAAGAAATTGGCCCTGGGATGACCAATTGACAAGATTGTTTGAACTTGAGCTGAAATTAAGGATTGATAAGACTTTGTTTAAGATTTGTTTTAACTTCAAAACCCCCCTTTTGGTCCCACTCACGTGGCCCTATCCGATCGTCTCTCTCTCTCATAATCTCTTTTTCCTCTCTCCCTCACAGCCGACCACCTCTGCATTCTTATCTTTAACTTTTGTTTTTATTTCTTCTTTGGGCTTCTCTCTCCGCTGGCTTAGACGACACCCCTCCCCTTTGACTCATTCGGTCAAATTTCCCTGCCAGCTGCCCCGACTCATCTATTCTTCTTTGTTTATTTTCTTCTCTTCTGCTGGTTCGGTTAAAGACTCCATTGGCCCGCCCCCTTCGTCCGTTTCTTCTTCACGTGCGCCCCACCGAGCTTACTACTTCTTCTTTGTTTATTTTCATTTTGCCCACATGTTTCTGCCCCACCGAACCCCACCATTTTGTCTTTAGCTGCCACGCTCCGTCCTTCGTCCAAGTTGGCCCACCGTTGCAGCCCAACAGCAGCGCTCACGAGTCCAATTTCAGCAGTTCCAGCAGCCGTAACTTAGCCCGACTCCTGGCTGTTTCAGTCATGGCCTGCACCACCACCCACGGCCGTCGAATCTAGCCCGAGCCGTGCTCGAACCAGCCACCGTTGCAGCTCTTTGGGCCAAATTTCTTAAGCCATTTACAACAAGGGTTGTGGGCTTTGCGAGGCCATTTTCGGGTCCATCCCAGCCCTGCTTGGTGGTCTTGCTTTGAAGTTTATTGAGCCCCTCCACGTCCCCATTGTTTTGATCTGAGTGGATCATTAATCAAGTGAGTTTAACTCACTAATCATCGCTTAGTAGATTAATGACGCTTAAGTGGTTGATTAGTTTATGTTAAGCATGGATTAGGTGGTTAGTTAGATTAGATTAATGATTTAATTAGCCAATATTACATATTAGGTGATTAGAGTAGTGTAGTTAGAGCCTAGACAAGCTCTAGTATTTAACTAGAGTGGTTCGGTAATTTTCCGGATCCGTCTCGACTTCCAATTAGGATTTATGGGCCTAAGTTCTATTTATTGGCATTTATTTATTATTTTATTATTTAATGTAATTATTTAATTATTTAATTATTTTCCGGAAATTAGACCGGGATAGCCGATGATCAGAATTTTATGCTGATTACAATGGCGTGGTCTGTTTATTTAATTGAGCTATAATTCGTGTTGATTTTGTATGATTTGTATTTTAGGAATTTATTCCTAAATTTATTTAATTTCAGTAATTAATTGGAAAATTACTGGGCATCGGTCGGCAATGCAGAAAATAAATTTTGGAACTGCTGAAACTAGTGGGATGTTCAAAAGCGTGAAAATGTTATATTTTCGCTAAGGTCGATTGTGTGCCCACACACGATTATTTTTATCGGGAAAGATAAAAATGGTGATTTGATTTGATAATCAGAATCAATATTTGCGGTAGCTTCTGGCGAGCATAATAGTATACTATATTAATATTTGAGGCAACTTCTAGCAAGCATAATAGTATACTATATTGATATTTGAGGCAGCTTTTGGTGAGCATAATAGTATACTTTGTTGATATTTGAGGCAGCTTCTGGCGAGCATATTGAGTATACTATATGAGTATTTGCGGCAGCTTCTAGCGAGCATAATAGTATACTATATTGGTATTTGAGGCAGCTTCTGGTGAGCTATATTATCTATTGCAGCAACTTCTGGTGAGCTTTTATAGTATACTATATCAATATTGCGGCAGCTTTTGGTGAGCTATATTACCTATTATCAGCTTATAATAAGCAGTCCTAGGTATGATCGGACTTATTGATTGAGATGATCGGGGAATGGTCTTGATGACATGTAATCGATTGAATTGATTGATCGATGATTTGATCTGTCTTGATGTGCTAAAATGATTGGTTGAGTTTTGAGATATACTGACTTGTAGGAAGGAACAGAGGCAAAGGTAAGACCTCTGACTCATGTTTGTGCTTAGGTAGCCTTAGGGCGTATTTTCTTCTTAGTCGGGTCTTAGGGGGTTAAACTTGTTGAGACGTCGTCTTACCCCGTTGTGGGATAACCTTTCAGGTTCTTGGATGGAGATTCCCCCCGAATTGCATGGTCGTCTCGTGAGGATTACCGAGCGAGTTTTCAATTTTCCCGATCCTGGAGATTTTTGGGTTTACGACCTAGTTGTAACTATTGTCTGGATCGAGGAGGTTCCACATCAAGAAATACCCAATCGATTCAGCGCTTGGTTCCGTACCAATCCCTATGGTATTAGGCTAGGTCCCCTCATGTCTTTTGGTGTCCCCTCTGTAGTGATTGAGGCTGCTTGAGACGAGGATCCAGTTGACCCTCCGGATGGTGTAGTGGAGGACCCGTCTTCTCGCCCTGGCCATGTGGACTCTGTCGAATCAACGAACAAGCCGAACTAGCTGATCGTAGGATAGCTTGTTTTGAAGAGTCGACATTTTTGTAGACTTTGTAAATATCAGCTAGTAATATATATGAATTAGTCTGATATGTATAAAGGTGTGGTTTGGTTTATGATTATTGGTGGTCTTGCTTTTCTATCCCATTGTGTTATTGTTTGAGGATTATTTATTTGCTTCTGCATACGCATAAAAAAAGAAAAAAGAAAAAAGAAGAATGAGTCAACAATACGTCCTGGGACGTCACTTTTAATTGACCGCAGAGGGATGGGCACACGCTCGGAGGATCGGGGCGTGACATGGAGTGTCCAAAATCTGAGTTTCATCAGTTGCATTGAAACAAGGTGATTCAGTTCCAGAAGGACTATATCTCTATATTTTATTTATTGGGGTTTAGGAACCCTACCAGGTTTTCTTTGGGGTTTCTTCCACCATCGTTTCCACCTCTATGTTGGCCGTGGAATAACTAGCATACTTTCAATCTCTTGCTTTTAACTTCCCAGTGTCTACTTTTATTTGCTCCATTTTCTACCGCAGCTGTTGAGTCCTCCAGATCTGTTATATACATTCTGATGGGCTACAAGTCCTCACAAAATTCACGATTTGTGTATTGTCTTCATCTTCATTTATCTTTGTTGCACAGAAGATCTTTCAAAAGGCTTTATGGCTTCTGCTCTAAGCCATTGCCCATAACAATTATCGTTTTCTGCAGTAAGTTTTGCTTCATCAAGGAATCTCATAATACTTCCCATAATGATCCATTTTACCACATTAATAGCAAAAAAGCTGCAACCTTTCATTTTAACATCAAGTGATAAGTTTCTTTCCTTCGAGACTGGCAAATGTATTAGATTCCAAAATAGAAGGAAAATCCTTTAGTTTCCACTTCCACCTCCAAAATTGTTCCAATCCTCCGTGCTGCTCCATGAATAGCTTCCACAGAATACCATATATACAGCATCTCATCGATCTGGACCCAGAAAGCACAAATACAAAACTTATAGCAATGGGGAGGTGTATTAGGCTCCCATGGCTTAAGCATTAATGTATGGTTTGAGAATGACCATAGACCACCTTCCAGCACTGTCTTTTTCCACTTCTGATCTGAAAGTAAGGACAAAGAAACCAGACTCTAAATAAGCCGAGACAACATATTCAATCCTTCAAGCTCTCTTCATCATATTTAGAAAGGCTTAGAAATTAATACTAGGTTTGTATATAGTTTCCCGAAGAGAGTGAGACAGCATTCAATTAATTTTTTGTTCGATATGACTCAATCCAATACAGCTACTTCATCTTGTGATCAGAGTTTACCAATCTTTTGCAGAGCGAGGTGAGGCGAGGTGAGCATCCACATCCTCTTCCATTTGATTCTAGCTGACCAAGATGGCGACAGAGATCAAACTAGACAAAAACCAGCAACTAGCTGGAGAAAATACAGAATTATAATGCTATATTTTTTGCCTTTGAAGATACACGTAACAAACCGTGTTTTCATTCGAACCTTGTAGTGGACCAGCAATGCTAGAATTCCTTGCGTTTAGGAGAGCTTTTCCAAAGTCCTTTAGGCCTCTAAGGGCTCTTGCACCAAAATTGAGGTGCTTGGTAACACAATCTCAAATGCCACCAAGCCAAAAATTCATTCCAAAAATACTACCTTGGGGGTTTAACGATTTTTTTTTCTTCCAAACTTACCCTCGTTAATATTTTTGTATTCTCCTCTTGCCCTCACCCTCACTAGATTATCTGAATTCCATTTTTACCTTCACTCCAATACACACACTCTCTCTCTTTTCTCCCCTCACTAATATTTTCGTAGAGGCAAATTGACTATGAGATCCCACCTTTTTTTTATCGGCCGTGCCCAGTATGGAGTGTTCTTGGAGTCCAGAAACTGCAAGAGAAGCGCCCAAAATCCCTTGGAGACAGATTTTTTTATCCAGATGCAAAGGCATTCCCCCCAAAAAAGCAATTAGCGATAATTGAAAGTATTCAACCTAGGAAAGATGCACCGAAAACTCCCCAACTCATTTCTGGCTCGTGCATGCATGTGCATACGTATGGATATCAATAAAAAATTATGTCAACCACCGCTATTTTTTATACTTTTGCGCCAGTGGAAATAATAAAGAAACCATGCTCATGAGAAATGTTCATTGCTTTTTTTTGCTTTTGGTCGTCTCGGATAAAGAGAATATCCCATAAAAGAATGTTAGTAGCTTAGGCTCAAACCACGTTCATCTTACACTGCTGGACACTCGTAGATTCATTTGGTCTTATTCAATAATCGAAATGCACGTTCCTGGAAAGGTGGTGGAACTGCACGCCACTTGCCCTTCACTTCTAAATAGAGGGACCAATCCGAGGCAAACGAACCACCCCAATTCAAGATCACCAAACTCAAATTCTCTCATCACTTTTTCATTTCTGCCTCCATCTCTTCCGCCTATCCATCAAATCCCGCTAGCAACGTACCTGATCAATCGTGATGGGTTTTCATCAAAAGTTCACGATCCTTCTCTTTTGGCCTCTTTTGATAACTCAAACCATTTCCAGCTATTCATCTAGCGATGTGAAATCATGGTGCAGCACCATGCCTTACCCACAACCGTGTGAGTACTTCTTGACCCACCTCCCTCAGCAAACCCCTCTCAAGCAGAAATCTCATTTCCTCATGGCCTCAATGCGAGTCACCCTCGAGAGAGCCCAGCTCGCCCGAATGAAGTCGTATTCACTAGGTTCCATGTGCCGCAATGAGCGCGAAAAGGCCGCATGGGCTGATTGCCTGCGGCTTTATGAGCACATAGTCCATCACTTGAACCGGACCATCCATCGCCAGTGCACTCAGGATGATGTGCAGACTTGGCTAAGCACTGCCTTGACCAACCTTGAGACCTGTCGGGCTGGGTTTGTCGAGCTCGGCATCTTGGACAACGTATTGCCCTTGATGTCGAATAACATTTCCAAGTTGATAAGCAATGCTTTGTCCGCAAACCATGTACCCTATGCTATGCCGAACTACACTCATGAGTTCCCTACTTGGCTGAGGCCTGGCAATAGAAAGCTCTTGCGGTCTTCGTCCGCGTTGTCTATGGCCAATATTGTGGTGGCCCATGATGGTTCGGGGAACTACAAGACAATTAGTGAAGCTGTAATTGCAGCATCGGAGCGGTCTGGCATGGCAAGATGCATAATCTATATCACGGCTGGTACGTATGAAGAATATGTTGAAGTTGGATCAAAATTGGAGAACATTGTGTTCGTAGGTGATGGTATTGGAATGACCATAATTACCGGAAGCAGAAGTGTTGGTGAAGGATTTACTACCTTCAATTCAGCAACTGTTGGTAAGCTCATATTATTTAAGTTTTTTTATGATATTAAACGACCTAATCTAGTCAATAGTTAAATAGACGATTTAACGAACTAAGGTCGTCCTTTCTTGCTAAAGCAAGTACGAATCTTTCAATTAGTTAAGCATGTCTTTATTTAGATGAAAATCGAGATGCTTACGGTACAAGCCTTCTTTGTTTACCTAGTTTAAAAGGGAATTAAAAAAAATAAAAAATAGAGAGATTGGATTGAATAAAGGTCTTCTTCTTATTTTGGTACACTAAGCATGTGAAAGACATTGCACATATACAAAAACTTTTACAATTACATAATATCCTACAATATCGAATTGAATTGCCGTTAAAAAGCTATTAATCTATAAGTAGAAGTGTATATACAGTACTTTTACATCTCTTTTATTAATAGATAGTCATATATATATTCAAAAGCAAAGCAAAGCGATCGCAAGTACGAGGTTTTCATCTTAAACAAAAATTAATCGAATTGGGGTTTCGACTGCTGTAAATAATCAAGCCCCAGTAGGAGGAGACTGACAAGCTTTGACTTACAATTAATCTACCACAAGATCGATCGTGTAGGAAAATGTACACAGTCTCACTTAGCATCATCAACAAAGAGACGACATTATTTAACCACTTTCTCTCGTCATGTGCGAATACTCCATCTATACTTTTCTGGCTGGTCCCGCGTGCCTCCAAATGGAGGCCACTATCGCTATACCTGGATGTAATAGCCTTTAGATTGCTTTTAGGATAAAACAGTGGGACAATACTCCTATTCTTATATAAATTCCAAGAGCCTTTCGATTGCTTTTAGTGCACATGGTTGTACAATTATTTGGTTCTCTCAGGTAGTAAATTAAGTATCCAGAGAACCTTGTTTAGTTTGCCGAGATGCTTTCTGGTTTAGAATACATGTACAAGTAGACGTACGCGTACTAATAATTTTCTCATCTTGAGTTTAAGCTGTTGATGGTGATGGATTCATTGCCCAAGACATCACTTTTCGTAACACTGCGGGTGCGGCGAATGGCCAAGCAGTTGCTCTGCGTTCCAGCTCTGACCTCTCAGTCTTCTATCGATGTAGCTTTGAGGGCTATCAAGACACCCTTTTTGTTCATTCTGATCGACAGTTCTACAAAGAGTGCGACATTTATGGCACCATTGACTTCATCTTTGGAAATGCAGCCGTTGTTTTTCAGAACTGTAACATCTATGCCAGAAACCCTCCTAACAAAGTCAATATCATCACTGCACAGGGCCGGACTGACCCCAACCAAAACACCGGCATCTCCATCCACAATTGCAAAGTAACCGCAGCTTCAGACTTACTATTGGTTCAAAGCTTCACGAAGACATACCTCGGGAGGCCGTGGCAAGAATATTCAAGAACCGTTTTCATGACGACTTACCTTGATAGCCTAATTGACTCAGCCGGCTGGTTGGAGTGGGATGGTGACTTTGCCCTTAATACTCTGTACTATGGAGAGTACATGAACATAGGCCCTGGGTCATCGACCACAAGTAGAGTCACATGGGCAGGTTATCATGTCATCACCAGCACGATAGAGGCTTCAAAGTTCACCGTCGGGAACTTCATTCCTGGTGGCTCCTGGTTGTTCGCCACTGGCACTCCATACACCTCTGGCAGTGATGACATGCCTTACGCTTTTTGGGGTTACGACGTGCCTAACACCTCAAGCGGTCACAAACTGTTCATCAATTTCATTGGGGCATACAACGGTTATCTGCTTTTGCTTTTTGGTATCTATTTTCATTTCAACTAATAGCCTATCTTAAAACATCACGAACAAATCTGAATCCTTTCAGTTCATCGACATTCACAACACTCATCCATAAACCCTCAGGTTAGCAAACTTTCCAAACATGATCGAGCGGTCCGCATTGTACCACCCGAAGCTGATCGCAGTCGTTGTTTCATGCTTTTGTTCCTCAACTCCTCCCAAGCATTTGTAATAAATGATTAGAAATCGGTCGTGACCCCTAACAAAAGATATTTTTAAATTGCATATTTGGAGCAGTTTCATTTAACAACATAAAGCCTACATAAATTGTGTTGGACTAGAGCTAACGGACTCCAGTGGGGAAGTTTTGCACTTGAATTAGAAAATCGGCCAAGCCCATTGAACTTCCTATTGTGTTTGAAATCATCATGTGTAATGCACACGGGAGGATGTTCTAAACTAGGAATGTTGATTATTCATCCAACTTTAAAAGCAATCAAGTATAATCATTACAAACTTCGGTCACCTCTCAAGAAGGGATGGAGATATTTTCCCGTTTCATCTAAGGTTAATGAAATTGATGGTTTTATTAGCGATGGGCTTAAGGCCCGTCCGCCCAAGTTGGGCCCAAAAAGCCCGGCCCACGGGAATAGGGCCCGTGGATGGGGGAAGGTATAAAAGGGAGGAGAGAGAGAGAGATGACACCTCTTGGAAAACAAAACGTACGTATGTCTTCTCCCGCGCGCTCTCTCTCTCTCCAAAAGGAAAAAGAAAACAGTGAAGCGCAAAAGGCGAATTTGCTTCATCGGATCGAATAGGACCAAGTTTCTCTTCCTCTATCGGCGTCGGTGTTTAATCTGTGGCTTAAAAGGTACGCTCGAATCCATGGTGTGCTTTAGGATCGGTGATACGTATTGTTTTTCTCGGGCTCGTCTTCCGCATTGATTTATGGGTTCGATTCAGTGTCGAATCCGCTTTTTGGGGATCCGTTATTCCCAACATTGGTATTAGAGCCCTAGTTCACGTTTTCTCGACCTGTTTGATGTTTTTTGATTGATTTTTTGCGAAAATTTTCTGCCGTACGGATCGGGGCAAGAAATCTCGACACTCGAGCGCTACTCGTCCTTTTTTCTGAGTTTTCGTACGTCGAAATCAATTTCTGAATGCACTGGTGAAAGAGGTCGTCGAGACGAGTCCGGCGACATGTCGTGCGCCGTCGGGCGACGCCGCACGCACCCACACGCGCGGCCAGAAGGCGCCCACGACGCGCATGGAAGCGCTGGCTCGCCCAGCGCGTGCGGCACACGCACCGGTCGGCGAACCGGCACGTGCGTGCCGCCGGCCGGCGAGCCGGCACGCGCCGGTCGATGAACCGACGCGTGCTGACGTCAGCATGACGTCACCCAATGGTCGGTAACCACTGGGGTGACGTCATCGATGACGTTAGTGCTGTCGACGGTTGGCCGGGTGGTCACCAGCCGGTGACCCGACCGGCGACCGGCGACCCGACCCGACCCGCGGAGACCTGGCACGCGCGCGGCACATGCCGACTGACGTCTGCGTGACGTCATCCCGCGCATGCGCGAGGCATGTGCGGACGGTCCGTGCGACCCGGCCCGACCGGTCCGACGTCCGACGACTGTTGACCATTGACCACCGTTGACCGTTGACGACCGTTGACCGACGACCGTTGACCGTTGACCGAAAAAAAAAAAAAAAGGAAAAGAATGTGTTTCTTTTTCAATTAAGTCTATGTGGATTATATGTGATCCCTTATTTGTTCTGCATTTGTTGCAGGAACAGTTTTGCATTTGTTGTAGGAACAATGCCTCCCATGAGGTTGCGCACACCTGTTCGCGCAATTATTGATGAACAAAAGGAAAGGCTGTCTAAGTTGATAGCTGAGCTGACTAATCATCGATGGGAGAGTGATGAATTAATTAATCACATCCTTGAAGTCAACGGGAAAATTCAAAAGGTCATATGGAATGGTCGTCCTATGCCACAGTCAGAAATGGTGCGATTTTTCATGAACATTCTTCCACGTGAATGGCAAGATGTGTTGAATCGCATATGGGATGTCAACGGAGCTGCTTCTTATAAGAAAATTGTGATGGATTTTGTAATTGAATATTACTGTATTGTTACAAGGGAAAAGATCAAGAAATTGAATAAAAGAGGATCTTTCCCAGTTCGTGTGCTGACTTTGTGTTAGTTGTATTGGCTGATTTTTGTTAAGTGTGTTTATGGACATATTATGTAATGTTTACTACTTGATTGTTGTTGATGTAGCAACCGATATCTTGATTGTATTAGTTGAAAGCATTATTGTTTTATTTGATGTCAATTATCTATTATTTTCTGTTATTGCTGGTTGCTGTGGGTAATTAGTTGTGGGTAGTTTTAGAAGTTTTTGTAGCTTTATAGAATTGATTTTGCATATGACAATCATATTAATGATAGTTTTAAGTTAGGATTTTTGGAGGATGATTGAAAACATAGTGACCTTTTGATTCTGAAGCCTTACTTGAAATTATTCATTAATATGATGGGTCTATGTAAATAGGGATGCATAAATGATAGGCATTAATAATTCATGCATATTTGTCTGATGTGTTCAGATTAATGGCTTCAGCCACAAAGAGCCTAGTTGCCGAGCTGAACAAAGGTGAAAAGCTCAATGGTGACAACTATGAAATTTGGCAAATGAAAATCCAGTATGTGCTGGAAGAGCAAGAAGCACTTGAGGCTCTTAACTTAACCAAGGTAGAACCTGAAGAAGGAAGCACTGCACATCACAAAAGAGACAAGGAAGCTTTTTCTGCGTGGAAAAGAAAGAACTCTTTTGCTCGCATCACGTTGCTGAGCAGCATGGAAAATGACGTCATGCGAGAGTTTAGGCATTTTGACAATGCCAAGGAAATGTGGGAGGCATTGGCAGCTAGATTTGGTCATACTTCGGTGACCAGACCGAGGGAGCTCACTATCATGTTCGACTCTTACAAGAAGCCTCATGGTCAGACCATGAAGCAACATCTTAGAAAGATGTCAAACATGATAAATGAGCTGAAAGATGTTGGCCATGTCCTCACAGATGAGCAGCAAGTGCAAGCAGTGATTCGTTCCTTGCCTCAGAGTTGGGAGCATATGAAGGTTCACCTGACCCATAATGAAAATATCAAAACCTTTGAGGATGCAATGCGTCATCTTGAGCTGGAAGAGGACCGCCTCTTGGCGGCTAAGCCAGATGCTGAACTCTATCATGCTAGTTCTAGCTCAAATAAAGCTTCGAGCTCCAAGCGCAAGCGCCCTAACTGGTTTGATAAAGGGAAAGGCAAGGAAGAAGCAGGTCCTTCAGGGAAGAAACCCAAGTTTAACCAACATGAAAGAGGAAAGCGTCCTCGTATGAAGAAGCTTGCAAGGGTGAAATGCTACAACTGTGACAAGAATGGTCACTATGCTCGCGACTGTCGTGAGCCAAAGAAGGTATGCATCCCTTGTACTTTTCAGAACTTTACTTTTGTGTCGAGTTCTATGTTCTTAACTGAGTCTAATCCTTTGTGGACTGTGGATTCAGGAGCGACGGACCATGTAGCGAATGATAGAGGATCCTTTGTGGACTTCCGACAAGTACCTACTGGAACTAAGTGGATCTATGCGGGAAACAACTCCAGAGCTGAAGTGAAAGGAATTGGCACATGCCAACTGAATATGCGTGGTGGACGCACTTTATTCCTACATGATGTGTTGTATGCTCCGGAGATTCGTCGGAATTTAGTGTCTATATTAGTGTTGGTTAAATTAGGTTTTAATATGAACTTCTATAGTAGAGGTGTGAATTTGTTTTTTGATATAAATTACTATGGTTATGGTTATTTTCTAGATGGTTTCATTGTATTAGATATTGATTATGTTAATGCAAATGTTTGTTATTCCCTTCTCACGTCTCCTAATACATATGATAATGATGTGAATGTGTGGCATGTTAGACGACCAATTCGCTAACAACGTATGAATAGACTAGCCAAAGAGGGCATGTTGGGCAACATTGAAAAAGTCGATTTGCCCATATGTAAGTATTGCCTAGAAGGGAAAACAACAAGGAAACCATTTAGAAAAGGAAAAAGAGCTGATTTCCTCTGCATTTAATCTATTTTGATGTCTATGGTCCAATGAATGTAAAAGGAAGGCATGGGGCTGTTTATTTCATCACTTTTATAGATGATTACACTCGATTTGGATATGTCTATTTGATTTCTCATAAATCTAAAGCAATAAGTTGTTTCAAAATGTTTATGAACCTGGTGGGAAATCAATTAGACAAGAAAATAAAAGTATTGAGATCTGATCGAGGTCGAGAATATTTATCTAATGAGTTCAAAAAATTGTGTGATGAAAAAGGAATAGAAAGACAGTTGTCTATTCCATATACTCCTCAACAAAATGGTGTTGCGGAGAGAAGAAACAGAACCCTACTGGAAATGGTTAGGTCAATGATGGCGCATGCTAACTTACCTATCACTTTTTGGAGTGATGCGTTGTTAACTGCTGCCTATATACTTAACCGTGTGCCTTCTAAATCAGTTACTTCCACTCCATATGAGTTATGGACAGGTAGAAAACCAGACTTAAGTTTTCTTAAGTCATGGGGTTGTGCTGCCTATACACATGAGTCCTCTCACAAGTTTGGGAAATTGGGTCCCAGAGGAAAGAAGAGTATTTTTATAAGATACTTGAAACACTCAAAAGGGTATGTGTTCATTGGTGAGCAGGAAAGTGGGAGTATAACTGAATTTGAATCACGGGATGTCACATTCTTAGAGGATGAATTTCCTAAGAAGGGCGAAATAGGGGAAGATTACTCCCTATTTGAAATCTTGGATCAAGATAATGATCTTAGTGGAGTTCGTCCAAGTGGGAGTAATATGAGAAGTGATGAATTGAATTCAAATCATTCTTAATTGTAACCACATGATGAGACGACATCATCATTACCTAATCTAAGTGGGAGCATAATGGGGAATGATGTGCAAAGTGTACAATCTCCCATACGGCGAACAAGTCGCCAAAGTATTCCCCGTCGACGTTTTGGCATTGAAGGGGAAACTTTTATGGTTGCTTCACAAGATGAGGATGAGCCAAGAAATATTAATGAGGCTCTGAATTGCCTTAATAAGGAAAAATGGATTTATGCAATGGAAGAGGAAATTGAGTCAATGAAATCAAACCAAGTCTGGGAACTGGTTGATCTTCCAAAAGGACGCAGAGCTATTGGGAACAAGTGGGTTCTCAAAATAAAGCGAAAAGTTGATGGCTCGATAGAAAGGCATAAGGCTCGCCTTGTGGCGAAGGGGTATAATCAACATGAAGGAATTAATTATGAAGATACGTTTTCTCCTGTAGTGAGATTTACCTCGATTCGCATTATTCTGGTAATAGTAGCTAGTATGGATCTTGAGTTACATTAGATGGATGTAATTACTGCTTTCCTCAATGGAGAATTAGAGGAATAAATATATATGGAACAACCTGCTGGTTTCATAGTGAAAGGCCAAGAAGAAAATGTATGTCGACTTTTGAGGTTGATATATGGCCTTAAGCAGTCATCAAGACAATGATATATACGTTTTCATAATGCCATAATGGCATATGATTTTACAATGATTGAAGAGGATCATTGTGTATATATCAAAAGATCCAAGGATCAATTTGTAATCATATCATTATATGTTGATAATATACTGATTGCCGGAAGCAATATGGAGTTTGTTTATACTGTCAAGAGTTGGTTGTCTTCCAACTTTGAGATGAAGGATATGGGTGAGGCTGCATACATTCTTGGAATTAAGATTTCAAGAGATTGTTCGAAGAGATCGTTGTCGCAAGAAACATATATAAATAAAGTTCTTGAACGATTCGTATGCAAGATTGTAAACCCATAGACACTCCTATTGCAAATGGTGAAGGATTGATCCATAAACTGTGTCCAGGGACTCAACAAGAGAATGAGCAAATGAAACATGTTCCTTATGCTAGTGCTGTTGGGAGCTTGATGTACGCTATGATGTGTACACGACCCGACATATGTTTTGCAGTTGGAATGGTGAGTAGATACCAATCCAACCCAGGTCCAACACATTGGAAAGCCGTTAAGAGAATACTGAGGTATCTGAAGGAAACTGCTGATTTCAAGTTGAATTATCAAGGAAAGGATTTGTGACTTGAAGGCTATTTAGATGCTGATTGGGGAGGAGATTTAGATAAAAGGAAATCTACCTCTGGATTTGCTTTCTTACTGAACAATGGCGCCATATCATGGAGCAGTAAGAAGCAAACGTGTATAGCCTTATCCACGATGGAAGCTGAGTTTGTGGCATTATCAGCAGCTGTACAAGAAGGAGTTTGGCTTAAGAGATTTTTGGATCATTTAGGTGTTAATGAGAAAGCTGCAAATCCATTGTTGGTTAACCGTGATAGCCAAGCAGCTATAGCATACACCAAAGATCCAAAATATCATGACAAGACCAAACATATAGATACCAAGTATAACTTTGTCAAGGATATGGTTGCACGAAAGGATGTGAACTTGCAGTACATATCTACGCATAGAATGGTAGCAGATCCTATGACAAAGCCAATACCTAGAGATGTGTTTTGTGGTCATGTAAAATCTTTAGGATTGCATAGAGTCTGATGTACTGGATTGTAATTTCCCTGAGTTGTTCACATTTATGAAATTTTGTTTTTCATTGATTAATGCCTATGAATCTTTGTATGATCTTTATGCATCTTAATACTCAGTGTATTATTATAAGTTGAGGAAGTATGTCGGACAGATAAAAGATTAGCCCACTCACACGGGTAATCGGCTCTATTTACTGTGTGATAAATAGAGATGAGACTGTATTTAAGCTTATTATCTAGGTGATAATCGAGAGCTCAAGCTTAAAATACGCATGTCGTCTTAACTAAGTGTTAAGATGAGGACATAATACTTGTGATGTCCGAAAGTAAAATACTCAACATATTTTACTTTATATGTCTAAAATGCCAGATGTGAGTTTTGATGAATTTTGTGAATGAGTAGGTGCGTGAACTCAAGTTAGACATTGGGTATGTCTGAACTATCATCTGTACGGTATTGAAAAATGTAGACACACGCTCCATGGGAAAGGAGTTAATACCGTAATACGTATTTCATACTACGTATGCATGAGACGACCAATAAAAGTGGCAAAAAGTTTGATCTCAACTTTTATGACGTGTGAGACTTTTGAGGAAAAGAGTTCCTCAATTTTTAGTGCCCTCATGACTTTTACTTATTCTCAAGATTTCTATTTAGTGTTTGCTATCTTAGGATGTTGCCAATGATCATGAGTTGATTCGATCTAATGGGACATTTCTAGAAAAAGCAAGCTGAACTGAAACTGAGAGTTTGAAGGAAAGAGGAAGATCGATTTTGGAGAATCACATTGTAATTTTTGTATTCACTGGTCGACCAATTATGACTGTCTTTGTGATAATTATAATTGTGAATACAATATATATATATCATTGTTTTAAAAGAGATCAAGAGAGATATAAATGTGATCGATCGATCTAGGGTACTGCATACTAAATCTACTCAAAGCGTGACGCCCATTATGAGCTGCTATATATTCCTAACAGATGTATAGCGACAAGCTCTCAAAGTATGCTGGTCGCACGGATTATTCACCGGTATGAATATTGAAGAGAGGTAAAGAGAATCCTGTTCGGCCCACCATGTGCGAGTGGGAGATGATGGTTTTATTAGCGATGGGCTTAAGGCCCGTCCGCCCAAGTTGGGCCCAAAAAGCCCGGCCCACGGGAATAGGGCCCGTGGATGGGGGAAGGTATAAAAGGGAGGAGAGAGAAAGAGATGACACCTTTTGGAAAACAAAACGTACGTACGTCTTCTCCCACGCGCTCTCTCTCTCTCTCCAAAAGGAAAAAGAAAACAGTGAATCGCAAAAGGTGAATTTGCTTCATCGGATCGAACAGGACCAAGTTTCTCTTCCTCTATCGGCGTCGGTATTTAATCTATGGCTTAAAAGGTACGCTCGAATCCGTGGTGTGCTTTAGGATCGGTGATACGTGTTGTTTTTCCGGGCTCGTTTTCCGCATTGATTTATGGGTTCGATTCAGTGTCAAATTCGCTTTTCGGGGATCCGTTATTCCCAACAGAAATAATATAGGTGGGCTTGAATATAAAGGAAGCTATATCTAGGTGGAGATATTCACGTGTAAATGTGGCTGAAGAAATAAAGAAAGAACATGTCCTGAAGTGGGTAAGTAAGAAAGGACAAGAAAGAGGAAAGGAAGTTGAATATATGTATAAGTCCTATTATCAGATTTCCTGAAAAAGCAAAAATACATATACTTTGGAATAGGAACGTCCAGACACATCCTCCAATTCTCAAACATACAGGTGCACGGTACAAAAGAGACGCGAGAAAAACCAAGTTATCGGAACTCCTATGGCTGCTTGTGGTCCTCCGCCGTTGCCGCGTTCACCCTCACGCCTGCCCCACCATGCAGCAGTTTCCATTACTGTGCCTCACAAACCGTGCTCTTGCTGCCCTGGCGAGTGACACCACCACCACCACTTCAAGCTCAACACCGGTTTTCTAACGAACCCAACTGGTCGCCGCAATGTCCAGCCACCACCTGAGAAGCTTTCCTGCGACAAACTCCCTTTCCCGACATTCCTGAAGTCCTTCAACGTCTTAGCATGTCCAAGCAGCGTAGACGAGCCTCGGTCGCGAGAGGTCAGTCTCCGTGGCGCCTCATTGCACTCTCGACAAGCAACTGGCAACTACCAGCAAGTTCCTGCTGGCCGGCCAGCAGGAACTGAAAAGAAAGTTTTACACGTGGCGCCTTAAGCAGGAGATGGCATTGGATCGCATCTCCTTGGATAATGATTCCCTTTAGAAATCGAAGGGACTGAAAAGAAAGATTTACACGTCATAAAGAAAATATTCCACCGTGTACGTACAAGATAACAGCAAAGAAAAAAGCTCGGCAAAGCATACAATTCTGTAATGCAAAATTTCATGGACACATGCAAAAACAAACAAGTCACATGAAGAGACCATAGACAATAGAAAAAGAAAGACATAACCTATGTGCTGTTAGAAATTAAACCAAATTCATCGTTGTTGATAACTATTCGGTACCCGCATTGAAAAATAGTCACAATTGTTGCATTATCTTTAATGAGTCTGTTTGTATTTCTAGGTGTAGTGATTGTTTTTAGAAATATAGTGAGATATGATGAGATAAGGTGAGATATAGTGATTGTTTTATTAGTTTTGATTTTTTCATTGGTTTCTAGATTTTATCTAGAATGTTAGTTTCTAGATCTTATCCAGAATGCTAGCTTTATCTATTGGGAAGAGCAAAAATCATGTATCAAATCTATAAATAGGGGAGTCTATGATTTTTTTTTTTTTTTGTTAAGGTGAAATAGATCTACAAGCTTGTCTATCTTTTTCTCTTCCTTATGTGAGTTGTGAGCTTTCCACCTTCAAATTACTTCCATCAAAGTGGTATAAGAGCTGTGGGCCAATCGGTTTCCTCTTCAATACCCTTGTCTTACCAAAGAAAATTATGGTAATTGGGCCATCAGAATGAAAGCTCTACTTGGCGCCTACAATGTGTGGGAACTTGTCAACACTAGCTATGATGAGCCAGAGGATGAAGTTACCTTGAACCGGAACTAGAGGAATGCCTTGGAGAAGGTTTGTTCAAATGATCAATATGCTCCATCAATCATTTATTAAGCTTTAAATGTTTCCATGTTCAAAAAGGTGTCAAATCCCTCCACTCCTAAAGAGGCATGGGGGATTCTTCGCAACTACAAAAGTTTAGAAGATTCACCTTTCAAACTTTGAGAGGCGAATTCGAGATAATTCATATGAAAAAATTTGAATCGATTGCTGATTATTTCACAAGAGTTTTGGCAATTGTCCACTGGATGAAAAGAAACAGAGAAGATGTTTTAGATGTTCGTGTTGTCGAGAAAATACTTTGATCCTTAGATAAGAAGTATGACCACATTACTGTTGCAATTGAAGAATCCAAAGACTTGGATGCCATGATGATCAATGAGCTTATGGGTTCATTACAAGCCCATAAAGTAAGGTTTAAAATAAAAAAAGATCGAACCTGTGGAGGAAGTTCTCCAAACGTGATTGACCATCCGAGATGAGAAGGAGCAAAGAAGATAACTTGCACAAACTCATGAGACAAACCAATATCATGATCATGGTTGAGGCCGAGGTCACTTTCAGGGAAGAGGTCGTGGATGAAGTAGAGAAGATGTTGCTAAAAGTGATAGTAGACACTAGTATGAAAGAGGTGATCATGGAAGAGGCTCAACTGGCCAATGGTATGATAAATCTAAAATTCAATATTATCATTGTTAAATTTATGACTCGAGTTTGAGATTCACCGGACCTTAAAGCTGCACAAAGGAGGAAATAATTAAAAAGAGGAATTTTGCCCTTTGGAGTGAAGCCGTCGAAGTTTCTCTTTTCTTTCAAGGGACGTCACTGCAGCTGTACGTAGAAGAAGCAAAGGAAGAAGCCTTGCACGTGAAGAAGCAATTTTGACCTTGGGCATGTTGGAGAAATCTTCTTGAAGTGTTTTGAAGCTGACAAAACATTTCCATCAGTTTAGTTTGAAGGTTTGCAGACTCTGCTATTTAAAGTCTGAAGACCTCCGAACAGCCAAACTCAAGACTCAAAGTCTATCCTCATTGACAGTTTCTAATATGTTGAAAAAGGTTATCCAGAACTAGATGTTTCATTAAGGATATGACCTTATTGACTGGAGAAGATCTCTTGGCTGGAGATGACATAACGGAATCCCTTTGAGTTGATCGAGATTGATTCGATGATCAAGGATCCGATGATTGGCGAAATATTCATGGAAGGTTCTACTTATGGAAACCGAGATCCTAATTGTGTGGGCAAACATGATTGATGGGCTATCGACACGTTCCTTTAATAGCTCGAATAATCTTCTTGATTGATTCCGTCCAACGGGTAGATTGGAGAAATTCATTTGGTAAGTGCCAACGGGTATGATGGCATGAAGGATTATATAAGGAAGACGTTCTAAGTTGTTCGAGATGTGCGCGATAGAAGAATTCCAAAGTCCGAAGCTTCCTATTGTTTAGTCAATTCATTTGAGCGAAAAACTTGTACTCAAAAGAGAGTTTATACTTGTGAGAAACCTTGAGGAAGTGTGATAAAACATCCGCACTGTGGAATCAAGGAAGAACTGTGCTGTAACATCTCTTTTGCTCATAGTGGAGTCCAGCCGATTTGTCAGTGCGGAAGAGTGGACGTAGGCTTAGGATAAGCCGAATCACTATAAACCTTGTGTTCAATTTTCTCTTCCCTACTCTTTACTTTACTTTGATCGTAATTCATTTTGGTTAAGCAAAAGAGTATTTCCTTTCTATTATCTACTTAGTATTACAGTGGTATCTCGAGAAATTGTTTTTGCACATATTCAACCCCCTCTAGGTGCTTATACTAGCTACATCAATTGGTATCAGAGCTTGTGTACTCACTTTGTTTGAAGTGTTTTAATTCAGAGTTAAAGATTCATTGCTAGTATGTTGGCTCCAGGGCTGGTAGAAGGGCAAAGCAATACCAAACCACCTTACTTTGATGGAAATGATTACAACATATGGAAAAACAAAATGAATGCGTTTCTAAGATCAAAGGATCCTCTGGAATGGGATGTTGTAGAAAAAGGAATCACTCTTAAAGCTGCACCTGTCTCAGAAAGAGGAAAAGATATTGTGGAGTCTAGTCAAATGACTCAGGAAGAGATAATCAAGAGATAAGCTCTTGATGCAAAAGCAATTTATTCTTTATATTGTGCTTTATCACCTACTGAATATAACATAATATCTTCTTGTGTTACAGCTAGGGATAGATTACATATTACCTATGAAGGAACCGATCGAGTGAAGGAGACCAGAATCGACATTCTCCTCGATCAATACGAAGCCTTTAGAATGAAAACGGGAGAATTTATAACTGACATGTTTAGTCGTTTTACAGATATTGTGAATGGTCTTGAAAATCAAGGTCAACCAATTTCTGATCCCATGAAGGTAAACAAGTTGCTGCATGGACTCTCCAAGGATTGGAATCACATAAAGACCTCAATCAGAGAGACCCAAAGAATCATGCCTCTATCTGTTGGTGAGTTGGTTGGAACTCTTCAGTCTTATGAAGTAGAACGAATCAATGAAGACGAAGACCCTAAAGGTAAGAAATCCATTGCATTAAAATCCAATGATGATTCGATGTTGCGAGACTCGAAGACGATATGGACGATGAGGAGCTTGCTCTCATGATAAGAAGATTTAGAAAGCTAAACAGAAAATGAAGAAGATTCAATCCATGGAAACAAAGTTTTCAAAAGCAATAGACTAAGTCTGTTGAGGATGACGAATCAAACAAAGATGTAGTCCGCTTTGAATGTAAGAAAAATGGACACATCGACCCAACCTGTCCTCTTCGAGGAAGAAGAAAGGAAAAGCTGAAAAGTATCGAAAGGCTCTTAAAGCGAAAAACCTGGAGTGATACAGAATGTGAATAAAGTGATGATGATTATGCCAACATATGTCTGATGGCACAATCGGATTCAGATTCAAACTCCGAGACAGACTCAAACAGTGAATTTGAGGTAAGTAACTTCAAAATCCTTATTAAAGTTTCTAAATACATTGATGAGTTGTGTTTTAGTCTTAAGACTTCTCTTAAAAGGATTTTCGAACTGAAAAAGGAAAATTCTACCTTAAAACAACAAGAAAATGTTTTGAAAGAAAATGTGAAATGTTTAGATGTGAATGTTTCTTCTCTTAGAGAAAGTGAAAATAATCTTTCAAAAGAAAATGCTTTCCTAAAAATGATATATCAAATATTTCCAAAAGATTTTCTATAGGGTCTCGAGAAATTGAAAAAAAATACTTTCTATTCAAAGACCTTATTTCAATAAATTTGGTTTGGGAATGACTCTTGAAACCATTCCTTAAATCGATTTTCCTAAAGTAAAAGAAAGAATCAAAATAAAGACCCTCAAGAAATGCTTATAAAAATCATTTTGAAAGGACCTTTGTAAAACCAAGAGGTCGTAATGCTCTCAAATGTTCAAAATGCAATAGTGCAGATCATTTTGAGAAAGAATGTCCTATGGTTTGGAGACCTGCCAATAAAGTTTGGGCAAAAACCGCATATCAGACTAACTCAAAAGGACCCAAGAAAATATGGATACCAAAGAAAGCTTGAGTCTCTTTTTAAATGCAGGTCACTATTAAGAAAAATGTGAAATGGTACCTGGATAGTGGATGCTCGAGACATATGACAGGATCTTCAAATTGTTTCATAAAACTTGTTCAAATGAATGGTGGAAAAGTTTCTTTTGGAGGAAATAGCAAAGGAAGAATAGTGGGACTTGGAACTGTGAAGATTGGAAGCCTCACAATAAACAATGTTTCTTTAGTTGAAGGACTCAATTATAATCTGCTCAATGTCAGCCAACTATGTGATACCGGTTTCAAAATCTACTTTCAAGAGGGAATATGTTCAAGAACCAGTAAAAACTCTACTCAGTCATTAATGGGTCGAAGGCATGGAAATATCTACCTCCTGGATGTGAAACTAGATGAATCGCAATGTCTAATCTCAATCCAAGACGAAGCGAGCTTATGGCACAAAAAGCTTGGGCATATTAACATGAAGCGAGATAGCCAAAATCTCAGCAAAGAAGCTTGTTCGTGGTCTACCCAATTTATCATACCAAAAGTCTGACTTATGTACACCATGCATATTGGGAAAACAGGTAAGAAATTCCTTTAAACCAATAAATCAAGTTTCCACTAACCGTGTTCGCAGCTTCGCATATGGATCTCTTTGGACCAACAGAACACAAAGCATTGGAGGTAAGAAATATTGCCTAGTAATTGTGGATGATTACTCACGATTTACTTGGGTGTATTTCCTGGCAAGTAAGTCTGAAACTTTATCTTACTTTGAAAAATTTGCTAAAAAGGTTCAAAATGAAAAAAAGGGTATGTTATTTCAAGTATTAGAACAGATCATGGAGGTGAATTTGACAATCAAGATTTTACAAAGTTTTGTGGAAAGGAAGAATAGATCTCTTCAAGAAATGGTTAGAACTCTTTTAATTGAAAGCAATATCTCTTTACGATTTTGGGCTGAAGCAGTTTTAACAGCATGTTACATTATTAATAGAGTTTTTCTAAGACCTATTCTAGAAAAAACCCCCTATGAACTATTCAAAGAAAAGAAGCCCATTATTTCATATTTTCATGTATTCGGATGTAAATGTTTTATACTGAAAAATGCAAATGATCGAGTTGGTAAGTTTGAAGAAAAGTCAGATGAAGGCATCTTCCTTGGATATTCAACCACAAGCAAAGCGTACAGAGTCTACAACAAGAAGACTCAAACAGTGGAAGAATCAATGAATGTCAAATTCCAAGATTCTACACAAAATGAATCTATTTAGACTCATCTTGAAGAGACTGAACTTGCTCCAGACTCTACAAAGTCTAAATCTCAAGAAGCAACTTAGATTTTGAAGGACCAGCAACAAGTGATTGTTGAAGATTCAAGTGAAGGAAGTGACCATCAATCTGATAAATTAACCAGAATCGGAAACATAAGTTCAGTCATCCCAAAGATCTTATCATTCGCGACATCAATGAAGGAATTCGAACAAGATCCAAAAGGCGCGAAGAGTCTAGTGCTGTGGCTCTTATTTATGAAATAGAACCCAAAAGCATAGAAGAAGCTTTATCTGATGAAAGCTGGATTGAAGCCATGCAAGAAGAACTCGGGCAATTCAATATCAATGATGTCTGGGAATTGACTCATAAACCTAAAGGTAAATCTGTTATTGGAGCTAAATGGGTTTTCATAAACAAGATGGACAAGAAAGGCAAGGTCGTAAGAAACAAAGCAAGACTCGTGGCCAAGGGATACATGCAAGAAGAAGGGATAGATTATGACGAGACTTACGCACCAGTAGCAAGGGTAGAAGCAATTCGTTTATTACTTGCATTTGCTTGTCATAAAAATTTCAGGTTATTTCAAATTGATGTCAAAAGTGCCTTCCTAAATGGATTCATCCATGAGGAAGTTTATGTGGAACAACCACCTGGGTTTGAAGACCCAAGGAAACCAGACTTAGTATTCAGACTCAAAAAGGCCTTATATGGCTTAAAGCAAGCACCTCGAGCTTGGTACGACAGGCTGAGTAAGTTTTTAATTCAAAACGGTTTTGTGAAAGGTAAAGTAGACACTACTCTATTTATCAAAAAAGAAAGCAAAAGTTTTGTACTAGTTCAAATATATGTCGATGATTTTATATTCGGATCTCCTAATGAAAGTCTGTGCAAGAAATTCTCTAAGACTATGCAGGATGAATTTGAAATGAGCATGATGGGTGAGTTAACATTCTTTCTTGGACTTCAAGTAAAACAACTAAAGGAAGGAACCTTTATTCGTCAAGAAAAATATGCTAATGATCTTGTCAAAAAGTTTGGACTGGATAATTGCAAAAAGACTGACATTCCAATGTCAAGTGCCTTAAAGATAGACAAAGATGAAGAAGGAAAGAAAGTCGACCAGAAGCTATACATGAGTATCATTGGCTCACTTCTTTATCTTACTGCTTCTAGACCCGACATTTTGTTTAGTGTTTGCATTTGTGCAGATTTCAAGCGAGACCCTAAAGAATCTCATTTAAGTGCTGCAAAGCGTATTATCAAATACATTGCTTCAACTTCAAGCATCGGCCTATGGTATCCTAAAAGGGAGACTTTACTCTTCTTGGATACTCGAGACGCGAGATCTAGCTGGTTGCGAGTTGATAGAAAGAGCACCTCGGGTACTGTCAACTACTTGGAGGCGGGGACGGTGTCTTGGTTTTCAAGAAAGCAGAGTACAGTAGCTCTCTCTATAGCAGAAGCAGAGTATGTAGCTCTTGGAAGTTGCTGTTCACAAATTATGTGGATAAAACAACAGCTAAGAGACTTTAGAATTGAAGATTCATGCATGGAGATTAACTGCAACAACACCAGCGCAATCAATTTTACCAAAAATCCAATTCTTCACTCAAGAGCAAAGCATATATAGATTCGACATCACTTCATTGGAGATTATGTTCAAAATGGAGAAGTTTCGATTCGGTATGTTGATTCAAAGAACCAAGCGATGGATATATTCACAAAGCCTTTAGAGAAAAATCAATTTGAAATTATTCGCTCCAGACTCAACATTTTGAGGTTTGAAGAAGTTAAAGTCTAGAGACTCTCAGACTCAGACATACAAGACCTTGATTGTAAGTTAGTCTCTCTCTCTCGAATCTTATCTTGAAAAGGTACGATCGTCGAACCGTGTCTTTTTATTGCTATCTTTAATCGGCGTAATTATTGCAACGTTTCCTTTTTGAAAAAGAAGTTATTTTTTTAAATGACTATTTTCGCGGAAAAAGAACAGTTATTTTGAAAATGCATCTTTTTATTTTCCTTTGTGACGATTCGTATACCTCTCTTTTTAACCAATCGTGCACTGTTGATTCCTCTTCACTTTACTCTCAAAAACCCTAGAAAGCATCGATCCTCCATTCTTGTTTTCTTCCCTAGTTTAATCTTTGAAAAAGTTGTCATCTTTTTTGGGAAAGTCAAGCAAGGAATCTTCCAAAAACCGAGAAAGATGTTGTCTTCAAGAAAGTCTTCGAGAATTGCAAGCGGGGACCACGGCGAATGAGTGAGGGGCCTATGCACTTCGATCTCACCGAAGAAGAAGTGTCTCCAGATCAGCAACAGAGCCCACAACATTCTCACCAGCGTCATTCTCCACCATCTAGTCCTCAAAATGTTGGTCATCATCAAGAAGAAGAAATCGTTGAAGATGCAGATCCTGTAAGAGTTCAAAGGCCCTCTTTTACTTATACGCTTTATCGTGCTTTAAAAGGGACTGGTACTCCATTGAACTACGTCGATGATTTTCTTAAAGACAAAGGATATGGGAATGAATATATCTTTTTGCGGAAAATGGAAAGTTTAGGAATTGCTCGTAAAGGGGTGGCGGAAGAATCCCTTGCGAATATCCCAAGTGATCCTCGTGATTGGGGAGTTAATCTTGTAGATGGGAATGATGATGACAAACTGTACAACCAATTTCAACCGAGGATGGGTATTGCGGTGGAAAATCGAGGAAAAATAGGAGAGTTGTTTAGATCGAAAGAATAGAAGGTTCTATACTCAAAAATGCTGAAGCGTGGGGTGATAAACCCTAGGAGTGTAGATTTTGATTTTTTGGATGCTGTGAATGTGAACTTGAGGGAAAAGTTCAGTCATCTTCAACTTGAAAAGTTCTGCTCCGACACTACAGAGGCCTATGCTGAACTGACCGCATATTTCTATTCAAATCTTAGCTTTTTGGATGCGAATAGATTCTCTTTCAGTGTTAAAGATCAAGATTTTGTTGTGGATATGAATATGCTGGCGGATGTGTTAGGAGTTGAGAGAGGAAGATATCAACCGATCAAAGTTTCTATTGCTCGGGCTACACTGGAACTGGTGAAGGATAGGAGAACAGAGGAAAAGATCACCTACTTAAGCATGAGTGCGTTCAACATCTTGCTTCACAAGATTGTGCTCAATTGCCTCCGACCGAAATCAACTTCCAAGACTGATGTCTCAAGTTCAGAGGCAAAGCTGATGTATGCCATCCTCTTTGGGAAAATGTTTTCTCTTCCTCACACTATCATGTTCCACATGTATAGAGCCATGATGAAGGACAGATGTCAACTTCCTTACCCAAGCCTTGTGACGAAGTTATTCAGACATCTGAGTATTCAGCCTCCGCAAATCTTTTGTGTTCAATCGTGCGATCATATGGTGGTAGGATTGAAAATGGTGACCAAGATGTGTCTGAAGGAGCTAAGCGAAGAGTTGGAGAAATTTAAGGAGAAGACTCCTGTAAAGTCTCATCAATTCTCTTCTGCATCAAAAAGGAAAATGAAGGAGTCCATGGTTGCTCTACCCAAGAAAAGAAGAGCTCTCATCGTGGAAGATGAAGATGATGACGACCTTACAATTTCGGCAATAGCTTTGAAGAAGCTAAGTAAAGACTGTTCTAGAGTCAAAGGAACATCATGAGACAGAAGGAGAGGAAAAAGAAGGACAAGAGAAAGAAGAAGAAGAAAGAGAAGAAGAAGAAAAAGAAGCAGAAGAAAGAGCAGCTGGCGAAAAAGAAGCGAAGAGGAGGAAAGACAGAAGAAGAAGAAGAAGAGAGAATGAATCAAGAGGAAAGAGAGCCTGAAAAACACTCTTCTCCACCTGAAGGCATAGAGACAGGGGGAGATAATGAGGGAGTCAGCTGCTCTCCAGCCGACCCAGAAGACATTCATGCTTCTTATTTTCCTGAAGAAGAACATGATGCTTCATCGCCAAATCTGCGCGATTAT
Source organism: Eucalyptus decipiens (assembly GCA_014182575.1). Classification (NCBI taxonomy): domain Eukaryota; kingdom Viridiplantae; phylum Streptophyta; class Magnoliopsida; order Myrtales; family Myrtaceae; genus Eucalyptus; species Eucalyptus decipiens. The sequence continues at coordinate 18,865,248 of CM024613.1, forward strand.
TCTAATATGCCATCATCTGCAGATCATGCTGAAGCCAGTACGTAGACAGACAGCTCAACAGATTTTCGCAGAATTATGAAAATTCTGTTGGAAATGCGCGGTCAAATCTATGCTCTTGGATGCGAGGTTCAAAGCTTGCAGAATGCAAGTCAAGTTTCTTCAGTTTCATTGAAAGATCAGATCCAAGCCTTCTCTGTTCAGATTCAGGCCAATGCAAAGGGTGATGAGGTTGCACAACTGAAGGAAGACTTGAAAAGGCTGGAAGGGATCGTTCAGTCCATGGGAGATTTCCAGCTTGTCCGCGTTCCCAAGCAATCTTGACTTTATTCCATTTTAATCTCAACCTTTTTAATGCTGACAAAAAGGGGGAGAGATGCAAGATGCAAGATTTGAACACTTTGACTTTTAATCTGTCGTTTGTTTAATTGATGTTTGACTTTAATTTTGTGTCTGGATTTGAATTTGGACTTGACTGCTTCTATTAACTACTATTGATATCTTATGGATGGCATTATCGCATACTGAACTAACCTATTTTCTGTGGTTGCAGATTCTAGTGTAACCTATTTTCTGTGGTTGTAGATTCTAGTGTTATTCATTTAGCCATTTATCTCTATAAGATATGCATATGTGTTTGAGAAATGTTTTGCAGGTCAAAGTTATCCAAATTTGTAGAAAAGTTTTGTCACCATCAAAAAGGGGAGATTATTGGAGAAATCTTCTTGAAGTATTTTGAAGTTCGACAAAACGTTTCCATCGATCTAGTCCGAAGGTTTGCGGAGACTCGTTATTTAAAGTCCGAAGACCTCCGGACAGCCACACTCAAGACTCAAAGTCTATCCTCATTGATAGTTTCTAATCCGTTGAAGAAAGGTTATCCAGAACTGGTTATCCAAAAATTTAATGACAAGCCATAAGGTGTGTTAAAGTCTCTAATTAGGTGATAAAATTTCCATGGCTTATGCTTTAACCATTAGTCTTTTTAATTAGATGATTTGTGCATAAGATTGTGAAAATTTAAATTTGATAGATTAATAATCTATGCTTGGCCATATGATTTATAAATTAAATTGCAATGAACAAAATGTCCCAAGACTTTGGCCAAGATGAAAATTGAAACTTAAAAATATTTATAGAAGAATTTCAAAAAAAGAAGAAGAGGAAAAGGTCATTTTTTTTAGGATGGGCCTTGGGCCCATTGGCCTAAGCTTTTAATGGGCCAAGTTGGCCGGCCCAATAGTGGCCCAAGAGGAGGTAGTCGACCGGCCCAAGAAGCCCAAGCCCAAGAAGCCCAAGCCCAAATTCAAAAATTCAATAGGACAAGTGGTACTAGACTCTCATGCATTGGCTTAGGGGAGAAGGCCATGCATTGGCCTTGGTTAAGGCAAGTAATCATTATCAATCATGAGGATTTGAGGGTATAAGAAGGGAAGAGAGAGAGAAAGTGGCCGGATTCTTTGAGAGAGGGGAGAGAGAGAGAGAGAGAGAGAGAATTCGAGAAAGGCCGAGAGAGAGGGAGAGAGGAGGAGGCGGAGCCGAGGGGTCGTGCCGTCCGTCCGTCCGCCGTGTGCCGCCGTGTTCGCCGCCCTACGCCGTCTGTGGCATCCCGGAAATTCAAAGCCAAGCCTTAAGGTGTGTTAAATGTCTTTAATTAGGTGATAGAATTTTATGGCCTATGCTTTAGCCAATTTGTCTTTTAATTTGATAAATTGTGATTGTGTTGTTGAAATTTAAATTTAATTTATGAATGCTTGGCGATATGATTTAAATTTCAATAATTAGAAATATTCCAAGACTTTGGCCAAGATGGAAATTGGAATTTAGAAATATTTATAGAAGGAATTTCAAAAAAAAAAAGAAGGGAAAAAAGGGCTAAAAATTCGAATGGGCCTTGAGCCCATTAGCCTCAAGCTTGGAGGGCCAAGCTAGTCGGCCCATTGGGCCCAAGAGGTGGCTGTCAACCAGCCCAAGGGGAGTGGCCGGTTGGCCCAACTCCAAAGCCCATTAAGCCCAAATTGAATTCAAAAATAGAAATGACAAGTGGCAAGGGATTCTCACATGCATTGGTCATTGGATAGGTGAGTAATCATTGCAAATGATGGCCTAAGGGGGGTATAAAAAGGGTTAGGAGAGAGAGTGGGCGGACTCTTTGCTTCATTTCCGTCCAAAGAGAGAGTGCGAGAGAGAGAGACCGAGAGGGAGAAGAGAGGAGGCGGAGCCGAGAGGGGGTGCCGCCGTCCGCCCGTGCCACCGTGTTCGCTGCCCTACGCCGCCGTATGCCGCCGTGTGTTGCTGTGTGTTCATCTTGAAGGCAAGTGGGAGTTCATAACTTCCTTTGCATGTTTGTTGTGGTGTTTGCATGTTAGATTATAGGTGTGATTTGTGTGAAAAACCGAAGTAAGAGTTGATATTTTGCAAACCGTGTGACTGTTCTCGTTCGGTTTAGTGGAGTCAGTAACTTGTTCGAGCTTGCATGTGGGTTTGGAGTGTGATTTTGGCTTCGGTGTCTTCATGAAAGTTGAAGCTAACATATTGAGGTATGACATACTCAAATTTCATGGAAAACGAAGGTAATATGAGGGGTCAAATGCCTTGTGATACGGAGGTTCTAGATCTGCGAAATCTTCACTGACCTCTTGATGATTTCTTGGTTGCATGTTGTTTTATGTTGGAGATCTCACTTTGTTGTCTTCATGGAAGTTGTAGGTAACATCCTAAACTACAACATACTCAAATTTGAAGAGAAATTAACAAGTGTAGCCTAGTTAATCGGCTAGATCTTTGAGACGTTTGGTTCTGTTGAAGTGAACCGAGATACCCGAGACTTCAAGGACCTAAAATAGGATCATACTTTGGTTATTTAACCTATATCTCTTCATGAAACTTGTAAAGGACACATTGATTCATAACATACTCAAATTTCAGAAGAAACGAAAGAGATTTAATGGGCCAAATCTAAGTTTTTCGGTGATGTGTGTTCTGGACGAAACGGTAGAGGTTCCAGAAGCTTCATGGAGTTGTATAAATTAATCCATAAATAATTTGGCTTAGTGTTCTTCATGAAAAGTGCACGAAAATGTGTTGGCTATCACTCTGTAAAATTTGGGAATTTTCGGAGGTCATATGGGTATTTTAATTGAATAAATCCGAAAACTGTGCAATCTGGCCATTATCCGAATATTGAGTGTATTTGGTGGAAATTTGGGAAACTATGTGAAATGCAAATTTGGCCATGAAATTGTGTGAAATTGTGATTCTAATTAGTTGTTTAATGATTGTTTGATTTTCATGATTTTTGGAAAATCATAAATGTTAAAGATAATATTTATTTATGGAAATAAATAAATATAATATTAAAATAATAATATAATAAAATAATAATAAAATAATAATAATAATAAAATAAAAGTGGATTTTTATCGGCCATGAGTTCTATTGAATTATGATGCATTGTTATATGACATTGATGCATGTATGATCGTGAATTATGATGCATTGTTATATGACATTGATATATGCATGATCGTGAACTATGATGCATTGCTATATGGCATTGATGCATGAATGATCATGAATTGTGATGTCTGTGTGTTAATCATATGCCATGAAATAATGAGATGAAAAGAATGATAATATGATGTGATATGCATGGTGATGCATGGTTAATGATGATGTGATATGCATAGTGATGCATGGCCAATGATAATATGATGTGATATGCATGGTGATGCATGGTTAATGATGATGTGATATGCATAGTGATGCATGGCCAATGATAATATGATGTGATATGCATGGTGATGCATGGTTAATGATGATGTGATATGCATAGTGATGCATGGCCAATGATAACATGATGTGATATGCATGGTGATGCATGGGTAATGATGATGTGATATGCATAGTGATGCATGGCCAATGATAATATGATGTGATATGCATGGTGATGCATGGGTAATGATGATGTGATATGCATAGTGATGCATGGCCAATGATAATATGATGTGATATGCATGGTGATGCATGGGTAATGATGATGTGATATGCATAGTGATGCATGGCCAATGATAACATGATGTGATATGCATGGTGATGCATGGGTAACGATGATGTGATATGCATAGTGATGCATGGCTAATGATGATGTGATGTGACATGCATGGTGATGCATGGTTAATGATGATATATATGCTATGATGATGCATGAATACGCTTGGCATCAAAAAGGTAAGAAATGCCTGCATTGTATGATGATATGCGTAGTGCATTGAGTTGTTATTGGATTTCCTATCTATTTGAGTGGTTGTCTTCACCCCTTTTGGGGATAACATTTCGATTAGCACTATGCCGCTACCTCGCCGTGTATCGCGTGGCGTGGGAGTCCTCTAGCTTCTCTTGCATGCTTGTATGTTGATTGCATGTTGAATTTTTCAGTGTTAGATGGGAAAAACTTGTGATGGGAGGGTTTTTGTGCTTATGTGATGTTAGAGGTCGGAGTTTCTTTTGAGATTTTAGGAAGGACATGGTAGAGTCCTTACCTTTTCTGTTTCTTTTGTACCGACCCGAGGAAAAAAGCATGGATGAGTTGTGTGGGTTAGAAGGGAGAATGGTGTGACTGTTCTTGCTCGGATCATGATGTAAAAGTCAGAATATTGTTTGAGCATGCATGATTGCATGTTGAATTTTTGAGTGTTTTGTGAGATCATGTGAGTCAGAATATTGTTTGAGCATGCATGTGTGTTTGGAGTTCGATTTTGGCTTCGATTTCTTCATGAAAGTTTTAGCTAACATCTTGTACTATAACATACTAAACTTTCGTGGAAAATGATGGAGATTTGTGGGGTTAAAGTCTTATATTACGGAGACCCCAGATCTGTAGAGTTTTTACTGACCTCTTGCTTGATTCTTGATTGCATGTTGGGTTTTGTTGAAGATCTCAGTTCGATGTCTTCATGAAAGTTGTAGGTGACATCTTAAACTACAACATACTCAAATTTTAAGTGAAATGAACAAGCATAGCCTAGTAAATCGGCTAGATCTTGGAGACGATGATTCTGGTGATGTGTTCCGAGACACCCGAGACTTCAAGGACATAAATGGTGACCATATTCTGGTTATTTGACCTAGATCTCTTCATGAAACTTGTAAAGGACATCTTGACAAATAACATATCCAAATTTCAGAGAGAAAAAAAAGAGAATAGGTAGGTTAAATCTCAATATTTCGGAGATTTGTATACTGGACGATGCGGTAATGGGTCCAGAAGCTTCGTGAGGTTGAATAAAATAATCTATAAGGAATCTGGCTTGAAGTTCTTCATGAAAGTTGTACGAATGTATTGGCTATAACTCAGAAAATTTCATAATTTTTTGAGGCCATATGGATATTTTAGTTGAATTTATTTGGAAACCGTGCATTCTGGTTCATCCGAGAATCATAGGATGTTTTTGGGAAAAATGTGAGATTTAGTAAAAAAATTCAATTTGGCCATGAATTTTGCAAGTAATTATAATCCTATGGGTTTGTTTAATAATTTCTTTTATTTTGATAGTTTTGGGAATTAAAAAAAATAATAAATAAATAAATAAAATAGATTGTTATTTGGCCATGGATTCAATTTAATTTATGTGGCATGTGTGATAAAGTCTTGGTACATGTATAACATTGAATCGAGATATATGTGTGATAAAGTCTTGGTACATGTATGACATTGAATTGAGATGCCAGTGTGAATTCCATGCCAAGTATGATTTGTTTGATGCCATGCCATTTGCCATGTTAAATTGAGATAAAAAAAAAAATGGTAAATGTGGATAATGATAAGTGAGGAGGTGGTTGTGGCGGAGGATAATGCCCGCAATGTATAGAGATGCATTGCCGGATGGCCCTGGGAGATTCAGGATGCCCGGAATGTGGGGGGCCGGAAGCCCTGTCGGAGGTTTTTGCCCGAAGGGAATGCCTCGCGATGCCAAGATTTGGGGTGCGGGATGCCCGGCCAGGGAGTGTAAATGCCGGAAGCCCTATCGGAGGTTTCTGCCCGAAGGGAATGCCTCGTGATGCTAGTTGAGATGCGAGATGCCCGGAATGTGGGGGGCCGGATGCCCGGTGGCCATGGGATGGCTGAATGCCATAAGCCTCGGAGGTCTTTGCCCGAGGGGATGATTAAAATTTGCGATGATATGCATGATGATATGCATGATAATGAAGATATGCATGATGATATGCATGATGATGATGATAATGATGATGATATGCATGATGATATGCATGATAATGAAGATATGCATGATGATGATGAGGATGATGATGTGGCATGATGATATGCATTATGATATGCATGATGATGATGATGATGATGATGATGATATGGTATGGTGATATACATACTTGATGTGATGATGTCATAATGATGATGACGTGTATGTTATGATGATGATACACATGTATGTATTATGACTATGATGATGATGATATGGTATGGTGATATACATACTTGATGTGATGATGTCATAATGATGATGAGGTGTATGTTATGATGATGATACACATGTACGTATTATGACTATGATGATGATGCATGATAGTATGCGCATGGCTTCGAGGTAAGTAACGCCTGCAATGCATGTATGATTTGTATGATGCATTGATTTGTTATTGGATTCCTTATCTGCTGAGTAGTTGTACTCACCCCTTTTGGGGACAACATTTCAGATTAGAAGTATGCCGCTTCCTGCCGTCGCGCGGGGTGCATTTTACGGGTTACCGTCCGACGTTGAGCTAGAGTGTGAGGAGTTCAGCTGTCCTTCCGTGCCTGGACTCACCTACATACGTGTGCGCTGTTTTGTCACGTACAACATAGGCCTGGCTGGAGGCCCAGTCGTTCAGGAGTTTGTCTGTGTCCACGTTCGCCGCGATGAGGTGATGAGAGGGATGCTGCCGCCGCCACCGCCTGACGCACCGGACTGGGTGTGAGGCCCGAGCGCAACGAGTAGGGGCTGTGTTTTTTGGGAGTTAGTTAGCCGACACATAGGATGGGAGGTTGTACTCATGTGATGTAGAGGGTCGAGGATCTTTTTGAGGTTTTAGGCAGGACATGGCAGAGTCCTAGCTTTTCCTTGCTATGTATCGACCCGAAAAAGAAGTCCCATCCTGAAAGAATATGTAAATAATGTGTCGTCGCTTGTTTATAAAATCCTGGTGTTTAGTGGTGTGTATTGGTATCATGGTTGGTAGGGGGATAGATGATGATGCTTTGATTTGCTTCCGCTAATGAGCCGCGCTGGGACCGCTTTTAAAAAAAAAAAAAAAGCCTGTGAATAACGACTCTTCTTCTAAGTATAAGATGCAAGGGTAATAAGGTGTAACATTGGTGCTTGTGGCGACCGCCGAAGGGTTCGGGGTGCTACAACGCCCTTTTTAGTATCAGAGCAAATGGTTATAGGTGGAGTGATAAGGAGCCTCATTTGGAAATTGAGGAACATGATGACAATGCACACCATAGGATGGATATAAAGCGGAATAATTGAATAACGGGTGATGAGAATTCACTCGTAGATCCCTAGTAGTTTACCTTGAATTGCCTTTAGGTACTAGTAACATGTATATGTTACTTATGTAGTAGTAGTAGTTGCTTTGAGTGGAGGCAATGAGTCTAAGATTATTCCTGAGGCAATGCTTGGAAATTTCAGGAGAGTCGTGGTGCGAGCTAGAAGTGCTCATCCATCGAGGGCTGAAGCCTCTGCTGCGAGGGCTGAACCCCAAATGGAAGACATCCTGCAGGCATTAGCCAATATTGGAAATCTGATGGAAAGGCAGGCGCAGCAACAGCCCAGAGCAAAACGCTGTACTCAAGGACTAGTGGAGCAGTTTCTGAAGCTGAAACCACTTAAGTTCAATGGAATGGGAAGTCCTGAGGAGGCGGAGCAATGGATTGATGGAATGGAACGAATTTTCCGGTTGTTGGACTGCACCAATGCTGAGAAAATAGTTTTAGCAAAGTACTAGTTGGAAGGAAATGCGAAGTTTTGGTGGAGAGCGTCGAAGGACATAATCTTTCCACCAGGTACTAATGTTAACTGGGAGGAGTTTGTTAGAGCCTTCAATAGGAAGCATTTCTCTGATTGTGCTAAGGATAGGAAGATTACTGAATTTGTTCAGCTAGAACAAAATGGGTTGACAGTAGATCTGTATGAGGCTAGATTTTTTGAATTGTCTAGATATGCTCCTAGATTGATTGAGGATCAGGAAGAGAAGGCTAAGAGATTCCTGAAATGACTGAGGACTGACATTAGGAAGCAACTGGTGCCTTTGAATATAAGAGATTATAATGAGATTTATGAAAGGGCGCAGTTAGTGGAGCAAGAGTTGTTGAGAGAACGGTCGGAGTTTAAGAAACCGTTGAATTTTAATGATGTGAAAAAGGGGAAGAGACCTTATTCTAGTCAAGGACATACCTAGAATGTGAAGAAGAAGGGTAATTTTGGGAATTTTGGAGGAGCAAGAAGTGGTCCGAATATAGGGAAAGCACCCTATCAGCCTGGTATTTGTCAGAAGTGTAATGAACCCCATGGCCCAGGACCTTGTACTGGACAACATAAATATTTTGGCTGTGGACAAGTGGGTCATCTTAGGAGAAATTGCCCACAAGAGAGGTCGCAAGTGAGTGTTGGCTTAGTGCGACAGGGATATCAGAGTGCTATTAGGTCAAACCCACAAGGAAATCCTCAGAGACCACCTGCACAAGGAAGGGTGTATGCGATCACCTAGGAGGAAGCAGAAGCTTCCAAAAATGTTATCTTAGGTACGATTCTTATTAATGGTGAAAAGGCGTATGCATTGTTTGATACGGGTGCAACGCATTCGTTTGTGTCTGAAAGATATAGACGTTTGAATAAGATAGAAGTTGTACCTCTTGAGATGCCTCTTTGTGTTTCCACGCCTTTAAAGGATATGGTATTGTCTACGCTGGTGTGTGGAAATTGTAAGATATCAATGGAAGGAAAGGATATGGAAATAGATTTGGTTGTAATGGCTATGTATCATTTTGACGTTATTATAGGAATGGACTGGCTTCGTAAGTATCGGGCTAGAATGGATTGTTATAGAAGAGTGGTTCAATTCGTTTTACCTGATCAATCTAGTTGTGAATTTTTAGGAGGTCAAACCCATTTTCTTGTAGCACTTATTTCTGCAGTAGAAGCCTGTAAGTTACTTGACAAAGGATGTCAAGGGTACCTAGCCATAGTTAGAGATTATGCAAGGGAGGACCTTGGACTTGAGGAAGTTTGTGTAGTTAATGAATTTCAAGATGTATTTCCTGAGGAATTGCCTGGATTGCCACTAGAGCGGGAGATTGAATTTGAAATTGAATTAATGCCTGGAACAGGACCAATATCAAAAGCCCCATATAGGATGGCCTTAGTTGAATTGAAGGAGTTGAAAGTACAACTGCAGGATTTGCTTGACAAATGATTCATTAGACCAAGTGCTTCACCTTGGGGTGCACCGGTCTTGTTTGTGAAAAAGAAGGATGGATCGATGCGCTTGTGTATTGATTATAGGCAGCTGAATCAGGTGACCATTAAGAATAAGTATCCTTTGCCTAGAATTGATGACTTGTTTGACCAACTCCAGGGAAGTTCGGTCTTCTCTAAGATTGACTTGAGATCGGGATACCATCAGTTAAGAATTAAGAAGGAGGATATTCCTAAGACTGCGTTCAGGACTCGTTATGGACACTATGAGTTCCTTGTTATGCCATTTGGATTGACTAATGCGCCGGCTGCATTTATGGATTTGATGAATAGAATATTTCAGCCTTATTTAGACCAGTTTGTGATTGTTTTTATTGATGATATTCTGGTATATTCAAAAGGGCCTAAAGAGCATGAGCAACATTTGAGAATAGTTTTGCAGACCCTGAGAGAGCATAAGTTGTATGCTAAGTTTAGTAAGTGTGAGTTCTGGTTGGACCGGATAATATTTTTAGGGCATGTGGTGTCAGGAAAAGGAATTGGTAAACTCCGGCAAAAGTTGAAATGGTAGTAAATTGGCCGAGACCCGGCGACACCTACTGAAGTACGAAGTTTCTTAGGACTGGCTAGTTATTATAGAAGGTTCATTGAAGGATTTTCACGACTGGCAGGACCTTTAACTAAATTGACTCGAAAGAATGTGAAATTTGAATGGAATAGGGAATGTGAAAGGAGTTTCCAGGAGCTCAAAAGGAAATTGACTTCAGCTCCAATTCTGACTATACCTACTGGACCTTATGGTTTCCCAGTGTATAGTGATGCATCTCACAAAGGACTAGGATGTGTGTTGATGCAGCATGGCAAAGTTGTAGCTTATGCATCTAGACAATTGAAACCCCATGAGCTGAATTATCCGATGCATGATTGAGAACTAGCAGCTATAGTGTTTGCCTTGAAAATATGGAGACACTATTTGTATGGGGAGAAGTTTGAGATTTACACGGATCATAAAAGTTTGAAGTATCTGTTCTCACAAAAGGAGTTGAACACGAGACAAAGGAGATGGATGGAGTTGTTGAAGGATTATGACTGTGAGATAAGATATCATCTAGGGAAAGCAAATAGAGTAGCAGATGCTCTTAGTCGTAAGTCGGCTATGGAAATGGCTAGTTTGAGAATGGCGGAGTGGGAATTGTTAGATTCTGTAGCAAACTCTGAATTTAAACTGGAAATGGATTGTCTTACTGGCATGCTTAGTGCATTAAGGATTGAGCCGGAGATTATCTAGAAAATTAAAATCCTGCAAGAATCTGATCCAGAGATTTTGAAAGTGAAAGATGCTGTATCTTTAGGGAAAATATCAGAATTTCAGATCTCTGATGATGGAATAGTAAGATGTCAAGGACGACTTTGTGTTCCCGACAATGAGGAATTGAGGAAGGAAATTCTATCGGAGGCACATAAGAGTAATTATAGTATCCACTCAGGTAGTACAAAGATGTACAGAAATTTACGTCAGCAATTTTGGTGGAACGGTATGAAGGCAGATACGGCAAGGCATGTTTCTCAATGTTTGACGTGCCAGCAAGTAAAAGCGGAACATCGTAAACCCGCAGGACTTTTGAGACCATTAGACATTCTCGAATGGAAATGGGAACATATAACGATGGATTTTGTGCAAAGATTGCCAAGGACATCAAGTAGTCATGACTCAATTTGGGTTATAGTGGATCGTTTGACTAAATCGGCACATTTCTTAGCGATTCGCATGAACTACCCAATGGATAAGTATGCGGACATGTATGTAAGTCAAGTGGTACGCTTACATGGTGTTCCAGTGACCATTACTTCATATCGGGATTCGAGGTTTACTTCGAATTTTTGGAGAAGTCTTCAAATTGCGTTAGGGACTAAGCTTCAATTTAGTACTGCTTTTCATCTCCAGATCGATGGACAAACAGAAAGAGTAATCCTGATAGTGCAGGATATGTTAAGAGCTTGTGTAATTGATTTCAAAGGAAATTGGGATGAAAGATTGCATTTGGTAGAGTTTGCCTATAACAATAGCTTTCAGAAGAGTATAGGCATGGCTTCTTATGGAGCATTATATGGAAGGAGATGTAGGACTCCTGTCTGTTGGAGTGAAGTAGGTGAAAGGAAATTGACAGGACCTGAACTGGTAGAAGTTACCACTGAAGCTGTTGAAATTATTAGAGAAAGACTTAGAACAGTTCAGAGTAGACAGAAAGACTACGCAGATAGGCGTAGAAGGCCTTTAGAATTTAGTGTAGGAGACCATGTATTCCTTAAGGTATCTCCAATGAAAGAAATATCTCGATTCGGGATGAAGGGTAAGTTAAGCCCTAGATTTGTTGGACCTTTTAAAATACTCGAAAGGATAGGAGATGTGGCTTATCATCTAGCATTACCTCCTAAGTTAGATAATCTGCACGATGTGTTTCATGTATCGATGTTGAGGAAGTACCAGCCGGATCCTGGTCACATACTCGACCATGAAGCCATCAAAGTGGATGAGAAGTAAGGTACATTGAAGAGCCTGTGCATATACTAGATCGAAAGGAGCAAATTCTTAGGACTAAGAAGATCCCATTGGTTAAGGTATTATGGCGACATCATGATATGGAGAAAGCCACATGGGAAAGTGAGGATCAGATGAAGGAAAAGTACCCCTATTTGTTCCAAGAAGGCGCGAGTAGTGTTTGAATTTTGAGGACGAAATTCTCTAAAGATGGGAGAGTTGTGGCATCCCAAAATTTAATGACAAGCCATAAGGTGTGTTAAAGTCTCTAATTAGGTGATAAAATTTCCATGGCTTATGCTTTAGCCATTAGTCTTTTTAATTAGATGATTTGTGCATATGATTGTGGAAATTTAAATTTGATACATTAATAATCTTTGCTTGGCCATATGATTTATAAATTAAATTGCAATGAACAAAATGTTACAAGACTTTGGCCAATATGAAAATTGAAACTTAAAAATATTTATAGAAGAATTTTCAAAAAATAAAAAAAATAAAAAAATAAAAAAAGAAGAGGAAAAGGTCATTTTTTTTAGGATGGGCCTTAGGCCCATTGGCCTAAGCTTTTAATGGGCCAAGTTGGCCGGCCCAATAGTGGCCCAAGAGGAGGTAGTCGACCGGCCCAAGAAGCCCAAGCCCAAATTCAAAGTTAAATAGGACAAGTGGCACTAGACTCTCATGCATTGGCTTAGGGGAGAAGGCCATGCATTGGCCTTGGTTAACGCAAGTAATCATTATCAATCATGAGGATTTGGGGGTATAAGAAGGGAAGAGAGAGAGAAAGTGGCCGGATTCTTTTGGCCAAGAGAGAGGGAGAGAGAGAGAGAGAGAGAATTCGAGAAAGAGAGGGAGAGGCCGAGAGAGGAAGGAGGCGGAGCCGAGGGGTCGTTGCCGTCCGTCCGCCGTGTGCCGCCGTGTTCGCCGCCCTACGCCGTCGACTGACTGGTCTAGAGGCAAGTGGGAGTCCTCTAGCTTCTCTTGCATGCTTGTATGTTGATTGCATGTTGAATTTTTGAGTGTTAGATGGGAAAAACCGAAGCATGGATGAGTTGTGTGTGAATGGTGTGACTATTCTTGCTCGGATCATGGGAGTCAGAATGTTGTTTGAGCTTGCATGTGTGTTTGGAGTTCGATTTTGGCTTCTATTTCTTCATAAAGTTGTATCTAACAACTTGTACTATAACATACTAAAATTTCTTGGAAAATGATGGAGATTTGAGGGGTTAAAGTCTTATATTACGGAGACCCCAGATCTGTAGAGTTTTTACTAACCTCTTGCTGGATTCTTGATTGCATGTTGGGTTTTGTTGAAGATCTCAGTTCGAAGTCTTCATGAAAGTTGTAGGTGACATCTTAAAATACAACATACTCAAATTTTAAGTGAAATGAACAAGCATAGCCTAGTAAATCGGCTAGATCTTGGAGACGATGATTCTGGTGATGTGTTCCGAGACACCCGAGACTTCAAGGACCTAAATGGTGACCATATTCTGGTTATTTGACCTAGATCTCTTCATGAAACATGTAAAGTACATCTTGAAACATAACATATCCAAATTTCAGAGAAAAAAAAAGAGAATAGGTAGGTTAAATCTCAATATTTCGGAGATGTGTATACTGGACGATGCAGTAATGGGTCCAGAATCTTCGTGAGGTTGAATAAAATAATCTATAAGGAATATGACTTGAAGTTTTGCATGAAAGTTGTACAAAAATGTCTTGGCTATAACCTAGAAAAATTTCATAATTTTTTGAGGCCATATGGATATTTTAGTTCAATTTATTCGGAAACCATGCATTCTGGTTCATCCGAGAATCATAGGATGTTTTTGGGAAAAATGTGAGATTTAGTAAAAAAATCAATTTCATGAATTTGCAAGTAATTATCATCCTATGGGTTTGTTTAATAATTTCTTGAATTTTGCAAGTAATTATCATCCTATGGGTTTGTTTAATAATTTCTTGAATTTTGATAGTTTTGGGAATTTAAAAAAATAATAATAATAATAATAAATAATAAAATAAATAAATAAAATATAAATAGATTGTTATTTGGCCATGGATTCAATTTAATTTATGTGGCATGTGTGATAAAGTCTTGGTACATGTATAACATTGAATCGAGATGTATGTGTGATAAAGTCTTGTTACATGTATGACATTGAATTGAGATGCCAGTGTGAATTCCATGCCAAGTATGATTTGTTTGATGCCATGCCATTTGCCATGTTAAATTGAGATAAAAAAAATGGTAAATGTGGATAATGATAAGTGAGGAGGTGGTTGTGGCGGAGGATAATGCCCGGAATGTATAGAGATGCATTGCCGGATGGTCTTGGGAGATTCAGGATGCTTGGAATGTGGGGGGCCGGAAGCCCTGTCGGAGGTCTTTGCCCGAAGGGAATGCCTCGCGATGCCAAGATTTGGGGTGCGGGATGCCCGGCCAGGGAGTGTAAATGCCGGAAGCCCTGTTGGAGGTTTTTGCCCGAAGGGAATGCCTCGTGATGCTAGTTGAGATGCGAGATACCCGGAATGTGGGGGGCCGGATGCCCGGTGGCCATGGGATGGCTGAATGCCGGAAGCCTTAGAGGTCTTTGCCCGAGGGGATGATTAAAATTGATGATGATATGCATGATGATATGCATGATAATGCAGATATGCATGATGATATGCATGATGATGATGATAATGATGATGATATGCATGATAATGAAGATATGCATGATGATGATGAGGATGATGATGTGGCATGATGATATGCATGATGATGATATGGTATGGTGATATACATACTTGATGTGATGATGTCATAATGATGATGACGTGTATGTTATGACGATGATACACATGTACGTATTATGACTATGATGATGATGCATGATAGTATGCGCATGGCTTCGAGGTAAGTAACGCCTGCAATGCATGTATGATTTGTATGATTTGTATGATGCATTGAGTTGTTATTGGATTCCTTATCTGCTGAGTAGTTGTACTCACCCCTTTTGGGGACAATATTTCATATTAGAAGTATGCCGCTTCCTGCCGTCGCGCGGGGTGCATTTTACGGGTTACCGTCCGACATTGAGGTAGAGTGTGAGGAGTTCAGCTGTCCTTCCGTGCCTGGACTCACCTACATATGTGTGTGCTATTTTGTCACGTATAACATAGGCTTGGCTGGGGGCCCAGTCGTTCAGGAGTTTGTCTGTGTCCACGTTCGCCGCGATGGGGGTGATGAGAGGGATGCTGCCGCCGCCACCGCCTGACACACCGGACTGGGTGTGAGGCCCGAGCGCGACGAGTAGGGGCTGTGTTTTTTGGGAGTTAGTTAGCCGACACATATGATGGGAGGTTGTACTCATGTGATGTAGAGGGTCGAGGATCTTTTTGAGGTTTTAGGTAGGACATGGCAGAGTCCTAGCTTTTCCTTGCTATGTATCGACCCGAAAAAGAAGTCCCATCCTGAAAGAATATGTAAATAATGTGTCGTCGCTTGTTTATAAAATCCTGATGTTTAGTGGTGTGTATTGGTATCATGGTTGGTAGGGGGATAGATGATGATGCTTTGATTTGCTTCCGCTAATGAGCCGTGCTGGGATCGTTTTTTTAAAAAAAAAAATGCCTGTGAATAACGACGCTTCTTCTAAGTATAAGATGCAAGGGTAATAAGGTGTAACATTGGTGCTTGTGGCGACCGCCGAAGGGTTTGGGGTGCTACATCGACCTGAGAAGATCTCTTGGCTGGAGATGACGTAACAGAATCTCTTTGAATTGATCGAGATTGATTCGATGATCAAGGATCCGATGATTGGCGAAATATTCGTGGAAGGTTCTACTTATGGAAACCGAGATCCTGATTGTATAGGCGAACATGATTGATGGGCTATCGACACGTTCCTTTAATAGCTCGAATAATCTTCTTGATTGATTCCATCCAACGGGTAGATTGGAGGAATTCCTTTGGTAAGTGCCAACGGATATGATGGCATGAAGGATTATATAAGGAAGACGTTCTAAGTTGGTCGAGATGTGCGCGATAGAAGAATTCCAAAGTCCGAAGCTTCCTGTTGTTTAGTCAATTCATTTGAGCAAAAAACTTGTACTCAAAAGAGAGTTTATACTTGTGGGAAACCTTGAGGAAGTGTGATAAAACATCCACACTGTGGAATCAAGGAAGAACTGTGCTGTAACATCTCTTTTGTTCATAGTGGAATCCAGCCGATAGGCTGTCAATGCGGAAGAGTGGATGTAGGCTTAAGATAAGCCGAACCACTATAAACCTTGTGTTCAATTATCTCTTCCCTACTCTTTACTTTACTTTGATCGTAATTCATTTTGGTTAAGCAAAAGAGTATTTCCTTTCTATTATCTG
Organism: Eucalyptus decipiens; assembly: GCA_014182575.1. NCBI lineage: Eukaryota > Viridiplantae > Streptophyta > Magnoliopsida > Myrtales > Myrtaceae > Eucalyptus > Eucalyptus decipiens. The sequence continues at coordinate 18,881,632 of CM024613.1, forward strand.
CTTAGTATTACAGTGGTATCTCGAGAAATTATTTTTGCACCTATTCACCCCCTCTAGGTGCTTATACTAGCTACATCAGGGCACACACGCACACTCATTATTACAGGGATGGGCTGATGGATAAATAAAAAGGGGAAGCTCTCTGCATGTACGCGTGAATCCAACGTTGGTGGGCCCAAGTCAACTATTTGACCATGGGCACACGATTTCCTTCTTTGGAGTGAGTGTGAAGTCGGTTTAAAAGAAAAGAGAACCCTACGTATGAAGTTGTACGTTCGACAATCAACGTAGCCGCACGTCAGCACCGCGTGAGTGCTTGGTGTTCCGCCATAGATCGTGAAGAATTGGTCTTGAAGCGCTGTCTCATTGTCGAGTGCTTGGGAGGGATTTTATTTGTCGTGAATTATATCCAAGAAAGATTATTATTTGTAGCCAATTAAATCTTGTGGTAAGATTTGCGTGTAATTCCTTCGTGAGATTGAGAGATTATTTCTTGAGGAATTTTGGGGCTAAACACTGCATGCGTTATTGGGTGTAATTGGGGCTTGGGAAACACCAAAAGAGTGTTTGAGTGACTTGAGTGTGTAATCTCCTTATATCGATTGATCTATAGTGAAATTCGTTGCTGCTGTCCCCATGGATGTAGGTCTTTACGACTAAACCACGTAAATTTGGTGCTCAATATATTTTCTTCTTTTGTCTATATTATTGTTCGATTGCTTGCCCTATTGCAACAATTGGTATTAGAGCCAAACTTGGATAAGTTGAAGTGAATCGATGGCGACAGAAGAAGTAAAAGTGAGAATCAACAGATTTGATGGAAATAATTTTAGTTTCTGGAAGATGCAAATAGAAGATTATCTTTATCAGATGAAACTGCACTTGCCCTTATCTGGGGAGAAACCATAGATGATGAAGCAAGCTAATTGAGATTTGCTGGATAGATGAGCTATGGGTGTTATTCGGCTGGCGTTGGCTCGTAACGTCGTGTTTAACATTTTGAAGGAGAAGACCACTGCTAATTTGATGCAAGCCTTATCGGATATGTATGAGAAGCCCTTTGCGATCAACAAGGTCTATTTAATGCGATGTCTGTTTAATTTGAAGATGAGTGAAGGTGCGTTAGTTGCAGATCATATCAATGAATTCAATGTGATTGTTAGTCAATTGAGTTCAGTTGAGATTAATTTTGAAGATGAGGTACGTGCTTTGATTCTGTTATCCTCATTGCTTGATAGTTGAAATACTACTGTTATTGATGTTAGTAATTCCTCTGGGTCAACAAGTTTGACGTTTGATGAAGTTCGAAATTTGATTCAAAGCAAGGATATTCATAGAAGAGAATCTGATGAGTCTGTATCTACTGTTTTAGTAGGTGAAAATAGAGGAAGATCTATAATACGTGTGGGTAATAGTAGTACTAATATAAACAGGCGTAGTCAGTCTAGGACTGGTAATGTTGTCTGTTGGGCTGTGACAAAAGGGGGCATCTTATAAGGGATTGTCTTAAGTTAAAGAATGAGAAGGGTAAGGGAGTTATAGTTGATTCTGCATATAATATTGCAGCTGTAGCAGATAATGCCAATTATGTCTTGTCTTTCACTAATGATTCATCGCTTGATGGATGGACTATGGATTCTGGTTATTCTTTTCATGTCACACCAAATAGAAACCGGTTTATCACTTATCAGTGCATGGGTAGTGGTAAAATCCAATTAGGGAACAACGCTGAGTGCGATGTTGTTGGTGTTGGTGATGTTAAAATCAGAATGCATGATGGTATCATGAGGACATTGACTGGAGTGAAACACGTTCCAGAATTGAAAAATAACTTAATTTCCTTGGGTGCCGTAAATTCAGCTGGTTGCAGGTATTCTTCAAAAGGTGGAGTTCTGAAGGTTGTTTGAGGTGCCTTGGTGATAATGAAAGGAATCAAGCACGGAGGCCTTTATAAACTTCAAGGTGAGACAATGACAAATTTTGCCTCAGAGACGTTGGATGCATCTATTCGAGAGTCTATTTACTGCTTGAGGAAGACCTGAGTGTTTGTGCCAATGCACAAGTTTGATGCTGGTGTTAGGATTTCGCAATCAAGAGCTTTGATCGAGACGGAGACTGGTAAATCGATCAAGCATGTGCGAACTGACAATAGCATGGAGTTATGCTCGGAGCTGGCAAATAAATTATGCATGAAAGAGAGCATAGCGAAACACCGTACTAGTGCCAATAAATCACAACAATTTGCAGAATTGACGAGAAGAACATTACTAGAGACGGCCCGTAAAATGATCTCTGGTGCTGGTATTGCTAAGAGAATCCTAACTGATGTGCTTAGTACGATGAGCTGCCTGGTGAATAAATCCCCATCATCTACTATTGAATGGCGGACTCCTGAAGAAGTGTGGTTAGGTAACGTTGCTGATTATTCTATTTTTAGAATGTTTGGTTGTCTGTGTTATTTTCGAGTGAGTGATGGTAAGCTCGATGGGAGGACAAGGTGCATATTTCATGGCTATGCACAAGGTGAGTGGGGCAATCGGTTATGGTGCCCAGATATAAATTCACCTGTCGATAATAGAGAAGTTATCATTGACAAGTCTCCATTTACTTCTAGCTATGAGTGTTTGTGGCAGTGTTAATACGAATCTGGACGGTGTTCAGCTTGAGGTACAGTTGCAACCAGAAACTCCTAAGGTAGCAAGTATGGGTACTAGCAAAGTAATTGACACAGATGGTGCTTGTGGCGAGGTGGAGCCCATAGAGCCAACGGTTGCTGTAACTGCTGAAATTAACATGGTACGTATTCGATCTCCTGACAGATATGGATGTAACGATGGTTTTACTTTATCTGCGATTGAAGAGGTTGCGTCAGAAAATCCTTGCGGAGCAGTTAAAAGTGCATGTGGAGTTTTGGTATTTTGATGAGGTCCTTGGTTATGACGAAGTTCAAGTGAGGCTTGGACTTGGATAATATTTGTGGCGGTTGAGCCCATTGGGGGCTATGGGAAAGTAGCAGCAGAGTTTGATTTTTGGCGAAGCGATTGCAACTTGGCTCAAACATCGAGCCAATGTGGAGAATTGTTAAATTTATGACTTGAGTTTGAGATTCACTGGATCTTAAAGCTGCACAAAGGAGGAAATAATTAAAAAGAGGAATTTTACCATTTGGAGTGAAGCGGCCGAAGTTTTTCTTTTCCTTCGAGGGACGTCGTAGCAGCTCTACGTAGAAGAAGCAAAGGAAGAAGCCTTCCACTTGAAGATTTGTTAAAGTGGTGGGCCCAAGGTCAAAATTTTGACCTTGGGCACACACGCACACTCATTATTACAGGGATGGGCTGATGGATAAATAAAAAGGGGAAGCTCTCTGCATGTACGCGTGAATCCAACGTTGGTGGACCCAGGTCAACTATTTGACCATGGGCACACGATTTCCTTCTTTGGAGTGTGCGTGAAGTTGGTTTAAAAGAAAAGAAAACCCTATGTATGAAGCTGTACGTTTGACGATCAACGTAGCCGCACGTCAGCGCCGCGTGAGTGCTTGGTGTTCCGCCGTTGATCGTGAAGAATTGGTCTTGAAGCGCCGTCTCATTGTCAAGTGCTTGGGAGGGATTTCCTTTATCGTGAATTACATCCAAGAAAGATTAGTGTTTGTAGCCAATTAAATATTGTGATAAGATTTGCGTGTAATTTCTTCGTGAGATTGAGAGATTATTTCTTAAGGAATTTTGGGGCTAAACACTGCGTGCGTTATTGGGTGTAATTGGGGCTTGGGAAACACCAAGAGAGTGTTTGAGAGACTTGAGTGTGTAATCTCCTTATATCGCTTGATCTATAATGAAATTCGCTACTGCTCTCCCTGTGGACGTAAGTCTTTACAATTGAACCACGTAAATCTGATGTCCGATTTATTTTCTTCTTTTGTCTATATTATTGTTCGATCGCTCGTCCTATCGCAACAATCATTATAATAACCTTGGCCATTATGCTTTTGACTATTGGAACAAGGAAAGTAGCGGAGCAGAGGAAAAGACAAACTTGGTAAATGATGCCGATCAAGCTCTATTATTGGCGTTCAAAGAAGATGAAGGAGGTTAAACTGATATGCGGTATTTGGATACCGGTGCAAGTAATTACATGTGAGGGAGAAATGATATATTTATTGAGTTAGATGAGACAACTAAAGGGAAAGTCTCTTTCGGTGATAACTCCAAAATTCTTGTCGAAGACAAATATACAATTCTGATTTGCTTGAAGAATGATGCACGTCAATTTATTACTAATGTTTATTATGTCTCGAAAATGTCAAGTAATATTTTGAGTTTGGGATAGCTTTTGAGTAAAGCTATACTGTTCATATGAAAGATCTTAGTTGTGTGCTAAGAGATAGGAACAATAAACTGATTGCAAATGTGAAGATGTCGAGGAACATGATGTATACTCTCAATATATAAGATATGATCTATCTCGATGTCTGAAGGCGTGCATGGATGGTCCTTCATGTTTATGGCGTTTGAGATTTGACCATCTCAATTTTGGCAGACTTAATTTGCTTTCTTGCAAGAAGATGGTTTATGGCTTGCCATATATTGATCATCTCAATCAATTATGTGAAGGATGTGTTATCGATAAACATTCCAGAACTAGCTTTCCGAAGGAAGCAACCTATTGAGCGAAGAAACTGCTTGAGTTGATTCATTCTAATATGTGTGCCCAATCGTTCCTCACATATAAAGTAACCATTGATATTTTGTTACTTCTATTGATGATTTTACTCTGAAAACTTAGGTGTATTTTTTGAAAGAAAAAACAAAGGCATTTGATACTTTCAAACAATTCAAAAACCTGGTTGAAAAGGAAAACGACTATTTTATCAAAACTTTGAGGACCAATCATGGTGAAGAATTCACCTCAACCATATTCAACAAATTCTATGAGGATCATGGTATTTGGCATTTCTTGATGACTCCGTAATCTCCTCAACAAAATGGTGTAGCTAAAAAAAAGAATAGAATCATTTTTGACATGGTTCGAAGCATGTTGAAGAGTAAAAATTTGCCCAAGGAGCTATGGGTCAAATCTATTTCATGTGCGGTCTATCTTCAAAATAGATGTCCCACATATGGACTCAAAGGTGTAACTCCACAAGAAGCATGTATCAAGAGATCACCAAGTGTTTCACACTTGAGAATTTTCGGGAGCATTGCCTATGCGCATGTCCCTAGACAAAAAAAGATGAAACCCGAAAGACCAAAGCAAAAAGCTCATCTTTGTTGGGTATAACTCCTCATCCAAAGCCTACCGTTTGTTTGATCATAACACTTTGAAATTATATATAAGAAGAGATGTCAAATTTGATGAAGATGGCACATGGGAAGACAACCCAAAAGATGAAGTGAATGCTCGTGGTGATATCGATCATTGCCAACTTCTTCTCCAGTATCTTCTTCAAGTTCATCATTGCCAATTTCTTCAAACAGTGTTGCCTAGATCAAGGAGATAGTTTGACATTTATGAACATACTGACGAGGTTTACCTTGTATGTCTTCTTATAGCTTGTGAACTACTTGTCTATATGATGATGTGGCCAAAGAAGAAAAATGGAGAAAAGTCATGAATAAAGAAATTGATGCCATTAAGAAGAATTAAACACGAAAGCTTGTTGATCTTCCAAAGGACAAGAAATTGATTGGAGTCAAATGGATGTACAAGACCAAGAAGAATGAGAAAAAAGAAGTGACAATATATAAGGCTAGATTAGTCGTGAATGAGTACAAGAAAAAAGCCGGAATTGACTATGATGAAGTTTTTGCCCCTATCATCCTCATGGTAATTGTCACGCCCCGAACCTTGAGCGCGCTAACATCCTACCATGGTCATGCAAATGCGACATTCCCAGGTAGTGTCGCCAACCCCATTGATTGCGCAAGCGGAATGTATTATAAAACCCCTAACAATGAAATACGGAATAGAAAAGCAGGAAGCAAACCACAACATAACACTTTCATAATTCAATAGAATTACAAACAGAGGTCTACAGCTAAAAGTCTACAAAAAACCGACTCTTAAAAATGAACTGTCTTACGACCCGCAAGTCGGACACTAATCTCCAATTCTTATGACTTCACCTCTACAACTCCTCAAGGCCAACCAAAGTTATTTGCCCGATCTGTCCACCAGGGACCTGAAATTTTAATCCCACAACCGGGATGAGACGTTGTCTTAGCAAGTTCAACCCCCTAAACCCCTATTAGAAAGAAAATACGCCCCGGGTGGCTTAACCATGTCACACAAAGACTTACCTCACGTTAGTCTTCATCTACAGGTTAGCATAGTTTATATAATTCAACCACGTGCAATTATGATAACCAAACAACTGTGGTACAATCACATTATCAGAACAATTCAACCACTTGGATCGTCTCAACGATCAATCGACTCAGTTGATTATATGTCATCTAGCAAATCAATCACTGCTTCCAATCACGACCCTATAGGAAGGTTTAACAACCAATGACAATCACGGCCCCACTCGGCACAACCTTTAAAAGGTGGTAGATCTCGGCCCAATGGGCACGGCCTCTAATAGGTGGTTAATCACGGCCCGGTTGGGCACAACCTTTATCAGGTGGCGAATCACGGCTCGATTGGGCGCGACCTTTATCAGGTGGCGAATCACGGCCCAATTGGGCGCGACCTTTATCAGGTGGCGAATCATGGCCCCACTGGGCACGACCTCTAATAGGTGGTAAATCACGGCCCCACTGGGCACGACCTCTAATAGGTGGTTAATCACGGCCCCACTGGGCACGACCTCTAATAGGTGGTTAATCACGGCCAATCTCCCATCAATTTCGACACTTGGGATTTTATAAAGAATCTCTATTTATCGCAATCACACTCAATTTGCCATAATCAATCATCAATTTTAAATTATAAATACACAGCAGCGATCGGCATGAAATTCTGAGCAATCGGAGTCAAAAATAATTTTTCCGTTTTTTTTTTTTAATTCAGAATATAATATAATATTATAAATTCCAGAATTTCGAAAGAATTACATAATTTAAAATTAAAATTCTATTATGTCCCATCAAGGTTTATTATTAAATAAACTCTCTTAGCCTTTAATTAAACATGCTTTAAATTAAACAAACATCTTAATCTAAATCACAATTAAATAAACTAAATTAACCACCTAAGCTTACTTAACTTAGACTAAGCACACTTAGGGCATCATTAACCGTCTAATCAAGGTTTAGTGAGCTAAACTCATCGGATTAGCGAGCCGAGTGGGACCAAAACGATGGGGACGTCGAGGGGAACAACTTTCTTCAAAGCGGGCCAAGCATCCAGGGCCGAGAAGTCGGCCAAAACGGGCCAAAACCAAGCTGCCAAACCCATTTTTGTAGCTACTATTTTGGGGTCGAGAAGGGGGGATCCGGTGTCGGCTTGGGTCGGAAATGGGTGGAGAAGATCGGCGGGGCTTGGACAGGCTGGTGGGAAGGTTGACGGTGGCGGAGGGAGCTCCGGCGAAGGCCCGAGCTGCTCAAACGAGCTGCTGGAACGCGGGTTGGCGCGGACAAGGGCGACGTCGAGAGATGGCTAGGCGTGTGGGCGGCGCGCGCACAGTCGAGCGGAGGAGCAGGGGCTGTGCGGGGCGGCAGATGGCGGTCCGGCTGGGCTGCAGCCAGCTTCTACATTCTCAGATCTGCTGGGGATGTCGAGCACGAGCAGGAGAGGGAAGAGAGAGGGAGGTGATGGGGCGGTGGTGGCGCGAGCGAGCGGCGAGCGGCCTGGCGGTGCGAATGGCGGCGGCAACCGGCGACAAACGAAGCTGTGGGCTGTTGCATTCGGCTTCTTCCATTGCTGGGCGTGCGAAGAAGGAGAAGAAGATGGAGAGGGGGGTGTCGACGGAAGAGAGAGGGGGAGGAGAGAGAGGAAGGAGAGAGAAAGAGATGGGACCATTTTTTCTTCTTTTTCTTTTTCTTTTCCTTTAATCCAACAAAAATGGCCACCATGACCTCATGGATGATGTCACACTCCACTATCTCCCACAACCTTATTCCAATGGGTGCAAATTTCATTTTCCGCCGGGGCATAAAATTTGTACATTAATTTTTTCAATCCCATTCAATTCTCTTCCAATTGAGTCCAATTGAAGTCCATAAAATTAATCCAATGTCACCGCACTTCAATTCACATAATCACTTGACCATAGAACACTCTTAGATCTCAAAAGCACGACCAAAAAGCAGCTACTAATTTCTTGAGCCAAATTAGCCATTCCCTGATTTAATTGCTGAAAAATTCTAACTACATGAAAAATCTTTTGAAGATGAGTCAATATTCCTAAAATGATTTGTGACACACCCAGACTTCCAATTTCTGAATTCGATCTCAATTCCACGGTTAATTTCACTTTGGCACGATACTAGCGCGGCCCAATCTACCGGGTAGCCTTTAGAAATTTCATGCATTTGACCTGTGATTGATCATCTCAAGCCACAATGTACATATTTGAAACATTGGCGACTTTCGGTTGTCGGGGTAATCTCAAGATTTCAAATGCGAACACAGGGTACCCAATCGACTGAAAAGCCGGTCTAGTGCCGATCGACAAGAATTGTGCGATCTGGTGGAATCACCCACACCTGATCACATGTCTTTGTCGAGTCGACCTATCTCCGATCTCTAATTGATTTTTAATTGTGTCATAATGACCCTTGCAGATTAGCTCGGTCGAAAGATTGCTTCCTGGTCAAATTCTTGAGTCTGATGCATTAGAATTTCTTAATGGCTTCACCTGATAGACTAGTTTTCACATGAGTGGCCGACTCAAGGAAATGAACTATATGCGTGCCAACGAAATGCCCGTCTCAATTTATTGAAAATAGAATTGGAAAATCGGGATTTCATAGTAACAATTGGATGTATTATTTCTATTGCTGCTCAAAATGGTTGGCGAATTTATCAAATGGATGTCAAATCAGCATTTTGGGATGTCATCCTTGAAGAAGAGATTTATGTTGAACAAGCCGAGCAGTTTGTTGTGAAAGGTCATGAAAACAAAGTGTTGAAGTTGAAGAAAGCTCTATATGGACTCAAATAAGCACCGAGAGCATGGAGTTCTAGAATCAATACATATTTCAAGGCGAATGGATTTTCTCAATGTCAATTCTAGCATGCACTCTATTTGAAGCAAGAAAAATGTGATGATCTACTCGCCTATTTATATGTCGATAACCTTATTTTTACTGGAAATAATTTGGTGATGATTGATGTCATGCCCTGAACCCCGAGCATGTGAACATCCCCCAACGGTCGATTAAAATACGATGTTCTAGGAGGTATCACCGATCCATTCTTTTTATCTTTTGATTAAATGCATGCGGAAGCAATTTAAATAAACATCCAATCAATCAATAAACAATAGGGACAGCATAGCACAATAGACGATTTCCAAAAGCACAACCTTGTTAACCCTAGAAAGTTTAACAATTACAAGCCCATTCAAAAGGGCAACTTCCTACCAACTCAAAAACTTACTACGGTCAAAGTTGACCTAAACTACACTAAATGCAAGACCAGCAGAAAAATGTCGCATCTTGTGCCCACTACAACCGTACCTAGCAGTTTCAATGCTATGGCCTTGAAAATAATTAATAACTACAGGATGAGATATAAAGCTCAACAAGTTAACTTCCTAAATCTCGATTAGGAAGCTAATTCGTCTTAGAGGCAGCCTAAACACGTAACGATATACAATCTTATCTCACATTAACACACCTCTACATATGAGTACATATCACATGGTAATATTAGTGCAACACACATAAATAATAATCAAAACACATTTGAAATATTCCAAATGCATTGCCAACACACGTGTTCTAATTATTACGACTCCTTGGGCCATGGCCAACACAAGAGTCGGTGGTCTTTTGGTATGATTGAACATTGTCTCGCCCCATTGGGTATGACATCATCTAGAACCATCGCCTAAATGGCATTTCATGATGCTTCAGACTCAATCGCAACTTGGCATTTGATAAAAATCGAGCATCACCCCCAAACTCTTGTTGGGTAACGGGTTCGATTATATGACCACTCAAGCACACTAACAATCAAACCAATTCTTATTGCCATTAATTAGCTCTGAACAAAAGAGTTCTTTTTCAAATAATTAACTTTGACAATTTTTCATATTTAAAAATCCCAGTAAAATATTCGTACATGGTTATGTATTTGAAATTAACAGGTCAAACTTTGCAAACTTCTATTTTAAAATCCCATTGTTTTATTTAGCATGTAAAATTTAGCGTCCAAACCTGACACCTTAAAATTTTCTATTTTTTTGCCCATAAAACCCTTTATTGAAATTAATAAATAAAACCTATTATTGAGTAATCAACAACATAGCATCACAAGCTCAAAAGATTGAAATTAAGCACAATCTCATCTAGAAAAATGAGCATAAAATTCTACCTAACAGCTAATCCGTAATTAATTAAGCTAATTGCAATTAACTAGGATAAACTCAATTAATTAACCTAACTATAATTAATTAATGTGATTAATTACACAAATTACGATTGAATAAAAATAAATCACGATTAGTTAAACTAAACTCAATTAATTAATCTAACCATGATTAAATAATCTAATCGTATATACTTAAACTAATCATACTTAAATTTAATCTAAACCATCCTTAATCACTATTAAGGCTAAACTAAAATCAATTAATGCTAAATGTCATTATCCCTAAACTAATCTAACTACCTGGGGTTTGCCCTTGTGGCCATCCTTCCAATATGGAAGGGGGAGGTGGGGGGTTCAAATCCTCACATTCTCAAGGGGGTTGGGGTGAAGACGATATAGTTTCAGGTGTGGATTTCGACTCCCACGCCTTGTAGGAGGCAAGACAAAAGTTTAAAACCGAGAGTTAGAATAGGAATAAAGTATGACCATCTAAAATAAAAAATAAAAACTAATCTACCTGTAAACGTAATTAATACCCTAATCCACGATTAGGAAGTTAACTCACGGGTTTCCGGCGATGGTAAGCTCGTGGCGACACCAGCGCGATGGCGTTGAGAACTCAGGTCTCATGACATTGACGACGGCACGAACGGCACGACGAAGGCGGTGGCTTGGCACTTGAGGCCCACGGCCTCCTTGGAGATCAAGTGTTTGATGGTGATGGGGGTGGCTCGAGGCGACGAGGACGGCAATGGTGGCTCAAGTGAATGACAGTGATGGTGGCTTGGGAATGGCGACGGTGAGTGGTGGTGGTCCGGTGGCCAAAAAGGTGGTGATGATGATGATGAAAGATGATGATGGCGGTGGGACGTTGATGCTGGTGAAGATGGGATGGTGTGGATGATGGTGGTGATGGGGGTTGGCGAAAGGAGATGGCGGGGAGGATGGGATGGTGTGGATGAGATGAAGATGGTTGTGAGTGAGGAAATGGTGGCTTGCGGCAAGGGGGGGGGGTGAGAAGGAAAGGGAGATGGGAGCAAAAAGGAGGAGGGGCGTCCGGCAAAAGGGGGAAGGTGTGAGGGATGAGGAGAGAGAGAAGGGGAGAAAGAAAATAGATTTTCTTAGGATTTTTCCAAAAATAAAAAAAAAAACCATCATATCTTCTCACCAACTCCCCTTGAAACCCTCTTTGCCTTGCAAATTGTCCTCAAAATATCTTTTTATATCCATTTTTTAAAACCAAAATCTTGACAAATTTGCAACCTTGCTGTTAGGTCCGATTTTTCCTTTTCCAGTCTCTGATTTTTCGCCTGATAAATCTTTTTATGAAAATTTCAAACTTATTGATAATTCGACGGACAATGAGGCAATGTCCAATAATTTAATCTTGAAAGTTTGATATTCGAAATTGAATTAAAATTCATGGCTAAAAATCAATCGCATGCAACTTTAGTACGACCTAAACTATCGGGTGGCTTTTAGAGATTCTCGTGCAGTTGACCTGTGGTTGATACTTTTCGATCCATATTTGTGCATCTTCAAATTGTGGACAACCCATGGTTGTCATGTAATTGCGATAGTTCAAGTACGTACTATGAATATAAGATTAATAGAAAAATCGGTTTATCGTTGTTCGACGCGAATAGGTTCTTCCATCGAATCAATTTATATCCATTTGTTAATTTACTTATAACAGTGTAGTATTGACCCTTATCGATCCTTATGGTCGAGCGGTCGATCCCTAATCAAATTCTCCAATCTTCACGTTTTAATCCTTTATGGCCTCACCCAGTAGATTAATTAACTCGTGAGTGATCAGTTTAGAGTAAAATAACCATAAGTGCATCGATGAAATAATCATTTCATATATTTCGAAATATGGCCAAATTTTGGGATATCACAATTGATGCTTTTAAGGCATAAATGGTAAAGAATTTGAGATGACCGATAATGGTTTCATGAATTATTTCCTTAGGAAAGAAGTGAAGCAAAGTGCCAAGGAGATTTTTATTTCCCAAAAAGGATATGCATAAAAAATCATTGAAAGTTTCAACATGAAAGATTGTACTCCGATAAATACACCAAAAGGAGTGCGGAACCAAGCTTTCGAAATTTGATGATGGTGTTGATGTTGATTCGACATATTATAGAAGCTTGATTGGGAGTTTGAGATACTTGACATGCACAATAATGGATATTATCTCTTAAAGCTACAAAGAGAATACTTCGGTACATTATAGGTACTACTTCTCATGGCCTACACTATTATCTCTTCGAATCTTTCCAACTTAGAGCTTATTTGGAAAGTGATTATGGTAGAAATACTGATGATTGAAAGAGCACCATAGGTTTTGCATTTATCTTGTATGACATTGCTTTCATGTGGTCATCAAAGAAGTAACCCAGTGCCACTCTATCGACATGTGAAGCTAAATATGTAGCTGCATCCTCATGTGTTTGTCATGTAATTTGATTGAAAAGACTACTCAAATATATTCTTATGGAGCAAAAGGAAGCAACTGAGATTTTTATTGATAATATTTCTGCTATTGCATTGGCAAAAAGTCCAATTTTTTTTTATGAATGAAGCAAACGTATTGATGTTTGAGATCACTTCATTCGAGAATAGTTTAAAGAGAATGAGGTTGAAGTGTTGCATGTGAAGATGCAAGATCAAGTAGCATACATTTTTACCAAACCTCTCAAGATTGATGCTTTCCAAAAGTTCAAAAGTTCAAAAGTTCAAAAGCCTGCTTGGAATGATTGATGGAAGAGAATTTTGTTTGAAGGGGAGTGTTAGAAATTAAAACAAATTCATCGGTGTCGATAACTGTTCGGTACCTGCGTTGAAGAAGAGTCACGATTGTTACGTTATCTTTCATGAATCTGTTTGTATTTCTTTATGTAGTGATTGTTTTTAGAGATATGGTAATATATAATGAGATAAGCTAAGATATGGTGATTGTTTTGTTAATTTCTAGATCTTATTTGGAATGTTAGCTTCATCTATTGGGAAGAGCAAAGGTCATGTAACAATCTATAAATAGGGGTGTCATATAATTGTTTTTTTTTTTTTAAGGTGAAATAAATCTACAAGCCTATTTATCTTTTTCTCTTCCTTGTGTGAGTTATGAGTGTTTTACTGTCAAATTACTTTCATCATGTGCAACCCAATATATGACCAGTCCCAGCCTCTGAAATTTCTTGCCCTAGCAATGGCTGCATGATTTGCCTTAGGGTATCTCCAATCTCTCGCATTGTCAATCGGGATTTGCTTCTTGGTTTGAGACAGCTAATAGCAAGCTCGCTTAAGTGCAATGCAGTATTGGGAGGGTAAGATGTATTCAAGTCGGAATCCATCATTGTGTTAAGTCCTAGCGTATTCGAGATCTGTTCCTTGACCGTTTTCACCCGAGTATATCTGCAGATGGTTCTATCTGTTCTCATCAAGAGGCCAGCCTGACAGCATCTCGACCAAGAAAACACCAAAGTCTTATACATAAGAGTGACATCCCTGTTCCATCAACCATGTAAAAATGTGTTTTCATCAAAACAAACAAGCTAGAGTTGAAAGACTTGCCGACGCAAATGTACAATCCAAACATTGATGATCAATGACAATGAAGATTTTGAACAGGTCATCAGGAAGATAGGCAGCTATATTGTTCCATCAGAATCATCATGAGCCAGTTCGCCGCAATTTCCGCATAAAAAGGAAAGCCTAATATCTTGACTTTATGGCGCTGTCCAAACAGTGAACTTTAGTGGGATTGTAAATTATACTACTTTCAATTTGGGCCGATATTTTTAGCTTCCCACATCCAGTTAACAGAATTAAAAAGACTTCCATGTTTGTAACGTATTTTCAAACATCTCCATTCTTTCACTGTCCGCTCATGATCTCATGAGGAAAGGAAAGACGGGGACTAAAATCGCAAAGAAATACCTTCTAGGGGAAGACCCTGAACGAAATGTCGACTGAAACCACAAAATGAGGACCAAAGACAAGAAATAAAGATCTGGCATATTCAGGCTTCTTTTCTTTCAGAAGACGCTCAAGATGTAACCGGGCACCGAGAACATTTCTGCTATAAACATATTAATACGGTAAAGAAATCGATAGAATAGAAGCCTTAAATATGAAGCTGTTTATGATACTTATATTGTAAGTTTTGCTTAAATTTATTCTCTTTAATTGGAAACGCTGCTAAAACTGTCGTGAAACCTCTTTCGTATTTTATTTTTGGTATAAGCAAGCAACTCTTTGAATGACATATAAAAGCGAGTAATCCAGCTCAGTTGACATCACTTCAGCTTAAACTAGTTGACATCACTTCAGTTTATACTAACTCGTCTGAATCAACTCATCGGAAGCCAATTTTTCAAACATCCTTCTCACCATAACAAGACGATTGATAATGACTGAAGCTCTAAATTCTGTCTATATCTGGACCTTAGGTCTTCTTTTCACTTCAGAATTTCACCAAGAGTAACTTTGAGGTAAGACTTTAAGATCATTGCACAGTTTTCACATGGCAAAATATGACATTAATTCAAATGATTATAGACGTTCAATGGCATAGTTAAACGAATTTGTGCTCCATCTATGTCCCTCTGTTCTGCCACTTAGGAGGGACACTTGAATAGCAAAGGATAGAAGATGAAGCCGAAGGAGAAGGGAAAAAGGGTAAACCATATATCAGAACGTCCAGTGTCAATTCAGGAATTTTTCCTTCAACGCAATATTTAGCTCAAATACCATTCAATGCCATGTGATTATGACATGCCACACAAATGATATTAATGCTTTCCTTTCACCAAGATCCTAGCCCTGCGCCTGAACCTACTGCTATCTAAATACTCCTCATCACAGAAATTGTGAGATAGGTAGAACTTTTACCTTGTTGAGAAGAATATCAGAGGCATGAAAGTATGCAGAAGGAATGATATTTGAACTATGCAAGAAAGACAGGCTTTCTACCGCTTCCATTGCAATCTTAAGCCTCAGTAACTATGATAACGTTAGACAACTTGCTGCATTTCCTTTGTCATCAAAAAAATTTGAAGCCCTGAATTCTTGAGAAATAACTCATAATAGAGTGATGAAAATTAAGGGTTTGGCAATATCTCCAAATTTCAAAATGCTCAATGTGTCACCTGACGGAAGTACATAATGTTATTTCATGAAGAATCCCTGATGTGTGATGATTGCTGCCCTAAAACATAAGAAAACTGTGGTTCCTCTGTGTCGTGCTGTGACTTTAATTGCATCTACACAGTTACTAAAATCACACATGCACATTGATCAAATAAGACCGTTGAGTGCTGATTCTTAGTATGAAATAGCTGGTCGTGCTAACTGTCATGTTCTAAATCATAGTCTTTCCAGAGTTCAAAAACCGGGAATCTCTCTGCATCGGCCCAGCGGTATCCCTCAAATTTGGCAAGAATATGATGAGATAGCTGACGGACCTTCTGAACTTATGCCACATTTTCTGTAGAAGGCATTCAGCGAGGAAAATGAAGAGAACGTACAGATAAGCCTAAACAATCCATCGAAGATCACGTAGTAGCTTAGCACTTCTCGGATTTCAATCCTGGGATGTTTATTCAAAATAAAAATTAAACAAGAAAGAGTTTCGACAACCGAGCTAGCAGCACTAGGCAATGTAGATGCAACCAGTACAGTCTTCACTAACACAGATAAGCTCGAATCAAACGAATCTAGTTCAAGCCAATGAGTCCAGGAGACCATGGCGAGTATAAATTGCCCCATAGAGAGTCGTAATAGAACTACATGGTAGTGATTTATCTTTAATCTTTGCATGAAGATTACTTTTAGCGCACAGAGTGACCATCCAGACTATTCTTCAGCAATTATCGAACAGGCATACTGCTCCTTGCACGACTTACCTAAGCCGCCTTGCAAGTGACTTTGGCAATTTTGGAAATCAGTCTGCCATCCAGCCGACCGCTGTAAACTGTCACAGTTAGCCGTGAAGATTCCGGTTGCAGTCTTCGGCTCTTTGTGTTTGGAAAAGTCTCTTTCTCCGAGTAGAAATTTCGGTTAATACCACTGACAACAAATATCACGCTCCAATTCTACGTGTATGGGGTTTGGTAAATATCTCAAGGAATGAATTTTGTGATTAACAAAGTTTTTGAGCAGAGGTGGATGTTGTGGTATAGCAACATAGTCCCAATGGCAGCAGCTATATTATGGACTGTATGTTTGCAATTATATCGAGACACAAAAAATGAAATTATTAAAAATTTATGTGATTTGGTCCAAGTATCGAAATTTACATCCATGAGGAGAACAAGCAAATAATCCACTATAAAACAGACAGTCACTAAATTATAGTCACTCACTCTCTCAAGTGTTTCCCGCCTCTATAATTTGCACCCAAAATCAAAAGCATTTAGCCTCATGCTATTACTCTATAAATTACACTGATCCTCCATGCGTTCAGAGAGCTCTGTTAATTTGTATAAAGGTATAAAGGAGAGCCCTTCTCACGGCTAACACCTCCTGCTTTCATTTCACTCTTTTATGCCCAAATACATATATACTGAGGTCTATTGTGCATTTACTGGGATGGCGAGAAACGATAAGTTACTAGCTTCAATTCCACTTGCAGTAGTTTTTGGGTCTCTTTATTTAATGCAAATATTTGTGGAGGCCCTTTTTCGGCTGAAGCTAAACTCTCTTCTCTACACTCATGCAGAGTCACGATTATGTTGCCAACGCAAGGAGAAAAAGACACAAGCACGCTTACTTTCCTTATCCCCCTCTTGCCATCCTCAGTTTTAGCCGAACAAGGGAGCTCGTATTGTGGCCGAATAAGAACAACAAGATGTACATTGAAAGTCACAATAGTCCAAGACAAATATAACAGCTCCTTCCATTTCCCGTGAGGTGACCTTAGAGAGAAGTACTTTACGATTTCTTTCCTCGTAGAGTAAATAAATAATTCTAGCCAACTTGGACACTTCCGAGAAGGCAAAAGAAGGCTTCAAGTGTCATAACTTGACACAAAGGGACACTTAAGGTTTGCATGACAACGCTTCTGTTTCTCCAAATTTCTGTTCTTTTGTTCCCCTGAAAAAAAAAAATAGAAATCCATTTGGTAAAAATTTAGTTCTCAGGAACAATTTCTCTATTTTTTTGTTCTCGAGCACAGTTTTGGAATAGAAACAATAAACAAAAAAAGTAGCTTCTTGTTCCTGGGAACAATTTCTAGAAATAAGCCAATTTTCTTTTTTATTTTTCTTTTGTTTCTCTATCTTGCTGCGGCCACCTCCACCTGCCCGGAGCCGCCTCTGCCACCGCCATTGGCCACCGCCGACCGCCGGCCACCGTCGGCCACCACCGTCCTCCACTGTCGTCGTTTGCCAGCCACCGCCGTCCTCCATCGCCGCCGTTTGCCAGTCGCCACCCCGCCTCCATTCGTCACCGCCGCCGTCGTCCGCTGCCACCACCTCCATCTGTCGACCCTATCGTCCGCTGGCCACCACCGCTACTACACGACCACTGGCCACCAACCGTCACTGCCGACTGCCACCGCACAACCCATCGGCCGCCACCTCCCACGGTTGCTCGTCCGCCTCCTATGGCTAGCGGTCGTGCAACGGTGGTGGCGGGAGGCGACAAGCGGCGATGACCGGGCTGTCAATGGTCAGCAATCCGTGAGCAAGAATAAAAAATGAATAAATACGAAAAATAAACTGTTTCACACCAAACATCTTATTTTACTCGAAATTATTCCCTAGAATAGAAATAGAAAAGAACTATTTTTGAAAAAAAAAAAAAACTCTTCCCCAGCCAAGAAGCGATGTCATGCGCAGCCTTAAGTGCTATAATTTACGAAAGTGGCACTTAAATGCCACATTCAAAGATAAATGGATCACTTAAGTGCCATTCTGGCCAAAATCCAACCAAAATACTGACGTGCACAATTTCCGGAGAAATAAGTGCAAAACGACGCCGTTTTGCATGAAGTGGCCAAATAATGGAAAAACGACATTATTTTGGTGTTGACATAATAAAAAATAATAAAATTAATTAAATTAAATTTAAAATATTTAAAAATAAAAAATTTTTTTAATATTAAAAAAAATTTAAAAAAATTAAAATTATAAAAATTATAAAATTATAAAAAAGGGGGCGGGGAGGGTCGGCGGGAGTTAAAAGCCCTCGCGCGACCAGGCCAAGGGCCACCGTCCGCCGGGGCGCGAGCCCTCGCCACAGATCTGGGTGAGGGCTTGCAGGCCCTCACTGCCTGTCGGCCAAGGTTGCCAGCCCCTGGCTAGGGCCCAGCGACCCGCCGACCCTCCCCCCTCCGTCACCGGCCCTTCCCGGTGGCAGGAGGAGGAGCGGTGGTGGCTAAGGGCCGAGCCCCGAGCCGCCTCTTCCTTTTTTTTTTTAAAATTTTTTTTTAATTTTTTTGGTTATTTTAAATTTATTTTAAAAATTTAAAAACAAAAATAAATTTAATTTTTATATTATTTTTGCACCAAAACGACTTCATTTTGCACTTGCTTCGCCGGAAAATTGTCATGTGAGCATTTTGGCCCAATTGGCACTTAAGTGATCCATTTTGCTCCAATTTTGGTACTTAAGTGTCACTTTTGTAAGTTATGACACTTAAGTGTCCCTTTGTGCTAAGTTATGACACTCTAGGGGTCTGTGCATCCTTCCGAGAACATTCGTATGTCACAAACCAACCTACATGCTCCAATCAGCATCCAATTTTATCCATGGACTCAAACTCAAGACATATTTTAATAATAGTTTTCATGATTTGGTCTAGAGAAAGATGTCGGGGATGAAGATGGACGTTATCATTATGGAATTCTTGAATTAAAGGGAAGTAAACTCATTATTGAGCTCACACATAAGAGGGAGATTGCTGAGATGCAAATGTAAGTTGTATTAGAAAAACCCCACATCAGAGAATTGGTGCAGTGTGAAGCAAACAATATATTATAGTAAGATCACCAATCTCAAATTATGTCACCACATTCTTATTTCTATCCATTTACTTAAGTCCATGTTTTTCAACCTATAAAAAAATTGCAATTACCATCACACACAATCAGTTATGAGTAAAGTGGATAAGGGATTTGGGGAATTTCTATAGATGACAATTTATATATTAATGAAAAATACAACAGCCTATTTATAGGTTTATTTGATAACTATTTGAAGATTATATCTTAATTAAGATATGTGCAATCAAAGAAAGATATACTTGCAATTTTGAGAGATTCCGATAATGAACATAAATATCATAATTATCTCTAAAATAGGAAAATATTCTAAAGAAATCCCTAATTATCTCTAACATCCCTCCTCAAACTCTAACTGAAATAAAGTGAAATGGTTCCACAAAAACTTGTTTCTTCATAAAATTATATCTCAGTGGATCCAAGGTGGGATAGCGCATGGTGGCCCATAAGATGATTACCAAAGCTATAACTATGGCATCATAGCCATCTAGCATGGCAAGGTACATAATTTATATTAAGGCGAGAACTAAGAAGAAAATGATGAAGTTGGATCGAGATTGGAAAAAATTGTGTTTATGGGTTATGGTATTGGAATAATCATAGTTACCAGAATCAAAAGTTTTTTTGCATGACCAAATTTAGGTCCGGCTGAGAGTCAACTCAACGACCAATTCAAAGACCATACCATATTTTTAATGACCAGAATTTTAAAGTAATCAAGAATGTCACGACCTGACTAGCTCCGGGCTCGCGACAACCCATGCCATCACTTTTCACTTAGGTCATTTGCTTGTGACATCCTAGAATGCATTTGTCGACCCATTCATTTTATCTTTTGATTATACATAAACGGAAGCAAAATAAACATCTCTCAAACATTAATAAACGATAGGGATAGTATAAAACACTTATCCAAGCACACTTTCATATATGTACGCATTACACTTCGGTTTAAGTATTAGAAGTTCACATTTACATATCCACCTAGCGGATTCCTTCGTACTTGTCCAAAAGTGATTGGGGTTAGCTTAGCACTTCTATCCTATGAGGGCAACCTCACAAAGTGGTATCCCTTACACGTTTAGTACACGTCCATCTCAAGATACTTTGGCTCGAGCTCCAATAGCCATGATTAGGGCCTGAAAAAGTTAAACAACAAGGAGTGAGATAAACTCAGCGAGTGAACTCTCTAAACCTCGCGTAGGGAAGCCATTCACCTCATAAATGTCCTAAATGTGCAAGTGATCTATCGATGGTAGACCAATAACAAAGCCTTCGTTTGGTATTATCTATTAATAGGAATTAGGCCACTTAACATGCAACAGTCTATCACGTGTCTAATTATAGTATAAACAATCGCTATGTGAGTGCACCATTCCATTAAGTATACAACATTCGCAATTTAATAATCCAGGCATGAATAACAATAATTACATGCATCATGCAGTAACTTAAATCTCTCGAGTCCTAATCAAACGAGTACAAATCCACAAATTTATCCGTGCCTTTCTGACTCAAACATCGACCTATAGGATATTCTCATGCCTCTCAATTCATAAATAGGGTCAATTAAAGCATGCATGTGCCACATAAGTCACTGAAATGACATTTAATTCATGTACTTTCCTCATGCGATTGATATATATCCTTGCCACACATGTGCAGACTATGGTATTATTCTCATCATATGCACTTAGCATTCATGCACTTTACATACGTGGCATCTTGAGAATCGCATGGCATCCCATATGGCCATGTAACTCTCGAGACCACGCTTTCAAATTATTATGGCCACTCAAGACCTAAGGCCAACCCAAAGGTTCGCAGTCATCTCATATAACCGGGTATCATCTTGTCCCATTGAGCACGACATCTTGTTGACTAGAGGCATTCTTGTAAGGAGTTTCATTCTGAAATCTATCCACAAATGGCATTCCGTTGACTTAGGGGCATCCAAATTTAATCGAACATCGTCCCGAATAAAATGCATCAAGACGGCTTGCGTAAAATGCATCAAGGTCTTTATATGATCACACGAGCACATCATCACTCATGCCTATTATTATCTTTCTCATCAGCCAAGTATGAATGCCTCAATGGCGTGCCAAGCGAAGTGTGTCTCATGATCCATCGAAAATACATCAATAAAATATGCCAAGCACGAAACGAGAATCCATAGCTTGACCTGTACTAGACTTGGTTTGGGAACGATATGTGTGACATCCCGAAATTTGACCATTGATTTAGATATATGAAATGGTTGTTTCATCAAAACACTTATGGTTAATTTACTCGGAACTAATCACTCTCGAGTTAACTAATCTATTAGGTGAGGCCGTTAAAGGATATAAACACGATAGACTAGAGAATTCAATCGAAAATTGTTCACTCGACCATAAAAATTGGCAAAGGTCAATACGGCATCGTTATAATTGATTAGCAAATGGATATAATTCGATTCGATGGAATCACGTAGTCAAATTGTAGGTGATTCCACACAATTGCGTTATAAGAATATAATCCGATTTTCTATCGATATTATATTCGGGACACGTAATTGAAACCTCGCGATATTATGACAATCGAGAGTCATCTACGAGTCGAAGATGCACAAACGTGGATCAAAGATTATTAACCACGAGTCAAACGCACAAAAATCTCTAAAAGCTACCCGATATGTTAGGTTGTTCTAAAATCGCGTTCAGTCGATTTTAACCATGAAATGGAATTCGGTTTCGGAAATCAAATGTTCGAGCGTATCACGATTCATTTTTAGGATGTCATATCATCTTTCGGCAAATTTTCGTCGAGTTCGAAATTTTGCGGAAAAATCGATTTTCGAACAAATGGGAAATTAATGGAAATTTAGATGGGAGGATAATTGAGTGATTTTGCTACCCAAAAATGGTTAATTGTGAGAAATAAAGGCTAATTTCTTCATTGGATGAGCACTTGACTTCATGGGCATGAAGACTTTGGAGGCACAACTCATGAGTGGCTGGATATTTTGCAAGGCTTCCCATTGGCCAAGCTTTTGACTTTCATCTCTTCCCTTCTCTCTCCTTCCCTCTCTCCTCTCCTCATGGGTGCACCCCACCCTCTGCAGAATAGCCACCCATCTTCTTCTTCTTCTTCTTCTTCATCATTTCCACTTCCCTCACGTTTTCCCCTTCTCCATTTTGCCGCGCCAACTCACCCCAACACCCGCACCATCATCCCATCTCCTCCTTATGCCAGCGAACCCAGCATCCCCAAGATGAGTTAAGTTATTTGAAAAACAGAATCTCGATTTATGCTGGAACCAATGACCTTTGGTGTTTAAAAGATTTTTATTAAATCTTAGGGTTTGATTTTCGAAATAATTCATTCACAAAAGTTTTTTTTTTTATCACACTTGTAGTTTAACATAGTCAACTTTCAAATCAAACAGACAAGTTTTGGACCTCGAACTAAACTGATTTTGGAAAACGTAATTTTTGGACCGAGACACAGTTTTGGCAACGGTTTGAGCGATTTACTGCTCTTATTCTAGGAAAATCTGGGTCAAGGTGTCTTCATAAAAAATGTTCATTTAAGTGTCATTTTTAACATGTTCAAATTGGAGAAATTTTCCGAACTCATTTGGTTATGTTTCTAGAATTAAACTTGAAAACATGCGAGTGGATTCGGTCTCTGTCGGCTAGGGCCAGTTGTAGTTTTGTGGTTGTTCTTGGTATCTTGCTTGCTGGAAAATGTATATGTTGTGATTTGATTGTTTTTTTGCATGCTGGGAACTTATGCGTGATATTATGTGAATGGTTGTTCTATGGTGATTGTTTACTACTATTGCAAAAGATGGCCTTATGGACTATTAAATAGAAAATAAATGAGGTGTTGGGTACAGACACCAAAACTTATTTGCTTAATAAGATAATGAAGTTCTAAACTAGGTGCGTGTAAATTTTGGCGGATTAATTTTAAGTAAGAGAGCACTTGCGAATTCATTTCAAAAGTTTTGAACAAAGAGAGAGAGAGAGAGAGAGAGGTTACTCTAAATTGTTTCCAAAAAGAGAGGTTGGACAAAGAATTAGAAAAGAAATATGGTGTTGAGTTTAGACATCAAGTTTTATGTACTCAATAAAACTATGAGGTTTCAAATTAGATGCTTGCAAAGTTTGACGGGTTGATTTCAAATACGTGACCCCATACGAATTTATTTCCGAAAACCTTAAAGAAAAAAAAAAGAGTTGCCAAGGTTATTTTTGAAAAGAGATTTTTGGTGTTCTTGGCTATATGATGGCATTATGCATGGATTTGATGACTTTTATATGCTATGACGTGCAATTGAGTGCTTCATAGCAATTATTGAATTTTAGTAAAAAACTTAGTTTTATGGGCTTTTAAATGGAAAAATGTCAGGTGTCCGTTTTTGGACGCCAATTCTTATGTACTATATAAAACATGGCATTTTAAAATAGGAGTGTACCAAGTTTGATGGTTCAATTTCGAATATGTGACCACTCACGATTATTTTTACTAGGATTTTTAATACGAAGAAAAGTGATCAAGTTCATTATTTGAGAATGAGGTATTTGAACACAAAGCAAGGTGTTCTTAGCCAAGTATTTGCTTGTGTGGTCACTAAATGAACCCGTCATGATGTGTGTGAATACGTGGGACGATGCTCCCGTGTGGAATGGTGTCTAGCGGAGGATGCTAGACATTGCCGTTCGCAGATGGATTTCGGAACGATACTCCTCTGTAGGAATGCCGTCTAAGCGGGGGGTTCTAGATGATGCCATGCTCGACGGGGCAAGATGATGCCCGGTTACGCTGGATGACCGCCGACTATTAAGTTGTCCGTGGCCGTTGGGTCGTAATAACTGGAACACGCCTGAATGGTTGTGATAGTTGTGCTTGATTATGGGACAAAATTGTGTGACACGGAATGTAACGTGTCATAACGATTTGGCCTTATAATCGGGACCCATGTGAATGAATTGATGTGTTCCGATTATTAAATTACACTTGCTGCATTTGCTGCATTGGTAATAGCATATATGATGAGCTAATGTGCAAGTACGCGCCAAGGCAAGATAAGTTTTGTATGATGTGTGCTTAGGACCGCCTTCGAGGTGAATTTGCGTCCTAATCGGGATTTAGGGTTTTGATTCACTGAGATTTATCTCACCCCATCATGGTTTACATTTTTTAGAGCCGTAGCGTGGAGATCTGCTGAGTTCGGATGTGGTTGGCGTGAGAAGCGACACTTTTTTGGCTGGCCTTGCCATTAGAAAAGTAGGTTAACCCTAGTCCCTGAAGCTTTTTGAGAGGGTCAATAGGAAGTGGCCAGTGTAAGGACTTGTAAATCATTTAACCTCCTAGGGACAACAGTGGTTAAATAAATAAATTGTTTTCAGCAACTTTTGTTGCGTTCCTACTATCCTTATTGTTGCTAATTGACTGGGTGTTGTATTTAATTCGCTTCCGCATGTGCTTAATTGAAAGATAAAAAAAGAATGGGTTGGTGATGCCTCCTAGGACGTCGCATTTTCAGTCGACCATTGAGGGATGTTCGCGTGCTCGGGGTTCAGGGCGTGACAATACGTCTCAATATCGCTAATCCCAAGAGAGAGTCTTGACCCGACGTGCTTCCTTCCACGTCCAAGAACTATCATATATCTTGTCTTGGAGGCTCGAAGTGTTCTCACGCATCGACCATGGACAATGAACATAACATGTGCATGTGTAACAACTATTTCCAATGAACACATATAATATATTGCCATCATAATCTATCCAGGACTTATTTAAATAACATACTTAATATGTATAAACTCATATGACACGTCAAACACATACAACACATAATACACATCTAACACATAAAACATATATGACATGTAATGTATATAACCCATATAGCATAAATAGCACATATAACACATAATAGTCTATCACCCTACTATGGCATATTACGACATATTGACTTCACTTAACATAACTCAATAACTTATCGGCCTAAACATGATAACTTATCATCAAAATCCGATAACTTATCATCTAACATCTGATAACCTATCATCAAAAGTCCGATAACCTATCGCCTTAAACATGATAACTTATCGTCCAAAACTTGATAACTTATCACCCAAAGCTCGATAACTTATCATCCAAAACTCGATAACCTATCGAGACAACCTATTGGAACCCAATGATCACTTATGACATAAAACCCACCTATCATATCAACAAAATACCATTTAACCTTAATCTCACCCTAAGCTACTTTCAAAATGCAACAATAACCCTAATCAAGGGCTAGAAAGTCACTCACAAACGAATCCAAGCTTTGTAAAGCATCGGGGGTGGTGCGACAAGGCTGGATAGCAGCTATAGCTGCTGGACCAGCACTGAATAGCTCGTGAGGACGGCTGGTCGGCAGCTTGGGAGGCGACACAGCGGACAGCCTTTGGGCTCCATGAGGGACCAAACCGTGAGAGGAAAGAGGGAGAGAGAGCTGCGGCAAGGCTGGACAGCAGCCTCCTCATCTCTAAAACTCCAACTTGGCGACGGGAACGACGGTGCAAAGGGCGATTTAGGGGTGGCAGCTAGGGTGGTTGATTACTAGTGAGTCTAGAGAGAAAAATGAGAGAGAAATGGGTATGAAATGAGGAAGAACATGAGGAAAATTTGTCCAAAAGGTAGGGAGAGAGAGAAAGTGAGAGAAAATGAGAGAAAATGAGGGAAGAGAGAGAGAATGCCGTGGGGACCAAAAGGAAATGAGAGTAGAGAGAAAGAGGAAGAAACCTTGCCATTAATGCCTATCATATCACCAATCCTTGAATCACTCTCAACCAAATAAAGGAAAGCTTCTCGAAGAAGAAAGATCTTAGCATTAATGAGGAGATATATACTTGAGTGCACAGATTATGGTAGGCTAGTTTAGGCTGGCTTCAAACTCTCCTCCTTTGCTCCTTCACTTGCCAATTTCCAAATTTGTCCTTTTGTCCTTAGTCCAAAGGAAAGACATGTCAATCTTTTCACCAAGATATCACACTATTCATGCACTATTTACGTCCTTGCATACATTAAATGCCAAGATCTTGCAATGATGGCTCCAAACTTAGGAAGCAAGAAGAGATTCTAGTCCTTTGTTTGCCAAGATCATCATCCTAGTTTAAGAGCCAATATTGTTTCTTCACTTTCTCAATCATTGAAATGATGAAATTCCTAAACTTGGAAAAGCAATGGTTGATCTCAACCATGTAATTGCCTAAACTTATCCTTCAAGCTTGGGCGTGTGGCCCTCTCCTTCCAATGTGAAAAGCAATTTCAAGTAGTTTTCGAAATAAATGTCATTATCTTATAAAAGGGATTCAGAAAATTATAAAAATTTAATGTTTTAGAGAAGACTTTAAATAGCATTTTTCATGAAGGAACCCAAATAATTTTTTTTGTATAAAGAGTAGAAAATCACCAAACACGACCCAAAATCTCGTTCGTTGAACAATTCCAACGACCAAAGAAGAAAACCATTTTGATATCCAAATCTTCATAAAACACCTTGAAATTTTAGTATGTTGTAGATATAGATGTTTTCTACAACTTTGTTGGAGGAAGAATGTTCAGATTCTAAATGAAAAAATTTATAAAAAAATCGAGAAGACAAATAGGTCATCATTTTTACTGCACTGGGCAGTTTTCACACAGTAAAAGGGCAGGCTTTTGTACCGACCGTTTCATCTCAGAAAAATCTAAAATTAAAATATGTTATAGATCAAGATGTTTTAAACAATTTTTGTGAGGAAGTTTTGCGAGATTCAAACCAAGAAAGCTCTACAAAATTGGAAAACAGTGAAGGCTCAGCAGTACACATACTACACACGCACATAATGCTTGGGCTTGGGCTTAACTCACCCAATTTGGGCCTTTGATTGGCTGTGAGGCCCATTGGGCTTCCAATTTCTGGCTCAATTTCACTTATTAAAGAATTCATGGTTTACCGATAATTAAGGAATTTGATCAAGCAATGTCCAATGGTGGTCACTTAATCTTTTAAAGTCCGATATCCTTAATCAGACTAGAATTTATGGTTGAAATCTATCGATTACAACTTTAGCATAATTAAAAACAATAGGTGGCCTTTAGGGGTTTTGTGAGTTCGACCCATGGTTGATTTGATATCAATCCACGCTTGAGTCTTTTCAATTTATGGATGATTCTCAGTTGTCATGTAATCGTGAGGGGTCAATTGCTCACTCCGAAGTACACGATCATTTGGAATTGGTTTTGAGTCGTTCGTAGTTAATACAGTAATCGTACAGAATCACCCACAATCCAATTATATACTATCATCAAATCGATTTACAACCATTCCTAGATTGGTTTGAAATGACTTAAGATTATCCATCATTGATCCTTATGGTCGAATTATCAATCCATGGTTGAGTCCTTTGATCTTGCACATCGAAATTCTAAATTGCCATTCCTAATAAGTTTAACACTCTTGAATAGTTCACAAACCAATTCAAAGTTCAATTTTGCTAATTGCACATTGGTAGAAGTAAACCTCATATTGTATCCTGAATATGATTGAATTTTGAGGATGTCATAAAGAAAGTCCAATGCATGATGATTGTTTTATTTTATTTTATTTTATTTTATTGGAGGGGTACTCAAAATGGAAAAGTAAGGCAGCTTAATTTCCTAGAACTATTCTATGGCTGATTGAAACTTAAGTCAACCTAATTAGTTGATCTCAAACAGTTTCATTTGCTAACAAATTCTCCACATAGGATTCCTAAAACAATAAAAAAAAAAAGAATGTCTATCAAACAGCGACTAGCTGAAAGCTCGAAAATTTCGTGGTCAACACTATCCCTGGAAAGTTGGGGCGGCTGTAATGATTAGTCAGAAAAGCGCCGATTTTCCGTCGCTATAAGCGTCACTAAACCCAGCAGGGCCAGCACCATTCTTTCGTCACCCTGCACAGGATCATAGCCTAGGCCGGTTTCAGGACAGAGAAAATTCAACCCAGGTCGCCAACTTGGACGTGACTGTCTTTGCCCATGACAAATGCGTCTTATGATTTGAGTTGCCTTTGGATTGCTTTTACAAGAATGCAATGATACTGATTTTACGAGTAGTCCGATTCTTTCAGTCCATATAATTATTATATGAAGTGGGTCCGGATCATGAACGCAAGAAATAGAGAAAACGGCTGTATTTCTAATATGAGGTAGTAAAGCAAGCCTGGAGAGTTCCGTGTTTGGTTTGCGGGATACTTTTCCCTTTAGATTACACGTATAAGTAGACACACGCATGTTAATTATCTCTCTCATCTTGTGTTTCAGCTATTGTTGGTGACGGATCACTTTCTTGACCCTACCGGCACATCGACTCACCAAGCAATTGCTCTACATTCATTTCTGACCTCTCGGTCTTCTGTCGATGTGGCTTTTGGATTATCATAACGCCCTTTTTGTTCATTCCGAGCAATAGTTTTATAGATAGTGCAACATCAATGGCACCATTGATTTCATCTTTAGAAATCCTACCGTTGTTTTCTAGAACTGCAACATCTGTGCAAGATTGACCAGGTCAATATCGTCATTGCATGAGGCCGGACTAATCCCAATCATAATAACCGCATCTCTACCCATAACTGCATAGTCACTGCAACTTAGCTTCAGACTTGTCATCGGTTCAAAGTTTTGTGAAGATGTACCTCAAGAGGCCTCGAAGAATTATAAACTGTTTTTATGAAGACTTACCTTGATAGCCTAATTGACTTGACCAGATAGTGGGACAATGACTTTGCCCTTAAGACTCTTTACTATGGAATATATGAACACACGCCCTAGGTCATCGACCAAACAGAGTCCTTGGGTAAGTTACCATCATCACAATGTGACAGAGGCTTCGAAATTCACTATCAGGAACTTCATCGCCGGCAGCTCTTGGTTGCTTGCCACTGGCATGCCCTACCCCTCTGCGTGTTACAAGTTCATCAAATTTATTGGAAGTTATAGCGTGCACTCTCTAGTCCAATTCTTGCTTCTTTGCTGCAAGGAAGTAATTTTATTGCTTAAGCAAAGAACATCTCAGATTGCTTAAAAACCCTGAGTTCAAAGGACAAAAAAAATATATATATTACAAACCATAAAGATCATTTTTCTTTCAATTTTCGACATCAATCTTCATTTCAACGAATAGCCTATCTTAACATCGTGAACAAATTGAATCCTTTCAAGCGATCGGCATTCGTGCCCCTCGTTCATGGATTATCATATTATCAAACTTTCAAAACATGATTGCGCCTTCCGCGTTGTACCACCTGGTAAGCCTGAAGTAGCCTACAACAGTAGCTGTTTCATGCTTTTGCTCCTCACAGCTCCTTCCAACCACTTGAAATTGACAAACTAGTTCTCCAATTTTAGCAGGTACTGAATATCAATAGTCAGGTCTTATTAGCATATCACCTTCATATTTCACCCTGACTTTGGCCTAGTACAGCAACCACTTCTAATAGCTTTTTCTCAACTTTAGATTGGATTTAGTATTGCAGCATCAAGAACACAATTGTTCTTAATAATTGTCTGAGAGGCAACATTATGATTTATTTGTCCTGTGCACGACCTTATTTTCATTAATGGGAGCATTTTAGAGGGTGCATGATAATCAAAATTTCTGTTTTAGAAATAATTTTTCTATTCCAGACCTGTTTCTGGAATAGAAACCTGTTTGATAAACCTACTCAGTTTTTTATTTCTAAAATAGATTTCTATTCCAGAAATTAATTTGGAAGAGAAATCCGAAATAATTTCTCCTACTAAACCCTAATTTCAATGAGTCCTCCCTCATCTCCTCTACGTCTCTGCCTCCTCCTCCTCCTCGTCCTCTGCCTCTCCTCATTTTATTAAAAATAAAAACAAATAAATATAAATATCCTCATTTTATTCATTTAAAATAAATAAATTATTTTTATTTATCATTTTATTTTTAGTTTATTAAAAATAAAATTATTAAATTTATTAAAAACAATTTATTTATGATAAATAAAAATAAATTTATTTTTATTTTTATTTTTATTTTTATTCATTTTAAAATAAATTTATTTTTAAGGATATTTTTATTTTAAAATAAAATGATATTTTATTTTATTCTTTTTATGATTTATTTTATTTTATTTTATTTTATTTTATTCTTTTTTTGTTAATAAATCATTTTTATTTTTTTATATTAAAGGTCGTCGGTTGTCGCCGCCGCCGTCCGAAATAAATAAATTTTGTGTCATTATCAAACGAATTTCTATTTTTAGAGTAGAAATTTTGTGTCGTTATCAAACGGTTATTTTTGCTTAAAAACTCTTCTAGAAATAAAAATAGAAAAATCTATTTCTGTTCTAGAAACTATTTCTGGAACAGAATGGTTGTCATGCGCGCCTTTAGTTAGCCAAGAATTCTGGGAGTGAATCCTCCTCAGCTACAGTTCAATAGTCTCCGAGAAACCTTGCCAAAAACCTGCAGAAACCCCCCATATTTACAACAGGACAGAATACCTGATTCGAGAACAGCAAGTTCAGGAAAACTTTTTCGCTTCAGTAGCCCCCACTACTGCGCTCTATAGCTCTGTCTTGCCAGGGATTCAACTTCGAATTAGATGAGGCATAAAATGGATTAAGATGATCAAGCTAATCCAGAACCAAGGAAAATTTTCCCCTCTCCTGGAAAAACCGTCGTTGAAAAGCGTTGGCAATATAGAGTCGAGTTAATGCAACTGTTCACCTCAAGAAGAGTGATCATGTCTAATAGAAGTTAAGTCGGTTTGCATTGAACGAAAGCAGCCGAACGGAAGTTCTTTTGGAGTGCCTGCACTCTTTCTGGTGGAAGGCATAAGCTTGGTCAGCGTGCTCCGCGGCGGTGGAGACGAAGTTGCGAGTGTGCGCTGTTCTTGGAGTTTCTGCAAGGACGGAGTGTTCGGTAGACGAAGAAGAAGCGTGGAACTTGCCGATGAAGACGAAACCGACCTGCTGTCCCCACCCAGGGAAAGTTTGATTTTTCCCATGATGCCTAGACAAAGAGTTTCTGGCGGTGGTCAACAAAAAAAAAAAAAAAAAATGAGTTTCTGGTGGAATTTCTGGAAGCCGACTTGACTTTCGAGATCCCTCCTGTCGATTGGTCGCGCGACAATGTGGAGTGTTCTTGGAGTCCAAGAAGCTGCCCGTGAAGCCCCCCGAGTCGTTGGAGTCAAAGTCCGAGCTACCAAGAAGTATTGATCTTTACGCAAAAGTCTTTAGAGTGAAAATCTTTTTTTTTTTTTAAATGCATTGTCTAATCTCTCGAACTGAATGGACCCTCAAGTCCACATCCATGCGCATGTGCATGGAAATTAATAACATCAAATCACGCAACCATTGAAGTTTTCTAGCAAAAAGACAACATAGGAGCGGGTGCCCGTTAGACGTTCATACGCGTTTTTGCTTATGGTCGTCTCGGAGAAAATTAATGTGAATCCCAAACAATGTTAGTTAGGGCTATGGCTAAAGGTTTTTAGGCACGAGCTATGAGCCATCGGATCTGAATCTCTGGAAATTCCAAAGGGGCAGTTCATTGCACATGGCTGGACAATTTAATTCCACAGATTCATAAAAGTAGCTTTTGCACCCGTCACGTCAACAACGTGTTCGCAACACGGTTTTTTGTAATCCATCGGTCATTCTATGATATTCAAAAGCAAGTTCCATGGAAGGTGGTGTAGCTGCTTCCCTCACATTCAAAAGCAAGTTCCATGGAAGGTGGTGTAGCTGCTTCCCTCTTGTCGCTATTATCACTTATTACATAAAGGGACCAATCAAAGGCAACCGAACCACCCCAGTTCAACATCACCGATCTCAACTTCTCTTTCACTTAATTCCACTTGGCAATACGCTAAATCCATCAAAATGGGTTTTCATCAGAAGGCGATCACCCTTCTCTTTTTGCTTCTTTTGCTATCTCAAACCATCTCTAGCTATTCCTCTAGTGTTGTGAAATCATGGTGTAGCAAAATGCCTTACCCGCAACCCTGTGAGCACTTCTTGACCCGCAACCCTAAGAAAACCCCTCTCAAGCGAAGGTCCCATTTCCTCAGGGCCTCGATGCAAGTCGCCCTCGAGAGCGCAGCTAGCCCGAACACACACATACTCGCTAGGCTCTGGGTGCCGCGATGAACGCGAGAAGGCCGCATGGGCTGACTGCCTCAAGCTTTATGAGAACACAGTCCACCACTTGAACCGGACCATCAACCGCCGGTGTACTCAAGACGACATGCAAACCTGGCTTAGCGCCGCACTTACCAACTTGCAGACCTGTCGAACTGGGTTTGTCGAGCTTGGCATCTCAGACAATGTGTTGCCCTTGATGTCAAATAATGTTTCCAAGTTGATAAGCAACACTTTGTCTGCAAACTATGTGCCCTACACTACCCCAAACTACACCAATGAGTTTCCTACTTGGGTGAGGCCCGGCGACCGGAAGCTCTTACAGTCTTCGCCCATGCTATCTACAACAAATATTATGGTGGCTCAAGACGGTTCTGGGAACTACAAGACAATTAACGAAGCTTTAACTGCGGCTTTAATGCGGTCTGATTCAACGAGGTTCATAATCTATATCAAGGCTGGTACGTATGAAGAGAATGTTGAAGTGGGATCAAAATTGGAAAACATCACGTTTGTGGGTGATGGTATTGGAAAGACCATAATTACTGGAAGCAAAAGTAATGCTGGAGGATTTACTACCTTCAATTCAGCAACTGTTGGTGAGTTTTTCATGTAATTTATTTATATTATGCATTTTATACATTATAAATACTAGAAAGGAAAAAGAGAAAAAAGGGGGAGGATTATCAACGTTTAGTTTGCTGAGATACTTTCCGGTTTAGATTACATGAACTGGTAGACATACCCGTGCTAATAATTTATCATCTTGAGTTTCAGCTGTTGATGGCAATGGATTCATTGCTCAAGACATCACTTTTCGTAACACTGCCGGCTCAGCCAATAACCAAGCGGTTGCTCTGTGTTCTAGCTCTGACCTCTCAGTTTTCTATCGATGTGGCTTTGAGGGTTATCAGGACACACTTTACGTTCATT
Organism: Eucalyptus decipiens; assembly: GCA_014182575.1. NCBI lineage: Eukaryota > Viridiplantae > Streptophyta > Magnoliopsida > Myrtales > Myrtaceae > Eucalyptus > Eucalyptus decipiens. The sequence goes on from CM024613.1 coordinate 18,915,242, forward strand.
CTAACCGACAGTTCTACAAAGAATGCGATATCTATGGCACTACTGACTTCATCTTTGGAAATGCCGCCGTCGTTTTCCATAATTGTAACATCTATGTTAGAAACCCCCCTAACAAAGTCAATACCATCACTGCACAAGGCCGATTTGACCCAAACCAGAACACCGGCATCTCCATCCTGAACTGCAAAGTCATTGCTGATTCAGAGTTGATATTGGTTCAAAGCTCCGTGAAGACATACCTTGGGAGGCCGTGGCGAAAATATTCAAGAACTATTTTTATGATGACCTACCTTGATAGCCTGATTGACTCGGCCGGGTGGTTGGAGTGGGACGGCGACTTTACCCCAGACACTCTGTACTATGGAGAGTATATGAACACAGGCCCTGGGTCATCGACCACAAATAGGGTGACATGGGCAGGTTACCATGTAATCACAAGCCCGACGGAGGCTTCGAAGTTCACCATTGGGAACTTGATCCCCGGTGGCACTTGGTTACTTGTGGCCGGCATGCCTAACCCCTCGGTGGGTTATGACGCGATTTACCCCTCAGGGGGTTGCAAACTGTTAATCGGTTTTAGTCAGGGCTGCAATGGTTATTCTCTATTCCAGCTCTTTCTTCTTTTGTCTTCCTTTTTCTTTCTTCTGGAAATCTAGTCTAGGTGAATAGCTGTTATTTTTCCGCTTTTTCGCTGTAAGGAAGCAATGATATTGCTTATCAAATACATTTTGTAATTGTTTAAGAACTCCCAAATCATAGAATAAACAATTCATCAGACCATTTTCTTTTGATTTTTGGCATTGATTTTCATTTTAACTAGTAGCCTATTTTAGCATCATGAACAAATCTGACTTCTTTCAAGCGATCGACGTTCACGCTTTCCAAACATGATCGGGCCTTCTGCGTTGTAGCACACAGAAAACACGAATTAGCTAACAACAAATCGCCGTTTCCTCCTTTTTGTTCCTCAACTCCTTCCAAGCACTTGAAACTGGCATAAACCAGTTCTCGATACTTAGCGGTTGCACAAGATCAATGGTTAGGCCTGCCTGGCATATTTGCTTAAGATATCACTCTGACCCGGGGCTAGTACGGCAGCCACTTCTAATAGCTTTTTCCCACCTCGAGCTTGGATTGGTATTGCAGTATCAAGAACACAATTCTTTTAGAAAATTCTCTGAGAAGCAACATCGAGAGTAATCCATCCTACACGAGACAGATCTTTTATTATTTGGAGTCTCACTAAAGGGGAGAGAAAGTTGAACAGTCTAGCTAATTGGGAATTCTGGAATTGAATCCTTCTTGGTTAAGATTCGATAGTCTCTGAAAAGGATCTCCGAAAACATGCGGAAATCCCTGAATATTCAACAGGATGGAGTACCGAGTTGAAGGCTGCAAGTTCAAAAGATCTTTTTCACTTCAATAGATCCCTTTACCGCTATATATAGCTCCGTTTTTCTGAGGATTCAACTTCGTATCAGATAAGGCGTGAAACTGATTATAGATGATCAAGCTAATTCGGAACGAAGTAGCAATGTCCCCTCTCCAGGAAAAACAACTTTAAAAAACGTCAGCAAGATAGAGGCAAGTCAGTGCAACTGTTGACCTCAAGAGTAATTATTAGAGACTGTCTGATAGAAGCTAAGTCGAACTACGTTGACCGAAAGCAGTCGAATTTGAGCTTTCGATATAACTAGATGTCTAAAATTGCTTCCTTGAACCCAATGAAAATCCACCAACCCGGAATAGCGCAAAGAAGTTAGACCACAATCGCTGACACTGAGTGCCAAAGCCGGCACTTTGTCGTCTGAGCCAGAGAACCAAAGAGATAAAGCTCAAAAATAAAATTAATTGCTAATAAAGTTGGATGTAGGAGTGCATTAAACCTTCTGATAATAGATGAATTTGAAGCTCTAAGAAGCTAAGTAGTACTGACACTGACAGCGACACGCAACATGACATAACGTGATACACAGACATGTCGTTTTTTAAAAAACAGAAAATTTTGACAAGTTGGAACACGTTATATATTAAATATATATTTTTATATATACATAATAAATTATCATTTTTATGATTATTTCCATCAAATTAATTTGAATCAAATTCATAAATAAATAATTTATTTAAAAAGCCTAGAATTAATATACAGTAAAAACATTAATCTACCATTAATTGATATCATTCATTGTTTTAATTTGACAAATTCAACTCTATTTCAATAATTCATAAAACTTGGAGAAAAAACAAATAATACATATTATAAACTTGCATGTTAGATAAGTTGGAAGAGGAGAAAAAAACCTTTAAGGGATGAATAGGAGAAAAAAACCTTTAAGGGATGAATCTTATGTTTTTCTTCTTGTCCATTTATTATTTTTATTATTGTCTTTCATTTTTTCACATATATATTTTGACCTCTCATTTATTAAGTTTTTAAATTGACCTTGATATTAGAATCATGTGTCGAAAACTCATATGTTAGAATTCCGACTCGAGTGTCGAAAAGTGTTGAGAAAATTGACCAGATGTTGGATTTTTTGACACATGTTGACCGAGTGTCCGAGAGTGTCAGACATGTGTTGAAGTGTCCGACACGATACAAAGGCTCTTAGAGAGTATCGGTGCTTCATAGCTAAGAAGTAGCTCCAAAGTAAAATGGCAAAACGGATTCATAGATCTCTCACTTGTTAAATTAATGTCTCGATTTTGAATTCGGATATTGATTTGTTAAATTGAATTTGTTGAGAAAGATTTTCCAAAACGGATTAAATTTTTCATTCTTGAATAAGTTTCCTGAATTGCACAAAGGAAGGAGCACTAAAGGACAAAAGATGGGCACACTATCTTTTATTATATTTTGCTTATGAGGGCAAAAGTGTAAGGGCGCGTTTGGTAATGTTTCTGTTCAAAATTATTCCCAAGAACAGAAATAGAAAAAACTATTTCTGTTCCAAGAAATAATTTTTGAATAGAAGAACGCGTTTGGTAATTGTACAAAATTTATATTCTTGGAAATGAAAAAGAACAGGGGTAAACTGTACAAAAATTTTGTTTCAAATTTTTCTCAAGTGCTTTTTTTTTTTTTTTTTTTTTTTTTAATAAAGTGTAAACTTGGTATTAAATTCTCATTCTCATGAAATACTCACCAATTTTGTTCATGGTGAGTGAAGAAAAACATTTTGAATATGGTCATATGTGCATACTTGGAAGAAAATTTTGTAAGTAAAGTTCATACAATAAGAGTTAGCAAAAAGAAGAGTATCTTATATGCAGCACCCCGAACCCTTTGGTGGTCGCCACAAGCACCAATGTTACACCTTATTATCCTTTAAACATCTTATACTTAGGAGAAGCGTCGTTAATTTCAGTCATTTTTTTTTAAAGCTGTCCCAACACGGCTCATTAGCTGAAGCAAATCAAGCATCACCATCTATCCCCCTATCAATCCATGATACCAATACACACCACTAAACACCGGGATTTTATAAACAAGCGACGACACATTATTTACATATTCTTTCAAGATGGGACTTCTTTTTTGGGTCGATACATAACAAGGAAAAGCTAAGACTCTGCCATGTCTTGCCTAAAACCTCAAAAAAAAAAAAAAAAAAAAAAAAAAAACCCTTGATCCTCTACATCACGTGTACACAACCTCCCATCATATGTGTCGGCTAACTAGCTCCCAAAAAACACAGCCCCTACTCGTCGCGCTCGGACCTCACACCCAGTCCGGTGCGTCAGGCGGTGGCGGCGGCAGCATCACCCCATCGCGACGAACGTGGACAGAGACAAACTCCTGAACGACTAGGCCCCCAGCCAGGCCTATGTTGTAAGAGACAAAACAGCGCACGCGTATGTAGGTGAGTCCAGGCACGGAAGGGCAGCTGAACTCCTCACACTCTACCTCAACGTCGGACGGTAACCCGTAAAATGCACCCCGCGCGACGGCAGGAAGTGGCATACTGCTAATCTGAAATGTTGTCCCCAAAAGGGGTGAGTACAACTACTCAGCAGATAAGGAATCCAATAACAACTCAATGCATCATACAAAATCATACATGCATTGCAGGCGTTACTTACCTTGGAGCCATGCGCATACTATCATGCATCATCATCATAGTCGTAATACGTACATGTGTATCATCATCGTAACATACACGTCATCATTATTATGATACCTTCACATCATTCACGTCATCATCATCATCATGGCATTATCATATCAAGAATGCATATCATCATCATCATCATCATGCATATCACTATGCACATCATCATGCATATCATCATGCATATCATCATGCCATGTCATCATCATTATCATTATCATCATCACATTTTAATCATCAATTTTAATCATCCCCTCGGGCAAAGACCTCAGAGGCTTCCGGCATCCAGCCATCCCAGGCCACCGGGCATCTGGCCCCCACATTCCGGCATCTCGCATCCCAACCGGCATCACGAGGCATTCCCTTCGGCAAAACCTCCGACAGGCTTCCGGCATTTACACTCCCTGGCCGGGCATCTCGCACCCCAAATCCTGGCATCGCGAGGCATTCCCTTTAGGTAAAGACCTCTGACAGGGCTTCCGGCCCCCCACATTCCGGGCATCCTGAGTCTCCCAGGGCCATCCGGCAATGCATCTTTATACATTCCGGGCATTATCCTCCGCCACAACCACCTCCTCACTTATCATTATCCACATTTACCATTTTTTATCTCAATTTAACATGGCAATTGGCATGGCATCAAACAAATCATACTTGGCATGGAATTCACACATGCATCTCAATTCAATGTCATACATACACCAAGACTTTATCATACATACATCTTGATTCAATACATGTACCAAGACCTCATCACACATGAGACATAAATTAAATTGAATCCACGGCCAAAATAAAAATCTATTTTATTTTATTTTATTATTATTTTTATTTATTTATTTATTTAATATCTATAAGTTCCCAAGATTATAAAAATTCAAGAAATTATTAAACAAACCAATAGGATGATAATTACATGCAAAATTCATGGCCAAATTGAATTTTTACACAATCTCACATTTTTCACCAACATCCTATGATTCTCGGATGAAACCAGAATGCACGGTTCCCGAATAAATTCGACTAAAATATCCATATGGCCTCCAAAAATTATGAAATTTTTGTGGGTTATAGCCAAGACATTTTCGTACAACTTTCATGAAGAACTCCAAGCCATATTCCTTATTTAATATTTTGTTCAACCTCACGAAGCTTCTGGACCCATTACCGCATCGTCCAGAATACACATCTCCGAAATATTGAGATTTAACCTACCAATTATCTTTCGTTTTCTCTGAAATTTGGATATGTTATGTGTCAAGATGGCCTTTACAAGTTTCATGAAGAGATCTAGGTTAAATAACCAGTATATAGTCATCATTTACGTCCTTGAAGTCTCGGGTGTCTCGGAACACATCACCAGAATCATCGTCTTCAAGATCTAGTCATTTTACTAGGCTATACTTGTTCATTTCACTTCAAATTTGAATATGTTGTATTTTAATATGTCTCCTACAACTTCCATGAATACATCGAAGTGAGATCTTCAACAAAAACCAACATGCAATCAAGAATCCAGCAAGAGGTCAGTAAAAACTTTACAGATCTGGGGTCTCCGTAGGATAGGACTTTATCCCCTCAAATATCCATAATTTTCCACGAAATTTTAGTATGTTATAGTACAAGATGTTAGATACATCTTTCATGAAGAAATCGAAGCCAAAATAGGACTCCAAACTCACATGCAAACTCAAACAAGTTTCTGACTCACATGATCCGAGCAAGAACAGTCACACCACTCACACACAACTCATCCATGCTTCGGTTTTTCTCATCTAACACTCAAAAATTCAACATGCAAATAACATACAAGCATGCAAGAGAAGCTAGAGGACTCCCACTTGCCTCTAGACCGGTCGGTCGACGGCGTAGGGCGGCGAACACGGCGGACGGACGGCGATCTCCTCCTCCTCTCTCTCTCGGCCTCTCCCTCTTTCTCTCAAAATCTCTCTCTCTCTCTCGCACCCTCTCTCTCGGCCAAAAGAGATCCGGCCACCTTCTCTCTCTCTTCCCTTCTTATAACCCCAAATCCTCATGATTGATAATGATTACATGCCACTTAAATGGACCAATGCATGGGGACTCTTCTTGCCACTTGGCAAGATCCATGCATGGGCCAGCCACCTTTCTTTTGGGCCTCTAATGGGCCGGTCGACTACTCCTCTTGGGCCACTATTGGGCCGGCCAACTTGGCCCATTAAAAGCTTAGGCCAAATGGGCTTGAGGCCCATCCTAAAAATTGACCTTTTCCTCTCTCTTTTTTTTTTTTTTTGAATTCCTTTCTTTAATTATTTCCAAATTCCAATTTTCATCTTGGCCAAAGTCTTGGGACATCTTGTTTATTAAATTTATAAATCTTATGGCCAAGCATAGATTATTAATCTATCAAATTTAAATTTTCACAATCATATGCACAAATCATCTAATTAAAAAGACTAATGGCTAAAGCATAAGCCATGGAAATTTTATCACCTAATTAGAGACTTTAACACACCTTATGGCTTGTCATTGAATTTTGGGATGCCACATTTAGATCTCTACATGGACCCTTTCATACATGACATCACAATAATGAAGTAATATAGTTCATTGTTCAACTTCATCACATTGACTTTGATAAGTGAATACTTAAAAATAATATTACAAAAGTCGGAAACATAAAGTCATGAAATCTCAGGCATATTGTGATCCCTTGCTAAAGCCAACAAACTATGATTTATGTGGCAACCCTCTTTTAACCTTGCACCAGCCTATAATGACTGAGATGCATGCTCACTTCTTGCCAGATCTACAAAGTTCTACAGCCAAAAGAAAACTATTATATTCTCCCAACAATTGTACATAGGTTGAAGTTAAGTACTGAATATCCATACCACAGTAGCAGAAAGAGTGCTTGAATTGGCGTTCCCCAAGAATTCATAAGCCGAACTTTCGTCTGTCTAGCAGCAGAAACAATGAGCAATAAATCCTTGACATTATAATAGAAATTGACCACAAAACAGATAAAATTCACCATTACCAATCTGAGAATCTGATGTGATCTTGAGCTAGCTTCATTAAGGCATGTCTCTCCAACCTGTCTTTGAGCCGTGAAATGCAAATGATCAACCTAAGCATTTCATTGTAATACTAGATATAGTATGCAACCATGAAATTCATCCAACACAAGGCAGAATAGCCTTGGTTCTTACCTTCACACATAGAAAGAAGTTCTTGAAAGTGGCTCCAGTCCTTCAATGTTTCCTCTGTAAGTTTCTCAACTATAGTCTCTCTTTGTCAAAAGGGATAACTCTCATGGTGATTTTGGATGAGCTCATAGTTCCTCAGCATAGTCCAAAGAAATTTACCACCGAATCACTCACTCGAGCAAGCAGACGCTACCGCAAATTTGGGTGAGCGATCTGCGAGACGCTCGCTCAGGGCTCGAGGGCGAGGGCTTGCTCGAGTGAGTGTCTCACATATTTGGGCAAATGCTGGCTCGAGCAAGCCGTCGCGCTCGAGCCTCGAGCAACCGTTGCCCAGATCTGCAAGGGGTGGCTCTCGTCAAAGCCCTCATCAATCGGCTTAGCCAAGCCCTCGCCGAAGGCGTTGAATCAGAAGCTTCAGCCGGTGAAGGAGGAGCAACAGCCAATGAAGGATGAAACTTACCTCGAATCAAAAGTTTCAGCCGGTGAAGGAGCAGCAGCTGTTGGCGCCGGAGAGAATGACGAGTTGGGAGGCGCCGGAGAGGATGACAGTGGAGAAGCTATGAGAGACGCCTGAGAAATGAGGGACTTGAGATAGAGAGAAGGCGCCAATGGATGGCTGACAGAGGGCACGGCGAAAGCAAAAATAAACAAAAGAAACAATTTTTGTGTTTTTGTTCTTTTGTTTCTTCAAAAAGTGTTCCTGGGAACAAGAAACAAGTTTTTTCTACTTCTTATTTCTGTTCCAAATTTGATTCCGAGAACAAAAGTGTAAACAAATGCGTTTTTTTTCTTTTTTTGTTCCCCGAAACAAAAGAACAAAAATTTTTGTTCAGGGGAACAAAAACACAATTAAACAAACAGGGCCTAATTGTCTAAGAAAGAAACAAAGCATTTCTTTTGCTTTTATTTCTCCCATAGCCGTACTTGGTATCTTTGTAAAAGTGGCGTGAAAGGTGAGCACCCCACAACATATATGTTGTCGAATCCTTGTTGAAGTTGCACAGTGTGGGGCCCATGTTAAATTTGTTGACTTGAACGTGCAGTGATTTTATCTTATGAGTTTACGTCCATGTGAAGTATTTACTTAGAAACATTTTGGGGGTTTGAGTTAAAATCTAGGTGTGGGAAACACTTGAGTGTATGAGCGCTTGTAAACTCTAATTTTCCAATTATAGTGGATTATTTGCCGCTAGCTCTCCTCATGAATATAGGTATCGATAATCGAATCGAATCACATAAATCTCTATTATCTTTATTATTTATCGTTTATTTCTCTGGTATTTTTCACGTTGACTTATTTGCAAAATCATGTCATTTTCATGTATTATAATTCAACAATTGGTATCAGAGCTTGGGATTAGATTTCTTGATTGTGATTTCGAACTTTTGCTTGTTTGATTGTTATCTGGAAATTCTATTATTACAATTATATCTTAGGCAAAAGTTGAAATTAAGAAGTTTAAGAAGAGGACCAACTTTGGCTTGTGGAGCATCAAGATGTTTACATTATTAATAATCCAAGATTTGGCCAAGGCACTGGATGGTAAAGATGAGTTGCCAATTATAGTAAAAACCTTTAATAGGATAGAGCTAATGGAAAGGGTAAAGAGCACAATCCTGTAGTAGTTGTCGGATCAGGTGTTAATAAAGATAGCCAAGGAGAAGGATGCCTCTACGTTATAAGCAAAACTTCAGACGCTCTATGTAAAGAAATGTTTGACCAATCATTTGTATATGTTGAAGAGGATGTGTCGGTTTAAATGTACTAAAGGTATGTCTATTAGAACCCACCTTGATGAATTCAATAAACTTACGATGGATTTGAAGAACGTTGGTAAGATACTTGAAAGAACGGGGCATGATGTTGTTAGCTTATTTACTAAAGTCGTGAGAGCACTTTATTAATTCATTGTTGTAAAGGCGTACTACAATTATCTCAGAGTAGGTAAAGTCCGCTCTATTCTCTAAGAACTGGCAAAAATAGTTGCAAAATGACGGTCTAGTGCAATGAGTATTGCAAGCACTAACGATTTTGGGTAGAGAACAACATTGTGGGCCTAGTGTTAACAGAGTTAAAAACATATCAAAATCACACCATATAAAGTCAAAGGAACACATGAAGTGCTTGGTGTGTCATGAGGAGGGGCATATCATGAGATTTTGTTTGAAGAGAAGGAATAAAGGTGATAAAAAGAATGTCACAAGTAGCATGACGAGTGTTGCTGAGAGGAGCACTAGTGTTTGTCGCGACCCGATCTCGCCACCCCTCGAAAAGTATCCAAGGTGGGAAAGGTCGGGTTTAGGGGTACTTGATCTCGAGAGTTCCCTCACGAGATCACGAGCTCCCCCAAGCTCATACCCCGCGTGACAGCGGATTTATTTATACGATCTAGGTATTTAACAACCTAAAAAATATACAGGAGTCGCCACTAGCCTCATTTTGGGGGTCAGCTAGAAACCCAATCGAGGGTCGAGAGTGTTCCCTCAATTCCTATGTAACCAGATATCTAGGTTCGGGGACTTGGGTTACGCTAATATTGCTATTAGCGCCCTTTCGGTACCTAAATAGTATGTTACGTTTTTCCTAACATGTTTTGTTGTGTTTTTCCTAACATGTTCATGCATTTCTTTTTATATTTTCAGGATCGTCAATTATAGACTAAGTGATCATGCGCGGTGAATTACTTTCATTCTATTCTATTTCTTAAAAAAAAAAAAAAAAAAAGGAAAACAATCGATAAAATTGAAAGTGCAAAACATTAAGTAAACAATCAAGAAAAGTAGTTAAACCTAATCATGTAATTCTAAAAATATAAAAGAGAAAACAATCGGGAAAGAAAGGAAACCCGCAACTCGTCGGGTTTTATACAATGCATGGAACCCAAGACATATGCCGGAAAAACAAATAGAACATGACAGTGGTCGGAATGGACATCGACCTCCACCGTCTTCACACTTAATCCATGTTCAGGATCCTATTCTAAACCTAATCTAAGAAACAAGGATCCCTTGTCTCATCTTATATGACTAAAACAACGCATAGAAATCGTTATTATAACGAACATACATAGGCATCAAACATGAACATGAATCTAGCAAATTCAAATCACAAACAGGACAAAATACAATGCATGCTTAAAGGTTCATAAGACCACCTAGACAATGTACAAAAATGTGAAACTTGCACGTGACATAAGATTGAATGCGAAAAAGGTTTGGGTAAACATTTAACCCCAAATCAGAATGCAAAAAAGTCACACAAGTCATTAACATTGCAAAGTGACTCAGAACTAAGAATGTCATGCTTGACAAATTTCAATTGCAATTAGCCACAGAAAAGACAGCATTTTTTCAGATTCAACATGCATATATTTTCTTAAAAAAATTCAAGAGCAGAGATGTATCAATTGGCTAAAACAATCTACACAAGAATAGAGCAGCAATTATAGCATACTGATATTCGCAAATGGAGTGTATCATGAAAAGACATACAACTTCAAGAAAAAAAGAGCTTGAAAGTCAGAAATAAGAAAAGACATCTTTACAAACAAAAACACACAGGGTTTGGATCAGTAGAACACAAATAAGCTACTGGGCAAAGTGATTAATGTTGGAAATTGATTTGATGGTGGATATCTAATATCAATTATCAACAACAGAACTTTGCTAAAAAGGAGAACAATAGAGCAAGACCATCCCACACGTGATTTACTTTTTTTTGGTATTATCAACCTCAAAATCTATGCTCAAAAGATCGTAGGAAAGTGGCAGACAGTCAGGCCCACCCAAAAACAGAATATGCATTTCTGACCAAGGCAAATTCCAGAATTCAGAATGGATTTAAAAAAAATGTTAAACATGGCAAATGATGGTCGATTCAGGCATGCAATATGTCATTTTAAAGCTTGAGATGCCTATTACAATTATCTAGAAGACATTAAGTCCTAATAACATCATCTACGAGTTCATATCAAGTGGTTTACACATAAGGTCATCCAAAACAGAGAGACAAATATTTGGCAGATTCTGGACCAGACTTCGGACAAACAAAAACCATATTAAATGAAGTTCGATTAGGGCATTCTATAGCTCATTGGAAAGATAATCGAACCATCTTCAACCTCCATGAAGACTTTGAACACAGAAAACCACAACAACCAGCTCATATAAGTTAAAACAGAAAATCGCAGAACAGCAAATCAACCTTAAAACTACTGCAGAATTGACAAACTTTGTAGGTGTTTTTCAGTGATCAAATGACGTTCGTTCAGGGCGTGCGACATATCAAATCGAAGCTCTACAAGTGTATTTTTTATGTCTAGAAGGGCTCAAGACCAGAAAGCCTCATCTATCACTTCATTTAAGCCAAAACAGAAAGTCTATCACAAACACACGAAATTGCAGATTAATAGAAATCAAACTCAATCAACCTCAAGTTCGTGATCATTGATCATCAAATTAAGGTGCTTATTAATGTGTACACATACATCATTGGCGCTACTCCTCACATAACAGAACATGTAATTCATATTTACTCTCAGTGGACAAAATCAGAACATGCTGAGCATTTCATCGAGCAGAAAGTATGCATCTCGGCCATGAGTCCAAAATGCAACAGCCAAATAGGAAAGCACAACCAAAATATCACAACAACAATATTACAGGCTTAGATTACCCAATGAACTTCGATAGTAGGTAAGTTTCTCATAAACAAAAATCAGAATACTAGATCACTTTTCAACCCAATGAACATCCGGATATGGAAGATGAATTTATGTTCAACGTACCTTGAATGAAGCGGCAAAGGATCGTAAGTCGTCACTACCGTTGACGCTGTCTGAACTCTAAACTTCAAACTCCTCGATCGGCCGTTTGAGCAAGTCAAATCCGGCGCACAAGACAGAGCCGAGAGAAAATGTGCGAGGTCAGAGAGAGAACGGGAGAGAGAACCAAATCCTAAAAACTTAATTGGATCAAGAGAGAAAGAGAGGGGAAGAGCTCACCGTCGAGCAAACAACAGAGCCGAGAGAGAAACGGTTAAACGTCCTATCGTCACTGTTGTTGCCGTCACCGCCGATGTCGTTGATCGGTCTCGGAGCTCAATCCTTGGAGCTGAACCGGAACCCCAGATCTAGAGAGAGAATGAACGATCGAGAGAGAGTTCGATCCGGCGAGCTCCCGCACCTCCGATCGAGCTAATAAAGGAAAACCCTAACTGATCAAGCTCCAACCAAGAGAAAGCACTGATCTCCGACCGCCGATGTCCGTTTGGTCATTTAGCCAAGAGAGCGGGAACCAGGGAGAGAGAGAGCGTCTCTGAGAGAGAGAATACGCGTCAGAGAGAGAGAGAGTCCTCTCAAGAGAGAGAATCCAAAAATGATCGTGAATGGCCCCCTCCGAGAGAATCCCCTCGTGCGAGCTAAAACCCCTTTTTTTTCTTTTTTCCTTTTTTTCTTTTTTTTTATTATTGTTTCCTTTACTTTTTTTCTTTTCTTTTTTTTTTTTTTTTTTTTTTTTTCGTTTGTCCTCATTTGTCCTCATTTCTAATTTTTTTTTTATCTTTTCATTTCAAACAATTTTTTTATTTTTGCAAATTATTTGTTTAAAATGTCGACGAAAATTTCGAGTGTCAACAGCTACCCCTTTTTGGGTGGGAGCTCAAAGAGGTTCCACTCAAAGACAAAATTGATACTTGAAATTTTTAGTCGACTCAGCTTTGAAAAAAGAAAATGACAAAAGCAATGATGGTTGGTTAGGAACATACCTGATATTTACCTTTGCTCATCAGGGTATCTGAACTGTTGTTGAGGTTTATTCACTCTGTCTTTGTCCCTGGATTCGTGTAATGGAATGAAGGCAATGAAAACACTAGGATTTGGAAGACAATGTTTAAGGATAACCTGGAACCTAAGAGATAAGGTTTAAGGATGACATGGAACCGTGTGGTTTAAGAATGGACCCACGAACCTAGTGGTTTAAGGATAGACCCACGAACCTAAGAGATAAGGTTTAAGGATGACCTAGAATCGTGTGGTTTAAGGATGGACCCACAAACCACAACATAACACTTTCATAATTCAACAGAATTACAAACAGAAGCCTACAGCCAAAAGTCTACAAAAGACCGGCTCTTAAAAAGGAACTGTCCTACGACCTACAAGTCAGACACGTTCTCCAATCCTTATGACTTCACCTCTGCAACTCCTCAAGGCCAACCAAAGCTATCTAGCCACTCCGTCCACCAGGGACCTGAAATTGTAAACCCCAAACCGGGATGAGACAATGTCTCAACAAGTTCAACCCCCTAAACCCCTATTAGAAAGAAAATACGCACAAGGGTGACCTAGCCACGTCACACAGAGAACTTACCTCGCGTCACTTCCTTCTTGCAGGTTAGCACAATTTGTATCACACAATCTCAGGTAGTAATAATAATTCAAACAATTGGAACGCCATCACTTTCATATAAATCACAGTAGCACTTAGCACGCATTCCAATTATTATTCACTGCCATACAAGGGCATAGCCTACTCGCAGTTCAGCTATCTACTGACATTAAGGCCAGGCATCGCCTCCCCCCTTAGAGTGCGGCTTCGTCACTACGTCGACAGCATTCCCGAAGGAGTATCGATCTAGTCGGCCCAGCCTCTACTGCGATCGGCATCCACCGCGTGGGCATCCCATATAGGGGCAAGTCCGGCTCAACAGCCCACGATGATTCCTTTTAGTTATCACACAGCCAAAGCATACTCAGCCCCAGGACAATTTGCATTTCACTTAATATAGTGATCCCGGCCATTTTTCTTCATATTAAAAATATTCCATAAATTACTCACGTGTGTGGAGACACGCTAATTTCGAATCAAAAAACCAATATCTCACTTTTGCAAACCCCACTATTTAATATAATCATTAAAATTCAATTCTTGCATCAAAACCCGACACTTAGGTTTTTATGAATAAAATCTCTATTTATCACAATCAACACTCAATTTACCACATCCATTCATCAAATTCAAATTCTAAATGCACAAAGAAATGATCAAAGCACGAAATTCTGAGAAAATAAGGTTCCAAAATAATTTTCAGAATTTATTAAATAATTAAATTTATTCCGAAAATTAATTAAATAATAATATCCATATTTTTCGCGATCCACACTCAATTTATAATATTCAACCATCAATTTCAAAATCTGACTACACAGCAGCGACCGGCACGAAATTCCGAGAATTTAGGGTCCTGACAAAATTTTCGGAATTTAATAAATAATTAAATTTATTCCGAAAATAATTAAATAATAATATTTTAATAATTTCGAATAATAAAATATTATTAAATTATTAAACAATTTCGAAATATTTATTTAATCCTAAAAGTAATTCATTTATGTCAAATCACCATTATACTAATATAAACATCAATTTAACCTTAACTAAACATACTTTAAATTAAACCAACCTCTTAATCTAATTCACAATTAAATAAACTAAAATAACCACCTAAGCTTAATTAACTTAAGCTAAGCACACCTAAAGCATAATTAACCCTCTAAGCGAGGTTTAGTGAGCTAAACTCACCCGATTAACAAACCGAGCGGACCAAAACGACGGGGATGACGCTAGGATAGACTTTCCTCAAGGGGGGCCGAGCATCCGGGCTCGGGAAGGCGGCCAAAACGGGCCAAAACCCCACTGTCAAACCCATTTTCTCGTCTTCTCCGTTCGCACCGGAAGGGGCGGTTCCGGCGTCGATTGAGGCGGCCAAGGGCGACTGAGGGTGAGGCGGAGCTTCGGCAGGGCTAACGGTGGCCAGAGGTGGTTGGGTGGCGGCGTGAGGCGGCTGAACGGGACTGAAGAGAGGCGGAACAGGGGCTGGACAGCAGCTCGTGTGGACAGGGGCAAACGGCGCACGACGGGCGAGCATGAGGCGAACGGCGGCGAGGCGGCGTGCGGCAACTCCCGGCGACGTCGACTACTGCTCCAAACCCACACAAGCTGCTTCCGTTTTTGTTCGAACCAGAGGGAGGAGAGGGGGCGGAGATACGCGGACGGCAGCACGGCGGCGGGCTCGGGTGTGTGACCAGCTCCGGTGCTTGCGGGCATGCGACGACGATGGTGAGAGGCGGCGACTGCAACTCAATCTTCGCTGGTCTTCGGCTCCCATGGAGTTTTGAAGAAAAAGAAGAAGATGGGGGAGACGTCGATGGAGGAGAGAGGGGAGGAAGAAGAAACCAATTTCCCCTCTTTGTCTCTCTCTCTCTCTCTCTCTTGTCTTCAAACATGGCCCACCACCAACAGCCCTCCACTCACAATTCCAAGACAAAATTACCCCTTTCTAGAAGCATTTAGGTAGGCCAAAGTGTGGGGTATATGCGGCATACTAATTTCACTAGGTTTTTCCCTCCAATTGAAACTTAATCCCACTTGAATTAAATCAAATTGACCCACATTAATTCATTCAACACCTCCTCAATCAAATTGGTATTTTTCCTTACCAATGTGGTGTACTTGCATCCCAATTTCACAATCCCTGGCTTCAACTGAATGAAAACGGCCCTATTTATCCAGTCGAAATTAAAACCCGAAAATCTGGATGTCACAACTCTTCCCCTCTTGTAAAAATTTCGTCCTCGAAATTTAAACCTTTACTAGTTCATAAACAAAAATGTAGGGGTACAATCTTCTCATATAATTTTCTCTTTCTGAGGTTGCTCCTTCTGTACCAATGTCACCAAATCACTGCTATCTTGCTCAAACCACTTCGGATCCAAAATACTAAACACTTGCCCACTTTAAACTTCCAAAGGTCTTCAACACAAAATCTGCAAAGCTAAACTCGCGATTCTGAGCAGTCTCTAAATTGTCTCTGATAATTGCAACTGAATCATTGGTTTCTGAACAGACTCTTGACTTGCGATTTTCTGATTTCTGATCTCATCTCAACCGACTGAAATCCTGTACACTCTGCTCTGCACCGATTAAAAAGAAACTATCTGACTGATCTGCTGAAACTGGGAACCTCTGGTCAAGATCTGATATAACTCTGGCACTGATCTTGGCAACTGTAATCACTGACTACTGTACTGACCTTGGCCTGTGATCTTTCTTTCCTTAACTTCATCTCAGCAATTGAAATTCTGCACTTTCTGCTATACATTGTTTAAGAAAGAAGAACCCTCTAAAAACTCTACCAAACTTATAATCTCTGATCTAGATTCAAAATATAATTCATCCCTGGCACTCCATACCGGTGAATTATCTTATGCGCACACACTTCGATATACCCACTTTGTGACAAGACATAATTTTCAATTTCTGAAATCGAACTTAGATTATCGGTTAATTTCACTCCAACACGCTTTTAGTGTGATCTAGGCTACTAGGTAGTTTTCAGAGCTTTTTAGGACAAATGACCCGTGGTCGATTTTCTTCGAGCCACGATGAACCCACTCGATACATTGGCGACTCTCGATTGTCGTGAAAATCTCGATAATTCAAATACGGACACAGGGTACCAAAACGACAGTAAAATCAAATTAGTATCAGTCGACGAGAGTTTTCCAATTTAGTGGAGTCACCCACGATCGGTCATTCATCTCAGTCGAACCGACCTATCTCTGATCTTAATTCGATTTTTAACTATGCTGTAATGATCGCTAAAGATGAGCACGGTCGAGAAGTCGATTCCTAGTCGAATTCTCAAGTCTATTTACCTTAAAGTCCTTAATAACTCACCCAACTAGTCTAGTTATCTCGTAACTGGCCAACTCAGAGAAAAACACTGTAATCGCGTCGATGAAATGCCCAATTTAACCAATCGAAATCAGAGTCTGAAAAACAGGATGCCACACACTCAAAACAAGATCTATTCGTACTATACCAAAGTGGACCAACTCCATCTATCGATCGACTACTATCCTCAAATGGTATCAGTAATCCCCTGAATCCTTAGTAAGCTCGTCACAATGTTCCATTGTGATATATTTTCATTCTCACTTAGGACTCTCAAGTGATGGTAAAAGTCCTCCTGGTTTGCATTACTGAACTTCCACTTACTGACATCTCTGATACTTGCAACTTGTTCAACGATATCTATCTTCATACCGATCTACCAATCCCGATGATGTAGATTCTGACTCATCTTTGTACTGTCTGGATAATGCTGAAGTTGCTACAATGAGCTTCCCATAAGATCTCTTCTTTAACCTCTGTATCGTCAGTTACACACAATCGTCCTCGAAACCTTTGCGTTCTGTCTTTAGAAATCTGAAAATCAACCTCTCTCATCTACATTCTCTTATAGAATCTTCTAAATTTCTGAATCTGTCCACTGAAGCGTTTTGATTTTGATATGTACTCTCGGCTAAATTCTGAGGGTGGTCACAAGATACAAAAGGTGGCCTACCTTAGATTTGAAAATCGATTTCGAACTTTCTCGAGTAAGATGCAATCCTTGAGTACCAACTGTGCAACTAAGGACTCTCGACTCAGTGCATCTGCGACTTTACTCACCTTTTCAGAGTGATACAAAATATCATAATCATAATCCTTAAGGAGTTCCATCCAGTGATGCTGTCTCATATTCAACTCCTGAGGTCTCAACCAATGGGACTCATATGTAACAACCCTATCATGTTGTATCAACACATAACCCAATCCTTTAAATGACGCATCACCGTAGATTTCGAATCCTGTCCACGTGAACTTTTCTTCCTTCTTCAGTAGTCTAGTCAACGGTGATGCTAACACTGAAAACCCCTCTACAAACTGTCTGTAATATCCTGCTATTCCCCAGAAACTTCTGATCTCTGTCACTTGAGACAATCTTAGCCAATTGTTCACTGCTTTAATCTTGGGCGGGGTCTATGGAGATTCCTTCTCCTGAAATCACATGACCTAGGAATGCCACACGAGTCATCCAAAACTCACATCTGATAAGCTTGTTGTAAAATCCAAAAGCAGTCAAGGTCTGAAGTACCATCCCCAAATGTCTCTCGTGCTCCTCAGAACTCTTTGAACACACTAGGATAACTTCAATGAACACAATCACAACTGATTCAAGTACCCTTAAACATGCTGCTCATTAGACCCGAACAAACAGCTAAGGTGTCCATCAAACCACTCGGTATTACAATGAATTCATAACTACCGTATTAAGTGCGAGATGCTAACTTCGGTATGTCTTTCTTCCTGATTCTCAACTGAGATACCCTCACCTCCAGTCGATCTTGAGGAACATCGATGTACAAACACAATGAACCAACTTTCTTCTTCACGAATAGAACGGGTGTTCCCCAAGGTGATGCATTAGAACGTATGAATCTCCTATCCCAAACTTCCTACATTTGCACCTTCATTTCTTTTAACTCAGGTAACACCATCCGGTAAGGAGCCTTAGGGATTGGCTCTGATCCGGGTGCTAATTCAATCACGAACTCTATTTCTCTTTCTAACAGCAAGCCTGGCAATTCTTCAGAAAATACTTCAGAAAACCTATGTACCACGATTATGTTCTCCATATTCGGCTCCTCAATTGACGTATCCATTATCCATTACAGTTGCCAAGTAGATTCGGTAACCAACAACTAGAACCAAGTCATCTTCAGTGACAAATAACAAGGATTGAAGTTCCTCTTCGACTTTCAGTAATTCAAAACTTTCGCACGTTAACTAAACAAATTGAATTATACCACTACCACGATTCAAAACAACATAAAGCTCCTTGAGCCAAATCTTTTTATAAATGACTTCCAAGTCATACTTAAGCAAACCCCTTTCGAGTACAGCTATAGTCAGAAATTCATATTTATATTACTTTATTATCTATTTGAAAATCCTACAACCTTCACCGAAAATTCTACTACACTACTCTGATAAAAACATCTCAGAAACATTCTTCCCTCGATCGATGCTTGGTCGACCCATTCATGCTCTTCTAGCCATCCTAGTGGCATCCTATCCGCAGTAACAGTGCTTATGCTCTCCTGAACTTACACGGACAGTTCCTAACCTGATGGTCGTGCTGTCCATATTCAAATCATGCTCCCTTTTTACTCTAACACTAGGCTGACTCAAGCCTCATTTCCACAAACTTGGCACACAATCAATGAGTCCTCTACCTCCCATCAAGTGACATCATGCACAGCTGTGGTTCCATCCGTCTATACAGATAATCTTTGATCAAATGGCCTTACTGGCGACACTTGTAACAAGTCATTTCTCTCTTACAGCATGGGACAGATCCATGTCCTTTCTTACAGACACGACACACATTGATCGAGTGGAGCACTGACTTTCCCAATTCTACTATTCTGGTTGGGTGAAACAAGGCACATTTATTTTGATATCGGCCTTTTTCCCCAATCGATTTCCATCTCTATCTAAAAGGAACCTTGACTCAGATACGACGGCTTGATCCTCGATCACAACTCCAGATTGGGCCTCAACAAGCGCGGCAACAACGACGGTCACAACACTGGTAGCGGTAGAAACAACGGCAGCTTGGTCCTGAGCTTACTGACCCAAAATGCTTCCCAAAGACTCTAGTGCCTAAACGATCCCGTCGAACCTAAGATCATTCGGTGCTGCTATACTCACAGTACCGACTTACGGCGGTACTCTCACACTCGCGCTGATCTAAGCCTACGCTCTACCTCGGGTACCAACTTTTGTCAGCGTCCTACCTCGAGATACAGGTCCTATTGACCTCCTACAAGGAGTTCTCCACTCCTCGTCACTCATCCTACAGACTCTTTATAGACAATTGTTTTCCGATTCCAACATCAGGTTGAAATTTGAGTGACCCCACAAACAAGCTACCAATCAGCTATCATTCACATGCATCAGCATATTAAAAGTCTTTCCTACTAACTATCCCATGACTCATCGCACATTATCACTCCATACACAGACCATGCTCTAATACCACTTAAACGGGGATGTCACGCCCCGAACCTCGAGTGCGCCAACATCCCACGATGGTCATGCAAATGCGACATTCCCAGGTAGTGTCGCCGACCCCATTCATTTATTATTGCGCAAGCGGAACGTATTATAAAACCCCTGACAATGAAATACGGGATAGAAAAGCATGAAGCAAAACCACAACATAACACTTTCATAATTCAACAGAATTACAAACAGAAGCCTACAGCCAAAAGTCTACAAAAGACCGGCTCTTAAAAAGGAACTGTCCTACGACCTACAAGTCGGACACGTTCTCCAATCCTTATGACTTCACCTCTGCAACTCCTCAAGGCCAACCAAAGCTATCTAGCCACTCCGTCCACCAGGGACTTGAAATTGTAATCCCCAAACCGGGATGAGACAATGTCTCAGCAAGTTCAACCTCCCAAACCCCTATTAGAAAGAAAATACGCCCAAGGGTGGCCTAGCCACGTCACACAAAGAACTTACCTCGTGTCAATTCCTTCCTACAGGTTAGCACAATTTGTATCACACAATCTCAAGTAGTAATAATAATTCAAACAATTGGAACGCCATCACTTTCATATAAATCATAGTAGCACTTAGCACGTATTCCAATTATTATTCACTGCCACACAATGGCATAGCCTACTCGCAATTCAGCTATCTACTGACATTAATGCCAGGCATCGCCTCCCCCCTTGAAGCGCGACTTCGTCACTACGTCGACGGCATTCCCGAATGAGCATCGATCCAGTCGGCCCAGCCTCTATTGCGATCGGCATCCACCGCGTGAGCATCCCATATAGGGGCAAGTCCGGCTCAACAGCCCAGGATGATTCCTTTTAGTTATCACACAGCCAAAGCATACTCGGCCCTAGGACACTTTGCATTTCACTCAATACTTCCACTTAAAATAGTGATCCCAGCCATTTTTCTTCATATTAAAAATATTCCAGAAATTACTCACGTGTGTGGAGACACGCTAATTTCGAATCAAAAAGCCAATATCTCACTTTTGCAAACCCCACTATTTAATATAATCAATAAAATTCAATTTTTGCATCAAAACCGATACTTTGGTTTTTATGAATAAAATCCATATTTATCACAATCAACACTCAATTTGCCACATCCATTCATCAAAATCAAATTCTAAATGCACAGCAGTGATCAGCACGAAATTCTGAGAAAATAAGGTTCCAAAATAATTTTTCAGAATTTATTAAATAATTAAATTTATTCCGAAAATTAATTAAATAAAAATATCCATATTTTTCGTGATCCACACTCAATTTATAATATTCAACCATCAATTTCAAAATCTGACTACACAAAAAATAGCGACGACACAAAATTCGAGAATTTAGGGTCCCGACAAAATTTTGGAATTTAATAAATAATTAAATTTATTCCGAAAATAATTAAATAATAATATTTTAATAATTCCGAATAATAAAATATTATTAAATTATTAAAAATTTCGAAATATTTATTTAATCCTAAAAGTAATTCATTTATGTCAAATCACCATTATACTAATATAAACATCAATTTAACCTTAACTAAACATACTTTAAGTTAAACCAACCTCTTAATCTAATTCACAATTAAATAAACTAAACTAACCACCTAAGCTTAATTAACTGAAGCTAAGCACACCTAAAGCATAATTAACCCTCTAAGCGAGGTTTAGTGAGCTAAACTCACCCGATTAACAAACCGAGCGGACCAAAACGACGGGGATGACGCTAAGATAGACTTTCCTCAAGGGGGCCGAGCATCCGGGCTCGGGAAGGCGGCCAAAACGGGCCAAAACCCCACTGTCAAACCCATTTTCTGTCTTCTCTGTTCGCTACTGGAAGGGGCGGTTCCGGCGTCGATTGAGGCGGCCAAGGGCGGCTGAGGGTGAGGCGGAGCTCCGACGAGGCTAACGATGGCCAGAGGTGGTTGGGCGGCGGCATGAGGCGGCTGAACGGGACTGAACAAAGGCGAAACAGGGGTTGGACAGCAGCTCGTGCGGACAAGGGCAAACGGCGCACGGCGGGCGAGCATGAGGCGAACGGCGGCGAGGCGGCGTGCGGCGGTTCCCGGCGACGTCGGCTGCTGCACCAAACCCAAGCGAGCTGCTTCCATTTCTGTTTGAGCCAGAGGGAGGAGAGGGGGCAGAGATACGCGGACGGCAGCACGGCGGCGGGCTCGGGTGTGCGAGCAACTCTGGTGCTTGCAGGCGTGCAACAACGACAGGGAGACGCGGCAACTGCAGCTCAGTCTTCGCTAGTCTTCAGCTCCCATGGAGTTTTGAAGAAAAAGGAGAAGATGGGGGAGACGTCGACAGAGGAGAGAGGGGAGGAAGAAGAAACCAATTTCCCCTCCTTTTCTCTCTCTCTCTCTCTCTCTCTCTCTCTCTCTCTCTCTCTCTCTCTTGTCTTCAAACATGGCCCACCACCAACTGCCCTCCACTCACAATTCCAAGACAAAATTGCCCCTTTCTAGAAGCATTTAGGTAGGCCAAAGTGTGGGATATATGCGGCATACTAATTTCACTAGGTTTTTCCCTCCAATTGAACCTTAATCCCACTTTAATTAAATCAAATTGACCCCCATTAATTCATTCAACACCTCCTCAATCAAATTGGTATTTTTCCTTACCAATGTGGCGTACTTGCATCCCAATTTCATAATCCCTGGCTTCAACTGAACAAAAATGGCCCTATTTATCCAGTCGAAATTAAAACCGAAAAATTTGGATGTCACAACTACTTACCAAATTACAGATAGTGGTAAAGCGTTTTTAGGGAATGACGTAATCTGCAAGGCTATAGGGATAGGAACAATTCGAAGTCGGATGCAGATGAGGTGATACGCATATTGACAGACATAAGGTATGTACCAAAGCCCAAGAAGAATCTTATTTCTTTGGGGACACTCGATGACTTTGAGTGTAGTTATTGAAGATCTCTCAAAGTATCATGATAGAGATGAAAGGGAAGAAAGTGAATATTCTCTATCATCTACTAGGAGAGACCGTGACTAGAACTGCTGCAGTGCCATCAGGTGAGTTAGACTTTGACTTGACTTAGTTATGTTATATGTGTTTAGGGCACATGAGCGAGGTAGATATAGCGATACTGAGTAAATTGGGGTTATTGAAGAATATAAAAAAAATAAAGAAGTTGGACTTTTATGAGTACTACATCTTTAGGAATTGGCGCAAAATTAAGTTTACTATAACTATTCATTTGACCAAGCGACTAGTTGAATACATTTATTCAGACATTTAGAGCCCATCTTCGATTCCTTCAAAGGGAAGTGCCCGATATATGCTGATATTTATCAACTATAATTCAAAAAATATATGTATATACTATTTAAAGCACAAATATGATGTGTTCAATTGATTCAAGAATTTTAAGACATTAATTGAGAAGTAGTCAGGTAACATATCCAATGCCTAAAAATCGATAATGGCATGAAGTTCTATGGCAAAGATTTTATCGAGTTCTGTGAAAAAGAAAGGATTGTGGGATACCGTACAATACTTGGGCACCATAGCAGAATGGCATAGCAAAACAGAAGAACATAACTTTACTTTGTTGGAGAAATCTTTCCAGAATATTTTGAAGCTGACAAAACATTTCTATCAGTCTAGTCTGGATAATTACACACCTTCTATTTAGAGATTGAAGACTTTCAGATCACCAGACTCAAGACTCAAGACTCAAGACTATTCTCATTGACAGTTGTTCTAATCCAGTGACGAAGGTAATCCAGAGCCTAAGTATTTGGTTGAGGATTTAGTCCTATCCTTTGGAGAAGATCTCTTTGCTGGATAAATATAACGGATTCTTTTATTCGTAATCAAGATCGTTTGAAGATCCGATGGTCGACGAAATATTCTTGGAAGGTTCTATTCTTTGAAACCAAGATCCTGGTTGTATGGGCGAACAGGATTGATGGGCTATCATCAGGTTCCTTTATTAGCTCGAATGATATTCTTAATTGATTCCGTCCAACGGGTAGATTGGAGGAATTCCTTTGGTAAGTGCCAACGGATATGATGGCATAAAGGAGTATAAAAGGAAGACGTTCTAGTTACTTTAGAAAATGCTCGATAGACAAATTCCAGAGTCTGAAGTACCTTGATTATTAGTTGAATTCATATTGAGCGAAATTGTATTCACAAGAGAGAGTCTATACTTATTGACACCTTGAGCGAGTGTGGTAGATCATCTACACCAAGAAATCAAGGGAGAACAACGCTGTAACATCTCTTGTTCATAGTGGAATCCAGCCAATAGGCTGTTAGTGCAGAAGAGTGGACGTAGGCTTGAAATAAGCCGAACCACTATAAACATTGTGTTCAATTCTTTCTTCCCTTCTCTCAGTCTTACTTTGATTGCTGATTATCTCAATTCTATTAACTGTCTAGTATTGTGCGATTAACGAGAAAAATCTTTTATATACCTATTCACCCCCTTCTAGGCACTTACTAGCTATATCAATTGGTATCGAGCTCGTGTACTCACTTTATTTGAAGTGTTTTACTTGAGTAAAAGATCCATGGCTAGTATGCTAGCACCGTGGCGATGGAAGGGCAAAGCAATACCAGACCACCCTACTTTATGGAAAGGATTACAACATCTGGAAGAACAAGATGAAAGCTTTCCTACGATCAAAGGATCCTCTGGAATGGGACGTTGTAGAAAAATGAATTACTCCTACAGCTACATCTGTCTCTGAAAGAGGGAAAGAAACCGTTGAGACCAATGAATGACTCGGGAAGAGATAATCAAGAGACAAGCACTCGACGCAAAAGCAATTTATTCCTTATATTGTGCTTTGTCACCAACGAATATAATGAGAATATCTTCTTGTGCTACAGAAAAGAAGTTTGGGACATATTACATATCACCTATGAAGGAACAGATCGAGTGAAGGAAACGAGAATTAACATTCTCCTCGGTCAATGTGAAGCCTTCAAAATGAAACCAGGAGAATCTATAACCGACATGTTTAGCCGTTTTACGAGATATTGTCAATGGTCTTGGAAATCAAGGACAACCGATTTCGATTCCATGAAGGTAAACAAGCTACTGCGTGGACTCTCCAAGGATTGGAATCACATAAAGACTTCAATAAGAGAGACGCAAAGAATCATGCCACTATTTGTCGACGAGCTGATTGGAACTCTTCAGTCTTATGAAGTGGAACGAACTAATGAAGACGAAGATCCAAAAGGTAAGAAATCCATTGCATTAAAATCAAATGATGATTCTGATGATACAAATTCTGAAGATGATATGGACGATGAGGAGCTTGCTCTCATGATAAGAAGATTCAGAAAACTGAATAGAAAATGAAGAAGGTTCAACTCAAAGAAGCAAAGCTTTCAAAGACAACAGACCAAGTCTGTTGATGATGAGGAGCCAAACAAAGATGTAGTTTGCTTAGAATGTAAGAAAAAGTGACACATCAGACCCAACTGTCCTCTTCTGAAGAAGAAGAAAGGAAAAGCTGAAAAGTCTCGAAAAGCTCTCAAAGCCGAAACCTGGAGTGATACATAGTGTGAAGAAAGTGATGATGAATATGCCAACATATGTCTGATGGCGCAATCAGACTCAGACTTAGACTCTGGATCAGACTCAGACAGTGAATTTGAGGCAAGTAATTTTAAAATTCCTGTCAAAGTTTCTAAATACATTGATGAACGTGTTTTAGTCTTAAGACTTCTCTCAAAAGAATTTCCGAACTTAAAAAGGAAAACTCAGCTCTAAAACAAAAGGAAAATGTTTTAGAAGGAAGAGTTAAAAGTTTAGATTTGAATGTTTCCACTCTTAAAGAAAATGAAGATAGTCTTTTGAAAGAAATGCCCTTTTAAAAACTGACTTATCAAATATCTCAAAGAAATTTTCAATAGGGTCCGAGAAACTTCAAAAAATTCTTTCAGCTCAAAGACCTTACTTCAATAAGTCCTGTCTAGGTATGACAGCAGAATCAATTCCCTTGATTGATTTTCCTAAAGTAAAAGAAAGAATTAAGCAAAGACCCTCGAAAGAAGCTTACAAAAATCATTTCAAAATTTTTTTTGTAAAGTCTATAGGTCGAAATGCCCTCAAGTGCTCAAAGTGCAAAAGTCTGGATCACTTTGAAAAAGTGTCCTATGGTTTGGAAACCTGTTAAGAAAGCATGGGCCAGTACCGTTTATCTTACTAATACCAATGGACTCAAGAAAATTTGCGTACCAAAGAAAGCTTGAGACTCTCTTTTAAATGCAGGTCTCCGTCAAGAAAAAGGTAAAGTGGTATCTTGACAGTGGATGCTCAAGACACATGACAGGAGACTCAAATTGCTTCATAAAGCTTGTTCAAGTAAATGGTGGAAAAGTTTCATTTGGAGGAAACAAAGAAAGGAAGTATTGTGGGATTTGGAACTGTGAAAATTGGTAATCTCACAATAAGTAATGTTTCCCTAGTAGAAGGACTCAATTACAATCTTCTCAAAGATCGCCAATTGTGTGATACCGGTTTTAAGATCTTCTTTCAAGAAGGAACATGTTCTCGGGAACCAAGAAAGACTCTACTCGAGTCTTTCATGGGTCGAAGACATGGAAATATCTATCTTCTGGATGTGAAACCAAATGAATCACAGTGCCTAATCTCAATGCAAGATGAAGCAAGTTTATAGCACAGAAAGCTTGGTCATGTCAACATGAAGCAATTAGCCAAAATCTCATCAAAGCAGCTTGTTCGAGGTCTACCCAAATTACCATACCAAAAGTATGATCCATGCACTCCATGCATTATGGGAAAGCAGGTAAGAAATTCATTTAAGTCAATAAATCATGTCTCCACTAATCATGTACTGCAGTTGCTACATATGGATCTCTTCGAACCAACCAGAACCCAGAGCATTGGAGGTAAGCAATATTGCCTAATAATTGTGGACGATTACTCCCGCTTTACTTGAGTATATTTTCTTGCAAGTAAGTCCGAAACCTTCTCGTATTTGGAAAAATTTGCTAAAAATGTTCAAAATGAAATAGGATGTGTTATCTCAAGAATAAGAACAGATCATGGAGGTGAATTTGAAAATCAAGATTTTACAAAATTTTGTGATGAATCTGGTTTTAAGCATGTGTTATCCTCTCCATATACTCCTCATCAAAATGGAGTTATGGAAAGAAAGAATAGATCTCTTCAAGAAATGGCTAGAACTCTTTTAATTGAAAGTAAGATTTCTTCACGATTTTGGGCTGAAGCTATTTCAACAGCGTGTTATATCATCAATAGAGTCTTCTTAAGACCTATTCTAGAGAAAACCCCTTATGAGTTATTCAAAGGTAAGAAGCCTATTGTTTCATACTTTCATGTGTTTGGTTGCAAATGCTTTATATTGAAAAATGCAAAAGATCGAGTTGGTAAGTTTGAAGAAAGATCAGATGAATGCATCTTTCTTGGATATTCTACATCAAGCAAAGCCTACGAGTCTATAACAAGAAGAGTCGATCGTGGAGGAATCAATGAATGTCAAATTTCAAGATTCTATGCAAGATGAATCCAGTCAGACTCATTATGAAGAGTCTAAACCTGCTCCAAACTCTCCAAAGTTTACAACTCAAGAAGCATCTCAGACTCTGGAAGACCAGCGTTAAACTGTTCGTGAAGATTCAAATAAAGAAAGAGATCATCATCCAGAAAAATTATCTAGTAACTGAAAGCATAAGTCCAGTCATCCCAAAGATCTCATTATCGGCAAAATTAATGAAGGAATTCGCACCAGATCCAAAAGGCGTGAAGAGTCTCGTGTTGTGGCTCTCATTTCTGAAATTGAACCAAAAAGCATAGAAGAAGCTTTATCTGATGAAAGCTGGATTGAAGCTATGCAAGAAGATTTCAGACAGTTCAACATTAATGATGTATGGGAATTGACATCTAAACCAAAAGGTAAAACTGTTATTGGAGCTAAATGGGTGTTTAGGAACAAGATGAATGAGAAAGGAAAAGTTGTACGCAACAAAGCAAGACTCGTGGCCAAGGGATATACGCAAGAAGAAGGAATAGACTATGATGAGACTTACGCACCAAAAGTAGCAAGGTTAGAAGCTATTCGACTATTACTTGCGTTTGCTCGTTATAAAAATTTCAGGTTATTCCAAATGGACGTCAAAAGTGCCTTCCTAAATGGATTTATCCATGAGGAAGTTTATGTGGAACAACCACCAGGGTTTGAAGACCCAAAGAAGCCAAACTCGTCTTCGGGACCGAAAAGGCCTTGTATGGTTTAAAGCAAGCACCTCGAGCTTGGTACGACAGACTAAGTAAGTTCTTAATACATAATGGTTTTGTCAAAGGTAAAGTAGATACTACTTTATTTATCAAAAAGGAAAACAAAAGCTTTTTACTTGTTCAAATATATGTGGATGATATTATTTTTGGATCCTCTAATGAAAGTCTCAGGCAAGAAATTTTCTAGTCTATGCAGGATGAGTTTGAAATGAGTATGATGGGAGAGTTAACATTCTTTCTTGGACTTCAAGTAAAACAATTGAAGGAATGAACTTTTATTTGTCAAAAAAAATATGCTAATGATCTTGTCAAAAGGTTTGGACTGGAAAAGTGCAAAAAGACCGACATACTGATGTCAAGTTCTTTGAAGATAGACAAAGATGAAGAAGGGAAGAAAGTCGATCAAAAGCTGTATAGGAGCATCATTGGTTCACTTCTTTATCTTACTGCTTCTAGACCTGACATTTTGTTGAGTGTTTGCATCTGTGCTAGGTTTCAATCAGATCCTAGAGAATCTCATCTCAGTGCTGCGAAACGTATTATTAAATACGTTGCTTCATCTTCAAGCATCGGTCTTTGGTATCCTAAAAAGGAGACTTTAATCATCTCGGGGATATTCGATACGCAGATCGGCTGGTTGCGAGTTGATAGAAAGAGCACTTCGGGAACTTGCCGTTGCTTGGAACGCAGACAGTGTCTTGGTTTTCAAGGAAACAAAGCACCGTGGCTCTCTCAACAATGTATGACTATGTAGCTCTTGGAAGTTGATGTTCGCAAATTCTATGGATAAAACAACAGCTACAAGACTTTGGAATTGAAGACTCATGCACAGAGATTAGATGTGACAACACCAGCGCAATCAATCTCACTAAAAATCCAATCCTTCACTTCACTCAATAGCAAAGCATATAGAGATTCGACATCATTTCATTAGAGTTCATGTTCAAAATGAAGAAATCTCAATTCAATTTGTTGATTCAAAAATCAGCTAGCGGATTTATTCACAAAGCCTTTGGAGAAGAATCAATTCGATTTTATCCGTTCCAGACTCAACATTTTGAAGCTTGAGGAAGTTAAAGTCTAGAGACTCTCCAACCCTTAGACTCAGACATTCATGGCTATAGACTGTAAGTTGTTATTATATTCAATATCGAAAATGTACAATCATTAGTTCGGTTAATTTATAATTTCCGTGAAAAACGGAATCTTGTCTTTTCAAAAAGATTAACTTCTATTTGGCAGTTATCGATTTTAAAAGAGGCATATGTTCATTTTGCTTTGTGCCAATTGGTTTTTTCCTTTTTAAACTGAGTTATATATATATACAATTTTCCTCGCTTAAACTTCAAAACCCTAAAAGGGCATTCTCCTCCTAATCTTGTCTCTACTTCGTGTTCATCTTCGAGAAAGTTGTCATCTTTTCTTGGGAAAGCGAGTAAAGGAATCTTTCAACGACAAGGAAGGATGTCTTCTTCGAGAAAGTCTTCAAGAATCGTGAACAGGGGACCACAGAGAATGAGAGAGGGACCTACCCATTTCAATCTCACCGAAGAGGAGGATTTACCGAGTCGCAACGAGCCCGATTCACTCTCCACCACGTCACTCTTCGCCATCTACCCCACAGGGTGCGGGTCAACAACCGGAGGAAGAAATAATCGAGGACGCAGACCCTGTAAGAGTCCAAAAACCATCTTTTATTTACAAGCTCTATCGTGCATTGAAAAGCATTGGGACTCCGCTGAACTACGTAGATGATTTCCTTAAAGATAAGAATTATGGGAATGAATATATCTTTTTGCAACGAATGGAGGATTTGGGAATTGCTCAGAAGGCTGAGGAAGCACTTGCGAACATTCCAAGTGACCCTCGTGTATCGGGACTGAATCCAACTGACGGGAACGATGATGATAAAATATTCAGTGAATTTCAACCTAGAATGGGTGTTGCTGCGAAGGTGAAGGGAAAAAGGATGGATTTGTTTAAATCGAAGGAACAGGAGAATCTATTCTTCAGACTGTTGAAACGAGGGGTGATAAACCCTAGGAGTGTTGATTTCGATTTCTTGGATGCCATTAATGTGAACTTAAGAGAGAAGTTCAATCTGCTTCAACTTGAGCAATTTTGCTTGGATACCACAGACGGTTATGCACAATTGATAGCATACTTCTATTCGAATCTTAGCTTTTTAGATGCGAATAGAATATCCTTCAGTGTTCGAGACCAAGACTATGTGGTAGATGTAGACATGTTGGTAGATATAATTGGAGTTGAAAGAGGACGCTATCAACCGATCAAGGTTTCGATTGCTTGTGCCACACTGGAGCTTGTCAAAGACAGGAATACAGAGGGAAGAATTACCTACACAAGAATGCGTGCCATCAACATCTTGCTTCACAAAATTGTGATCAACTATATCAGGCCAAAGTCTACATCCAAGACTGACGTGTCTAATTCCGAGGCGAAATTGATGTACGCAATCAATTCAGGGAAGAAATTCTCTCTCCCTCACACCATTCTCTTTCACATGTACAGAGCAATGGTGAAGGACAAGGGCCAATTGCCTTATCTAGGTCTTGTGACCAAGATCTTCAGACACTTGAATATTGAGCCTCCACAAACTCTTTGTGTTCGACCGTGTGACAAAATGGTGGCAGGTTTGAAAATGGTGACAAAAATGCATCTAAAAGAGCTTAATAAGGCAATGGAGACGTTCAAAGTGAAGACTCCGATATCATCTGCATCAAAGAGAAAAGGAAATGAGCCCATGGGTGCTTCATCCAAAAAGAAAAGAACTCTTATCTTGGAGGATGAAGATGAAGATGAAGATCTCACTATCTCTGCATTGAAAAGGACCAGACGTTTTGTACCTGAATCAACAGAACGACAGAAGAAAGAACAGAGAGAAGAAGAGGGACAAGCAAAGAACAGAGAAGCAGGGGCGCAACAAGAGAAAGAGAAAGAAGCTAAAGAAGAAGGACAAGAAGTGAAAGAAAAGTCTGCAGATGAAGCCAGAGAGAAAGGGAATCAAGACGTTGAAGAGCATGACCATCACTCTTCCCCATTTGAGGTCTTAGAGACAGGGGGAGATGAAGAGCAAGGAAGGACTACACCACATGCTGTCAATAGTGAAGGTGTGAGTCGCTCACCAGCAAATCTAGAAAATCTTCAGGCTTCTCAAATGCCTGAGGAAGGACATGATACCTGAACACCAAATCTGCTCGATTACACCGAAGTTCCATCGCCTGCCTTTACTCCATCCGAGAGAGCAAATGCGAGCACACATATAGACAATACAACAGATTTTCGTCGTATCCTTGATGTTCTTCTGGAAATGCAGGGTCAAATCTATGCTCTGGACTGTGAACTTCAAGTCCTGAAGAATGCTGGACAAGTATCTTCTGTTACCCTGGTGGATCAAATGAAAGACCTCGCTCTTCAAATTCAAGCAAATGCAAAAGGAGAAGAGGTGGCTCATCTACGGGAAGACTTGAAGAGGCTGGAAGGCATCGTACAGTTGATGAGAGATTTCCAGATGGCGCTTTCCCAAGCAGAATTGAATCTTTTCTCACCTTTTTAATGATGACAAAAGGGGGGAGAATTGCAATTTGAACTACTCTTTAAACTTTGACTTTAAATTATTTATTTTGTGTGTTTGTTTTTTAGTATGACTTGGGTGTGGATTTTGAAATTTGATTGTTTGCATTTATATCAAGCATTGCTGTATGGTCTTACTCATGAAAGACTAACCGATTTTCTCGTGGATGCGAGTCGGTTGATTTATTAATCTTTATGAGATAGCCATATTGCTTGAGTAATGTTTTGCAGGTCAAAGTTGTTCAAATCTACATGAAAGTTTTGTCACCATCAAAAAGGGGAGATTGTTGGAGAAATCTTTCCGAATATTTTGAAGCTGACAAAACATTTCTATCAGTCTAGTCTGGATAATTACAGACCTTCTATTTAGAGTCTGAAGACTTTCAGATCACCCGACTCAAAACTCAAGACTCAAGACTATTCTCATTGACAGTTGTTCTAATCCAGTGACGAAGGTAATCCAGAGCCTAAGTATTTGGTTGAGGATTTAGTCCTACCCTCTGGAGAAGATCTCTTGGCTGGATAAATATAACGTATTCTTTTATTCGTAATCAAGATCATTTGAAGATCCGATGGTCGACGAAATATTCTTGGAAGGTTCTATTCTTGGAAATCAAGGTCCTGGTTGTATGGGCAAACAGGATTAATGGGCTATCGTCAGGTTCCTTTATTAGCTCGAATAATCTTCTTAATTGATTCCGTCCAACAAGTAGATTGGAGGAATTCCTTTGGTAAGTGCCAACGAGTATGATGGCATAAAGGAGTATAAAAGGAAGACGTTCTAGTTACTTTAGAAAATGCTCGATAGACAAATTCCAAAGTCTGAAGAACCTTGATTATTAGTCAAATTCATATTGAATGAAATTGTATTCACAAGAGAGAGTCTATACTTAGTGACACCTTGAGCGAGTGTGGTAGATCATCTACACCGAGAAATCAAGGGAGAACAACGCTGTAACATCTCTTGTTTATAGTGGAATCCAGCCAATAGGCTGTCAGTGCAGAAGAGTGGACGTAGGCTTGAAATAAGCCGAACCACTATAAACATTGTGTTCAATTCTCTCTTCCCTTCTCTCGGTCTTACTTTGATTGCTGATTGTCTCAATTCTATTAACTGTCTAGTATTGTGCGATTAACGAGAAAAATCTTTTATATACCTATTCACCTCCCCTCTAGGCACTTACTAGCTATATCATACTTAAGTGAGCTCGATGCATGCTCTCACATGTAGGATTTGGCAAGAGATTTTGGGCTAAAGTAGTGAACATGACATGTTACCTCATTAATTGATCTCCATTATTTATTATCAAGTAGAAGACTCCTGAGGAAGTATGATCGAGGAAACATGTTGATTACTTTGAATTACGTATATTCGGGTGTTCTATATATGTTCATGCAAGTGATAGTAAACTTGAGCCGAGGGTGAAGAAGTGTATATTTCTAGGTTATTGGTTGTTGTACATTGATCCCAGATCACCTGATTTTCTAATCAGCAATGAAGTTGTTGACACATAAATTTTAGCGACCCATTTAGTCATTTATCGTATTAAAAATCAAGGGTTAATTTTATCCCTGAAAAAATATCAATTGCATAGCATATAAATTTATGTGCATTTATTTTAATTTGCATTTATTTATTGGACCGGTGACGGATGGGTTCGAATTAATGGTTCTGAGCTTTAACTTAGCAAGCCGGACTAAGCCCACAAAGCAAGCAAATTGACCCAAGCCTGTTTTTGTTAATGATCAAAAATTATCTCGAGAAAATAGAGATTTGAAAATTTCTAGGATATGATGGGGATCTTTCAATATCATCGGATAGGGCAGGTGTGAAAAAAATATTGTGAGCTCAACTTTGCAGGATTTGAAATTTTAAAAAAATCCTTTTGTAATTCTAATTCGTATCAAAAATAAATATTGCATTTGGAAAAAAATCTTTGTGGATATTGATTTGAAAAATTAAAACCCTAATCCTTAGCCTATAAAAGGGTTGTTCACGAAAGATTTTTGGAGGGCCGCACATTGAATATACGGCCGCACAATGAGGTTTTTCTTTCTCTCAGTTATCTAAGTCGAAAAATTGAAGTCAAAAGAGAAGAAATTCTTCATCGTTTTAGGGTTTTAGGGGTTTTTTTTTCTGATTTTCGAGGTTTTTCCTTTGTTCTTTGGAGATTAAACTTCAACACAAACGGTCGGTTTCTAGGTAAAAAAATTAAAATAAAAGAGGAACAACACAAAAGAAAAGAAAAAGCTTTTCCTTTCGTGTTCTTTTTAAGAAAAGCCAGCATAAGCAAAAGAAGAGGAGAAGCTTTTTCCCTTCTGCTGACAGCAGCAGCAGAGAGAGAGAGAGAGAGATAGGTGAAGGAGACGTGAAGAGAGAGAGTGAAAATAAATGGGAAAAGGAGCTCCTATTCATCGTCTTCTTTAAGCCTACCCTCACCGGTGCGCCTGCCGGTCTTCGATCGCCTATCCCCACCGTGCCAGCGATAGCCGCACCTCCATAGTTCGCCTACACTACCACTCTGTGCCCTCGCGTCCACCATCGCCGCTGCAGCGCCGGAGCCGTTCCTCACCCGCGCTATGCTCGCACCGACGCAGCCTAGAGCCAAAGCCCACTGCAAGTTCGCCCTGTTGCTTCGACGTTCCACCCCTCGCCGTCGAGACCCGCCTTCATTTGCCCGTGCCACAGCAAGTTTTGAGCCGGCTCCTCCCTTCTCTGTTCGTGAGCCACCCGAGACGCCTGCAACCCTTTGTTCCCCGACGACCGCTGCTGCTGCTCCCGCGCCGCTTTCCGCTCAGCTGCACTGCTCTGCCGCCAGTCACGACACCGCCGTCATTGTCTCTCAGCCCAGCACAACGCTTGATCCCGAGTCCCCCGTGCAAGCGACGCCCACAGCAACACTCCGCCGATTTTGCCGAGGTTCCCTCTGCTCAAGCCCGAGCAAAGCACCTGCTGCTGCCCCCTCGCCAGAGCTCCGACGACCACGACCTCCGACCAACGGTGACCCATCACCACAGCCACCGTCGTTGAGCCATGCCGTGCCGAGCCTCCATCCTTGGTCCGTTCTACCATTCGGATTTTGGGAAAAAAATTCAAATTTAGGTAGAATTTTATTTTATTTTATTAGGTAATTTTATTTTATTAGGTAGATTTATTTTATCTTATTTTAGTTTTTGATATTTATCTCTTTGTTTGAAGTATTTCTTGATGCATGGTTGAAATTCCCGATGTAGTACTTCGATTTGCGACCGCATACAAATTTTTGTTCAATCTATAAGGCTTTAAATGAAATAATTAATCACACACGAATAAAATTGATATTTTGATCTTTAAGGCTTAAGATCAATTTATAAAATTTTATTAGCGAAATAATCAAGTTTGAATTTCAACTCGAATGGTGGATAACATCTTTGATCATCATGGATAATTTGGTGTTTATCTTTTAACTATTTTGTTTATCCCAAAAATACAAAAAAATTTCCATTTGCATTCCATGTAGATTACAATTGATAGCATGATAGGTTAATTTATTTTTATTTTTTTAAAATGCATGTTTAGAAGATATCTAGAATGGATATTATCTCACTTTAGTTAGATTCTTATTTTTAGCGGTTTTAATTACGAATTTTCATAAAAAATTAAAAATTAAAAATCATGTGCATGTCATGTAGGATTAGGTTCATGAAACGCGCGTCATTTAGTGATTGTTGCTAGGTTCATTTAATTAGAAATTGTCCGTCATTAGAATTAGGTCATTTGGTTAATTTAGATTGCACATTTAGTTATTGGGCAATTTTCATTTCGAATTTCATGAAAAAGAAAAAACTTAGAGTTAAGGCATTCTTTGCACGTCATTGCATACTAGGGTAGGATTGCATGTTTAATTTTATTTTCTATTTAGTTATAGTTTTAGATAATTTTCTTTAGGATAGATTGCATGCTTATATTTCATAGTCATATTGCCATGTTATATCATTTCATGTTAGATTAGTAGCATGCATTGCATATAGATTAGATTCTCATTAAATAAGTGAAAACAAAAATTGAGTAATTGCACATTAATTAGAAATCATATCTAGAACTATTTATATGAATTCTGATCTAACAACATAGACGTTTCGTTGCTCTG
Organism: Eucalyptus decipiens; assembly: GCA_014182575.1. Taxonomy (NCBI): domain Eukaryota; kingdom Viridiplantae; phylum Streptophyta; class Magnoliopsida; order Myrtales; family Myrtaceae; genus Eucalyptus; species Eucalyptus decipiens. The sequence continues at coordinate 18,951,487 of CM024613.1, forward strand.
AGGTAAGTCCTGCATTTTTTTATTCGCTTTATTGAGTGTTAAATTGGTGGTTTGTGCACTCGTATAATCACATCACATGTTAGAGAAGTGAATTAAAATTGATTCAAGCTGCTCACAAAACATTTTTTGAAAATAAAAGAGAAAGGTACCGAAGGAGTATTAGAAAAGTCTAGTGTAACCAACTCCCCGTACCCAAATTTTCTAATTCGTAGAAGTAAAATAATTCTCCCGTTATTTTATTTAGGTGTCTAATCGACCTACTGTAAACTGATTAGTGTAGACTCCCTTCTGCATGCTAGATATTTGAACCTAAGTCACGAATTGGTATGGGCTTGAGAAAGCCCGAATTAAGTCAGACTTAGTAGTTCATTAGCCTAATCCTAGGTGATGCACTCGAAATTTAGGTCACGATAGATGTAATCTTCAACGAGACTATAATGCTTCAATATAGGAGTTTTGAGACATAATCAATTGAGAAGATAAACCATGGTGTCATTAGTGAGGTGTGTCTTCAAGTATAGACTCTAGAGACGTCAAAAGTAATGGAAGTTGAGACTACAAATGATGCCATAATTCCTAAATTTGGTAATAATAGACAATTAGTATAGCCATAGCATACTATAGCTATAGATAGACAATAAAGGTAAATTAAATCACCAGTACATCATGGTTATACATATATTACTTATGCATTGACTATAGATGATGAGATGGAAATAAATGAACATCCGTCTTACTCTAAGATGATGGCTAGTTCATAGTCGTCATACTGGCTAGGGGCTATAAGTAAAGAGATGGAATCACTCTATCGAAATCAGACATGAAAGCTAGTTAAAATACTCAAGAGCTAAAAGATTATTGGAAGTAAATGGGTCTTTAAACGAAACAACGGCATTCCCGATGTCGAAACAATGAGGTATAAGACGAGACTTATAGCGAAGGGATATACACAATGCGAGGGCATTAACTATGATGAGGTGTTTTTGAGTTAGATTCATGTTTTACTTACCTTAGTTGCTTTGAAAGATCTTGAGTTAGAGTAGCTAGATGTGAAAACTACGTTTCTTCACTGTGAGTTAGAGAAGTGGATTTACATGAGGTAGCTAAAGAGATTTGCTATTCTGGGTAAGGAATATCATGGTTGCTTATTAAAGAAATTTTTGTATGCGCTGAAATAGTCTCCTAAGCAATAATATAAGTATTTTAATGATTTCATGGCTAGTCAAGATAACTCGAAAAGTCAAATGAATGGTCGTGTTTACTTAAAGAGATTAGAGAATGGTTCTTTGATTTATCTATCTATATATTGATGATATGCTAATAGCAGCTAATAATATGTCTGATATTAATGTGTGGAAGAGGTAGTTAAATGCTGAATTTAAAATGAAAAATTTAGGTACTATAAAGAGTATATTATATATGGAGATTTTGCGTGACAGGGTTACAGAAGTTTTACTTCTATCTCAAAAGAAATATATTCAGAAAATTGTGACACGTTTTAACATGCATCAATGAAATCTATAAGTATACCTTTAACTAAAGCACTATGAACTTTCAGATAAATTATTATCACAGACTAAGAAGGAAGAGGAGCATATGTCTCATTTTCCTTATTCTAGTGCCATAAGTAGTATTATGTATGTAAGTCCAATATTTCACAAGTTATAAGCATAGTTAGCCGTTGTATGAAGCGTCTTGGTGAAGCTCATTGAAAAGCTGTGAAGTAGATCCTCAAAAGAAGACAATAGACGTGGGTATAGTGTATCAGATAGACAACAATAGTAGTAAGATCATTTGTTTTGTGGCTTTAGATCACTCACCAATGACTTTGATGATTGTAAGACTTTAGCAAGGTATGTGTTTACGCTAACAAGTGTTATAGTGAGTTGGCAAGCGTCATTATAGGATCACATTGCCTTATCTTCATCTGAGACGGAGTACATGACACCAACTCTTATAGCAAATGAGCCAATATGGTTATAAAGTTTGCTATTGGACTTTGGGCTAGATCATAAAAGTATTGATATACACTATGATAACATATTTGGCATATAATCAAGTCTATCACAAGCGAAGAAAGCATATCAACATTCGGTACCACTTCATTCAAGATGCCTCAGCAAAAGGCAATATTATTGTGAAACAGATTATTACAATAGATAATCTAATAGACATGATGACTAAGTTTATTTCTTTGGCGAAGTTCAAGCTCTGCTTGAGCTCAAGTGATGTCTATGGAGAGTGAGCGCCCGTTAGAACATTGGGAGAGTAGCATGTATGATGAACATTATAACTTGGCTTCAAACATTGAGCCAATATGGAGAATTGTTAAATTAATGTCTCAAGTTTGAATTCGGATATTAATTTGTGAAATTAAATTTATTGAAAAAGATTTTCTAAAACGGATTAGATTTTTTGCTCTTGAAATCGTTTTCTAAATTGTGTATAGGAATGAGCATTAAAGGACAAAAGATGGGCACACTATCTTTTATTATATTTTGCTTATGAGAGCAAAAGGGCAATTGTCTGAGAAAGAAATAAAGCATGGGTTTCTTTTGCTTTTATTTCTCCTGTAGTTATACTTGGTGTCTTTATAAAAGTGGCGTGAAAGGTGAGGACTTTGCAAGATATATGTTGTTGAGTCCTTATTGAAGTTGAACACGGTGGGGCTAGGTCAAATTTGTCGACTTGACACACATATAAAGCTGCCTAGGTTTTTCTTCAAAGTGTAGAGTGCCACACAAGAAAGAAGAACGCCAAGCCATACGCAAAGAAAAGAACAAGCACACAAGTTCTTGTTTTTGGTGTACACATAGCATTTTGCTTTGAGCTTTACGCGCAGTGATTTTGTGCTGTAAATTTATGTCTGAATGAGTTATTTATTCATAAACACTTTGAGTTCGGGCCTAAATCTAAATGTGAAAAGAGTGTGTGAATATCTGTAAACTCTAATTCTCTTATTATAGTAAATTATTTGCTAGTGGCTGTCCCCGTGGATATAGGTACTGACATTCGGATCTAACCATGCAAATCTCTTGTGTCCTTATTATTCATCATTTATTTCTTTGGTATTTTTTGCATTGATTTATTTGTAACAACCTATCGTTTTCGTGTATTATATTTCACCATCACTAACTATAGTTGGACATCGATCTTCAGCCGTGGTTACTTTAAGGAAGTTACATAGGAAGATAGAAGAAGGATGTTGAAGCCCCACTTTTTTTCACCTTCTGCAGCAAGTCTAATTTCCAGAATGAGAATGGACATAGAGCCATTTATTTGGTGAATTGTCTTGCCCATAAAGCAAGAGATGGGAATGGATCACATCTCCTTAGATAATGACTGCCTAAAGAAGTCGAAGGAACTTAAAAGAGAGTTACACGTCACAAAGAAATGCGTGGACAGGGGAAAAACTCGAGAAGCAGACAAAATCCAAGGCCTAAGTGTGCAGACGTTCACCACGTTTTGAGTTTCATGGAGTGACAACAGTCAAATTGAACGTTTAAAAAGAGAGATGTGCACGTGAAAAAGAAATGTAAATACAAGATACCAGGAAAAAAGCTCGAGAAGCATACAAAATCTAAGCCTCGAGCGTGCATTCACCATGTTTTGAGTTGCATGGAGTGACAATAGCCAAATTGAACATTCAAAAAGAATGATTTACACGTCAAAAGAAATGTATGTACAAGATACCAGAATAAAAGCTCGAGAAGCAGACAAAATCTAAGCCCCAAAGAGTGCAGACATTCACCATGTTTTGAGTTGCATGGAGTGACACTAGTTAAATTGACCATTCAAATGTGTTGGCAGACATAGGAGTAAAATTTGTAATGCAAAATTTCACTGACATTTACAGGAACAAACAAGTCACGTCAAGAGAATATAGGCAGTAGACAAAGAGCAACATAACCCGTGTGCAGCATATGATCAGTCCATACCTCTAAAATTTCTTGTCCTGGCATTAGCTGCATGATTTGCCTTAGGTTGTCTCCAATCTCTCGCATTGTCAGTTGGGATTTGCTTCTTGGCTGGAGACAGCGAATAGCGAGCTCGGCTAAGTGAAATGCAGTGTCTGGAGGAGTAGATGTATTTGAGTTGGAATCCATCATCGTGTCAAGTTCAGCGTAGTGGAGATCCGTTTCTTAACCCACTTCACCTGAGTATTCTGCAGATGGTTCTGTCTGTGCTCATCAAGAGGCAAGTGTCACAGACCGATTGAACCTCTGGACCGTGACACAACTCAGATATCATCTCAACCAGGAGAACACCATAGTCATATGCATTTTACTTCGGGTGTGCCATCCCTGTTCCATCAACTATGTAAAAATGTGTTTACATCGAACCAAACAAGCTAGAGTTGAAAGACTTGCCAACATAGATGTACAATGCAAACATTGATGATTGATGACAAAGTAGAGCTTAAACAGGTTATCAAAATATTAGGTAGCTACATGTTCCATTAGAATCTTCAAGAGCTAGGCTCTTCGCCGCAATTTCCGCATCAAAAGGAAAGCCCAATATCTTGACTTTATGGGACTGTACAGACACTGAACTCACTACATTTTAGCTGACAAACCTAGTGGGATTCTAAATTATACTACTCTCAATTTGTGCCAACATCTTATCCTACCATAACCCGTTTACAGAATTACAATGACTTCTATGAATTAAACGGATTTTGAAACATCTCCATTCTTCCGCTGAATTCTGACGATCTCAAGAGAAAGGAAGGACAGGGACTAAAACCACAGAGAAAGTAATGCGTTGTAAGGGAAAGACTAAACCAAAATGTTGACCGAAACCACAAAATGAGGACCAAAACAAGAAATAAAGATATGGACATATTCAGGACTCGATTCCCTCAGAAGAGTGTCAATAGGTATGCATGAAGAGGCACGAAGTACGTTTCCGCGTGCAACATATTATTAGGGTAAAGAAATTGACAGAATAGAAGGCTTAAATATAAAGCTGATCATGATACTCACATTGTGAGTATTGCTTATATTTATTCTCTTTATTTGGACAAGTTGCTGAAAACAATGCGAAGCCTCTTTCTTATTTCGGTATAAGCAAGAAATTTTTGAATGACGTATAAAGGGACTTAGCCAGCTACAACGTAAGTTGACGTCGCTTCAAGTTTAAATCATCTCATCTGAATCAACTTCTGCGTTTCACAAGCCAATTTTTCAAACATCCTTCCCACCATAACAAGATGATCTGTCATGACTGAAGCGCTAAAATCTGTCTGTATGTGGATCTTTTGTCTTCTATTCACTTCAGAGTTTCACCAAGAATGTCAACCGAATTTTTTAGGTAAGACATTAAGATCATTGCACAGTTTTCACATGGAAAAATCATGACAGATTCCTTCAAATGATTATAGACGACTGACAAGATAGTAAAACGAACTATCTGTCTTTCTGTTCTGCCACTTAAGCGGGAAACTTGAAAGATTAAGGACAGAAGATGAAGACGAAGCCAAAGCAGAAGACGAAAAGGGAAAACCACATGTCAGATCATCTAGTATCATTTGGAGGATTTTTTTCCTTCAACACAATATTCAGCTAAAATATGATTCAATGCCGTGTAATTACGAGATGCCACACATAAGAGATTAACGCTTTCCTTTAGCCAAGATCCTGGCCCTGCGCCTGAACCTACTGCTATCCAAATACTCATCACAGAAATTGCGAGGTAGCTAGATTCACACTTTAGCATATAGAGAGACCAACCACACTATTCTTCAGCAAATATGGAACTGGCATAGTGCTGGCAATATTGGAAACTTCATCCTGTTGACTGCAATCATTCTCCATAGAGCCTGTTGAGAATAAGTCTCAAGTTTGAGCCTCTAAAGAAAATTTGATCCAAGTACATTACCTAGTTTGAATAGGTTTTCTAGTCTGAACGTTTCCAAGTTGAATGGTTTCCTAACAAGGGGTTCTCTACTTTCAATACAAATATTATTTAAATATAGGAGATGGATTTCCACTCGGTGGACACACAATAAAGCAAACAAGAAGATTTTTAGGATTTTCTCTCAATGAGTTTTGTGAGTTAATTCCTTATAAGAAATTGTAGGATAACACCAGTAAATTTGCTTTGGGTCTAATTGGGAGCTGGGATACACGTGGATCGAGTGTATACTCTTTGAGTGGCCCTTTAAATGAATGGGACCATATTCAATGACCAATAACAATTTAACACATCACTCTGTATATCAATTTGTAGATGTGTTTAGCATTCATTTTATTTTAAACTGAAATGGGGATAGATCCCTTTCTTTTAGAGAGAAATTATCATATAAACACTTAAAAGCCAAATCGTTAGTTTTAATTAATACACGTCTCTAAAGTGAAAAGATAGATGAAGGAGGCGCTCTCTAACTCATTAAATGATATTAATCAAGGTAGGATCATACCCAAAAAAAAAAACAAGGAAAATTTTGTCACATAGGCGTTCATGCAGCTCTACGTTGGATTAACCTACAAGTGGGATTTATTTTTAAAGACGAGATAAATTTACCTCAGTCACAACATAATCAGAATTTGGTTAGAAGAATCAACGAGCAACACTTAGCAAATATTCAACCTAGTGGTCCCTTTCTTCTACTCTTTTTTCGAGAGTTGATAATTATTCAAAGCTTTTACCTTGACAACAAAGAAGAGGTCAACACAATGCTTTATTACTATCCTAATTGATCCTGATTTGACATTGGAAATATATCAATAACTGAATATTTTTATCTTTAAATACTACATATTTGATGTCATCCAAAAATTGATTTTCTTCCCCATGAGTTCTAGCCTCAATAAGAATTCAAGTTCTTATTGTTTGTTCACATGTTAGGATATTGATTGTTGACACCTAAATTATGCCCTTTTTTTTTTATTTAGGACTTAATCACATAGAAAATTAGGAATTAGTCTTTAAAAAATATAAAAGTAAAAAGTAAAGTAAATAATTTTCATTAAAATGTATTGTGTTTCAATTAAATTGCATCGCATATAAATATTAGGAACGTTTGCATTATTAGAATTAAAAATTGGAAAGAAAAGTAATTTTAAATTTTTTAAAAATTAATTTAATTTAAATTTTTTTTTTTAAAAAGAGCAGCCAACCTGAACCTTAGCCCAGCCCCTCCTTCTTTTCCCTTTACTTACTCCCCACCTAGGCCAGCCCATCCCATTTCTTCTTTTTTCTTTCGCCTGCCCAACCTCTCTCCTCTTGGATGCTTGTCGAACAACAAAAGAGAGGACCGGGTAGAGGACGAAAGGATGGGGCTTTAGCGGGCTGTCGCGACCAATTTTTCGGGGTTTGGACCACCTAGGGTTTGGCTAATGGATTGTTAAGCCTAGACTTAACTCGGGCCCTCCCAAGCCCATACCAATTCGCGACTTAGGTTTGAATTGTTAACATGCAATTAAATTTTAACTAGGAGTCGCCACTAATCTATTTTTGGTGGGTCGATTAGAAACCCTAGTAAAGTAACGGGAGATTTACTTTACTCCTACGAACCAGAGACTAAGGGTACGGGGACTTGATTACGTTAGATTTCTCTAACGCCCTTTCGGTACCTTTCTTTTTATTTTTGAAAAAATGCTTGGCAGTTGAATTGATTTTAATTTAACTTCCTAACATGTGAGGTGATCATACATGTGCGCATACCACCAATTTAACACTCAAGAAAGCAATTAAATATTGCAAAAACATATCTAGGAGCAACGAAAGCATTTGCATTGTTAAATCAGAATTCACATCAACACCCTAGATATGATTTCTAATTAACACGCAATTTCAATTTTTATTTTCACTTTATTTAATGAAAATCATGACTTATGCAATGTATGTAATCTAATTTGACATGGCAGCATGACCTAAACTATATGACATGAAGAAATGCAATAATTAAATGCAATCTAAATTAATCAAATGATGATGAGGTAATGCGATGCAATGACATACTAAAATGACACGCAACATACAATTTCATATGCGAGTCATATGTCATGCGACATTTATTAAATGACATAATCTAATGACGAGCAATTTCATTAGAAATAAACCTAACAACAATAAATGACGTGCATTCCATGAACCTAATTCTATATGACATGCAAATGACATTTTTCATTTTAAAAATGCAATCTATCCTAGAAATTGCAACTAATTTATCCTAAGACAAATTTTATGAAATTTGAAATGATCTAGCTAGATTAAGATTCTATCTAATTTAAACTAGGGATTAAGTCATAGTAAATCCTAATTTAAACTAAGATATTATCTACCATGCAATTTATCTAATATGCGATGACGTGCAAAAACGCCTTAATTCAACATGATATATGCATGGTTATTTTTTGTGTTTTTTATTAATTTCGAAATTAAAATTTTCATGCAATTCAAATAAAACTAACATCCTAAATGAATGTGCTTTTTCTTTTGGTTTTCTTTTCCATGATTCAAAATAAAATTCTTATTTTTAAATATAAAAGATAATAGCCAAACCTAATCTTAATTCAACATTTTTGGATTTTCTTATTTAAAACTCGGGATAAGATTGCAATTTTAATCCTAAAACAACAAATCTAATCCTAACTAAGATTTTTTTGATTTTTTATTTTACGAAAATAAGATCGACTCAACCAACCCGACGATAGCAAATCGAACGAAGGATAAGATTGATATGTAAAAATTGACGAACCATATCTCGCACATGAGATCGGGTTGGCCAATTTTGAATTAAATCGCGAATCAAATCTCGGGCTTGAGATTGGATTGTCGATTTTTATAATGGATTGCGAGTCGGATTTCGGGCGCGAAAATCGGACTGTCAATCCCTAGCTTGAAGGACTACTTCATATTGGAATATGGTCACATATTTAAGGAACAATTCTACTAAAAACAAGATATAGGAGAAAATAAATAAAATAAATCAATAAACAAAAAACGAAGCAAATAAAAGGACTACCTAATCCTTTTTCTTTTTTTTCTTTTGTTTTTTTTTTTCTTCCCAAGCACGGATTGCTCGTGGCAAGTCACCTACAGCGACCGTCGTCGGTCCGGTAGGGCAGCTCCGGCGAAGGGAAGGCACCGTGGGTCGCGGGTCAGGCGGGAAAGGGACGGCACGGGCGAAGCGGCAGCTCGGACCGGGAGGCGCAGCTCGTCGCAGGAGCAGCAGCGGCGCTCGGGCAGCAAGGACCCGTGGAGCAAGGGCGCCGGGGCGGAGGACTCGGGTCTGTGCGGTTACAGATCCGTTCGGGTCTTGCTCCGGATGGAGGGGAACGCTAGGCGTCGGACCAGAGGCGGCGCGGCGGTGGCTTCAAGCGGCTGCAGCGGCGCTCGGGCTTGACTGCAGCGGGCTTTGGGTGCGGCTGCAGAGGTGTAGTGACTTGTGCAGCGGCGTCACGGCAAGGCTTGGCGCGGCTGGGTTGCAGATCAGCAGCAGCTGCGGCTTCACGGGCGTCGGGGACGCGAGATCCGGTGCTCGGGCAGAGGTTCGGAGGACAGTGGCACACGGGTCTTCGGCTCCGAGTAGCAGCGAGCAGCGTTGGGGCACCGATTACCGGCGGAAAGCGGAGGAGGGTGTCGGACTTCGCGAACGGCGAGGAACGGTGGTGAAGAAGTAGTCGTGCGGTGAGGCGGAGGAGCTTCGGGCGGAGGCAACGAAGTCACCGGAGAAGAAGAACAGTGTTCTTCTTCTTCTTTTTTAATTTTTCTTTTTTCCTCCTGTTTCTCTCTCACCTGTCTCTCTCACGTCACTTTCCCTCTGTTTTCTTCACTTTTCTGCATAAGCTTTTGCTTTTTTTCTTTTCTTTTCTTTCCTTTCAACCTCCACGGATGGCTTCTCTCTCCTTTCACTTTTTCTGAATTTTTTAAAAGAAGCCCCCCTTCATCTCCACATACCCGACTGTTTTTTATAGGTCGAAATAGGTAATCTTCGTAGAATATTTTATCTCGTTTTCTCAATATACACGAAGATAATCTATAACCTCACGATCACCCAAAATCTTCTTATTTTCCTTATCTCCTTAATATCTCTAATGATTTTATCGCCTATTGATAAAGATGAGATTGCAATGCGGTTTTCTCAATCTTCAAAAAAATCATCGAGAATATTGCATCAAATTTCAATTTTTCACAAGATAATTGATTAAAAAAACAACGGGCTTGGGCTAACTTGCTCATTTCATGGGCTTAATCCAACTAATTTGAACCCATCCGCATTTGGTCCAAAAATAAAATGCCACTTAAAATAAAATAATAAAAATGCACCTAAATCTATATGCTACGCGATAAATGACTAAACGGACCGTCAAAATCTAGGTGTCAACAGCTGCCCCTCTTTGAAGGTGAGCTCGTAGAGGTTGCCTTCAAAGATAAATTGAGACCTAAATTTTGACTACGCACATGCACTGAATGATTTTTTTGTTAGATTTTTTTTTTGATCTTTTTTTTCTTTCGGAAAATGAATCCCATTTTAAAATGCACTTGATATGATGCATGAAAATGCTAATGCAAATGCATGATGTCTAAGGAAAGAACGTACCTACAGCTACTTACCAATCAGTGCGGTAAAGCATCTTGAGGTACATGATAAATCCCTATTTACTCCACAAGTACCCAACTCTCACTCAAGTTCCTTGAAAAGTGTAATAGGTAAGAACATTCACATCCAAAGTGAAATGTTCAACAGAAAAAATTAAGACATCCAGATTCAGACTGAGATGTCAAGATTTTTGAAAAACTCAAAATACCTAGATCTAGATTAAGGTATAATGAGAAAGATTGACAAACAATTACATCCAGTGAAATGTTTGAATGAAAATAATCAAGACATCCTAGATTGAGACTAAGGTCCGAAGAACATTCACATCCAGTGAAATGCTCTAACGAAAATGAGACGTCAAGGTTTTGTACTCGAGATACCTAGATCTAGACTAAGTATAACAAGAAAGGTCGAAAAAACATTCACATCTAGAGTGAAATGTTTAACGAAGAGAATTGAGACATCCAGATCCAGACTGAGATGTCAAACTTTTGGAATGCAATTTGTATGCAAACGGTAAAGGAACCTACCTGGAATATATTACCTTCAAGGAGGGTAGAGTGATTCAAGATAGTTGGTGTTACATGTTCAGGACCCGTACCTTTCTACGGTCGCCTAAAATAGTAACATGACTTTGAAGAGACTACTTTCCTAGGACCCGTACCTTTTACGGTCGCCTAGTAGAGCAGTAAGGTTTTGTAAGGTTGTTTCCCAGGACCCGTACCATTCTACGGTCGCCTAGTACAGTAGAAATGTTTTGTAAGGAACTGCTTTCCCAGGACCCGTACCATTCTACGGTCGCCCAGTACGGCAGAAATGTTTTGTCTAGGACCCGTACCATTCTACGGTCGCCTAAACGGAGATTTACCTTCCAGGACCCGTACCATTCTACGGTCGCCTGAATAGGGAAATAGGTTTTGTCTAGGACCCGTTCTATTCTACGGTCACCTAAACGGGGATTTACCTTCCAGGACCCGTATCATTTTACGGTCGCCTGGATAGGGAAATAGATGTTGTCTAGGACCCATTCTATTCTACGGTCACCTAGACTGAGGTTTTGCTTGGCTAGGACTCGAACCATTCTTCGGTCGCCCAGCCTTGTGACAAAAATCATCCGACCAGAACCCGAACCATTCTTCGATCGCCTTAATCAGATTGAATCTGGAGAAAAATCTTTGGGGGACAACTCCATCGAGTGTCGATTAAAAGGGACTCTGGGCTACAAAAGCACGCCAGGTCGATAAAAGAAATCCGGGCTACGAAAGCACGCCGATTTGGTATAATGGACTCTGGGCTACGAAAGCACACCAGGTCAGAAACTCCGGGCTATGGAAGCACACCGGGTCAATAAAAGGGACATCAGGCTACGGAAGCACGCCGAGTCTAGACACTGGGCTACGAAAGCACGCCAGGTCAAGAACTCCGGGCTACGGAAGCACGCCGGGTGAATGAAGGAGACCCTGGGCTACGAAAGCACATCAGGTCAATATAAAGGACACCGGGTTACTGAAGCACACCGGGTCGATGAGAAGGACTCTGGGTGACGAAAGCACTCCAGGTCAATATAAAGAGACAACTTGACCGAGTCAAGTGTCAATAATGGGTAGAGATATACTCACCTGATGATATCTCTGATTCTTGGGGATATGTCTTCTGGAATTCATATATCTTGTGGAATTCTCTCACCCCTCAATAAATCAAGGATGCACCTTGAATATTCGTGATGGTTTCTCTTCTTGAAAGGAGCCTGAATGTCAAGAGCTCTTGGGTCTTTGAGACACGATTTAGAGCCAAAATGCATTTACCAATTAAATAAGCAATTACGGCTATTCTGGAATGCACACTTCAAAATCTACTGAAATTTTTATCAATTCAATTGGGGTTCATGCATAATGACATTTGCATCATTCAAATTTCCATTGGAGACATTTCAAAAGAATATTCCAATGCGAATACATGAGTGTCATGGATGTGTCAAATGAGAGATCTTTCGATCAGAAAGGACTTTTCACTCCCTGATTAAAATGGCCATTTCATCCTGACCTTTGATGCAGGATTTTTAATAGTCACTCTATCTCACTGTCATCATGCCAAACAAGGGTTCGAGCAATCTCGCAAGTGGTACGAACTTACCAATCTGAGAGGTCTTTAACAGGGACTGTAATGCGAGCTTGGTCAATGGCTTAGCAAAGGAGACTCTTTGAGTCGAGGCTATTGAAAAATGAGTGATATTTCACAATCATCTTGGGGTTTACAAGCCAAGAAACATGAGAAATGAAGCAGAAATTATTTTACTCGCACTTCTTCAAGCGATGCTTCCAAACATATGAACTTTTACGTTAATTCAAGTGCCCTAATCTGAAGAGACTTTGTAAGGGACGTAACGTAGGTTGGGTTCATGGGTTGAGAAACGAAAGGATCATTTGGCTCAAAGAGTGTTTACGGGGTTAAAGTTGGTGATCATCTTAACATTTCCAACAATCTTCCTCCCTATCGTCGAAGACTTTCTTCACATCACAACTCCATTGATTGCAACATCTCAACATTTGAGTTTTTTTCTTTTTATGGTACCACCTTGTTGGAGATACGACTCACTTCATCAAGTGTTTGATTTTTTTTCTTTGGGCATTGGCCTTGCTTTTACCAGGCACACTGCTTTTTCATGCCCCATTTTTTGCTCTCTTTTTTTTTTTGGATTCACAAAGTCTTCCTTTTTATCATTCTAAATCAAGCCACTTGAATTTTTTCTTTTCTTTCGCCTTGCCCCAAAGTGTGGGGGATGATCACCAACTGGGTTTAATATGAAACGAATTCATAGGCTCAATGGGGCTATGCAATGGATAAAGTGTATAGGATAGAGAAAGAACTGCTCTTCGTCGTCCTAAGGCACTTTCAATTATCGTACAAGTCACACTGTAAAAGCAATACTCGAAGATTGATGCAAGTGTGAGTAAGAAAATTCCTATCATTCATTTCAAATCTTGTCCCAGTATAGGACGATCCTTGACAGGGATAATTTAAAAGCTTTTCATGTGTGTGGGCTCAAAGGGCTGAACAATGGATATATCTGTAGTGTTTCAGGTAACAGAAGAAACTACCTCTCATCACCTCGGTTAACGTACTCTTTGCGAGATCACCATTTTCCTCGTGGGCATGGAATTTTTCCACACAACTCACTGGGGTTAGTGTATGAAACAGTGTATGGAATAGGGTTTGCCTTTCATCATTCCAAAATATCCCATTTGACACATTCATTCCATCTCACACAATCAAGGAGGAAAAATGCAAGATTTGCAACAAATTTGAACATTTCAATTCACTGAGGCAATTTACTCATCATAGAAATGCTTGCAGCTCAAAACATGACATGGCAAATTCTATCATAAATAATACTTCTTGAAAGCATCAGAATTAATTGGAGTAAAAAACTCACGACCATCCATTTCTGCTAGGATGGCACCTCTTGGAAGTACCTTCCTTACCACATATAGGCTGTAATTTGGAGCAAACTTGCCCCCAAGATCTTCCACCGGAGAGTGATGGTTTTCTTTTACTTGCCCCAAATCTTTTTCATTGCAAGTACGCTCTAAACTGTTGATCACAAGTCAAATATATGATCATTGCTTCTCGATATCCCTTGTCATAACGAGTTATAGAATTATGCTCGAGACAAAAAGCAAATGAGTCAAACAAACAAACATGTTTAATCTGCTACAAGCTTTGGAAAATGTTTTTTTTTTTTTTTTACAACGAAATGCTTTTGTTTTCAAAAAAAAATTTTGGGAGGAAACATGAGAAAGTCCAGCCCTCAAGATTTCTCCGATAATATTTTTCTTTTTCATGGTTGGATATCGTTATTGGACTAGTTTGGTATACTCCATCATGTCCTCCAAATTGGAAATAAAATTGTAATTTCATTGAATAGAATCAAATGAATTACATTATTAGAATGGAAATTATGATTCCTATCCCCTAAAAAGAAAGTAAAATAAGAAATTGAAAACAATTCCTAAAAGGCGAAAACCAATCCTAAAAAGTTATAAACATTCCTAGAAAGAGATAAAAATTCCCGCACAGGGGAATGTGCAATAGTAACAAGTTACTCTTGCAGGCTAACGTCCATGTCTTCCGAAGGTCCTTCGTCATTGGCTCCGATGGAGAGATCATCGAACAAACTTGAAATTCCTTCCAGGGCATCATCAGAGTTCTCTGTCTTTGGAGACATCAGATCGTCCATGTCATCCCATCCACTCCCTGTCTTTGGAGGCGTCAGATCGTCCATGTCATCCCATCCACTTGGAACTATGTTACGGGAATCAAAGTAAAAGCTGGGAGGAGCCGAATACTTCACTAGGTAATCAAACTTGCCACTAGGCTGCCCTAGAGTGTCCATCACTTCCACTTCATCTTGCCCCATCTTAGGGACATTGTCAGGTTTTGGTTTTTCAGCAGTGACCAATGGTGGGTCATCTTCCCAGTCGGGCATGTCACCATTGCCCATTTGGGTCTTACGATGCTTCAAGACTACCTTGTCTCGGGAGAGCAGTTACAAGAGTCAAATCCGTTTGGAGGGATTGGATTTGAGCTGTGATGAATTGCATAGAGGCGAGCAACTGTCGGAGTTGGTCTTCCATAGCGGAGATACGATCACGCATTTCGGTTTGGTCGGCCATTCTAGCTCTTGATCGCATAATACGCGAAGGATTCGTTATCACCTAATTCAAATGAATGAAAATATATAAGTATGAGGTGCAAATAAAGAATCAATCCATGACAATGATCTATCAACTTTTTTTCATGAAAAGCTCTTACAATGAGAGAATTTCCTAAAGAGAGCTAGAAAAATAGACATTCTAGTAAGATCAATTTTCCTAGATATGAATTGAAAACAAATTCTCCAAAGTTTTTTTATTTTCCCAAATGATTTATTGCATGGCAATTTCCTCATTTCATTCTTGAAAGGAATTAGATCAAATGACTATCCTAGATTGTCATGGACAGACCAAAAGCATGACAAAATAAATTGCATGGTATAGGATAGAAAACTTACTTTACCAAGAAAAATCGACGGCAATCACATAAACATGCGCATGGTAAGTGGCTCGATTTCTAATCTATAAGGCTTATCAATGTGGAGCCATAAGGATGATCAGACTAGCCACGGGCTTGTGGACTATGTCGGGTCCTTATGACTCCGGCTTGGCCAAAGAGCCGACCCGGGTCGCGGGTATGCGGACCGAGGTGGGTATTCTTGACACCATGAAAGAAATTTCGGGATTGAGATGGGCGACTCGTACCGTGAGCATGCGGTCGGAGTGGTATCCATCTCAATACCATCCTAAAATATCCTATGCGGCCCAGGTCCGGTGGCAGGTTGTGTGTGCAAAGTGTAGTGATTTATGCAAAGCATGCACATCAATTTAAATCAAACAACACTTCAAAAAATAAAATAAACCATACATCCCTAACTCCAACCTGCAAGGCAAGGGTTAGCAATAACTTCCCCTTATACCTCCCAATCTGCAAAAACATTTAACACCTTAAATGTTAGGGACGTACACGGGATCCTCGCTGCCAAACAAAAACATTTTTTAAAAAGAAATTGGCCTAAGTCCACTAAGAGTTTTAACTCAAGTCCCCAGTGGAGTCGCCAAGCTGTCGCGACCAATTTTTCGGGGTTTGGACCACCTAGGGTTTGGCTAATGGATTGTTAAGCCTAGACTTAACTCGGGCCCTCCCAAGCCCATACCAATTCGCGACTTAGGTTTGAATTGTTAACATGCAATTAAATTTTAACTAGGAGTCGCCACTAATCTATTTTTGGTGGGTCGATTAGAAACCCTAGTAAAGTAACGGGAGATTTACTTTACTCCTACGAACCAGAGACTAAGGGTACGGGGACTTGGTTACGTTAGATTTCTCTAACGCCCTTTCGGTACCTTTCTTTTTATTTTTGAAAAAATGCTTGGCAGTTGAATTGATTTTAATTTAACTTCCTAACATGTGAGGTGATCATACATGTGCGCATACCACCAATTTAACACTCAAGAAAGCAATTAAATATTGCAAAAACATATCTAGGAGCAACGAAAGCATCTGCATTGTTAAATCGAATTCACATCAACAACCCTAGATATGATTTCTAATTAACACGCAATTTCAATTTTTATTTTCACTTTATTTAATGAAAATCATGACTTATGCAATGTATGTAATCTAATTTGACATGGCAGCATGACCTAAACTATATGACATGAAGAAATGCAATAATTAAATGCAATCTAAATTAATCAAATGATGACAGGTAATGCGATGCAATGACATACTAAAATGACACGCAACATACAATTTCATATGCGAGTCATATGTCATGCGACATTTATTAAATGACATAATCTAATGACGAGCAATTTCATTAGAAATAAACCTAACAACAATAAATGACGTGCATTCCATGAACCTAATTCTATATGACATGCAAATGACATTTTTCATTTTAAAAATGCAATCTATCCTAGAAATTGCAACTAATTTATCCTAAGACAAATTTTATGAAATTTGAAATGATCTAGCTAGATTAAGATTCTATCTAATTTAAACTAGGGATTAAGTCATAGTAAATCCTAATTTAAACTAAGATATTATCTACCATGCAATTTATCTAATATGCGATGACGTGCAAAGAACGCCTTAATTCAACATGATATATGCATGGTTATTTTTTGTGTTTTTTATTAATTTCGAAATTAAAATTTTCATGCAATTCAAATAAAACTAACATCCTAAATGAATGTGCTTTTTCTTTTGGTTTTCTTTTCCATGATTCAAAATAAAATTCTTATTTTTAAATATAAAAGATAATAGCCAAACCTAATCTTAATTCAACATTTTTTGGATTTTCTTATTTAAAACTCGGGATAAGATTGCAATTTTAATCCTAAAACAGCAAATCTAATCCTAACTAAGATTTTTTTGATTTTTTATTTTACGAAAATAAGATCGACTCAACCAACGACGATAGCAAATCGAACAAAGGATAAGATTGATATGTAAAAATTGACGAACCATATCTCGCGCATGAGATCGGGTTGGCCAATTTTGAATTAAATCGCGAATCAAATCTCGGGCTTGAGATTGGATTGTCGATTTTTATAATGGATTGCGAGTCGGATTTCGGGCGCGAAAATCGGACTGTCAATCCCTAGCTTGAAGGACTACTTCATATTGGAATATGGTCACATATTTAAGGAACAATTCTACTAAAAAACAAGATATAGGAGAAAATAAATAAAATAAATCAATAAACAAAAAACGAAGCAAATAAAAGGACTACCTAATCCTTTTTCTTTTTTTCTTTTGTTTTTTTTTTTTCTTCCCAAGCACGGATTGCTCGTGGCAAGTCACCTACAGCGACCGTCGTCGGTCCGGTAGGGGCAGCTCCGGCGAAGGGAAGGCACCGTGGGTCGCGGGTCAGGCGGGAAAGGGACGGCACGGGCGAAGCAGCAGCTCGGACCAGGAGGCGCAGCTCGTCGCAGGAGCAGCAGCGGCGCTCGGGCAGCAAGGACCCGTGGAGCAAGGGCGCCGGGGCGGAGGACTCGGGTCTGTGCGGTTACAGATCCGTTCGGGTCTTGCTCCGGATGGAGGGGAACGCTAGGCGTCGGACCAGAGGCGGCGCGGCGGTGGCTTCAAGCGGCGGCAGCGGTGCTCGGGCTTGACTGCAGCGGGCTTTGGGTGCGGCTGCAGAGGTGTAGTGACTGGTGCAGCGGCGTCACGGCAAGGCTTGGCGCGGCTGGGTTGCAGATCAGCAGCAGCTGCGGCTTCACGGGCGTCGGGGACGCGAGATCCGGTGCTCGGGCAGAGGTTCGGAGGACAGTGGCACACGGGTCTTCGGCTCCGAGTAGCAGCGAGCAGCGTTGGGGCACCGATTACCGGCGGAAAGCGGAGGAGGGTGTCGGACTTCGCGAACGGCGAGGAATGGTGGTGAAGAAGTAGTCGTGCGGTGAGGCGGAGGAGCTTCGGGCGGAGGCAACGAAGTCACCGGAGAAGAAGAACAGTAGAACACTGTTCTTCTTCTTCTTTTTTAATTTTTCTTTTTTCCTCCTGTTTCTCTCTCACTTGTCTCTCTCACGTCACTTTCCCTCTGTTTTCTTCACTTTTCTGCATAAGCTTTTGCTTTTTTCTTTTCTTTTCTTTCCTTTCAACCTCCACGGATGGCTTCTCTCTCCTTTCACTTTTTCTGAATTTTTTAAAAGAAGCCCCCTCATCTCCACATACCCGATTGTTTTTATAGGTCGAAATAGGTAATCTTCGTAGAATATTTTATCTCGTTTTCTCAATATACACGAAGATAATCTATAACCTCCCGATCACCCAAAATCTTCTTATTTTCCTTATCTCCTTAATATCTCTAATGATTTTATCGCCTATTGATAAAGATGAGATTGCAATGCGGTTTTCTCAATCTTCAAAAAAAATCATCAGAATATTGCATCAAATTTCAATTTTTCACAAGATAATTGATTAAAAAAAACAACGGGCTTGGGCTAACTTGCTCATTTCATGGGCTTAATCCAACTAATTTGAACCCATCCGCACTGGTCCAAAAAATAAAATGCCACTTAAAATAAAATAATAAAAATGCACCTAAATCTATATGCTACGCGATAAATGACTAAACGGACCGTCAAAATCTAGGTGTCAACACGGGCATAAAGGAGAAAATATTAGGAACGTCTTGTGTGCCAATGTGGTAAATAAGAAGACCCTTGAGAACACGACATGTGTCGTCTGTGGGACTCAAATTGTTAGATCTCTCTCTTCTCTCCTCTCCTCTCTCTCTCTCTCTCTCTCTCTCTTCCCGTTGCATGTCTAAAACCCTTGCATGCTCTCTCTCTCTCTTCTACCTCCCCTCCATACTCTCTCTCCGCTCTCTCCTCTCTCCCCTACAGACCTCTCTCACTCGACTCTCTCTCTCTCTCTCTGTTGCGGAAATGCCATCTTTTGCAATTTTTTCTTCAGCCAAAAAGAATTCCAGCATCGCCTAGCAGACAAGAAGAGATGAACATAAACAATCATTTCTAGTATTTCTCTATTCCTACCTGAAACTTGATCAAGTTCCCACTTCAACTCCGATCGTTGGCTTTTTTTGTGGGGATTTCTATGCATTTCAATCCAACCCAATTCAAGCTGTTTCCGTCTTCATCGGTGCCAGGAATCAGGGCTTCTTGGAGAGGTGTGAGCTCTCCACCTCATTGTCCAAGCTACCAAAGACTGCAAATCTTGAGGAGAACTCCAAGAGCGTCGGGATGTTTAGATCAAACTCGCGGTACCCCTCAAAGACGCTCACCCTGCTAGCAACTGAGGCGTCAAGGGCAAAAGAGGCGGGAATGAGGGCCTCGTAGTGGCACCGCTTGTGCTTGCCAAGACCTTGGTTGGTGGAGAAGCTCTTATGGCAGATCGAGCACTCATGCGCCTTCACTGACACACTGGAGGAGGTGGTTACCGCGAAGGTCAAGGTGGTTAGTTATTTGTCCACGCCAACGGAGAGAGAGGGTGTTGGGGAGAGAGAGAAGAGAGAAGAGAGAGAGAGAGAGCGTGCACGGGTGTCAAAAGTGCAGCGAGAATAGAGAGATGAGAGAAGAGAGAGGCCTGGCAATTTGGATCCCTCACGGGACACATGTCGTATTTTCGAGGGCTTTCTTATTTGCCACGCTAGCACACAACATGTACAAAAGGCACATGAGAACGCGACACATGTTGCAAGTGGATCCCACTTCTCTCAACATTGAGGGACCTTCCCGCCCGGGGGTGTTTTTTTCTTCTTCTTCCTTTGGTCTTCTCATTGGTTTTCGAGGAGGCCTGATGGTCTAGGGATCTTCCTCACTCGCTCACTGGGACCTTGGGAACTCTCTCTCTCTCTCTCTCTCTCTCTCTATATATATATAAATGTCGCTCTCGCAGCTCAATCTTGGCACCAGCCAGCCTCACCGTGAATCTCAAACACCGCTGTCGCAAATGTCGCTGCTCACTTGACTCCACCCCGCCTTGTTGAACCTCCTTTGCTGCCACTTCCCGTCATCATCGAAGGAGAAGACCTGGGTGGCGCATCCCCTCCTCAAGACTGAGAAGAACCCCAAGCGCGTCGCTTCGTCTATTGCGATCTCAAATCTCCGGGGTGTTGTCTTAAGAGAACCAGCAAAGAGAGCTATTGTAGGAAACAAATTACAAACGCCTACTTCCATTTCCGTTTGCAGAGAGGCTCTCCATGATTGCTCCTATTATCTCTCCGGCTGCTCTCACTCTCCAACGTTCAATCTCTTGCACATCTCCACCACCTCAGCTCGCAACTGCAGGCCACTCAGCCTGCGACTGGCAACCGTTGCTTGTCCCGGCTCTTCTCAGTGGTTCCTGACGACCCCATCTCTTAGTCGCCCTCTGATACTTCATCCTCTTTCCCTCTTGTTCAAGGTAGGCCCCTCTTTTTTTCTGTTGTTGCTGCTGAATGTTGTCTTCCGATGACCTTGGTGCTTGATGGATCTTGGGCCTAAGTGGTTTTAGTAGATCTGGGCTGGCCTTAGTTTTAGAGGCGGTTGGGCTGAGCTTTTTTAGCAAAATGGGCTTAGTGCTTTTTAATTTCAACAAAATGGACTTGGTGATTTTCTATTCGAACAGGCTTGTTTTGAATAAGCCCATCTATGTCCATGGCCCAGAACTAAGAGCCTACCTCAGCCCATATTCGGAGTGGGCCCTAGGGGCCCACCAGAGTCCTTTTTTCATATTAAAAATTAGAAAATTCTGAAAAAAGTAAAAAATTAGGAAAAGGTTTAGAAATTAGTTTTCAAGCAGTTTTCCTAGATTCTAGTGTCAATTCTAGTTTCGAATTAGTTTTAAATTTTCCAAAATTAGAATTCACATAGATAGGATTTTGATTAAATCTTTGGACAAAAATTGAGCTTAAAATTGAATGAGTACTAAAGACAATTGTCCTTGATTACGCAATATCGATACATTGATTTTGGCTTCCCTTTAGTTTAGTTAGCATTGTCATTTGTCTTTTTTCTTAGTGTTGGGTCTTTGCTATCCCATGCAATTTATTTAATGTTTTTCTTGATTGCTAATTGTTACGTTAATAATTGTACACTCGTATAATCACCTCAATGTTAGTGGATAGGTATAAAGTCAATTCAGATTGGTTAACAATAATGCCTTTTTGAAATGAACGAGATTAAGTATTAAAAGGATACTAATGAGTTCATTAGTGTAATCAAATCTCTGACATAGATTCTCCAGTTGCGTAGAAAGTGAAGTACGCTCACACGCTTGGTTTCTAACCAACTTAATAGGCTAGTGGTGACCTTTGTTTAGGAAAATCTCATAGCGTCAATTTGAACACATCAATGTTGCATTAAGTATGGGCTTGAGAGAGCCCGCATTTAAATTATGGGTCGTTAGTCCATCCTTTAGGTAATAACCTTAAACTTATGTTTTCCACCCTACTGAAGAATAGGTTGCAACATGGATATTCTACATCAATTCGTAGTGTATGAATGATGTTTTCCATTGACGCAAAGAAGATAGATTTACCTTCAACCGCAACATGATTAGAGTTTAGTTCAAAGGATCCATGAGCAAACACTCGGGAAAGATTCAACCTAGTAATGATGCTAGAAAAGCTCCCCAGCTCATGACTAGCTCGGATAATGGGCATGTGTAAGGACCTCATCAAGAAAATCATGTCCATAATTGCAATGTTTTGTACTTGGTCAAAAAATTATTTTAACAAAGAAAACTTAATAACACGTTCTGGCGAGATGTTCAAATGCCTTGTTGCCTTTGTTCATCTCATTGAGAGAAAATTCTGCAAATAACAATAGTTGGTCATAAAGGAGAGACTCGTGGACAGATTTGTTTCCTAGTTGAAAAGTGTACATTGTCCTTTTCTCTAGTCATTTTGATTATTCAAAATCAATCGATGGGTCGTGATATGACAATCGAAACACAAGTTTCCCGTAGGGTGGTGTAACTACCTGCCTCTTGGACTACTATCATTTCTATTTTTGCTTTTCACTTCTAAAGAGAAGGACCAATCCAAGGCAAATGAAACACCCCAATTCAAGATTACATTCAAATTCTCTCTTCACATTCTTATTTCTCGTTTCAAGATGCTGACACCACCACTAGACTCACCGCCTTCAAATAAGCAAGATACTGAAATCTCATTGTCAACAGAAGCTTAAAGCCATCACAAAGGCCACCACTTGTTGCCCCATCTCAAATATGTTGGGTGTTGATTTCAAAAGAAAATAGTTTCCGTGGCATTGTATTAACTTGATTTGGAACTTGAATTAACTTAGTCACCTTGAGTTTAAGGGGATGATAAATGAAGATTTATTTGGGATAATTTCCTTTGTTAGAGATGATTGTAATATTTATATTGATTATTCCTATTTCTCAAGATTGCATGTATATCTCATGAATATCGCATGTTTGTGGCACAAATGTTACACATATATCTCCCTTTGACGTATTCTTCATTAAAATATATCAAAATATATAAACATTCAAACTTTTGCAATATTCTCAACTAGATCAATCAATATGGGTGTTCATTAAAAGTTCATGATCCTTCTCTTTTTGCCTCTTTTGATGTCTCAAACAATTTCTAGCTAATCCTTTGGTGATATGAAATAGCCAAATGCCTTAGCCACAACCATGTGAGTACATCTTGACTACCAACCCTAACCAGAGCCCTTTTCAGCGAAAATCCCATTTCCTTAAGGCCTCGATGAAAGTCAGCGTCAAGACGACTCAGCTCACCCGAACCAACACGTGCTTGCTAGGACCCAAGTGCCGTAACGAGCATGAGAAGACTACATGGGCCAACTGCCTCTAGCTTTACAAGCACTTAACCCTTTGCTTGGATTGCACCATTAACTGTTAGTGCACTTATGAGGCTTAGCACTGCCCTGACCAACCTTGAGACTTGTTGGGCCAAGTTCATCAAGCTTGGCGTCTCGGTGAACGTGTTGCCCTTGATTTCTAATAACAATCTCCAAGTTCATAAGCAACGCTTTGTCCACAAACTATGTACCCTACATTATGCCGAACTACACTAATGAGTTTCCCACATGGGTGAGGCTAGGGAATCGGAAGCTCCTACAAACTTTATCCACGGCATGTAAGGCCAACATGTTGGCGCTCTAAGATGGTTCAAGGAACTGCAAAATGATTAGCAAATCTATAACGCAGCATCAAAGCGATCTGGCATAGCAAGGTATATAATCTATAACAAGGCTAGTATGTATAGGTTGCTATGGTGACGAATTCATCTACCAAAAGACATCACTTTCCAACACACCATCGGTGCAACGAATCACCAAACAATTGCTTTACATTCTGGTTCCAACCTCTTAGTCTACCATTGATCTAGCTTTGAGGGTTACCATGACACCCTTTATGTTCATCATAAGCAATGGTTTTACAAAGAGTGCGACATCTATGGCACCATTAATTTATCTTTTGAATTGCTATAGTCATTCTCAATTGAGGTTGGGACACCAGAAGTGTTCCAGGAACACTTTGGGAGTGTTACCATGCAGCCCCTTAGTCTACCATTGATCTAGTGTTCATGACACCCTTTATGTTCATCCTAAGCAATGGTTTTACAAAGAGTGGACATCTATGGCACCATTAATTTATCTTTGGTGCCATAACTTTAAAATGGTACACTTAAGTGCCAATATCGAAGTAAAATGGGACATTTAAGTGCCACTTCGGCGAAAATCCTGCCAAATGGCTGACGTGGCAATTTTCCGTCGAGTTTGGTCCAAAACGGCGTCGTTTTGAACGCTGACGTGGCGGAGAAAACGCAAAAACGACGCCGTTTCGTGTCTATGTGTAAATAATAATATAAAAATTAATTAAATTAGATTTAAAATATTCAAAAAATTTAAAAAATTAAGAAAATTTAAAAAATTTAAAATAAAATTTAAAAAATAAAATAATATTTTTTTTTTAAAAAAAAAAAGGTGGGGGTCGAACGGGGTGGTTGAGGGTGAGCCCTCGCCACCGCCACCTCCCCGCCGTCGCCGGGAAGGGCCGGCGGCGGGGGAGGGTCGGCCGGGGTCGGCCCCCGGCCGACCGCGAGGGCCCACGAGCCCTCGCCGATCGCGGCAAGGACCGCGAGCCCTCGCCCGGATCCGGGCGAGGGCTCGCGGGCCCTCGCCGCCGGCCCCTGGCAAGGCTCGGCGACCTCGGCCGACCCTCCCCACTTTGTCGCCGGCCCTTCTCGGTGGCGGCGGGGAGGCGGTGAGGGCCCGCAAGCCCTCGCCGGATCTAGGCGAGGGCCGCGACCCTCGCCCTAGATCTAGGCGCGGGCCGCGACACTCACCCAGATCCGGCAAGGGGTCGCGGGCCCTCGCCGCCTCCCGCCACCGCCGGGAAGGGCCGGCGACGGAGTGGGGAGGGTCGGCCGAGGTCGCCGGGCCCGGCCAAGGGCCGGCGAGGTCGGCCCGACCGGCGGCGAGGGCTCGCGAGCCCTCACCCGGATCTGGGGCGAGGGTCACGGCCCTCACCGCGATCCGGCGAGGGCTCGCGGGCCCACCGTCGGTCGGTCGGGGCCGGCGACCCCGGCCAACCCTCCCCCTCCGTCGCCGGCCCTTCCGGCGACGGCGGGAGCGGCAACGACAAGGGCTCAGCCCTCAACCGCCCGTTCGACCCCCACCCCCTTTTTTTTAATTTTTTTAATTTTAATTTTTTTTTTTTAATATTTAATTTTTCTTATTTTTTAATTTATTTTAAAATTTTTCTTTTTTTTTAAAATTTTTTGAATATTTTAAATCTAATTTAATTAATTTTATATTATTATTTACACGTAGACACGAAACGGCGTCGTTTTTGCGTTTTCTCCGCCACGTCAGCGTGCAAAACGACGCCGTTTTTGACCAAACTCGCCGGAAAGTCGCCACGTAAGCCATTTGGCCGGATCTTCGCCGGAGTGGCACTTAAGTGTCCCATTTAACTTCAAAATTGGCACTCAAATGTACCATTTTAAAGTTATGGCACTTAAGTGTCCCCCAGTGCCAAATTATGGCACTTGGGCTGTACTTCTGCCATCATTTTCCATAACTGTAACATCCATGCTAGAAAACCCTGTACATTCACTGCATAGACCAAACCACCCAACTAGAATATAGGCATCTCCATCTATAAGTGCAAAGTCACCACGACTTCATACCTAAATCTGATTCAAAGCTCTATCAAGATGTACCTTGGAAGGCCATGGCAAAAGTATTGAAGAAATGAAATTTTCATGAAATTTTATCTTGATAGCCTAAATAACTCGAATGATTGGTTGGAGTGGCATGGTGACTTTGCCCTTATGTCTTTGTTCTATAGAGAGTATATGAACATGGGCCCTGGGTCATTGACCGAAAATGGGGTCAAGTGGGCTGGTTACCATGTCATCACAAGCACGATAAAGGCTTCAAAGTTCCTTGCCAATGGCATGCCTGATACATCTAGCCTTTAAACTTTGTGTGACATCTTAATTTTCCAATTCTGTTTTCGATTGAATGAGTTGGGCTTTTCATCGACGTGCCTATAGTTCTTTCTTTGAGCTAATCACTCATGAGTTAACTCATCTATTAGGTGAAGCTGTTAAGGAATTTAAACGCAATATACTTGAGAATTCGACCAAAAATCGATTGCTCAATCGTGATAATCTGCAAGAGTCAATACGACACTGTCAAAATCGATCAAAGATCAGAGATAGGTCGGTTCGACTAAGGTGTGTGATTAAAATGTGGGTGATTACACTTAATTGCAAAATTCTCATTGAACGGCACTATACCGATTTCTCTGTCATTTTTTCACCTTGTGCCCATATTTAAAATCTCGAGATTTTCACGATAACCAAGAGTTGCCAATGTGTCAAAGATGTACAATGTGGCTAAAAAATAATCGACCGCGGGTCAAATGCGCTAAAATTTCCTAAAAGCTACTCGATAGGTTAGGTCACGTTAAAATCGCGTCTAGTTGAAATTAACCGCGAAATTGAACCCAATTTCAAAAATTAAAAGTTCTATCATGTCACGATTTGTTTTAGGAACATCAACTCGTCCTCCTAGAGATTTTTTTGCAAACCCGAGTTTTTGGCGAAAAATCAAATTTAGGCGTCTTTGGACCGGAAAAATTAGAGGACCCTTTTTAGTTGCATTTTTGGAATTCAAGTTGGACTAATTGGTAAGGGAAAATGTGGAATGTGATGTGGGCACCTTGGTTGAATTTATGGGCACCAATTTGAGTCCAATTGAGTTGGAATTGGATGAAATTGGAAGGGGAAATGTTCAAATTCGTAGGACCAAGGGGCTGCAATATTTTGGACACTTTGAATGGCTTGTTGAGGAAGCTTTGGTGTGCAAATGGCTGAGGATTGAGGCAGCCACAAGTGGAGGCCAAGCCATGAGTGTTTAAGATATTTTGTGGCCCCCCTCTTCAGCAACTGTTTTCTTCTTCTTCCTTAGGCTTGCTTTATCCATTGTTGTGTCATTTAGAGCTCAAGAAATAGAGGAAAGCTGGCAGCAGCTCGTCAACCGCCCCATGCCGTTGTCGTGCAGCGTTACCGCCCGTCCAAGCAACCACAAGCCGCTGGCCCGCATCCCGTCGTCACGCTTGCTCCCACTCGCATCCTCGCCATCCTAACAAAGCCAAGCCCGCGTGGCAGCCATCCTAAGCTACCTCTATCATCCAAGTTGTCCGTCCAGCCGCTAAAGCCACCGCCATCACTTGCCTAAACCCGCTACAGCCACCGCCATCCCACCTTGCTATTTCTAGCCGCTCGGCTCAGCCCCTTCGGTCCTTGGACAAAACCGAAGGCTAGCAGTGGTTGTTGGGCTTCGTGGCCCATTTTAGGTCTCTTCCAAGCCTCGCTTGATGTCGCCGCAAGCTTATGTCTCGCTCACCTTGGCGTCGCCATCGCCGTGAACTCATTGGCCTGCAAAATCGGTGAGTTTGCTCACTAAACCTTGCTTAGGAGGTTAATAATGCTTAATGGTTGATTAGATTAAGTTAAGTGTGATTAGTATAATTGTTAGCTTGTTTAGTTAAATTAGGTTAGTTAATTAGTTAATCAGGTGGTTAGAAATAGTAGTTAGTTAGTTTAATATGTGACCTTGTAGTTAAGGGCGATGGATCGAATCTATTACATTGTCATTATATAGATATTGAGAAAATCTAGTTAAATGGTGCACCTTGTGTCAGTGCACTTAAAAGTATAATGTGTGTTCAAATTTGCACTAGACTAAATGTCGCATTTGCGATAGAACTTCTAGGCAAATATCAGTCAAATCCATGACGCGATCACTAGGTTGCTGCCAAGAAGGTTCTAAGATACTTAAAAAGACAAGAGATTATATGCTGATTTATGGATATGTTGAATTATAGCAGCTAACAGGGTATTTATATGTAAACTTTGCTAGCTATTAGGATGATATGAGATCAATAACGGAATACATATGTTAGCAAGAAGTTCATCAAATAAAGTTCTGTATTATCTTCTGCCATGTAAGCAAAGTATATAACATTCTTTTAGGTTGTTACTTAGGCTATTAGACTCCGAAACCTCATTAAGGAGTTGACCATATTTAACTTTATAGATAGACTCATACGGTTGTATTGGGACAATAAATTTGTAATATTATTTATTAACAACAGAGGTTTCAAGGGGTCTAAATATATGGCAGTCAAATTTTGATCATAAAAAAATGGTACAAAAATGTAACGTTATAATATAGCATATTTCCACAGATGATGTGATTACAGATCCACTAATTAAAAGATTTTGCTCTTCCGTTCTTGAATGACATGTCATTAATATGGGCTTAGGAGTATCATGAGATGTTGTTTAACAGAAGTTATTTCAGTTTTACTCTAATAAAGTTTACAGCTGTGTACTTTACCAAAAAAAAAAAAGTTTACAGTTGTGTTCGTGACACTTAGTAATGGTTTGATATGTATCAACTTTTGCATTCAATAAAATGTTTTTGAATGTATTGTCATTATGTTGAATACATATTTATAAAAGTCTCAAGGTATTGTATAAATCTTGATTAAAAATTATGGGCATCCGGTTATTAGCATTGTGCATATGTCTTGTTATACATAAAAAAGAAAAAAAAAAGTTAACCGTAAAGATAATACATATATGGGTTTATTGAAATCATAAAGACATTTTCTAGTGGCACAAGTTTTTGTGACACTTAAGGTAAGAGAATGCTAACTGATAAATGGGATCTCTCTATAAGAGATGTTATCCATGTGCCACACTATCATATTGAATCCATATCAATAAAGTTGAAAGCATTCGTGACCATAGAAGGTTCTATGTGTATATATGCAGTTACAGCCATGATTCGGTATTTGAGATTTTATGGGATGAGATTAACTATTAAGAATTATCTCTAGACCAATGTGTGCATATACACTACAATTTCAATTAATATAGTTCAAGTGGGAGAATGTAAGAGTTTTTCCCAATGCGGATTACATTAATTGATATTGTAATTTACCATTTTACGATATTAGTCTAAGGTGAGATAGAAGATTTTTTAATTAGTCTAATATGGGGCTGCCTAGTATGGGTCGAGTTGAGCCTAGCCCGTAATAAGATGGCCTAATTGGAAACTCTATAAATAGTGCTCAAGTCTCTTTTCTAACCTCAATTCTCACAAGTATCCTTACAAAATGAGTGTTAACCTAGCACTAAAGGGTGAGGGAGCCACCTCATTGAGCAAGTGATATAGAGGGCAATAGAGGAGAAGGACTTGTGCGTGGATTATCACTTTTCCGCTTCCACATCAAGAATGATGGATTCCAAAATAAGTACGTTAATTCTTCTACTTGATTGTTTGTGCTCTTATTCTAGTTATGGAGATCATGGGATTGCATGTTTTACATCTTTCACTTGTCACAGTTGCCTTGCCATCCCGACAAACTTCCCAGGTTGTCCCGAAGACTTTACAGTCGATTCTACCTACGCCTAATCATCACCAGCCCCAATATCTATCGAACACGATGGCCACGCCTCCCTTTGTCTTGGTTCTCTTGATATCCAAAGTTAGACCCTAAACTGACCTAAGGGTTAGGTTGGTGTTTTATGTTAGGAATTTTGTTTTAATATATAGTTCTTTTTACATGTCATTTGACATTAGACCTTTGGTTACTATGCCTTCATTAGTCTTTACATTAACATTATCTCATTTTTGGTTTAAGATTTATGATATATGGTTTTCCGATTAATTAAACTTTAATTGTTCTCAAATATCATGTCATTGAATTATCTTAATAGACCTTGGCTAAGACATATTTCAATGCCTATTAAAGTTTATTGATCATCACGTATATCGTATATTGCATGTGTAGAACTTTAGTGCATGCATGAATCAGGCCTTTCACGTTCAGAATCATGCGTCTAATTCTTGTAGACAAATCCATCGTTTTCATTAAATTAGAATATCATGTAGGCCATATGGGTTGCATACAGGGTTAATTAATCTCATAACACGCATGCCACACGTCGCACGTCATTTAGTGAATCACTTGTGTTAACATTAATTCTTCGATAATCACGTCATATAGATTAATCTTGTGCATTGCATGGTTTTCTTAATAATTACCTGAGAGGCATCATCAAGACTAATCTAGCCCGTCCGCTAATTGGAGTCTAACTACAGGTGAGAGAACGTTCAACAGTCAAAACTATCTAAGAATTCTGGGATCGAATCCATCTTCGTTACGGTTCAATAGTCTGAGAATGCTTTCTCAAAACTGGCAGAGACCGCCTCGATATTCGACGTGGCATGAGTTGAAAGCTGCAAGTTCAATAAAACTTTTTCGCTTCAATAGCTCCCAATACTGCAGTATATAGCGCTGTTTTTCGGAGTATTCTATGTCGAATTAGATGAGGCATAAAATTGATTGAAGATGATCAAGCTAATTTGGAACGAAGTAACAATGTCATCTCTCGTGGAAATAATATCGTAAAGTAGCATCGGCAAGATAGAGGCGAGTACCTAATGAAAATCCGCCAAACTGGAATAGCACAAAGAAGCGCGACTACAATCACTGACAAAGAGCTTGAGCGGGTTATCAAGAAAAGCCCAATATCTTGACTTTGTGGCGCTGCATAGTGTTATTTCATGAAGACACCTTGATGTGTGATGATTGCTTCACTAAAACATAAGAAAGCTGTCTGTTCTCTCGGTTGTGCTGTGACTTTAATAGCATCTACACAGTGTTATTATAATGACACATCCACATTGATCAAATAAGACCGTTGAGTGCTGATTCTTAGTATGAAGTAGCTGGTCGTGCTGTCTGTCATATTCTAAATCATAGTCTTTCCAGAGTTTGAAAACCAGGAGTCTCTCTGCATCAGCCCAGCAGTGTCCCTCAAATTTGGCAAGATTAGGATGAGATAGCTGACGGATCTTCTTAACTTATGCCACATTTTCTGTAGATGGCATTCAACGAGGAAAATTAAGAAAACATGCAGATAAACCTAAACAATCCATCGAAGATTGCATAGTAGCTTAGCACTTCTTGGATTACAATTCTGGGATGTCTATTCAAAAGAAAAATAAAACAAGGAAGAGTTTTGATGACCGAGCTAGCTGCACTAGGCAATGTAGATGCAACCAGTACATTCTTCACCAACAAAGATAAAATTGAATCAACCGAGTCTAGTTCAAGCCAATGAGTCCAAGAGACTGTGGGCATTACAAATTGCCCCATACAGAGTCCTAGTGAAACTTCTTGTAGTGCTTTCTCTTTAATCTTTGCATGAAGATTAATTTTAGCACAAAGAATGACCATCCAGGCTATTCTTCGGCAAAAATTGAACGGGTATACTGCTCCTTGCACAAATTACTCACCTAAGCCGCCTTGCAAGTGACTTGGGCAATTTTGGAAATCAGTCTGCCATCGAGCCAACCCCTGTAGAATGTCACAGAGGTCCCTGACTTTGGCCGCGAAGATTCCGGTTGCAGTCTTCGGCTCTTTGTATTTGGAAAAGTCTCTCTCTCCTAGTAGAAATTTTGGTTAACACCAGTGACAACAAATGTCACGCTCCAATTCTACGTGTATGGTGTTTGGTAAATATCTCAAGGAATGAATCCTGTGATTAACACAGTTTCTAAGCAGAGGTGGATGTTGTGGTATAGCAATGTGGTCCCAGCAGCAGCTATTGTACTACAGACCGTATGTTTGCAATTATATTGAGACGCGAAAAGATGAAATTATTAGAGAAAATAAAAACAAGGAATAATAATGGATACTAGAGATTTATATAATTCAATGCAAGTGTCAAAACTTATGTTCACAAGGAGGGCAAGCAAGGCACTCACTATAAAATGGAGAATCAATTAGTTACAATCGCTCACTCTCGAGTGTTTCCCACCTCTATAATTTGCACCCAAAATCTACAGCGTTTAGCCTCACACTATAACTCAATAAATTACACAGATCCTCCACGTGTTCAGAGAGCTCTTTGAATATGTACAAAGCTATAAAGGAGAGCTCTTCCCACCGCTAACACCTCCTGCTTTCATTTCACTCTTTTATGCCCATATACATACTGAGGTCTACTGTGCATTTTCCGGGATGGAGAGACAACAAGTCACATGCTTCAATTTCACTTGCAGTAGTTTTTGGGTCCCTTTATTTAATGCAAAGATTTGTGAAGGCCCTTTTTCGGCTGAAGCAAAACTCTCTTCTCTGCACTCATGCGAATTCACGATTATGTAGCCAACGCAAGGAGACAAAAGACACAAGCTCGCTTACTTTCCTTATCCCCTTCTTGCCATCCTCAGTTTTAGCCGAACAAGGGAGCTCGTAGTGTGGCCGAACGAGAACAACCAGATGCGTCCACAATGAGAGTCACAAAAGTCCAAGACAGAGAACAGCTCTGTCCACTTCCCGTGAGGTGACCTTCAGCAAGCAGTATTTTGGGATTTCTTTGCTCGTAGAGTTGGTAAATAACCCTGGCCAACTTGGACCCTTCCGAGAACATTCTTATGTCACGAACCAATCTACATCCTCCAATCAGCATCAAATATTATCCACGGGCTCAAACTCAAGACATATATTTTAGCAACAATCTTCATGATTTGGTCTAGAAAAGATGTTAGGGATCAAAATAGACGTTATCATTTCTGGATACTTGAATTAAAGGAAAGTGGACCTAATATTGAGCTCACAAGTAAAAGAGAGATTGTTAAAATATAAATGTAAGTCATGTTAGAAAAACCCCACAACTTAATATTGAGCTCGCATATAAAAGGGAGATTGTTGAAATAAAAATGTAAGTCGTGTTACAAAAACCCCATATCAGAAAATTAGCGTGGTGTGAAGCAGATAATATATTATAGTAAGATCAGTGATCTCAAATTATGTCACCACATCCTCATTTCTATCCATTTACTTAAGTCCATGTTTTTTGGCCTATAAAAAAAAACTCCAGTTAGCATCACACACAATATGTTACAAGTAAAGTGGAAAAGGGATTTGAAGAATTTATGTATATTTCAATTTTATATTAATGAAGAATATATTAGTCTATTTATAGGTTTTATTTGATAACTATTTTAAGATAATATCTCAATCAAGATATGTGTAATCAAAGAAAGATATATGTGCAATTTTAAGAGATAAGGATAATCAACATAAATATCATAATTATCTCTAACATAGAAAAAATATCCTAGAAAAATCCCTAATTATCTCAACATCCCTTCTCAAACTTTGACTAAAATCAAGTGAAATGGTTCCACAAAAATTTATTTCTTCATGAAATCAGAACTCAATGGATCCAAGGTGGGACAGCGCATGGTAGCTGATAAGAAGATTACCAAAGCTATAATTACGGCATCAAAGCCATCCGGCACAGTAAGGTACATAATTTATATTAAGGCTAGAATGTAGAAAGAGAATGTTGAAGTTGGATCAAAATTGGGAAACATTGTGTTTGCAGATTATGGTATTGGAATAATCATAATTACCGGAAGTAAAAGTGTTTTTTCATGGCCAAATTTAGATCCGCCTGAAAGTCGACTCGATGACCAATTAAAAGACCATACCATGTTTTTAATGACCAGATTTTTAGAGTAATCAAGAAAGAAATGCATGATAATTTATTTATCTTTTATCGGAGGGGTACTCAAGATGGAAAAGTAAGGCAGCTTAATTTCCTAGAACTATCCTATGGCTGATTGAAACTTAAGTCAACCTAATTAGTTGATCTTAAACAGTTCCATCTGCTGACAAATTCTCCCCATAGGATTCCTCAAACATTAAACAAAAAGAATATCTATCAAACAGCGACTTAAGGCTCGATAATCTCGTGATCAACCCCATCCCTGGAAAGTTGGGGCAGCTCTGACGATTAGTCAGAAAAGCACCGATTTTCCGTCACCATAAGCGTCACTAAACCTAGCAGCTTCTTTCGTCACCCTACACAGGATCATAGCCTAGGACGGTTTCAGGATAGAGAATTCAACCCAGGACACCTGGTCCTTGCACTTGGACGTGACGGTTTTTGCCCATGACAAATGAATCTTATGATTAAAGTTGCCTTTGTATTGCTTTTAAAAGAATGCAATGATACTGATTTTACGAATAGTCCGATTCTTTCAGTTCATATAATTATTACATGAAGTGGGTCCAGATTATGAACGCAAGAATTAGAAAAAATGGTTGTATTTCTAATATGAGGCAGTAAAACAAGCACGGAGAGGTCCGTGTTTAGTTCGCGGGATACTTTTCCCTTTAGATTACACGTACAAGTAGACAGGCATGCTAATAATCTCTCTCATCTTGTGTCTCAACTATTTTTGGTGACAAATCACTTTCCATGACACTGCGGGCACATTGAATCACCAAGCAGTTGCTCTACATTCAATTCTGACCTCTCGGTCTTTTGTCAATCTGGCTTTGGGGTTATCAGAATACCCTTTTTGTTCATTATGAGCGATAGTTCTATAGAGAGTGCAACATCAATGGCACCGTTTACTTCATCTTTAGAAATCCTACCATTGTTTTCCAGAACTACAACATCTATGCAAGAAACCATCCTAACAAGGTCAATATCGTCATTGCATAGGGCTGGACTACCCCCAATCATAATAACCGCATCTCCGCCCATAACTGTATACTCATTGCAGCTTCAGACTTGGCATCAGTTTAAAGTTCCGTGAAGACACCCTATAGAGGCCTTGAAGAATTAAAAACTATTTTCATGAAGACTTAGCTTGATAGTCTAATTGACTCAGCCAGATAGCAGGACAATGACCTTGCCCTTAAAGACTCTTTACTATGGAAAGTATATGAACATGGGCCTTGGGTCATCAACCAAAATAGGGTCCTTGGTAGATCTGTTAAACGGGTGGATCGGGTCGGGTTTGGATCATGTCATAAATAGTTTGACCCAAATCAACTCATTTAACCCATTTACGACCTATTTATTGCAATGTAAAATTTTTGACCCATACCTGACCCGACCCATACCCGAACCATACCTAACTAATTTAAATAAACTTAAGAAAGCTTATTTCTTATATATATATATATATATATATATATATATATATATATATATATATATATATATATTATGTGTGTGTGTGTGTTTAAAAAATGATATTGCTAAAATAGTTTTATACAACACAAATTTAAAGACAATTTTTATAATTTTTAAAATAATTATTTTAAAAAATCGAATTTCAATTATTTTTATTTTTTTTAAAATTATTGTTTGAATTATTTAAATATAATTTTTTATTTTATTTTTTATTTTTTGTTCTTCTTCTTCTTTGGCCGGCCGCCGGCCACAACGACAACCGGCTGCCGGCCACGGGCAAGCCTCAAGCTCACCTAGCTTGCCAACGCCGACGAGCTCGAGGCTTGCCGATTCGACAAGCTCGAGCTTGCCGATGCCGACAAGCTCGAGTCTTGCTAGATCGACGAGGCTCGAGCCTCACCGGAGTCGCCGAAGCCTCCGCCTCGCCGGATCTAGCGAGGCTTGAGCCTCGCCGATGTCGGGCGAGCTCAAGGCTCACCTAGCCGATGACCAGAAGAAGAAGAAAGAAAAAATAAAATAAAATAAAAATAAAAATTAATTATAATATCGGCTTTTATAAAAAAAATATTTTTGTAAAGTTAAAGAGAGAAGAGAGAGATTGTGAGATTTTGGGTGAAAATGGGTTCTAAATCCAACCCATTTAAGACCCACTCAAAACCTACTTAAGACCCACTTATCTTAAATCTTTAGTTGTTAAACCCATTTAACTAAACCACTGGAATTCGCCCCAGTGGCCACCCTTCCAACATGGAAGGGGAAAGTGAGGGGTTCAAATCCCCACCTTCTCAAGGCGGGATGGGGTGGGGACGCGTAAGTTTCAGGAGTGGGTTTCGACTCCCACGCCCTGCAAGAGGCAGAGCAAAAGTTTGAAGTGAGTGTAGAATAGGCATAAAGTAGAATTAAAAAAAAAAAAACGCATGATGGAGGTTTCAAAATTCACTATAGGGAACTTCATTCCCGGCAGCTCTTGGTTGCCCGCCACTGGCGTGTCTTACACCTCTGTGGGTTAAAAATTCATCAATTTTATTGGAAGTTATACGGGCACTCTCTAGTCCAATTCTTTTTTCTTTCCCCGCTTCTTTGCTGCAAGGAAGTAATTTTATTGCTCAAGCAAAGAATATCTCAGATTGTTTAAAAACTCCGAATTCAAAGAACAATAAAAAAGTTGACAAAACCATAAAATTCTTTTTAATTTTCGGCATCAATTTTCATTTCAACTAATAGCCTATCTTAACATCGTGAACAAATCGAATTCTTTCAAGCGATTGGCATCCGTGTCCCTCGTCCATGGATCGTCATATTATCAAACTTTCTGAACAGGATTGCGCCTTCTGCGTTGTACCACCCGCTAAGCCTGAAGTAGCCTACAACAGTCAACTGTTTCATGCTTTTGTTCCACAACTAGCACTAGAAATTGACTACTATTTCTCCATTTTTAGCAGCTATTGAATATAAATAGTCAGGCCTGATTGGCATATCACCTTCATATTTCACCCTGACTTTGGCCTAGTACAGCAACCACTTCTAATAGCTTTTCTCAACTTTAGATCGGATTTAGTATTGCAGCATCAAGAACACAATTCTTCTTAATAATTCTCTAAGAGGCAACATCACGACTTATCTGTTCCTTGCAAGACCTTATTTTCATTAATGGGAACATTCTAGTTAGCTAAGAATTCTGGGATTGAATCCTCCTCGGTTACGGTTCAATAGTCTCCAAGAAAGCTTGCCGAAAACCAGCAGAATCCCCCAATGCCCCCATATATAAGACAGGACAGAACACCCGAGTTGAAAAGATCAAGTTCAGGAAAACTTTTTTGCTTCAGTATCTCCCACTACTGCGCTCTGTAGCTGTGTCTTGCCGAGGATTCGACTTCGAATTAGATGAGGCATAAAATGGATTAAGATGATCAAGCTTATCCGGAACCAAGGAAAAGATCCCCTCTCCTGGTAAAACCGTCGTTGAAAAGCGTTGGCAAGATAGAGGCGAGTTAATGCAACTGTTCGCCTCAAGAAGAGTGATCGTGTCTAATAGGACATAAGTCGGTTTGCATTGACCGAAAGCAGTCGAACGGAAGTTCTTTTGGAGTGTCTGAACTCTTTCCGGTGGAAGGCATAGGCTTGGCTGGCGTGCTCAGCGGCGGTGCAGAGGAAGTTGCGAGTGTGCGCTGTCCTTGGAGTGTCTGCAAGTACGGAGTGTTCGGTAGACGAAGAAGAAGCGTGGAACTTACCGATGAAGACAAAATTGACCTGCTTTTCCCACCCAGGGAAAGTTTGATTTTCCGCAGATGACTAAACAAAGAGTTTCTGCTGCACTTTCTGCAGGCCGAATTGACCTTCGAGATCCCTCCTTCTCTCGACCGGTCGCGCAACGTGTTCCTTGAGTCCAAGAAGCTGCCCGTGAAGAGCCCCCGAGTCGTCGGAGTCAAAGTCCGAGCTACGGAGAAGTCAACTCTCGCACGGAATCGACCGACACATCCACATGCACATGCAAGTACATGGATATTAATAACATTAAATCACGCAATCATTGAATTTTTCTATCAAAAGGACAACAAAAGAAGCA
Organism: Eucalyptus decipiens; assembly: GCA_014182575.1. Taxonomy (NCBI): domain Eukaryota; kingdom Viridiplantae; phylum Streptophyta; class Magnoliopsida; order Myrtales; family Myrtaceae; genus Eucalyptus; species Eucalyptus decipiens. Next base: position 18,989,233 of record CM024613.1, read on the forward strand.
TAGGAGCGTTCTCGGGAGACGTTCATAGGCCTTTTTGCTTATGGTCGTCTTGGAGAAAATTAAATATGTTAGGCACGAGCTATGAGACATCCGATCTGATTCTCTGGAAGTTCCAAAGGGACAATTCATTGCGCATAGCTGGACAATTTAATCCCATAGATTCACAAAAGTAACATTTGTGCCCGTTGCGTCAACGACGTGTTCCACGACACCTTTTTCGCAACCAATTGGACATTCTATGATATTGAAACGCAAGTTCCACGGAAGGTGGTGTAACTGCTTCTCTCTTGTCACTGTTATATGCCCTCACTTCTACATAAAGGGGCCAGCCCAAGGCAACCGAACCACCCCAGTTCAACATCACCGATCTTAACTTCTCTTTCACTTAATTTCACTCGGCAATACGCAAAATCCATCAAAATGGGTTTTCATCAGGTGATGATCCTTATCTTTTTCCCTCTTTTGCTATCTCAAACCATCTCTAGCTCTTCCTCTAGCGTTGCAAAATCATGGTGTGGCAAAATGCCTTACCCACAACCTTGTGAGTACTTCTTAACCCGCAACCCAAAGCAAACCCCTCTCAAGCGAAGATCCCATTTCCTCAAGGCCTCGATGCAAGTCGCCCTTGAGAGAGCACAGCTCGCCCAAAGCCACATATACTCGCTAGGCTCCAGGTGCCGCGATGAACACGAGAAGGCCGCATGGGCTGACTGCCTCAAGCTTTATGAGCACACAGTCCACCACTTGAACCGGACCATCAATCGCCAGTGCACTCAAGACGACATGCAAACCTGGCTTAGCACCGCCTTGACCAACTTGCAGACCTGTCAAACTGGGTTTGTCGAGCTCGGCGTCTTAGACAACATGTTGTCCTTGATGTCGAATAACATTTCCAAGTTGATAAGCAACACTTTGTCTGCAAATTATGTGCCCTACCCTACCCCAAATTTCGCCAATGAGTTCCCTACTTGGGTGAGGCCCAGCGACCGGAAGCTCTTACAGTCTTCACCCGCGCTATCTACGGCCAATATCATGGTGGCTCAAGACAGTTCTGGGAACTACAAGACAATTAACGAAGCTGTAACTGTGGCTTCAATGCGGTCTGATACGAGGTTCATAATCTATATCAAGGCTGGTACGTATGAAGAGAATGTTGAAGTTGGATCAAAATTGGAGAACATCGCTTTTGTGGGTGATGGTATTGGAAAGACCATAATTACTGGAAGCAAAAGTAATGCTGGAGGATTTACTACCTTCAATTCAGCAACTGTTGGTGAGTTTACCATGCAATTTATTCATAATATTATGCATTTTATACAGTATAAATACTGAAAAGGGAAAAGAGAAAAAAGGGGGAGGATTATCAACGTTTAGTTTGCTGAGATCGTAAATTAAACATTTAGGGATCCATGTTTAGTTTGCTGAGATACTTCCCGGTTTAGATTACATGAACTAGTAGACGTACCCGTGCTAATAGTTTCTCATCTTGAGTTTCAGCTATTGATGGTGATAGATTCATTGCTCAAGACATCACTTTTCGTAACACTGCCGGCGCCGCAAATCACCAAGCGGTTGCTCTGCGTTCCAGCTCCGACCTCTCAGTTTTCTATCGATGTGCCTTCGAGGGTTATCAGGACACCCTTTTTGTTCATTCTGAACGACAGTTCTACAGAGAATGCGATATCTATGGCACCACCGACTTCATATTTGGAAATGCCGCAGTCGTTTTCCAGAATTGTAACATCTATGTTAGAAATCCTCCTAATAAAGTCAATACCATCACTGCACACGGCGGAATTGACCCGAATGAGAACACTGGTATCTCCATCCTCAACTGCAAAGTCACCGCTGATTCAGACTTGGGTTTGGTTCAAAACTCCGTGAAGACATACCTTGGGAGGCCGTGGCAAAAATATTCAAGAACTGTTTTCATGATGACTTACCTTGATAGCCTAATTGACTCAGCCGGGTGGTTGGAGTGGGATGGTGACTTTGCCCTGGACACTCTGTACTATGGAGAGTATATGAACACGGGTCCTGGGTCATCGACTGCAAATAGGGTGACATGGGCAGGTTACCATGTAATCACAAGCATGACGGAAGCTTGGAAATTCACCATCGGGAACTTGATCCCCGGCGGCACTTGGTTGCTCACCACCGGCATGCCTTACCCCTCTGTGGGTCACGATGTGCCTAACACCTCAGTGGGTTATGACGCGATTTACACCTCAGGGGGTTACAAATTGTTAATCGGTTTTAGTCGGGGCTATGATTATTCTCTATTCCAGCTCTTTCTTCTTCTTTTGTCTTCCTTTTTCTCTCTTCTGGAAATCTAGTCTAGGTGAATAGCTGTTATTTGTCCGCTTTTTTGCTGTAAGGAAGTAATTATATTGCTTATCAAATACATTTGTAATTGTTTAAGAACTCCCAAATCATAGAATAAACAAATTTATCAGATCATTTTCTTTTGATTTTTGGCGTCGATTTTCATTTTAACTAGAAGCCTATCTTAGCATAGTGAACAAAACCTGACTTCTTTCAAGCGATCAGCGTTTGCATTTTCCGAACATGATGGGGCCTTCTGTATTGTGGCACGCGGAAAACACGAAGTAGCTAGTGACAAATCCCCGTTTCCTGCTTTTGTTCCTCAACTCCTTCCAAGCACTTGAAACTGACAAAAAATAGTTCTCCATACTTAGCAGGTGCTCAAGACCAATGGTAAGGCCTGCTTGGCATATTAGCTTAAGATATCACCCTGAACCTGGGCTAGTACAGCAGCCACTTCTAATAGCTTTTTCCCACCTCGAGCTCGGATTGGTGTTGCAGCATCAAGAAGACAATTCTTCTTAAAAATTCTTTGAGAGGCAACGTTGAGAGTAATCCATCCTGCGCGAGACTGATCTTTTATTAATTGGAGTCTTACTAAAGGGGAGAGAACGTTGAACAGTCTAGCTAACTAGGAATTCTCGAATTGAATCCTTCTTGGTTAAGGTTCAATAGTCTCTGAAAAAGATTTCCGAAAACCTGCAGAAATCCCCAGATATTCGACAGGATGGAGTACCTGAGTTGAAGGCGGCAAGTTCAAAAGATCTTTTTCACTTCAATAGATCCCTATACTGCTATATACAGCTCTGTTTTTCTGAGGATTCAACTTCGTTTTAGATGAGGCGTGAAACTGTTTATAGATGATCAACCTAATTCGGAACAAAGAAGCAATGTCCCCTTTCCAGGAAAAACAACATTAAAAAACGTCAGCAAGATAGAGGCGAGTCAATGCGACTGTTGACCTCAAGAGTAACTATTAGAGATTGTCTGATAGAAGCTAAGTCGAACTACGTTAACCGAAAGCAGTCAAATTTGAGCTTTCGGTACAACTAGATGTCTAAAGTTGCTTCCTTGAACCCAATGAAAATCCACCAACCCAGAATAACGCAAAGAAGTTCGACCACAATCACTGACGACTGAGTGCCCGAGCATGCTGCTTGTCGTCTGAGCCAGAGGAACAAAGAGATAAAGCTCAAACAGTAAGCCACCAACAGAACAAAACTCAAACTAATTGCTGATAAAGTTGGATGTGGGAGTGCATTAAACCTTCTGACAATAGATGAATTTGAAGCTTTGAGAAGTACCTCCAAAGTGAAAGGGCAAAACAGATTCATTGATCTTGTCCCTGAAAAACTGGACGACTCAGATTCATAGATCTCTCACTAACTACAGTTGGACATCGGTCTCCGGCAGCAATTCCTTTAAGGAAGTTACATAGGAAGATAGAAGCAGAGGATGTTGAAGCCCCACTTTTTTTTCACCTTCCGCTGCAAGTTCAAATTTCAGAATGAGAATGGATATTGAGCCATTTATTTGGTGAATTGTCTTGCCCATAAAGCAGGAGGTGGGAATTGATCCCATCTCCTTAGATAAAGATTGCCTAAAGAAGTCGAAGGAACTTGAAAGAACGATTTACACGTCACAAAGAAATGTATGGACGAGATACCAGGAGAAAAGCTCGAGAAGCAGACAAAATCTAAGGCCTAAGTGTGCATTCACCATGTTTTGAGTTGCACGGAATGACGATAGTCAAATTGAATATTCAAGAGAACGATTTACACGTCAAAAGAAATGCATGTACAAAATTCAGGAAAATAGCTCGAGAAGCAGACAAAATCTAAGCCCCATGTGCAGACATTCACCATGTTTCAAGTCGCATGGAGTGACAATAGTCAAATTGAACATTCAAATATGTTGGAAGTGTTGAGAAAACTCCTACCAAGTTTTGAAGTTGACAAAACTTTCTAGTTCTTATTTTGAAGAATAGAATACTTCTAAAGTTCTATTGCAGACTCTTTGGCAAGACTCTTGCCAAATCTATTCATTCCGGAAGTATTTCCCACTTTGACGCAATCCAAACTGAAACTGTGTCCAGAACAAGGATGAAATCAAAATCAAATTTATTGAGCTTGAAACAATGATTTAGAATGAATGCATTAGGAATTTATTATAGCTCTATGGCAAAGAATCTCACTTTCCTTCTATAGATACGTTGATGGAATCAATCATAAATTGATGAAATCAATCTTGAAGACAAGTTCCTTTTTTGGAAGCATTTAATCATGGAAACATAGATTTTGATTATATGGGTGACCAGAATTAACGGACTTTAATCTCAATTTAATCTCAATCTTTAAACAGTTATAAGATCTCGTTAGTTGATTTTGTCCAATGAATTGATTGAAAAAAATTCTTCTGGAAAATGCCAACGGTTAGTGAGGCGTGGAGGAGTATTCAATGAGGTCATTCTGTCTAGTTGAGGTAGAGACGTGAAAATTGAAATTCCAAAAGTTTGAAGTCTTTTCAACTACTTGCTCTTCATTAGCGGTCCTTATAAATTGTATTCAAGAGAGAACATTACAAAAAAGAGTGACTTAGTGAGTAAGAAGGGATCTTTCATTGTATGTTTGCACTCAAAAATTGTACTTTTCTATTGATTATATAGTGAATTCTGTTAACATAAAAAAAGTGGACGTATGCTTAATTTAAGCCAAATCATTATAAATTTCGTGTACAATCTTCTTTTCCCTTAACTCTCTTTATTTGAATCTATTGCATTCTTTTAGATATTGTAAAAATCAGTTTCATCTCTTATCCGATTATAAACATTTATCAGAAGTCTAGTGACTTGTTTATCGGACTTTGTTCGTTAGTCAGATTTTGGCCAAAATTCGCTGAAAAATACTGAATTGGCACAACTTAAAAAAATTTAGGACTTAATTGGCACTAAAAAAATGTTTATGATTAAATTGGCACAAATGCAAAATGTTTATGACTTTTTTTAACACTTTTCCCCTTTTGATTTGAACGTAAAGGCAAAGAGGCTAAAATCTAACTAAGCTCAGACTACATTTTCAATCCTTTAAGCTCTCTTCATCATATCCAAAAAGGCTTGGAAATTAATTTTAGGTTTTGTCCATAGTTCCACAAAGAGAGTGAGACTGCAATTCTTTAATTTTTTATGTGATATGATTCAATCTATCATCTTTGCTTCATTTTGTGATCAGAATGCACTAATTTTTTTATAGAGTAAGGCAAGATGAGGCAAGCATTAGCATCCACATTCTCGTTAAAACCTAAATTTTGGCAACTCATTTATTTATTCATTAATTGCATACAAAATTAGGGGATTAATTTTTAACCCCTAAGCAAAAATATTTTTCATTTAATAGCATAGCATATAGACACTAGGAGCATTTGCATTAATAGTAATATGATTTACTTTAATTTATTTAAAAAGAAGAAGAGGAAAAAAGGAAAAATGAGACTCTTCGCCTTTTCTTTTCCTCTCCCCTCTCCTTTCCCGCCTAAGCCTAGCCCATTTTTCCTTTCCCTGGCCCGGCCCTCTCCTCTTCTCTCTTTCCCTTTCCCTTCGCCCCAGATGCTCTGGTGCGGCAGAGAACGACACTTTGTACGACGCCCCAGAGGCAGGGCTTCAGCACCGATCACGGCTGTCAGTCAAGAGCCATGCGCGCCTGCCGGTGGCATTAAAAGGGAGAGAGAGCCAAAGAAGGTCGGGGAGTGAGATTGGGTACAGAGAGGGTGAGTCGAGGGAGAGGGGCTCAGATAGGGAGAGTGCAGGCCGAGGGAGAGAATGAGAGACTGAGAGGGAGTGAGGCGAAGAGACAAAAGGGGCGATGAGAAAACACAGAACTGAGAGTGAACGAGACAGTGGGGGCTCTGGAGATTGAACTAGTGGGAGAGTGAGGGGAGATAGAGAGAGATAGAGGCCCAGAGAGCGAAAGCTGAGACAGAACGACGAGCGAGGGGGAGCCTCGGCCAACACATCAACCGCGTGCGAGCTCCACTTGATGACCCCTCCCGGTCGACGTCTCAAGCCCGAACCTGTAACTTTTTCTCTTTGCTCTGTTTTTGCCCTGTTTTTGGGCACGTCGAGCCGGAGCTCGCGGCCGTTTGACTAACGCGAACTCCAGCACCATTCGTCCTTCGCTTGGCTGTCGCGTGCATCGATGTTTTCAGTCTTTTTGCTTTTCTTTTTAGAGTCCCAGCTGGGGTTTGAGTCCCAGCTGGGGTTTGAGTCCCGATCGAGCTGAAAACCTTACGATCAGTTAACGCACTCCACCAGCTCGATGAAATGCGTCAATGAGATCTAGTCTTCTTGTCCTCGTCCGCGGTCGAAATCGAATCGTTCATGCGCGTCTCGTTCTATTGTGATGTTTCTGTGATGTTTGGCGTTCCAGGTGACGGTCGTTTGGTCGTTTCACCACATTTTCGCCGCCGCCGTCGTTTTTGTTTGTTTTCGGCCCAGAGGAACCCTCGGCCAGCGGTGCTGATGCCGGCCAAGGAACGATGGCCAAGCGGAGGCAAGAGCTCTTGGCCCGGGCTGGCTGAGTTGATGCTAGGGGCGGCAGGACGAGGCGGGCCAGAGTTGGGCTCTCGGCCGACGCTGAGGTGTCGCGGGACGGATGCAACAGGCGAAGAGGCTGCGCACCGGGTTGGCAAGTCGGTGCCGGGTCGGGCCTGATTCGCGGGTCTGGCCGACTTCCAGGCCTATTCAATTTTTCTTTGGGCCACTTTAGTTTAATTCTAGGTTAGGGCTTACTTTAGTTTTTCGTTCAAGTTAAAAATTTAGGTTTTTTCAGGGGGGGCCCATTTCGAGTTGAACTGGGCCCACGTATCAGACCCAGTCCAGCTGAGGATTGCCGGAACCAGGTCAGTCTTGTCCCGACCTAATCCAGGGGCCCGACCTGGACCCATTTTTCTGATTTATTTCATAAAAGTATTTACAGAATCAGGAAAAATTTTAGAAATAATATTCTTAGTAGTTTTCTTTAAAAATCTTTGATAAACTCTAAATTTAACAAGCTATTAGGGCTTTACAATAAGATTTTAGATGTCTTTTAAAGACAATCATTAGGGTGTTGTCTGTGCATTTCAATTTCAATTATTATTTGATTGCATATTTTCAGTTTATTGATTGTTGTTTTCCTTTTAGCGCAATTAAGAATGGAACCTTAGGACTCATAATTAGCAAGAATGTTGTTAACTGAAAGGGTGCTAGTTGGATAATTAATATAATCAAGTTCCTAACTCTAAATTTCTAGTTGCGTTAGAAGTGATGTATACCTCCATATCTTATTTGGTTTCTAACTGACTCCAATATGTTGATTGCGACTTCTTATTTGAAAATCCCCATAGCATCAATTTGACTTAATATTGAAAGTCCCAATGTTACACGAGGTAGGGGCTTGAGAGAGCTCACACCTAATTGAGAACACATAATCAAGGACCATAGGCTTACTTTTTAGGTGATACCTCTAAACTTATGTCTCTTTTCTCCCATTAGACAAAAAATATTGGTCGCAATAGCTTAGTGACTCCATTGGAGACTAGATTTGGAAATGTTAGTGAACTTAGGCAAAAATTTATCTTATTCAGAAAAATATAATTATTATTTGGCGGCAAGGACACTAAGTACATACCTAACGGCAGTGTTAAATATACTAGTAGTTGAGAGTTATTAGGAGAAGAACAATTGTTGACCCATTATTTTGCAAGTTTGGAGTTTGGGAAAGAATGTTCATATTTTCAATTTTTTCAAACGGTTTTTTTTTAAAAAGAAAAATGTTGTGCATGCTCTAATGTATAAGCACTACACTATTACACACACAATCATATCACTAGACTTGAGCTACGACAGGATATTTTAGGATATTGTCAAGAAAGATATAATATATTGACACCTAAATTTTTGCCCAAAGATCATTTCCGAAAAATAGGAACTTGTTTTTCCACAAAAATATTTCATGTTTAGTTCTTGCATATATATTACCTAGGCATTTAGTATAGTTTTTTAAAATGAAAGATGTTTTTCCTTTAAAAAAAATAGAAAAAAAAAACAAGAAGAAAGAAAAAAAAAAAAAAAAAAAAAAAGCAAGTTGGGATCAAGGATCTAAATGTGACTAGCCAAGCTCTGGGGATTAGATTGGAATTAAAATAACAAGCTGGGGCCAAAATGCAATTTTCAAAAGTTGAGGGACCAATTCGCAAATTTTACAAAATTTCACCGAAGCCCTTAGATCATCATCTTGGCTCTCCAATTATGTTGACATTGAACTTGGGTTAAATCCAATTAATCAAATCGGGCCAAAAGGTCAATTCGAGGTGGGTTAATTATAAGCCCAAGTGAAATATCGGAGAAATACTTCACTCATGTGCAATTAGAAAAATTAGGATCGGGACTTGATTACACTAGTTAATCACTAATACCCTTTTAGTATCTAATATTTTTAAATATCAAGTAAAGTATTTGTATAGCATTTTATACCAATCACGAATTCTAGGATTTAATTCCTAATTAGATTAAGGAAATAGAAATCCATGCATCATAAGGATGTGATTAGAATAAGCTAATATTTGCTTTCAAGAATTCAAACGCAATTTCTTCTTCTTCTTTTTCAAGGGTTTTCTATGCATTCATAGAGAAACCTAACCAAAAAATATTTTTTAGACCTTTTCTGATTTTTTTGGAAAACATAAATCATTTTTTGGATTTTCTATTTTTATAAAAATATATTAAAATGATATTATAGTATATTATATTATATTAAAACAACGGATCCGGGTCAAATCAGACTCGATGGTCGGCTCGATTTGGATCTGGCCCGACCAACCCGGGTCGCGCTTCTCGTCCCCCCGATACGACAAGCACACCTTATTTTTCTTTTCATTCTCTCTTCTTTCATCTTTTCTTTGTTTCTTTATTTTTTTTTTTTTTTCTCTTCTTCACATTGTCTTCTTATTAAAGACCCATCTGCACGTGTCAAACTTGACGGTGAGCAGCACCTACTTTTTCAAATTTTTATTCTTTTTTTTTTTTTACTTTTATTTTCTCTCTTGCCTCGTCCTTTTTCCTCTCTCTTTAGTCTATTCCTACTCTCCCCTCTGTGCACGCAAGAGTAGCAGAAGGTGTGCAGGCATAGCAGAAAAGAAAAGACCCGTTTTGTTCTCTTCTCTCTTTTTATCTTTTCTTTTTTAATACCCTTTATTTTCCTTTCTGTGCAGTCGGACAAGACGAGAGAGGAGCCTTAATATTTCTACTTTACTGACCAAGGGGCAAATAGATCCCATTAGGGGTGAGCGGTTTTTTTTTATTCTATAAAATTGCTACCCATCCCGGAGTTTTTTTTTCATTTTAGTTTTAAAAACCCCAATAATAAATGATTATCAAAACTTTTTTTTCCTTATGCATTGACTATCCATGAATGCCCCTCCTTCCTCTACTCCTTGTCAAAGCCATGCTAATTGCTAAAGACCTCCCTTGATACTTCGCCGGAACAAGCTGCCCTTTGACCAACTACGCCTACAATCGACACTACCGGCAAGCCACACCACTAACCCTATACCTTCATCATCAACCATGGCTGAAGGAGAATACACAAACGAAAAATGGATCAGCTGAGGTATTTTATCGAACGTTCAGCGGGCGTCAACAGAGGGGGACCCCAACAAGCAAAACTTGGATCGAAACCAACAAATAAAGGACTAGTATAAGTTATCTTTTGCACGGGACAACTCATTTTTCGGTATAAACATGGAGCTTCGCGAGTTTCAGCCACAAACGAGGGGTACAATCACACGTTTTGGTTCGAAAGTGGCGGCCAACGGTGGCCCTCTCAGATCTCACAAATCTCACCCTCACAGGTCTCTGTTCTCCTTTACAAAAGGCTTTTTTTCTCCGATATCTCTAGCCTGAAAAACTTACAAAATATATATATAGTTTCTCGGGCCTCCCCTGATGTTTCTCTGGGGAAGTCTCTGAGCTTGCCACCCACTTCAACTAAGCTCACAATCTGCCTATTTATAGGCAAGGAGGGTCTGGTCGACGGAGGAGCTTTGGCCGCCGGTCCTTGGCTCGCCGACCGGACCCTCTCTTGGCCGAACCAGTGTCCCATCCCTTCTTCTTTGCGAAGGCCTGCTTGGCATCGAAGGCGGGCATTGATGCCGCCTGCGAGATATCCTCTTCATCGCCTGTCTATCCTCCTCTCTCTGCTGTAGGTAGCCTGCACCTATCTCCTCTTTGCGCACGTCGTGTCCAAAGTGAGGAGGGAAGGAGGAAGAAGAGGAGAGGGTTGGGCCTGGAAGTTAGCAAGCTAGGGGCAAGATGGGCCCTAGGCCCGTGCAGAAAAGAGAAAATAGGGTTGGCATCAAGCCCAACACCCAAAGCCAATTTTTTTTTAAATATAATTACTTGAAAATAATGTAAAATAAGGGAAAATAAAACTAGAAAATAAAAGTTAGTAAATTCAAATAGTAACTAAGACCTGGGTGATGCAAAAATCATTTTTGTTATAGCTAAATTGGTCCCTAATTTTCTATACAATTTTTATCATAATTTTTTAGCTAAAATCTAGGTGTTAACTTACTAGAGTACTCGGACTCTTGTCGACATGATGACAGTGATATGGAGTCAAGCCTCTGCAGCTGCAAAGTAGGGACTGAATGAGGCGGCTCCCAAACGGCCAGCCTTCGTGGCTCACGAATGGCGGTCTTCGGTGACAACTGATGACCGAATTCTCCTTCGAAAGACTCATTTTTTAATCTCACTTTTTGTCTGTGTGTTCTAGGATGTGTAAGCCCTTTTCCATGTTCTCTCTTTTGCTTCTCCTTCGTGCGGTAATGCCGCACTTCCTGCCGGTTTACGAATTAGCCCTCACCATATTTACACGATGATACGTGTCCCTCGCTCACCTCACACTTTCCTTTGCTTCGTTCGTCGTTCATGTGGGTGAGCATGTATGTATCGTGCGAGACTGAGCGCGTGTGCCATGAGGAGGAAGACAAGCGAGCGAGAGATGGGCCGGGAGAGGGAGAAAGAAAAGACCGGGCCACGAGAGAAAAGAAAGAGGGAGGGACTAGGCCGAAAAAGAGAAGGCTGGAGGGTTGGAAAATGGCTGGGAAATGGGCTGGGAGAGAGTATCAGGCCGCGTGAAAGAGAGCAAGGGAGACCGGGCTGAGCTCTACTGCGGGCCGGTCGCGTTCAGGGAGCTGGGCTTCTCTGTCTCTTTCTTTCCTTTTATTAAGGGACCTATTTTCTAATATTACTTAATATTTTACCTATTTGTCTATTTTGTTGTTTTATGCTATTTCTACCTTTTTACATTATCATGATGGTTTCTCAACCGGCAAAATTAGGTCTCAACATATGTTACGGATCCCATTACTTGATAAACTAATCATTTAAAAAAGAACGGGTTGCCTAATAGTATGAGCTATGATCCTAAGCTATAACGATATGGACAAAATTGTAGTTCAATGATATGGTTGAGATAATCATTGGAAGAGTGTGTATGTGTGTCATGCTCTAAATTTGAGCTTAGAGTGCCCTCATCTAAAATCAATCCCTGTGGTTGGCATGGGGTTGAGCTACCATGTGAGATTTTTAACTCAAAAGAGTTAAGATTTTATATTCAAATGTCATCAATTACGTGCACACTATTCTAAGTAAAAGCCACCTCCATATAAGTTTAATGCCCAACTTTTACGAAAGACTTTCTTACCTACAAATTTGAGCTTAAGGATGAACCCAATGTCATCTTAAGCAGCTTGATTTGTCTTTGGTAATTGTTGCCTACGAACCTTCATCACATTTCACTATATGATTACTTACTCTCCACTACTTTTTTGAAAAAGCACATGTATTCCTCTACAAATTATCATATACTAAAAAGATCACATTGCCTCTTTTTAATATATCAATCCTCCAAGTTTCCCATAAACCCTCACCTCTCACATCACTCACCATTGTTTGCCGCCGCCACCACCATTGCGACACTGGGCACAGCGGCAGCAAATAGCGGCAGCTAAGCTTAGGGTTTTTTTGGTCGGTAGCTAAGCTTAGGGTTCAGTGATTACGTTTTTTGGTTTGGTTTTGGTGGTTTGGGTGTGGTGGGAAATTTAGGAGTTGGGCGGTGGCATTTGCGGAAAGGAAATGGCATTTTTGTACATAAGGCAAAACATGAACAGGAAAAATGGACTAAAAAGACAAATCTCAAGATGTTTATTAGTGTTTTTGGAAGTAAACAAACACTCCTCTAATTCTGATTTTGGTCGGGCAATCCTCTAATTAAATTCAATTGTTTTTGCAGTTTGGTTTTGTTATTTTTAACTTTGTTCAATTAAGTCCTCTAACTTAACAAGATTGTTCAATTAGGTCATCCGTCACTTTCCATTAATTAATCCTTGCTTGCTAAGGTGGACTATTTTAAATTGGTGACCTCACAATAGGATGGAGATTATGTGTATACTTTCTACTTTTTGATTTAGGGATGTGGGGACCCTATAATTAGATAAGCTAGGAACTTACTTAATTGACAACATAAAAGTAAAATTCTTCAAGTCATCAAATTCTCAGTCACACACTCGCGTGGCTTCTCTGTACCCTCACTAAATAGTTAGTGAAATCAATTATGTTATGCTACGTGAGTTCCATATCCTTATTGGGATAATGTATGAGCAAACTTAGCTGACGATCAAAGAATTCTAGTAATTGTTATTTTATTTTTATTTTTAGGTTTTCTTTTTTGCGTTAAAAAAAGTCAGATTAGTTCATCAATGCATGGTTAAATCAGATTTAACTTGACATTTTTTTACCCTTGCTCACAACTTCGTCTGAATAAGGTAACAACTTCATCTCTAAGATCATACCCCCATAAACCTCAAATTTGTGGGTACAGGTCCACATCAAGAAACTGCTTAATTTGGTTTAACATCTTTAACATTTTTTTACCCTTGCTTACACGTGCTTGTACACATCTAGTACATTTGGTTTTTGGTTAAATGAGGTCAGGACGTGGCTGAATTTATGAGGCGGTCGAAGGCTGTCTAGAATGAAATGGACACAATAAAACTACAGCCTTCAATTTTGGGCCAACAAAGGGTTGCTTATAATGATTTGTAATTCATTTCCAAGGTTAATACTTCATCAGAACTTCATGAGATAGTACATACAACTAGCTCTAGCAAGGTTTTACTCACTGACAAGCTACAGCTAGTGTGATTAACTTTTATGTTCTTTTTGCTGTAGCACTCGACAACAGGGACTAATATAAACGTTCATAGAAAACACATCTACATAGAATGAAATTTAACATCCTTAATCACAGCTAAATATGGTGGCAAATATTATTTGCATTGTCACAAAAATACCACCTCGGCTTCGGGAAGTGGGATTGGATGATATATCGTGAGAAATCAACTATATTCCAAGCATTTTCAGGGATAACCAAATTGTCCTCAACTTCTTGCAGGGAAATATCAAATTTTGAGACCATTTTGGTTACAATCACGTGCTTTGGACTCTCTCTAATGCCCTGATCATCCTCAAAGGGGACTTTGACGTGGAAGATGAATTTCGAACAATATGCTAATGCAATCCATGTAAGATGAAAGAAACAAAAATATAAATACCCTAATTGTTTATGTTTCCCTTTCAACAGATTTAATTGCAGATTTTGCTTGTATTTCACTGCTTCAAAACCGTGTGCTGGTTGACCTTGACGAGTCACGCATGTGTAGGCATCCACTCTCACATTATGCCCATTTTAAGTAAGGTATTCTTTCATATATATGTGCTAGGGGTTTTTCGGATGATGCACTTCTTAATTGGTATTTCCTAAAACTATTAATTGATCAACATGCTTCTTTTGGATTAAATTATTAATTTTTCATTGAAAATAATGAAGTAAAGATAATTTGGATCAAGATGAGCTTTTTTTAAGCTCGTCCAGAATATTGTCCTATAGTTGATTCTACAGTGCAACAACTAGGCTCTATAAAGGGAGAGAGTGGTTGTTAGTCATAATACAAGGTGATGTTGCCTCATACTTCAAATGCTGAGAGTGATTCATTTGCCTAAGATAATTTGTGAATAGATGTCACCTCATATTCTGTCCACGACCTGAGTGGGCTTTTATGAACTTTGCCCATTCCAGGGCAAGTTCAAAACGTGGAAAGAAGACAAAGTTACCATGAATGGAAATCACAGCCACCAAAGTTTCCATTAATCAAATGGCAAAACGCGTGAATCTGATATGATAGTGCCTATGCTTCGGGAAGTGGGATGGATCATTCATCGCGAGACATTGACTATATTCCAAGCATTTTTAGAGAAAACCAAATTGTCCTCAACCTCTTGTTAGGAAATATCAAATTTTGAGATTCCTTTTCAGTTACAATCACACGCTTTGGACTCTTTCTAATGCTCTAATCATCCTATAAATGGGACTTTGAGGTGGAAAATGAATTTCAAACAATATGCCAATGCAATCCATTTAAGGTCAAAGAGACAAAAATATAAATACCCTAAGTGTTTCTGCTTCCCTTTTCAACAGATTAATTGCGGATTTTGCTTATATTTCACCACTTCAAAACCTTGTGCTAGATGGCCATGAGGAGTCACATATGTATACGCATCCATTCTCACATTATGACCTTTTTAAGTAAGGCATTTCAAAATATGGGCTAGGCTCTTTTTGGATGATGCACTTCTTAATGGGTATTTCGTGGAACTATGAAGTGATCGACTTGCTTCTTTTAGATAAAATTATCAATTTTTTATTTATTTATTGAAAGTAATGATGTTAATATAATTTAGATCAAAATGAGCTTTTTGTAAGCTCCTCCAGAGAATTGTTCCTATAGTTGATTCTATCATGCAACAACAGAGATCTATAAAGGGAGAGAGTGGTTATTAGTCATGGTATGAGGCGATGTCATCTCATAGTTGAAAGGTGGAGAGTGGTTCATTTGCCTTGAGATAATTTGTGAACTGATGTTGCCTCATACTCCATCCACGACCCAAGTTGCGGCTTTTATGAACTTCGCCAATTCTAGGGCAAGTTTCAAACGTGAAAAGAAGACCGAGTTACCATGAATGGAAATCCCAATTACCAAAGTTTCCATTTTTCCAAATGGCAAAGTGTGCGAATCTGATTTTGTGGTGCCTGCAAGCTTCAGAGTCAATCCTTTGGCTCGCTTACTGATTAAGCCTCATTTCACTTCAAACAACTGCATTAACATCGATTAAATGTACATGCTTAAAATAAATAAAACAAGCGGTGTTAGCAGGACAAAATGTGTGCGATTTTGAATTAAAGTGGTAACCACATGCCATCTCATAACCACGTAGATTTGACCGAGGAGAAACTGCCCAATTTGTTTCTCCGCGTTGTATACATTGGAGAAACTTCCAAGCAAGTTCATCTCAAAATCATACTCCTATAACCCTCAAATTTGCCCAATTTGTTTCTCCATGTTGTATACGCTGGAGAAACTTCCAAGCAAGTTCATCTCAAAATCATACTCCTATAAACCTCGAATTTGTGGCTATAGGTCCACATCAAGAAACTACATAATTTGGCTCAACATCTTTAACATTTTTTACCCCTGCTTGCACGCATTCATGCACATCTAGTACATTCGATTTGTTGTTAAATGAGGTTAGGACACGTCTGAATTTATAAGAAAGTTGGAGAACATCTAGAATGAAATGAACACATTAAAACTACAGCTTTCAGTTCTAGGCCAACGAAGGGTTGCTTATAGTGATTCCTAATTCATTTCCTAGGGTTCATACTTGATCAGAACTTCATGAGATGGTACATACAACCAGCTCTAGCAAGGGTTTACTCACCGACAAGCTATAGCTAGTGTGATGAGCTATTATGCTCTTTTTGCTGTAACACTTTGACAGCAGGAACTAACATAAATGTTCATAGAAAACACATCTACATAGAATGAAATTTAACATCCTTAGCCATACTTACAGAAGGTGGCAAATATTGGTTGCATTGTCATGACAATAACATATTGACTTCGCGAAGTGGGATTGGATCGTACATTGTGAGAAATCGACTATATAACAAGCATTTTCAGAGATAACCAAATTTTTGTCAATCTCTTGCAAGGAAATATCAAATTTTGAGAGGCCTTTTAGATTACACTCGCATGCTTTGAACTCTCTTTAATGCTTTGATCATCCTCCAACGGGATTTTGATATGGAAGATGAATTTCAAACAATATGCCAATGCGATGCGATCCATTTAAGGTAAAAATAAACAAAACTATAAGCAGCCTAAGTGCTTTTTTACCTTTTCATGAGATTAATTGTAGGTTTTGCTTGTATTTCACGGTGTCAAAATCATGTGTTGGTTGTCCATGAGGATTCACATTTGCATAGGCATCCACTCTCACGTTATGACCTTTTTAAGTGAGGTATTTCATCTATGTGTGCTAGGGACTTTTTGGATGATACCCTTCTTAATGGGTATTTCCTAAAACTATGAAGTGAATCAACTCACATCTTTTAGATAAAATTATCAATTTTCATTAAAAGTAATGATGTCAAGATAATTTGATTCAAAATGAGCTTATTTTAAGCTCTTCCGCAGAATTTTTTCTAAAGTTGATTCTATCGTGCAAAGCAGCCTAAGTGCTTCTTTACCAAAAAAAAATTGTAGGTTTTGCTTGTATTTCACGGCGTCAAAATCACGTGTTGGTTGGCCATGAGGATTCACATATTCATAGGCATCCACTCTCACGTTATGACCTTTTTAAGTGAGGTATTTCATCTATGTGTGCTAGGGGCTTTTTGGATGATACCCTTCTTAATGGGTATTTCCTAAAACTATGAAGTGAATCAACTCACATCTTTTAGATAAAATTATCAATTTTCATTTAAAGTAATGATGTCAAGATAATTTGATTCAAAATGAGCTTATTTTAAGCTCTTCCGCAGAATTTTTTCTATAGTTGATTCTATCGTGCAACAGACGAAATCTATTAAGGGAAAGAGTGGTCATTAGTCACAATATGAGATGATGTCGCCTCATACCAGTGTCACACAAAGTTCATCACCTCATAGTTGAAAAGCCGTGCAACTGCATGCCTCTTGTCACCATTGTGCCTTCACTTCTATATAAAGGGACGAGTACAAGGCAAATAAATCACCACAATTCCCAATCTCAAATTCTCTCGTCGACATTCTCATTTCTCTGCATTCACTCACGTCCACATTAAAGTTTCACTTAGCTACACACACGATCAATCGATATGGGTTTTCATCAAAAGATGATGATCCTTTTCTTTGTTCCGCTTGTGCTATCTCAAGCCGTCTCTGGCTATCCCTTTAGTAACGTGGAGTCATGGTGTAACAAGACACCTTACCCACAACCGTGTAAACACTTCTTGACCCGCAGCCCTAATCAAACCCCTCTCAACCAGAAATCCGATTTCTTGAAGGCCTTGATTCAAGTTGCCCTCGAGAGGGCCCAGCTCGCCCGAAACAGCATGTACTTGTCGGGCTCCAGGTGCCACAACAAGCGCGAGAAGGTCGCATGGGCCGACTGCCTCCAGCTTTACGAGCACGCAGTCCTCAGCTTGAACCGCAGCATCGACCATCAATGCACTCCGGATGATGCACAAATTTGGCTCAGCGCCGCCCTGACTGACCTTGATACTTGTCGGACCGGGTTCATTGAGCTCGGCCTCCCAGACAAGATGTTGCCCTCGATGTGTAATGACATCTCCAAATTGATAAGCAACGCATTGTCCACCAATTATGTGCCATATGTTATGCCAAACTACACCAACAAGTTCCCTACTTGGGTGAGGCCAGGCGATCAGAAGCTCCTGCACTCTTCTTCCGTGGCATCTAAGGCCAATATCTTGGTGGCCCAAGACGGTTCAGGGAACTACAAAACTATTGGCGAAGCTGTAACTGCAGCATCAAAGCGATCTGGTACGGCAAGGTACATAATCTACATCAAGGCCGGTACATACGAAGAGAATGTTGAAGTTGGATCAGAATTGAAGAACATTATGTTCGTGGGTGATGGCATTGGAAAGACTATAATCACCGGAAGCAGGAGTGTTGGTGGAGGATTTACTACCTTCACTTCAGCTACAGTTGGTGAGTTTATAGTAATTAAGTTATTTTTGATCATGTGCATTTTCTTCAGGATAGATTCTAAAGGAAAAAAAAGAGACAATAATGTAGTGCCAGTTAGTCTATTCATGCGGCCACTAGGCTTATCTTAGTGAACTTAATATGCCATATAAAGCATTTAGAGGTCTGTTTAGTCTGTGAGATACTTTTTGGTTTAGACAACATCAACAAGTAGACATGCGTACTATTGATCTTTCTCATCTTGAATTTCAGCTGTCATTGGTGAAGGATTTATTGCTCAAGACGTCACTTTCCGTAATACTGCCGGTGCGGCGAACGGCCAAGCAGTTGCTCTCCATTCCAAGTCAAACCCCTCAGTCTTCTATCGATGTGGCTTTGAGGGTTATCAGGACACCCTTTATGTTCATTCCGGTCAACAATTCTACAAAGAGTGCGACATTTACGGAACAGTCGACTTCATTTTTGGAAACGCCGCTGCTGTTCTCCAAAATTGCAACATCTATGTCAGAAACCCTCCTAACAAGGTTAATACTATTACTGCACAAGGGCGGAGCAACGAAAGTGAAACTACCGGCATCTCCATCCATAATTGCAAAGTCACTGCAGCTTCAGACTTGAAACCTGTTCAAAGCTCTGTCAAGACATACCTTGGGAGGCCTTGGCGAAGTTATTCTAGAACAGTTTTCATGGAAACGTATCTTGACAGCCTAATTGACCCGGCTGGGTGGTTGAAATGGGATGATGACTCTGCCCTTCAAACTCTGTACTATGGCGAGTATATGAACACAGGTCCCGGGTCATCAACTGCAAATAGGGTCAAGTGGGCAGGTTACCACGTCATCAAAAGCGCGACGGAGGCTTCGAACTTCACAGTTGAGAAATTCATCGCCGGTGGGTCTTGGTTGCCTGCCACTGGCGTGCCTTACACCCCTGGCCTTTAGGCTTTGCAAAGGCAGAAAGTTGTAGCAAAGCACAAGTATATGTTGTCGTTTCATATCTTATCGTAATAAAGGAAAATCATTAGTCGTTCTTAACCAATTTCATAATTTGCATAATTATAAAAAATTTCCAACAGTCTCTTTGGTTACACCATCTCTCAATTAGAATTCTTCCTTTTTGTTATACCATCTATAGATTTGGGAAGTCAGATTAGCTATTTAAACATATAATTATTTAATTAAGACTGTCCCTTTTGCTCGCATGAATAAGTTATATATTCAATGAAGTCAACATGATCGAACTGATAGTCACTCTAGGATTATAAACTTATAATGCAACAATTTAAATGGGCATAAAGTCCAACACGGTTGCGGATCGGATCTGATTAGACTCCGCAAAGCATATTTTCTGACGAGCACGCTTTTAATTGATGTAGCTTGTCTGGAAGTCAAGTACTGCCCCTATTGCTTACAAATTAACATCAACAAGAGACGGCGTAAGTGAGCAAGTAGCGAACTACTGCAAATGCCAGCCCCACGCTTGTCGGTCTATTCGGGAAGATTAGACACCAGAGTCCTTGCTATTTCTGGAATTTCATGGTCCTTTTCTTCCAAACCAAAAGCTGATATTTTATTGAGAACGAGCCCTCTCCCACATAAGTACAAGATAATGGAGTTACATGTTTGTGTTATTATCATACATTTGCACAAAGCATCCTCATCGGCAAATTTATTATGAATGTAATGCTAATACAGCCAAAACGCCAGCAAGTATAATATGTACATCCGCATTTACTTAGAAAGTGTAAGTGCAAACACTATTGTGTGAAACTGTTCATGACACATAACTTTGAAGAGTATGAAAACTAAAGATATATCAATTTTTAGTCGCTCTTACCCAATCCATAAAAATAGTGGTGTGTTTCAAAGATTCCCGATTGACCTCTCTAAATTTAACTTTCCCACCATTCAAATAACACAAAAGAAGATTAAGATTAAGATATACACCATATTATTCTCCAGTATTGAGTAATGTTAGGTATGTACGTACCATTTAATATCGTATCACCCAATTACTCTGAATTTTGATAAATTTGGGCTAAGCCGGGACCAACCCATCAGATGGAATAATTTGGTCCGGGTTAGTTT
Organism: Eucalyptus decipiens; assembly: GCA_014182575.1. Taxonomy (NCBI): domain Eukaryota; kingdom Viridiplantae; phylum Streptophyta; class Magnoliopsida; order Myrtales; family Myrtaceae; genus Eucalyptus; species Eucalyptus decipiens. The sequence continues at coordinate 19,009,793 of CM024613.1, forward strand.
TCTGCCCCAAATAGATGCGGCTAGAAAACTGCGGGTGGGGGCCTATGTGTGGGTTGTTGCACATTAGATATATCTCTTTTTCCTCATCATCCTTGTTTGGGCTGTCGTGCTTGTAGGTCCGACATTTTACCGGTGACCGTCGTGCATGAATCCCGGTTCCGCGGGTTTTTCTTAGTTCACAGACGTCGTATCTTAAGTGAAAGGAACCTTCTTTCCGACAAGGGTGCCACATCAGACAGGTACGAGAACCCGTCCGCCATCTCCTCTAGACGTTGGAGAAATTTGAAATCGGAGGTCAAAATTGTCATGTTGTTTCATTAGTTCACGAGATGGTCGAAAAGGATAGAGATTCGCACGTAGTAACGTTCATACACGAACACAAAAGTCCTGTCGATGTAGAACTATCTCTATCCGTTGAATAAACTTCGTGGATGAATCGACGTAAGGATTTTCAGTCTTCGAAGTACATTAATTGTATGGTGTGAATAAAGTGCTGTATTCATTTCTCAGAGCAATGTGACGAATGGTTTCTAAACTTTTAAGGTAAATTGTTTGTTTAACTTCATATCAGTGAAAAAGTCTCTCAATTATATCTTGAATAGAGATTACAACAGTTGCCCCTGTTCAATATAATTGCTCTTTCTACGAGAAAATCCTACGCAACCTGGAACAACAAGAAATATAGAAAAAAGATCTAAAGTACATAGATAAATATGCTAAAACTAGTGAAGCAGTTTGGACCGATGATAATAAAGGATTTTTAGGTTGAAAATGTCCTCGAAAGGATACTTGAATTTGTCCTCGACATAACACTTCGAGCGAGATTTCCAGACCGGTATTAGAGGCTTTGTAACTCCTCTAAGATGATGAGATTTGAAGGTCAATCAAATTCAGTCAAATCCAAGTAGTTCATCATCGTTTTTATTGATTCTCAACACTTCGCATCCTTGTCTAGGACTCCCAAGTAAGTTATCTTAATCTATTTCGTTTTCCATTTATTCTATATCAAAACGGACGAACACATGAAGATTAAGACCAAAACGAGGGATGTTTTAAGACAAGTGTCATTCTGTAGAGGTCTTCTCGGATAAAGCTTGCAATCTTGGGGTTTTCTTTTTTATTTTATTGGAATTTTCCATTATTTTCTTTGATAAACAAGTTTTAATTCTCCTCTAAAAATGGTATTAAGGATTTGTTAAAATGACTGAGCAAATTTTCAATTTCGATGTGGTGAGTCCCACTATTTCTCGAAATCGACTTATAACCGACTTAGGTGTTTAAATGGGATATCAGACCGAACTCATTCAAGGGTCCACGATCACAGACCCACCCATTTATAATTATCCTGGAGCTATTTTTTCATTAAATATGTTTTCTACTGTAAATTAAAGAGAATAAAAACAATCACCCAGCGATTTCATGTCCCACAAATAAGCCGATCAAATATCTGAATTGATATATAGAGAATACAACAATGACTATATTTATACCCCATCATGTACGAATCCTCAAGAAAATTTTCTTCTAGCCTCACGAAAAACTCTCTTAAAATCTCAAGACTGCTTATACTCGATGGGAGCGGAGTCTCTATCCAACATATGTTAGAAAACCTAAAATACCCTGTGTTCATATTAGACACGGAGAAACTCTTCGTTGCTAATTTTGCAATTAGAATCAAAGCTGAGATATATTTTCAATAACCTCTAACTTGACTTGATTGTTTCAGTCAAGTCACAACTACTTCGCAACCCCACTTTAGAAAAAGCTTTCTAAAATGAAAAACTTCTCTACTAATTTCCAATGGTGCCCATGGCTTCTCAAGTGCCACATATGCTCTTCGAGTCCAAGTTCTGCTGGAACATAGCCAAACTTAGCCAAAACTATAAACCTTGTTGGAATGCGTATTGCACTTTTAGCTATTCTCCAAATATTTCAAAGACAAACTCTTTTATCATAGACACTAATAGAACAAAACCATGATTACACTCATATCAGTTGAGATATCGAAATTCCATATTATTCAACTCAGTAGTCACGATGACTGTTGATACAACTGGCTCCATCTCGCCATTTGCACAATATATATTAGTTACCACGCTAGTACTCTCCTTAGCTACCTCGGAAGAACATCGAGATATGTGTTGATGCCAACATCAACACTTTTACCTACAAGAATCACAAACGCCTCAATTGTAACTTTTATGCTACAAACAAGTAGATTTTAACTCCAGGCATCATCCGACCAAAAAGAACAGAAAAATCCAGGCATGTTAGCCTACAGCTTGTCGCGACCAAATTTTCGGGTGTAAACCACCTAGAGTTTGGCTAATGGATTGTTAAGCCTAGACTTAACTCGGGCTCTCCCAAGCCCATACCAATTCGCGACTTAGGTTTAAATTTTTAACATGCAAATAGATTTTATCTAGGAGTCGCCACTAATCAGTTTTTGGTGGGTCGATTAGAAACCCAAGTAAAGTAATTGGAGTTTTACCTTACTCTTACGAACTAGAGATTTATGAGTTCGGGGGACTTGGTTACGCTAGATTTTTCTAACGCCATTTCGGTACCTTTCTCTTTTATTTTGAAAAAATTGTTTGGCAGGCAGCTTGAATTAATTTTAAATCTACTTCCCTAACATGTGAGGTTATTATGCGGGTGCGCAATCCACCAATTTAACACCTAGATAAACAATAAATAAATTGCAAAAACTTATCTCAAAGCAACGAAAGCATCTGCAATGTTAAATTAAAATCCACATCAACAACCCTAAATATGGTTTCTAATTAACACGCAATTTTTTTTTTGTTTTCACTTAATTAATGAGAATCATGCTTTATGCAATGCATGCCATTAATTTAGCATGAAATGATATGACATGGCGACATGACTTAGCTATATGACCTAAGCGATATGACATAAATAAGCATGCAGTCTATCTTGAAGCATGAGATGGATTTATTCTAAAAGATATTTTTTGTATTTTCCATGAGATTCAAAATTAAGGAAATGCAACATTTAAATATGCAATCTAAACTAATCTAATGACTGACAATTTCTAATTAAATGAGCCTAACAAAAATCACTAAATGACGTGCATTGTATGAACCTAATTCTATATGACGTGCACATGACATGCAATTTATTCTAATATGCAATGACGTGCAAAGAATGCCCTAATTCTAATTTTTTATGAAATTCGAAATTAAATGGCCAAATAATTAAATATGCAATTCAAATTTTAAAAAAAAAACTAACATCCTAAATGAATGCATTTTTTTTGGATTTTTCATTTTTTCAAAAAATTCGAAATAAATAAATTTCCTATTCTAAACATGCAAGATAACCCTAAAATGATGAATATTTTAAGACGAACCTAATCTAACTCAGATTTTTTTGGATCTTTCCTTTCTTTTACGGGAGCAATCAAAATAAGACATCAAGAACAGCACGACAACAAATCATAAGCAAGATATCATCCATGTCCATTTTGGAAATAAATTGACGAATCGTATTTCGCGCATGAGATTGGATTGGCCAATTTCAAATAAAATCACGAATCGTATCTCGAGCGTGAGATCGGATTGGCAATTTTTCCGTGCGATTGCGAGTCATATTTCGAGCGTGAAATCGGACTGTCAATCATACGCACGTTGCGAAATTAGGAAAATTTCCTAATTCATGAGGGATTAAGAGATCTTTTGGATATGGCAATAACGAACATATATTCAAAATAAATCGCGATCCCATGGATCGGACAATAAAATATAAGAAAATTGAATCAATCAAAAATCTTACCTAGCTCTCGATATCGCACCGATAACTTTTCCAAATTGGGATGTCGACTCGAAACCGTGGACTAGCGGCAAGGGGCTCACGAATGGCGGAGGCTACACGGCTCGCGGTGTGGGCGAGATCGCGGAGATAGAGCTTGCGGCTAGTGATCTCGAAGGAACAGGGAGGGTGCTTTTTATTTGGCCTCATCCACAGCCGATCCCACCAAAGTTTGTCCACATACCTCTCTTCTTTTTTTCGTGCGTTGCCTAAATTCTCTTCATCGTTCAATTAATGCGGTTTGACTTTTTATGCAAGTGCAGGGAAACATGCAATCGGCGGAAGCAAATTAATACACGATCAGGACATGTATAAGCTGACTAAACAGATTCCTTTCGCCGCTTAACTATATGCTCATCTTCACGCGAAAGCTCAACCTATTTGAATATTGATTTTGCAAACCTGGACCGACGGACGGTTCGGCTCGGACAGCTGGATGGCAGTGCTTGGCTCGACTAGGAAACCTGCAAAGAAAGACCAGTATTCGTCGTTGCTGGGGATTCCGTAGATGGCCTAATAGGCCACACGGATGTGGCTTGCGTCGGGGATGCCTGTAGAGATCTTGAACATCAACTCGTTTCTGAAGCAAAACAACAACAAAATATATGCGATCAAGGACTTGTGCGTCAATTTCTTGATAGAGAAAGGAGATGAAAGTGAGATATTGATCGAGAATGGGCGTGAATCTCCACGGTAGCAAAAAGAATATGATTTTGAAGACTTACTGGGCAACGGGATCTTCAATTGGCCAGGGGCGGGTCTCATTCTTCACGATTTCTCTTTCACGTGTAGAATGTCCGCTCTCTCTCCATTCTCTGCTCGTCTCAGAATTGTGGCCGTCTCTTCAGTATTTTTTTTTTTGCCTTGAAATAGAGTAGCCCCTTTTTGCGAATGTTCTCCTAGCGTCCGCAAGAGAGGTGGAGCTGTGTATCCATTGATGAGGGGATGAGATCATGAACAAATATTGGAGAAAGAGAGAGAGAGAGAGCTCTCCCTTGCGAACGTGTTCTCTTTTCCTTCGAGTGGCGGCCGTTTGTATCGATTGTGTGGCCTCTATGTATTTCCCCCCCCGGAAGAGAGTCCACTTTCTTGGCTTTTTTATGCTTGCTTTCTTTTTGCTTCTTACGCATCTTTTTTCTTTGAGATAATCTTAATCGATTTAAATCTTGCCGTGTCCAATTTCCTTTCCTCTGAGGAATGTTCAAAATATATTTTACTCTGACTTCTTTCCTTTTTGCTTGTGCCCGTGGGTGCCTAAAGATGGTCTTCGATTATATTCCCCATGTTGACCGATCCCACTTCTTGTAATCTATATATTTTCCTTTTTCCCCTTTATTTCTTTCCCATAGCTAAAAGATTCAGCCTCCACTCAAATATCATGCGCATTTGAATGAAATCTTTGCATGCATAACTTTAGCCATCAAAGGAATAATGGGCTTGGCCAAATTTTTTTTTTGTCAACTCACCAAATAGAAGCTCAGAACCATCGAGTCGAACACATTCGTCACTGATCCAAATAAATGCAGCTAAAATTATATGCTATGTAATTAATTAATAATTTTTTTAGGGGTTAAAAATTAATCCCTAATTTTTAATGCGATAAATGACTAAATGGGTCGTCAAAATTTAGGTGTCAACATAGCTCTACTCTCCTTTACATAACCTATAAATATGCATTGCTTTGTCTTCTTATTAGTTTATCATCACTCATTCGAAGACAACCTTAACCAGATATTTTGAGAACATAATTGTCAGCGACATTATTTGATAAGATTTCTTGAAGAGTTCAACATTCGATTGCAATTGATGGAGATCTATCAAAGAGCTAGCTATAAGCGTATCCGTCAAGAATTTTCCAATCAAATAAATGCTACATAGCATTTTGTGGGTCTTTTCTAGTTACGTTCCACTTATCAACATTGTAACTCTGAGTTGCTATATAAGTGACTGACATTGGCACGGTGTCTCATTACACTTTCCTCTTTGCCATTTACCGTAAGTCATATGCTCGATCTTCTTCTTACTAGTCTACATTTGATCAATCTCTGAACTAGTTGAATTTAACGGGAAGAACAACTCTATGCCTCAACATAAACACCCAAACCTTCCTTTAGAAAACATCAACATCGTGAACCTAAACCCAACACTTCACTTTGAAAGAGACTGCAGAACCCTATGCAAATCTAAGTAGTTCCGTAACATCAGTCTTTCCTCTAACTGTTATATTAACTTGCACCTTGTTATTTAAGACATGAGATATCAGGTTTCTCAATCGGATAGCACGTTCAACTCCTTTGAGACTTCTTTTAGCTCATATGCCAAAAATGTATATCCCACAATTTCACAATCTCAACTAAATGCATCCGACGTCTTAGCAGCAAATCTCACCATCACATCATGCATTCCGATTCCTTCATATTCCTAAACTCACAAATGTTGTTCCTCAATTATAGTTTACTACTGTCTAGACATTGCTAAGTAGGAAATTATATCTATTTAGTTTAACGTGAAAAGTACCACGATTACAAATCCCTTTCCCTTTTGATTATTCAGCTTAAAGCTCCTTTATAAAAGGTTGCCTCTTACCAAAATTCCAACAGACACCATGATAACATCTAAACAGGTTACACCAACTCGAATACGCAATACTCCTACTCTCATGACCTTTCTTCCACTGTTTTCAGTAGAATAAACGATAAAATAAAAATTTGCCATATTTCTTCTTATGAATGTCCTGTTTAGCATCAAATTGTGAATCTCGTTCAAAGTTTCTCCATTCAATCCCGCAAAGCAACTCATAGCAGTGATAATCGTATTCTAGCTTTCGGGTGATGAGAGTTAATACTTTCAATGCATGTTCCACATTCAAGTAATTTCAACTGAACTCAACTGACCTAAGATATTGTTGAATACATTGATGTGAGTTGCAACAGGTATATCTTTGCTCATCTTAATTTGAAACAAACATAGCATCAAATACACCTAGTTGGCATGACGTGTTTCTCATACATGTCAGACAATGCCCTCATCAAACGTGTAGTAGTCTAGTCTATTAGGAACTTTCTAAGAATGTTGCATTCTCTCTAAATTAATCTATTCTTATCCCATGATTTGGTCGCAACTTTTTTAGTTCCTTTGGATGATAATTCAATGGCCCTTCGTCTAATTTCATCTTTGATTCTTGTGTTATGCTTAAAAAAATAACCATTATAGCGAAATTCCTGCTTTCTATAATAACTTTTAATTCATCGAACAGCGAAAACCTCTTTTCCCGATACTTTCTAGGGCATATATTAAGATAATAAACACACAAAATGTAACGACCCCATTTGTAACGACCCGGGCCCACTGTGTGATATTGTCCGCTTTGGACACTGAGTCCTCACGGCTTTAAAACGCATCACACAGATTAAGGAGCCCAAGCCATTATAAACTGGCCCTAGACTCCCCCCCTAAGCGATGTGGGACAAGAGGGAGAGGACCCCTTCCTTGCGCACTTCCGGGGACCGAGGCGCGGACGCACCGCCATCCCTCCTCCCCGCGCACCGTCGCTCGGGTCGTCACACTCTCCCCCCCTTAGCAGAATGACCCTATACGTTGTCGAGAGTCGGCTCTGATACCATTTGTAACGACTCGAGCCCACTGTATGATATTGTCCGCTTTGGACACTGAGTCTTCACGGCTTTAAAATGCGTCACATAGATTAAGGGGCCCAAGCCATTATAAACTGGCCCTGGACTCCCCCACTAAGCAATGTGAGACAAGAGGGAGAGGACCCCTTCCTTGCGCACGTCCGGGGACCGAGGTGCGGACGCACCGCCATCCTTCCTCCCCGCGCACCGCCACTCGGGTCGTCACACAAAATAGATCTAATTTAGGTATAATATTTAAGTTTGAAGTGCTATTTTTTCCCAAAATATAAATGAACCATTTCATCAATTTGATTTCATCTCCATTTTCGTCACGTCTCAAAAATGACGGTGTGGAAATGGGGAACCTACTAGGTCTCGATCTTCTAAACATGAAATCAAGGTAGAAGCATCATTAACAAAGAAAGACAAAAAAGAGAAAAAATGAAATTGGGTTCGCAAAATGACCCAGACTGAACTGTATTATGATAGGCAAGGACGGGTGGCTTGATAAGAGAATGCAATTGCTACTGGATTGTGGGGTTCAACCGAGATTTAGGGATCGCATTCAATGTTAAAACAGATTTGTGGAGTAATAGAGAAATTCGAGATGGAATTTGGATGTCAAATGCATTGTAACTTATTTGGACATTCCCTCCTCTCAACACACATTTATAATGCTATGCTTATCAATGATTGTAAGTCACTTCCAGAAACTTTTCAGGAGACGAAACTTATGCACTTCTTCCCCGAGGGCAACCAGCAAGCTTACCTGAGTTTTGTGCTGTGGAGAAGCATGAGTAGTCTTCGAAAGAAGACATTGTCTTTTCCATTGTTGTTTTTGTATTATATGGACCTCTTGGGAGCTAGTTTCTCTTGTCATGTCGTTGGTTTATGAACTTTAGGTGCTTATATTCCTTTCCAGATCAGAAAAACTGAAACTTACTTTCATTTCCTATATTTTATCCTTTTTCACTTCTCTGATGAGAAGATGGCTTATGAGTTCCTAAAGTAATTAGATCAATCACCGGTAAATAGGTGAGTTCAAAATACATTTCTCTAGTCTCAAGATTCATTGTTCTAAACTTTTCTTAGCAATTTGTTATTAATTACCATCTATTTTTTAACCATTTAGCACAATTACAATGTTCAATTTTTTATGATGTTTTGTGACTAACGGAGGCCAGCTTTCTATTTTGTGAAATTGAATCTTCATGATATTCTTAGTGTCCGTTCGTTTCGCGGAAAATAGGTCATTTCCAGAAAATATTTTCCCATAAGTCATTTTCCAGGAAAATGACAATATTTTCTGATGTTCAGCTAAAACCTGAAAATGTTTCAGAAAATATTTTCCAATGTTCGGTAAGGAAAATATTTTCCGCTCCCCAGATTGGCGAGCGAGAGCGTCAAGCTCAAGGCTCGCCAAATTGACGAGCGCAAGCTTGAGATCGATGACCTTGAGCTTCACTTGGTTACGGCCGATGACTATCCAAGAAAGAAGAAAATAGGAAACAAATAAAAAAAGAATTGAAAATTAAAAATAATTTGAATAAAAAGAAAAATACAATTTAAAAATAATTCGAATAAAAAAAGAAAAGAATAAGAAGAAAGCGGGGGAGGAAGTGAGGATTTGTAGATGTATGAAATAAGAGAGATCAAGTGAGGAAAATGTTTTCCACTTTTCAAAAGTGGAAAACATTTTCCCCCAATTTAGAAGACTTTTTCCCTTCCATGGAAAACATTTTCCATGAAACGAATGCCGGAAAATCCGGAAAATATTTTCTGCGAAACGAACGGAGCCTTAGTCAAAACTAAATTTTCATTTGATTCTCAATTGTCTAAAATAATTACTTGATGCGAATTTTAAAAACCTAAAGTTTAAACATAGAATAAATTTTTCACAAGTATTTAAGTAGCCTAAAATTTTAAATTTAATTCAACATTCCTTGTTACGTGTCAAACTGCATCAATAACGAAAATCTTCGAGGATGTGAACAAACCAGGCCTCAACAACAAAAACGTCAACCGACAAAAATTGATTACTAATTATAAATTTCAAGGGGGTTAATTAATGTACAAAAAATGATTAATAAAAATATTTATAAAAATTAGAAAAGGAAATTATATTCTCAACTAATTAAAAGAAATTGTTGATGTTGGAAAAAACCGCTAAAGGATTTTGATGATAACAAAACTTAATCCAAATATTTATTTGAGTGTGCAAAAGTCCACATCTAACTTGTGGAGAAGTTAAAGCACGATTCTATAGGCACCTGAGTCAAATTTCACCAAGTGTGGAAATTTGCAAAAGGAAATGTGCAAAACCAAAATCTTGATTGAGCAAGACAGTCAAACTTCATTGTCAGACACTTTTTTTTTTTTTGGGGTAAAATAATCAATAAATTGAGCTTAAACCAAAACTATACAACACAGTCCGGTACCAAAAACTTACACTCATAAGGACAAACTAGTCCGAACGAGTGGAAGGTTGTCGACAAAACAACAACAGCTGCCAAACAAGGTAGGCACAAAGCCGACAAGGCCGAGGCAAACCAAAACCACAGAAACAAGCCAAAAACAATTGGCCAGCTATAGGTAGCAACACAAAGGGGGCCAACGAGTGTCCAGCGGGAGCATGATAGGGCGCCTCCGCCAGCAGCAAACGCCAGCACCCACAATGCAGGAGCAGCTGGCCAAAGCCCCAACCTAGGCGCTCTCACCACCAAACTAGAAACGCACCATAGCCCCCACCAGCCACCACAGCAGACGATCAGCCCATATGAAGCACCAACTCCCGAGGGCAAAAGAAACCACTACCCCCCCCCCTTACAAGACAATGTCAGCCAACACAGGGGAGAAGATAGATGGGTCTATTCCCCAGCTGCATAGCAACCTCCTATTGCGAGTGGTGTCCTCCACATTAGCAAAAGTCAAGGCTTTGTCTTTGACCACCCTAATAAGATGGTTCTTCAAGGCTGGAATAGCAAAGTTTTCTCCCTAAATAGGATGTCGTTCCGCTCTTTCCAAATCAAGTGGCACAGGGCAGCAAAAGCGAAACGAGTGATACATCGGTGGAAGTCTTTGCCAGTGAGGAACTTCAAGGCCCACTGGAGATTGTCCTGCCAAGTGCCATTTCTCCAAGGAATGTTGCATCTAACTGCCCAAAAGGTTGCAAGATTGGCGGTGATGCGACAGCCAAAAAACAAATGGTCTCTAGAATCCGGTCTAGAGTTGCAAAAGACACATGACACATCATCAATCCTCCCATAGGACAAGAGAAGAACCTAGGTTGGAAGCCAGTTCTTGATAATGAGCCACATGTTGAATTGATAACGCGGAGTGAGTGAGCTGTTCCAAACAATCGAGAACTAGGGGACCAAAGCTCTTTTCGATCTAATAATTTCCCATGCGAATTCAACCAAGAAGGTACCCATTGATTTCTCTATCCGGCGGAATTGATCCAGCCTCTGCAAGATGAGAGGAAGGGGAAATTCCCATGCCTCCAGCATGAACTTGACCTCACGGCCCTCTAGAAAGAAAAGGTCCGCCACCATGGCCTTCCTAAAAAGAGCTAACTAGCAAATGTAGGTGCCCGATAAAATCAGATTCATGGGCCCTCTTGGATGCCAGTGGTCAAACCAGAGAGAGATTGAGCAACCATCTCTAATGCACCAACGAAATAATAGGCGGAAATTGTCACGCCCCGATCCTCAGGCACACACACATCCCTTACCTTTGGTCGATTTTAAAATGCGATATCTCAGGACTATGTATCGCCGACCCTTTCATTTTTAATAGCACATGCGGAAGCAGTTATAAATCCCCAGACAATAAAACAATGGGATAGAAAAGCAGGCCATATATTTTTCATATTAAAAATTCACAACCACATCTTTTTACATGCATCTCAGTGTATTCTACAATACTATATATACGTAAGTCTGATCTAACATCTATTCATATGCAGACAAGATCTGACAAGACAAGACGGGATCTAAGTCCTCATCCGGGTCGTACTCGAGGTTATCCTTGGGGTTCTCCTCCACGTACTCCTTTTCGGGTTCCTCATTAAGGATCTCCTCATCAGATTCCTTTTCCTTAGGCTCCTCATCTGGGTCCTGAAATGGTTATTCAATAACCACTGAGACAACGTCTCAGCAAGTTCTACTCCCTAAGACCCAATTAGTAAACTAATACATATTAGGGCTGCCTATGCACAGCATGAGTTAGAGGATTTACCTTGGCCTCAGATTCCACCTGCATATTAGCACAAATCAAATAGGCATCCAAGCAATCACATCATAGATCGAAGCATCAATCAAATCGACCTAGTCGATTACATGCCAACAAGACCACTCATGGTCATTCTCATTCAATCAATCAAGTCACAACATCGAATCAAGGCAAAGATCAATCGACTTAGTCGATTACATGTCAGTCGAACCATTTCTAGGTCATTCACTCCATCCCATAAAACCTCCAATAATACATTTAGTCACAGAACTCCATTAATTCTCTTAGGCGTCGCTTTCGCCAAGGTGACATAAGTAACAGGCAGTCTACGTGCGTTCTTTAAGGTGCCGTTTTCGCACAGTGATATTCCTCATCACCGAACCACGCTCGTCACGATTCATAGGCAGTCTTCGAGCGTTCTTTAAGGCGCCGTTTTCACACAGTGATATCCCTAATCACCGAACCACGCCTATCTATACTTCGTACCTGATCGGTCTCAGTTAATAGAGTTCTCAGTTCACTCTCACAATTCTTTCCGCTCTACAACTCATCAAAGCATTGTTAATGCTAAATAGCCATACTCGGCCATCTACCAATCAATCATTCAATTCTACTCAATTTCAATCAATTAAGGAATAATTCCTTAAATTGTACAATCAATTTAATTAATCACAATGGGGAGCTCAAATAAATAAATGGACTACACCACGATAATCAGCACGAAATTTCGGTCACCGGCCATCCCGGTTGAATTTCCGGAAAATAAGTAATTAAATAATTAATTTCGAAAAATAAATAAATAAATACAATAAATTCAATTTAGCACAATATAAAGCTCAATTAAATAAACGGATTGCGCCACGATCATCAGCATAAAATTCCGGTCACTAGCCATCCCAGTTGAATTTCCAGAAAATAAATAATTAAATAATTAATTTGGAAAAATAAATAAATAAATACAATAAATTCAATTTAGCACAATATAAAGCTCAATTAAATAAACGGATCATGCCACGATCATCAACATAAAATTCCGGTCACTTGCCATCATAGTTGAATTTCTAGAAAATAAATAATTAAATAATTAATTTCGAAAATTAATATTTAATTCCTAAAAATTCCAATTAGGCCCGAATCGCCTAATTAACACCCGATAAGGGTCGGGAAAAATCCCAAGAAGCATCCAATAAATACTATAGATAATTCTCTATCTAAGTACACTAATCAAACAACTAATGTGCAATGCAATTAACTAATAATCGCTAATCAATTCTAATTTAACCACCTAATTATACTTAACTAATACTAATCAACCTTTAAGTATAATTAGCAAACTAAGAAGGCATTAGTGAGTAAAACTCACTCAAAATGACAGGCTCGACGCGAGAATCGACTTTCCTCAAAGCGGGCCAAGCATTCGAGCTCGGGAAGACGGCCAAAACGGGCCAAATGTCCGTTGCCATACCCATTTTTGAACTCTCTGTGCGTGGCTGGTTGAGGCGGAATTAAGGACTGAGATGGCGAGGCAAGGCTAGCGGAGGGCAAGGGGACTCCGACGGGTCAAGGTGGCGGTGCACGGTGGCCAGAGGTGGCCGAACCGTGGCCTGTGATGGCCAAAACGGAGTTGAACAGAGGTGACAACTCAACTGGACGAGGCGGACAGCGTTCGAGCAGGCGAGAGGGAGACGGACGGCAGCACGGTGACGAGGCAATGCAGGGCGAGGATGGCGCGCGGCATGCGACTGGCGGTTGCTGCTTCGGCTCCAGGTGACGATGGCCGTTGCTTCTGCTTCCGTTTCTGTTCGAAGCAGAGGGAGGATAGGGGGCGGAGATGCGCGAACGGCAGCACGGCGGCGGGCTCGGGTGCACGAGCAACTCCGGTGCTTGCGGGCATGCGACAACGACAGCGCGAGGCGGCGCGCAGCTCTGTCTTCGCTGGTCTTCGGCTCCCATGGAGTTTTGAAGAAAAAAGATGGGGAAGATACGTCGACGGAGGAGAGAGGGGAGGAAGAAAAACCCAATTTCCCCTTCTTTTCTCTCACTCTCTCTCTCTCTTAGGTCAGCCACACGTGGGCCACCACCAGCTGTCTCCCACCCTTCAATTTTTTGACAAATATGCCCCATTCTAGAAGCATTTAGGTAGGTCAAAGTATGGGGTAGAGGTGGCATACGAATTTTACTAAGTTTTCTTCCCAATTGGACCTTAATCCCTCTTGATTCAATTTAAATAGACTCCCATAATTTCATTCAACACCTCATCATTCCAATTGGTATTTTTCCTTACCAATGCAGCCCACTTGCATCCCAATTTCACAATCCCTGGCTTCAACTGAACGAAAACGGCCCTATTTATCTAGTCGAAATTAGAACCTGAAAATCTGGATGTCACAGAAATCCCTCCTAAGAAGGAGCATCTTTTTCCAGGCCCACAAACAAACGATCGGCTTGTTTACCACCTAGAAATTCTCCCTCTTCAAGAAATTCGAATGGATTCGCTTATACCATAAGGATTCCTTGTCGGTGAAGTGGATCCATATATGTTTCAGCATATATGCAGCATTACAATCTCGCAGTTTGCGAATGCCAAGCCCCCTCCCCCCCTTTTTTAGGGAGACAAACATCATCCTAGGAGACCTTGGCACCTCCTCTCCCCAGCCCAGGGCCTTTCCAAATGAGCTGTCTTAGGATTTGCTCAATGTGATCCAACACAGCTCTAGGAATCGTAAACACACTAGCCCAAAAAGCTTGGATAGCATGAAGGATTAACCTTATAAGTTGTAACCGGCCTGCGAAAGACAAAAAACATTGAGTCCAAGATTGCACCCTTGCAGTTATACAATTGACAAGCGAAATACAATCAGTCTTCCCAAGTCTGGAGGAGTAATGGTACCTTGGAGGAGTAATGGGAACCCTAAGGTACCGAACCGAGAGCTTCCCTTCCTGGAAGCCAAAGATATGGAGAATTTGGGATCGAACTGACTCTACCCCTCCAGATAGGAAAACTTCGCTCTTGTTTAGATTGAGCCTCAACCTACTCCAATCCAAAAAGGTATCCAAGCCTTCCTTGAGGAGGAAAACTACGGCCACTTTTGCTTCACATAAGAGAAATACGTCATCCGCGAAGAAAATGTGAGATAAGCCCATGCCTTTACACCTCTAGAAGTATTTGAAGCCTATTGCCTAGATCACTGAAGAAGGATACTAGAAAAAACCTCCATAGCCAAGGTAAACAAATAAGGAGATAGGGGATCACCTTGGCGAAGTCTGCGTCCACTCGGGAAGAATCCATGAAGCTCCCCATTTAAAGAAATGGAGAATCTAGGAGTGCGAACACAAATCACGATCAACTTGATCAAGTGGTCTGGAAACCTAAAGCACATAGGGTAGACTCCAATAAATCCCAATCCAGGGTATCATAAGCCTTTTGAAAATCCACTTTAGCAACACATTTAGGCGAGTATGTACCTCGATGGAAACCACTAAACAACTCTTGGGCAAGAAGAATATTGTCCCTAATCCGTTTGCCCTTTACAAAGGCACTCTAAGTCAGGCTGATTACATCTTGAAGCACTGTAGCAACACGATTAGCTAGAAGCTTGGTAATGCATTTATAAATCGTATTGCAGCACATTATAGGCATGTAATCAGAGACTATACAAGCATTAGGAACCTTAGGAACCAATACCAAACGGGTATTATTGATATCACTAAGAATCCTACCAGAGGTGAAAATGTCTTTAATAGCTGTAAGAACTAGCAGGCCTACCGTCTCCCAATTCAATTTGAAAAACTCAACATTAAAGCCATCTAGCCCAGGGGCCTTACCACAAGGTAGAGAGAAAACAGTATCTCAAATTTCTAGTTTAGAAATTGGACGAGATAGGGATCTGACCTATTCATCATTGTTGGTGCATTGCAACACTACTTGGATCTCCTGGACAGTGGGACGCCTTAGAAGCTCTCTCGATGCAAGGAGGTCCTGGAAGTGATCGATAAATCGCTACCTAACCAAAGCTGGTTTGGTGATCGTATTTCCCTTAGCATCACATACTGAAAGGATCCTGTTCCTCAGAGCTCTCTTGTTGACCGAATGGTGGAAAAACTTTGTGTTCTGGTCCCCCTTCCTGAGCCATCTTATCCTGGATTTCTGCCTGAAGAATGACTCATCCTAAATTCCGAGAGCCAAAAATTCCCTTAACCGGCACTTCTTTCAATCAGCGAGAACAAGACTTGTCGGGTCCTGTTGAAGGGCATCTTGAGCTACCCGCAAGGCAATCCTAGCCTTAGCTACTCAAGTAGAGATATTCGAGAATGAATCATTGTTGAGTTGTTTAAGGCGACCCTTAATGATCTTGAGTTTTTGAGCTAAGATGTGCATTGGGACTCCTTCGCTCGGTTGCTCCCAAAACTGAGTAACAATTGTACTAAAATCTTGATGCTTCATTAAAAAATTGAAAATCTTAAAAGGTTTCCTTTGCTGAGAAGGGGCCAACACTCTCACAACCATCGGCAAGTGGTTTGAGATGCCTGGGGCTAGGAAGGAAGCCTTCGAAAAGGAGAAGACCTGGCTCCATTTGTGATTGACAAGTACCCTATCGATCTTCCTTAGTTTACGGTTGTCGCCTAAAGAAGAAGCCCAAGTGTATCAATAACCAACATACCTTAAGTCTTCTAATTTTGCCTAGGCTAAACACTAGCCAAACTCTACAAAAGAGAGTAGCCAAACATCCAAGCCGCCAACTCTATTAGACGAGTCTCTAATGGCATTAAAGTCGCCCACAACTAGCCAAGCCGCATCCTACTTTAAGGCGCTAGTGCTAACGAGCTCCGCCCACAGAGGACGCCGAGAAATAAAGGTATGCTTAGCATAGACTATTGAAATATCACAAGCCTCACCAGAGTTCAGATATTTAAGCTTATCGTGAATAGCCTGGACATTGGCCGATGGAACATCAAACTTCACCTGTAAGGGATTCCAACCAATCCAAATTCTCCCTCTATGAGAGTACTCATAGTTATTCAACCAACTCCAATTCAACCAACTCCAACCAAACGGGAGACTAGAGGAAATAATCACAAATAGAGCCTAGTCACTTTAGTTTCCAAAAGATCCACAAAACATAGGTTATTAGAGTAAACGAACTTCCGCACCTCAGTCTGTCTAAAGGGGTTCACCATACCCCTAATATTCCAAAAGCCTATATACATAAGTACTAACCAAAAAGACAAAGTGGATAAATGGTTACCTCTATTTGCCCGTCTTCCTCCGACTAGTCCCCGGCTTGGGGATAATAGGAGGAGGCGGAACAGGGGAGGGATCTAGAGGCTTATCCTACTGAGAACTCGCCTTGATTTTAGCTGAAATTGATATTGGGGAGAGAGGACACTCCACACCATGATCATCTTCATCCAAGCTACTCACCTGGGTAGCGACGTCAAAATTCTCCAAATCATCTTCCGAGTTTGAGGCCAAAATTGAAGCTGAAGATCTATGCTTGTTGTCGATCCCGGTCGGACCGGAAGGAGAGGGGACTTCCCGGCCTTTGCTAAGTACTTTGACCCTTCCGGGTCGATCGAGGTGCCACGGCCATCCTTGGTTCCGTGGGGGTGGGGGGCTCACTTAACAGTCGCGAGCTGCCACCTAAGAATCTCGGACCGCTCCTTCATCTCCAAGGACTGATTCTTCTTCCTTCCCCTGACCTGCTTCCAAGCAGACTTCGAGGCTTCTAGACCATCAAACTTGGATGGGATAGAGGCTGGCATCTTCTCGTGGGCAACGAAGCTCACACAAGCAGGATCCTGAAGAGGAGCTTCTTCATTACTAGTTGAACTTGCTGAGACTGCACATCTATGGCCAAACGTACCACAGCTCTGGCATGACATTGGCCTCCACTTGTACTCAATGGTAACCATCCGGGTTTCCCTGTTGATAACAACATCCATAGAATTGCAACAAGGCTGCAAGGCAAAAATTTCAACACACACTCTTGCAAAGGATATCATTTTCATCCGCTCGATTCTAATGTCGACATAAAGAGGTTTGCCCACCGCACTAGCAACAACGCTAATCCCCAGCACCGGTCACATAGCATAGGGGATGTTCTTAAGCCTAATCCAAACCGGAATGGCTTTTGGTTATCCTTTTTTAGCTCCAAAAAGGGCTACCACTGCTGGAGGATCAACAAGACTCTAGCAATCGTAAGAGGTCCCTCATTGAAGATCTTCCTTCTGAGGTTACAGTCAAGTAAATGGAAGAAGAAGAAACCCTAGTCGTTGGCCATTACCTCGGCCAAATTCTGCCCTCATGCTTGTTTCAAAGCAGATTCGGTCATCTTAAAATGGAGTTTTTTCCCTACAAAGTATCCCACAAGACACTCATGCCACTTAGGGTTCGTGGCCTTGAGAATTTCTTCCAACACGGTGACAACAGGCTTGTTATGAATAAATGTGGGTGGGACATAGAGGATAAATCATAGCGCTTCGAAGCTAGTTTCGCATCACTTACCCATGATCGGGTTGGTAGGCGTCTCAAGCCCTTCCCTTTCTGATCATTAGGCTAGACAAGTCTAGAGGCGGGTCACGCGCAGCTATGTCCACGCCTAACACTCGTGTCCTATGGGGCCTTGGAAGCAACCGGATGGGCCTTTATCGAGCCATCACAGAGGCCTTCAGCGAAGCCGTGAGTCCTTCAGCCAAGGGGAAGAGGGCTTGCGACGAGGAGAGGGAGAGAGCCTTAATCGACTTCACCCATTAGCAGATTTTGATGCCAGGAGGGCCTTGTCGAACTGGCCCTCGATCGTAACCGCACCAGAGGACGCAACCATGGGAACTAGGAATCGCGAGGGGAAACCCTAACCCAATAGCGAATGGACCATCAAAGCAGAAGCAGCACGTACCAGCCCAAACTATTTGGTGAGGATGAAGCAAGTGGGAAGGCGGGCTACTCCACAAAAAATCAGGCCAAACCATTGGCACTAGCTTCTGGGATCCGCGGCAAACCAGAGAGCAAGAACAGTAACTGAATTGCCCTCTGTAGACAAACCATCTCAAAAAGGCAGAACGTGACCTCGACAAGTCTTAATTCAGGCGAAATCGCTCTTCCCATCGGCCGCAAACCCAACCAATCCCAGCAAGACCGACGAAGATCAGAGCTCGTAGACATGCTCCTGCACGAAACAGCGAGACTACCGACTCGACCTTCCTCTCAAGCTAAGCAGGAGCTGTGAGCGCACGCGCTTGTCGGACACTTTTCATACATAGATTCGACAATAGTGGGAATTGCTAATTAATGACGCAGTTCTTAGCATTAAAGTATGATGTTCAGTCATTACTTACAAAAATATCATGGACTAACTTGCTAATGATCGGGGTCAAAACCTGTAATCAATAGCAAATAACTTGCCATGAAATAGAAAATATGATCGACTGCTCAGATAAATGGAAGGCTTTTAAGTTGGCAGACTTGACGCTTAGTAAAGCAGAACGAGGATGACAATGGAAGGTCTCTAATAGAACTTGGGATTCGCATTGATCTTAAAGACCATTAGTAGGGATGGCGATGTGATCATTGTTGGGTGAATAATAAGCTCAATAATGATCGAGAGATCTTATAAAAGTTGCTTCTTCTTCTTTTCTTTTTTTGGTGCAAAAGATTTACGATTGGGTTCCTTTATCCTTGTATATTCATTTAAGTATATGAATGATCTTAAGGATCACAAATGGCAAATCCACCTACCTTTCCCACCGAGAGAGATGGCATGGCAACAACACAATTTACAATTTATGTCAAGTTCATTGCTAGTGGAGATTTCCTTTATAGTAAGCAAAAGGAACTTCGCACTAATAGATAGAACCATGAGAGAAGAGAATTGATCCCGAAAACATTTTGTTATATGAATGGAGAGAAGAGATGAAAGGAATAGAAAATAAAGAATAAAAGGAATTAAAGGAGCTAATTTTGTACATATTTTTGAATCCCTCATATTTGTTTGATTGGAGGGATTTGGAGGGATTCATGCATTGAAAAATAAATATTTTCCTTCTCCCTTGTACTCTTATTTTATCCTTAGTTTTACATATGTAAAAGAACATATAATGGAAAAACTACCAAAATAGTTATAAACCTATTGCAACTTTTTTAATTTAGTTCTAAACTTCTTTTTTTTGCCAATTCAATCATAAACTTTTTGCATTTATACTAATTCAGTCCATATGGCTAATTTTGGCCGGCCGGCACTGAAGTGTCAATTTTTTATTATCATTTTTTATTTTTTCATTTTTTCCATTTTTTTCTTTATCTCTTTCTTTCTTTCTTTCTCCCTCTAGTGAGTCGCTAAACTAGCCAAAGGAAGAAGGAAAGAAAAAATGAGAGAGAGAGAGAGAGAGAGAGAGCATGGCCTTGCCCCACCTCTGGCACGAAAGTGTGACCCAGCGACTCAGCATCGACATCCCAAGCATGTCAATTATCCCAAAAGTAGTTTATCTTGATTAAGCACATGCGGAAGCGAATTAAAAACAATCCCCATACACAAAGAAACATGGAAGTCGAGCAACATGTATACAAGCCAATCAAACAAAAGTAACATGTATTCATACATATATACACATATCAAAAGTTGTTATGATTACATGCTCATCCTAATCCTGGGCTACTTATCTTTATTACCACACATTGACGATCAAAAAGGTAGGTGTAGCCTAGCTCTTCTATCGAGTGTCCTTCAAAAATGGCCCCCATCCTAAACGCATTCCCTTGCGATGTTCCTATGAGATCCACCAAAGGGATGAAGCCACGAATGTGACCAATGATGTCCCCGTCAAAAATGAGGCACCAAGCCTCGTACACATGGGGGACTAAGGTGTCTACCCCTTCCTGAACCCATATGGTAGTAATATACTTTTGGTAGGTAATGCCCCCTTCTACATCTACTATATCCGTCACGGTAGTAACCATATTGATCAAAAGACCAGGACAGACGGGTGGTGAGGTTGGTTCGGCCATCACACACTTGAAATGGTGAAAACAACAAATGTGAGTCGATGACTCAGTAAGTATAATTCCCTAATTCTCCTATAGGAGGACGTCTCACCATCAATCCTTGGATACAGGATCACCACCACTTGTTGATGGCAAATCAATGGCAAAGTTCGTGCCTCACATTGCTTACACAAATGAAAGACTCTCAATCATCTAATGTGCTTTCAAGTATCAAAGACAATGAGTTAGTATATAAGAACAAACATTCTAAAGAGCCGTGGCTTATGATCATTTCGAGCACTAAGAAAAATGCGTGCATCATGTAAGACTTATTCAAGCACTGAGTGATCCAATGCAACATATGCTCAAATTGATACAAAGACTCAATAGCACATATAAAAACAAACCCAGTTTTGGCAAGCATCAATTCAAGCATCACACATACATCAATTATGGACCACACGTGGACTTCCAGCTTATTTCAATCAGTTAAGTTAGTCAAAATCCATCTACTCTTCCGATATCAGCCGGACATTAGTCCCCCCTGGCAACCGACATCGTCCCAATCTCATTATCAGAACGGCATCTAGGGCGACCCCCAAGCATCGGCCTCACTAGGGCTGGCATCATCCACGATCTTAATATCAAGACGGCATCCAGGGCTTTACTCCATGCAACGACCTGACAAACCCTAGCATCGGCAGTAAAAGTCCATTATGTGTCCATGCATTTAAACATCAATCAATCAATTTTTTATCTTAAATTATTAGCCGAACAAAAAGCTTGAAGGCATGTTATACAAAGTGAATCAATGGCTTTCGCGTCGTATTAAACTAGACTCATGCCGGATGTGATTGGGACTCGTAGTCTTGACTTGGAATCATTCGCTCTAACTTCGGCATCAACCCAATGCTTGTCCCAAGTAACAACACGCTTTGATGTTGTCCCGAGATCAAGTGTGAACCGTGCACCCACCTTGGCACATGTCCAAATTACCGAGACCTTTCCTCACCATCCGGGTATACTCGACACCACGCAAGACCATGATTTACTTGATGCAAAGACAAGTAATTGAAAACAAGCAACAAGCACAACATACAAGCAAACACAAGCAAGCAATGACAAGATCCTTAATCGATATGCATAGCACATCGTCCTATCGAAGAGTTAGGAAAGTCTACTTACAACTTTTTTTACCTAGCTTCAAAATGCTCCTTTGGTGATCGAACAACTCCTAAGGCAGCTTGGTGAGGAAGGCATGAAAGAGAGGAGAGAAAGGGAGAGAAAATGAGAGAATGGCTAACCCTTAAAAAGTGAGGATGCCTTCTCCTATTTATAGGCCTCCTCCTCCTCACTTATTGGTGCAAACTCATAATTAAACCTAAGGGGCGAGTTGGCTTATCGAGCCACCTTAGTTGGCATCTACATCTCTTGATGTTCACTTGTTATTGGTCCACCTCTTGGCTTGTTCTCCAAGGCTCATTCTAGGTTTGTTATTGCCTAATATGCCTAGGGGACACCTAAGCCCCTTTTTATACCAAATGTCCTCTTTCAATTGGTTGGCTCTTACCTTAGTCATCAAGGCTATAATCTAAGCCATCATGCTTTAAGATTCACCTAAGATTATAAAGGACACCTAAGTTGATGATTCATCAAAGTCATTAATGAACTAATGTTCAAAACCCTTAAATGAGTGCCTAGATATTTTTGTCAAGCTGCTTGAGAAGCAAGTTTTCTCTCCCCCTTGCAATTGACATGTGGCATATAATGGATAAGGATAGATTCTGGTCAAAGGTCATGGAAGATTCTAGAACTCCAATGACCTCTTGACACTTGTCTAATGATTCATCCTCACATTAATTGATTTGTGTCCAAATCTTATTCAAGGCAATCATGAGACTAACATAGGGTGTCACCTAATTGGAGAAGTCATTCATATATATACATGATCGATGGTTCTATGAGAATTGAGGTTCATGCTAAAAATTCACTAACTTTTCCTAAATGAGTGCGATTCGTGGGTGGGCTTGGTCATTTGCCCTATCCGGGTCTCAATCGGGAGGATTGGGTCTTAAGCCGAACATGTCATGTCTTGATCTATCTAAGATTTATGCCATTGATCCCCATGATCGACCCTAGATTGTCACTTGGTCATGTGGATTCGATCTATCCGCAACTGATTCGTTACGACTGGGATCAAGTCATGGATCGTTCATGGTCAAAATAGGTTCCGTGCGAAATCACCCACGACAAGTGCACCGTCCACACATAATCAATCCATGATCATCCTTCATGTTCACGGTAGTGCGAGATCAGTCCAAAACTAAACCTTGTGATCGAATGGTTCATTCATGTCAAATGCATAAATTCAAGGTCCACGTATCAAAGTTAATGAGACATCATGATAGAAGCCAAGCTAGGACTTACCAACCCTCATACCCTAATCTTGTTGACACCTAAATTTTGGCTAGGTATTTTAAATTAATTTGCATAGAAAATTAGGGATCAATTTGACCCTAAAAAAAATATTTTTTCCATCAATTAGGCCTTAGTTTTTATTTGCATCCATTAAGTTTGTTTTCCTTTTTATTTTCCTTTCTTTACCCTATTTTTGGATAAATAAATTAAAGAAATAAAAAGAAAAAAAAGAAAATAGAAAAGATTCTCATGGGGCTGGGCGTGAAAACCCAGCCCCTTCTTTTTGTTCTTCCCTGCGCGGGCTCCTAGGGCCTAGCCTTTTCCTTCCTGGCTCGACCCCCTACTCCCTTGTCTTCTTCCTCCCTAGTCTCTGCAATGTATGCACAAAGGAGTTCCAACGCACATGAGGCCAGGTGGAGGAGGAGACGACGACGTACAACACAACAGATGGGGACACGCCTTCAATGCAAAGCAAGCACACAGGTGGGCAGCTAAGGCGACGCCAGTCCAGCCGCACAAAGGCCGATCAGTATGCCAAGAATTGTCAACCGAAGCTCCGTCGACCGGCACCCCTCCGCCTATGAATAGGGCTATTGACAAAAGGCCAACAAGACACACGAGCGGAGAGAGATCGAACGCAGCTAGAGCTGTTAAACGGGCGGGTCGGGTCGGGTCGGGTTTGGGTCGGGTTATTAATTGGTCGACCCAAATTGACCCATTAACCCATTTATGACCCATTTATATCTAATATAAATTTTTCAATCCATACCCGACCTATACCCGACCCGACCCATATTAATAAAATATTTTCATATTTAACCAAATTTAGGAAAACTTATTCTTATGTTTTTTTTTTTTTTAAATATTATATTACTAAAAAACTTCCAAGCAATACAAATGTAATCAATAATTTTTCCAAAAAAATTATTTTTTAATTTTTTAATTTTTCAATATATATATATATATACATATTTAAAAACTAAAATAGTTTTATACAACACAAATTTAATGGAAATTTTTTTCTAATTTTTAAAATAATTATTTTAAAAATTGAATTTTAATTATTTTAATTATTTAAAAATTATTTAAAAATTATTTTTAATATATAATTTTTAATATATAATTTTCTTTTTCTTTTTATTTTTTATTTTTGTTCTTCTTCTTTAGATGGCCATTGGCCACGACGATGGCCGGCGATCGGCCACAGGCGAGCTCGAGGCTCACCAACGTCGGGCGAGCTTGAGCTTGCCCCTCGCCGGATCTAGCGTGGCTCGAGCCTCACCCAACGTCGGCGAGCTCGAGGCTCGCCTGGTCAATTGCGGCCGTCACCATGCCAACGATTGGAGGAAGAAGAAAGAAAGAAAAAAATTAAAATAAAAATAATTATAATTTCGATTTTATAAATAAAAAATTTGTAAAGTTAAAGAGAGAAGAAAGAGATGGTGAGGTTTTGAATAAAAATAAATGGGTTCATTTTTAATGGGTTGATAAATGGGTCAGCTCTCTAACCCATTTAAGACCCATATATCTTAGTCTTGACCCATTAGAACTCATTATGGATGTTTTAGGAAATAAAGCTTGACCCATTAACAACCCATTTAACCATAAATGGGTTGGACAACCCATTTAACACCTCTAAACGCAGCTAGCTTCAAGGACTTCCCCCAAGAGACATCAAGGGAGAACTGAGAGCGAGCAAGCGGGAAATCAAATGAGGGGAGGTCAGCTAAAAAGGGAGAGTCAAATCTGAGTGAGGGGGTTCCTGAGCGAGAGAGATATGGGGTTTTAGAGAGCGAGAGTTGGGAGACCGAAGAGGGGGCAGATCTAAGGAAGGCTGATCGTCGCCTCACTATCTGGTCTGCTGGTTCCTCAGCAACAAGCTGTTGCCCATCCTAATGTCGTCCCCACGGAGCTTTTGTTTGTTGTCATCGTCATCCCTCTCACGAATCAGAGCCGAGTCGACAGCCGTGTCGCTTGTTGATATTGCTGCCACTGCCCATTGCTCACACGTCAAGTACTAGTAAGCCGGGGCTCTGGTTTAGCCCTATTTGACCCTATTGTGCCGAAGCTCACAGCTGCCCAACTCGTGTGATCTCTGGCCTTGACCGTTCTCCCTTAAGCTACTTCGGTCTCCGGTGAAGGCTCAACGCTCACCTTAAGTCCCATCGTTATTTTGAACCTTGTTTTTCCAATGAACCCCAAGCGTTCGACGAATTGCCTAAAAGAGAAGGGTTATGGAATCCCTTCACTTGGTGGCCGCGGCTGAAGATTCAGTGACTAGTGGCGATGGTTAGCAACGGTGCCTGGTTGGACGAAGGTTGAGTCATCGATCAGGGTAGGTCGGTGTGGCATCAGCGGAGTTGGACGGTGGGGCGAGGATGGGTGATGTCGTCCGTTGCGACCGCTGAGTCACACAAAGGCAATGACGGCTACAGAAGCAGGTCAACTGGGTTGGGCGCATGACCCGATTGACTCTAGGGTTTGGTCGTAGCGGGCTGGATTTGGGTTAGTTTAAAACTCAGGCTAGGTATTTCCCTTTAATTAAAAGCGGGCCCAGTTTTGTCTAAATGGGCATAAAGTGTTTTTTTCTTTTTAAATAGGTAAGGGAAGCTACGGGTCGGGCTTGCGCTTGAGGCCCATCCGGGCCAATAGCCAACGAACTAGGTCGGTCCCAACCCGCGAGTCCGACCCAAGTCATTTTTATATTATAATAAAAAATAATATTTTAATAAAAAAATAAAAATATATATGTTTTCCCAAAATATCAAAAAAGTAAAAAAGATTTATATTTTTGAAAAAGAACAAAAAACCCAAAAAATACCTTTAATGTTCAAAAATAGAAAAAGACCAAAAAATATGTTTTTCCTCCACAAATGCATGGAAAATCCCTTGAAAATCCAAAAGGCCTTAGGGTTTAAATAAGATTAGGTACCAAAATGGCATTAGTGATTAACTAGTATAATCAAGTCCCCGATTCTAGTTTCTCTAGTTGCGTAGAGTAAAATATTTCTCCCAGTATTTCGCTTGGGTTTCTAATCAACTCACCCCAAATTATTTAGTGACGACTCCTATCTAAAATTAACTTGCAAATTAAAAACTCAGACCATAAGTCTGGAATTGGTGGGGTTGGGAGAGCCTAGGCTAAGCCTAATAGACTTAGCCAGCCATTAGCTTCCGCAGGCGCCCGCACATATCGAGCGTCGAAAAGGAAGTCGCGATAGCTTGGCGACTCCATTGGAAACTTTTTGTGGACTTAGGCCGTTCTTTATCTTGTTTCAACACTCCACTAACTTGGGTTTTTTTCTTTTTTATGCGGGTTAGTAGCTTAGAGATTAATTTTAATTTTATTAAAATAAAATGTTTTGTGATTATAAACTATCATGCATGTTTCAATGTTTTAAGCACTACATGTGGCACACACAACCCAGTCACCAAACCTGTGCCGCTATAGGATATTTAGGATGGTGTTAAAAAAAATACAACCTTGAACGCAAGACTGCAATGTAAACGTTGCCTTTCTTTTCCCCAAATTTCTTTAGGTAAAGGCTAGGTTAAGAGGGCATGATACCAACATGAGACTGCGATAGGCAGACACCCTTTTAATTTCTCTAAACCTTCTTAGTAGCATGTATGTGTGCTTGCCATTTTCTTTAAAAGCAAAGTCATTTCTTTATCTGTTTTTACTTAGTCTTTTTTATTGGCCCATGGCAATTTAGGTAGGTTTTTTTGGATCCCAGTTTATATGCGATGGGAGGAGACAATATCCAATTTATTCCAACCTCCAAAGCAAAGCTCTTCAAATAGTGGGGTCAATTGGACCAATTTGCCCAATAACGCATGAAAGGCAAAGTTAGTCATCTCCTATCATTGTTCCAAATCCCTGTTCATCCTAAAGTCCTACTGGTGATAGCACATTTTTGTTGCCTTAGGACGTCCACTTTTATGTTTGGTGGGTTCGAACTAACCCCAACTCTAAAGGAATACAGCATCATTTTTGGAATGCCTCTCGAGAATAAGCTTGTTAGGTCACCAATAGGCATTGACCCGCTACGTGGGTTAGCGCGACTTTTAAGAACTGAAGTTCATGTTATGAGGCAAATTCTTGAAATCAATCATAATACCTGCCCATTATCGTTTTTGACTGCTTGTTCTGAAAATCAGCCCATGACCCCAAAAAATGAGATCTTCCTCCTAGCCTTTTTGGGTTCGTCATTTTCCCCCATCAAAAAGATGCCATAAGTCCCTCCATGGCATGGGTGGTTGATCAAGTATTAAGGGACCAAAATTATGTCAATGTGATTTTAGCCAAAACATTCTTATCCTTAATCGTTTTAAAGAAAACACAGAAAAAATCATGTGGACCTCCTCAGAAATTTTACAGGTCTGGTTCTTTTCTCACCTAAGCGAATTTTGATGCCTCATGTAATCGTTTGAAATAAATAATTTCGAAAATCTATTATAGAAATTTGTGGTTCTAGGACCATACATTCCCAACCAAAGCTGTTTTAATTGAATAAATTTCCTAAAGAGACCCCGCTCCTGAGGTATTCCTATGGTGTGCTAGTTGATTCCATGAAAAGAGAGCTCGCTTTGTTTGCAAACGTTGCAATCCAATCCCGTTGCTCGTCCTCACCGGCGCCACTCCCTATTACCCATATAGGGTGGCATGACAATACATAGCCCTTTAGAAGATCCCACCACCTTTCAAGACAAAGATCTCTCCACTTTTTTTCACCCATCAAAGTCGTGACTATGCATTCGAGATTTCCATTATCGAGGAAACATGGAGCAAGTGCCATCGCAAAAGGATCATGTTACTCGAAGGGCTTGAGGGGCAGGAAAAGGCCTATCACGCTTTTGAGTCCTACATCCGCAATCATCGTATCCCAACAAGACTACAGCCATCGGTCCATGACTTGACTAGCAAAATCAGTCAACACGAGCAAGCAGAGCATATGCAAAGGGATTTAGGATTGAGTTCGGTACATGTCTCAAAGCCAATCCATGGAAGCAAACATCTTCACAAGAAAAGGCTCCTTAGTGTTAATATTGTGAAAGTTTTGTCTTAGTCCCATTGTTTAGGGACTTCTATTTAATACCTAGTATTTCGTTCTGTAACTTTAATTTCAAGTTTAGATGTCAGAAGTATGTTGTCTATGAAATCATCTTTTGATAAATAAAAACAGTTGGACCATTGCCATGGGTCAATCTTTATTTACTCTCATTCTCACTCATTGTTTTTGCGACAACAGGTAATTATGAGTCGCCAACCACCAGTCACCCGCGAATGGCCTCAAGCAATAGTGCTTGATGAAAATAATGTACAAAATCGCCTCACTAATATCAAAGACGGCGTAGGACAAATGTCCATTATTCTTCGACAACTCTCAAGGCGAATGGAATTCACTCAGGCCAAGCCCAACCCTGTAGCTGCCTTAAACACGCTCGTGACACCTATGAATTTGCCAAAGGATAACAAACAGGACAAATAGTTTGCAAGGATTATGAAGAAGTTAAGCCAGCTGCAGGAGCAAAATCCCATTGATCTATCTAATTATGCCGATGTTAAATTCCTAGAAGAGCTCAAAGTACATGAATGCAGAGGGTACGCCAATACCTCTTACTCAGAAACCTATTTACAGGCCTACCTGGTCCGAATGATGATTTAATCGTACAAATCAAAGCTGACTGGCCCCGCCATGTGGTGGTACATTGTAAGGAGGATTAGTCTCCTTAAGACTTGGGGAGAGCTGACTAATGCTTTATGATAAGAATATAGCGCTAACACCGACACTAACATCGCCCCACCTCACGAAAAGCTAATAGTCATAGAGACAAAGAATAATATGTTTTTATGAACACATGCCATGTCAAGGAGGAGCCCAATCGCCTAGTCTGACCTATAACCCACTAAAGAAAATATCGATGTAGCCTTGCATGATAAAAGGACAACCGAGCAGTATCCTATTACTAAGAAGCTTCCCACTAGGAAAGGCAAGAAGCCCGCAGATGAAGTTAACACCATAAAACCTATTCAGAACCAAAGCACGGCAAGGCAGCTTCCTAGGCTTATTGCAAGAGCTAGGGTCTAAAGAATGCCGACCCCCATCAACCTAAGGAGCAAAGCTCCACCATCTTCTAGTTCCGTTAACAAAGTCCAACTGGCAAAACGAAAGGCTTTACTCAAAAGGTTAAGACCAGGAGTCAAGAAAAGAAAGCCCAAGTAATTCGAGTCAATGCCGGCCATTGAATGTAAGCAAAACCTAATAGCCAATGAGCCGCCACACCAAGACTTCGAACATCTCCTAGGGTACAATCCTGAAAGCTACTAGTATTATACAGATGAAATCAGCAATTCATCAAACGACTGCCTCCCACCCACGCACAGGGTCTAAAGTCTGTTAGAAGGAGGAACATTCATTCTTCATAGCTTATCTCCCAATGAGCTGCTAAACTTCTCACCCGACCATGAGGATGACGTAAACACCTCATCCTCGGTTGGAAATTTCAACCTAGAAGAAGGCAATGAGATGATCTCGGCAAAATAAGTAGTAGAATTCACCACCATTATAAATATGCAATGGGAAAACCATTGGCCTAATCAAGACAGAGCGAGTCCATCTTGCCTCCATAGGACTACGACTCCCAAAGAAATACCTAATCTCCGCAACTATAACGGCATCACTTATCCCATGGCCCACTTGTAATCCTTCCACGCTGAAATGAGTCGGCATTGCAACCAGACGCCATTCATAATTCAAACCTTCCTAGAAAGTCTCACAGGGCCCGCATTGCAATGGTTCTTCATGGCAAGGATCTACCTCATGAGGGATTGGAATGAGCTATCTTCTGCAATCTTGCATCAATACCAAAACCAAATTGGAACTAAACTGCCTTGCGAGGATTTGGTTCAATGGAGGATTTCCGAGCATATAAAGAAAGGTGGGAGGCTTTCGTGATGCAAACCAATCTTCAATTGGCCGAAGAAGAAATGATAAAGCTATTCATAAAGGCCTTACTCCACAAGCATCGCTTTTGGTTACATAGATTGCACTTTTGTAGTTTCAAAGAAGTGGTCCTCTCATGCGAATACTTCGAGTCTACCGAGGGCGAAGAACTTAAAGGTGCTTGATTTCAAGACCAACACTATCAAAGTGCTCATTTTCATAGGAGTTTTCATGGGATTTGGTTGTTATAATCTCATGTTTTCTATCCTGGCTAGTGTGTTACTATTGCATTTCCCATTCTAGTAATTTAATTTCACTCAAAATGTACAGTTCTAATATTTCATTTTGAGAACATGAGGTGGTATTCCAAATTGGCCTAGTGATGCTATTCAACCATGAAAAGAAAATATCATCCAAGAAGAATATTGAGGGCTAGGCTTCCTCAGGCTTCATCCCCCCCAAATATATACTTATGAAAACAAAAAAATATTTCATTATCAAAGGCTTTTGTCAAAACGAGATATTAAATTTAATCTTGTTTATTTTTCTAACTTACTCACTTCGTGTCTCAGAGTATCATCCCCTTCGACTTAACATGACAGGGGGCATTAGAAAAATGACATGTCATGTGAACTTGCCAAATTCAAAAACAATCATTCAAGAAAGCAAGGGTAAGTAGAAAGGATCTTCTCGTTTCAAAAAATGGTGTGTCTTATTCCTTGAACATAATTTTAGAAATGACGTCCTCTCTCTTTTATTTACGGGAAATGAAAGATAGGACGTAATATGTACAGGCATATGGTTAAACTCGAAGCATGCATACCATGGTAACTTAGGGCAGGGTAGCCTCCTCCATGTTGCTCTCAACCTTCCATTTTTGCAAACTGTCCCTGGGGCTCTATATACTCCACCTTGCACCTACCCAACTATGTCTCAAGTTTGAGCAATATCTTCTTCGCACAACGTGCCCGAGCAACCAAACATTACAGTCCCATTGATGGGATATTCAACTTCGACAAGCCTAGAAATACAGGGAAGGAATTCTTTCTCTTCCTTTGAATTGGCTACTGTCAACAAGGAGAAAATCCAAACAGTCGAAGCGACCTCTAGCCCCTTATTCTAGATGATGACTTTAGAATCTGGAAACCTCACTTCTTGTCCTAGACGCATACTCTCCCAAGAAATGATTGCCATTAGAAAATTGGAGATTTTGATTGTCCATCTCAGATTCCATGGAAGCTTGAGATACATGACTTTGCCTAATGTTCATACAATCAAAGACAAAAGAAAATTTCCATAAAAGGAATGCGTTGAAGATGAATGAATGACAATCAATCATGCATAACATGGCCCTGAATGAGAAAGGCCAATCAAAAGAGATGTTGAACTGCGTCAAGACAAAAAGGTTGTCATCAGTATTCAAATATCCCTAGGAGTTATCAAATACAAACTCTAGGGAAGGGTAATTTGGTATTGTTTCCAATACTCCCCCTCTCTAAATTCGCTTTTAATATATTTTCCCCTATTAATAGGAAGCATGAGGATTCAAGAACCAAACTCAATGGTTAATTTGGGCAAATCAATATTGGTCAAGCTAGTACATGGAAGTGACCCGTATCGAATTCACCTAATTTCATGTAAAATGACGCATTATTCAGGAGCCAATTCAATTAAATGGAAAAATAAGCGCTCCATGAACACTACCAATGTTGCAATCTGGTGGTATGGGGATTGAAATGGTCCAGAGGCGTCTGAGGTTCAATCCTCAGAAGTGGCAACTAACTGCCGTATATGTAAAAACTAATAAAAAAATATTTGCTCCTCTTGCGTCTACAAAAACGGGAGAGTAGTTGACTTAACAAAACGAAAAATGTAGGACTTCATATCCTTCTCGTGCTTCAAATCTATTTAATCATCTGCAAACCAATGAAGGGTAATGTTGTATCGTCTCCAGTTGTTCGACTCCTGAAAGAGTTCGTGACTAACATGTTCCCTCTTATCTGTTGTAGGATCACCTGATCATCAAAGATACGGATAACAAATCAAGAGAGGCATGTCAGACTCTAATAAACTCTCTTAAGTAAAATGGTGTCTCAAGTATCGCCAAAGCAATTGACAGAAATCATTTAAGCTTCAATTCACATTTGATTTTGGCCCTAATGATTGATCCATTTTTGCATATTCCCTCCTGTAGGGGCAAAAGTAAAGATGCCGTCAAATCAATGATAAGATTCACAATCTCGGCTAATCATTCATGTGTCATATCCCTATTGAATAAGGACAGCCCGTGGACACGCATTTGTGAATAACCCCTTTGATGTTCAAAATTTAGCATATTTGTAAATACAATTTTGTTAAATAAATACCTCTAATGTTGTTAGTCAAATTTTTTTAGTAAAATCAATTATTTGTTTGTACCAAGATTACAAACTCCCCATGTTTAAAATGCCGCATGCCTTTTCAAAACAGATTATGCATAATGTTTTTGTCTGTCTAGATCACTAATTCCATTGAGGATTGTCAAAATAGACAACTGAATGAAAGATATAAGATTGATTGAGCATGTTGGATGATGTGCATCAGGATGATGAAAGGTAAATCATATCCTACACACAGTCCCGTATTTATATCTTTATGAGATGAGTGTAGAAAATTCCATGTTTGCAGGGTAAAGGGTTCTCTCGCAAATGGTACAATAACCAAAGTAATGAGGGGCATTTCATTTCTCTTCCCTAAACACTACAGGTTTAGAATGATGATGGCTTACCCCCTTTGAGCCCTATACACTTGTGAAGTTTCTTTCATACCCCTGTCAAGAACCATCTCACATTAGGGCAAATCAGAGGCGAGGTAGCATCACAAGGTGAGAAATGGAATACAAATTTTCTTACTCGCACTTGCATCAACCTTTGGTTGTCTTTATTGCATATCGAACACTCACGATGATTTAAGTGCCTTAAAATGACGAAGAGCAGTTCTTTCTCTATACACATGTATTCATTATACAGCCCAATTGAGTCTGTAATTTCACCCTCACATTGAGGTAAAGCAAGAATTATTGCCATTCAAGTAGCATAACCTAGAGCACTAACTGAAGATGAAGACTCCAGAATCTAATAGCAATGTTTTGCTTGAACTTGCCAAAGCCAATTCCTCAGACAACAAAAATAAAAAACTAGGAGCATGAAAAAGCAGTGTGCCTGGTAAAGGTAAGGTCAATGCCCATAGATGAGAAAATTGTAATTAAAAGAACTAAGGGCATAAAAAAGCAATATGCTTGGTAAAAGCAAGGCCGATGCCCTCAAACAAAAAGTGAATTTTAGCCATTGGCACTCATATACAAAGCGGTTATTGTGGTTCAATTAATAGAGCCTCCATGGAGATAATTTCTGACTGTGAGAAGAAGGACCGGTGACAATGTTAAGACAATCACCTACTCTTACCCTTTTACACATGAGCAAAGTCTACATTGTGTCCCATTGTAAAAATCTCTTCAAACCAAGGCACTTCAATTAACATAGGATTTCATATGTTTAGAAGCATCGCTCGAAGAAGTACGAGCAAGATTATTCTATCTCTTTCTGTAGGGTTCTTGACTTGTAAAGTCGGAGATGATCATGCTACATTTCTTTCATAAGCCTTGACCTTGATGGTCCCCTTTGATAAGCCATTGACCAAGCCTACATTACGGTCCCGACAAAGACCTCTCATATTGATAAAGTCGTACCGCTTGTGAGAATACTCAGACCTCTGCTGACATGATGATAGTGAGATAGTGTGGTCTTTATAAATCATGCATTAATGGTCAGGATAAAATAGTCTTTTCCATGAGAGTGAGTGAAAAGTCATTTCAAACTAAATGAAGATTATCTTTCAAAAATTATCCCTAATTGAGCTTTGGTGATGCATAAACCACATTTAAAATCATGAATTTACAGCATGTGCGATCCTACGCTCATGTTGCAACAAACTCTCAAAGATCAAAGATATCATCAGGTAAGCATATCTCTACCCTTATTTCCAAAATCTTACCTTTGAGTACCTGCCACTATTCAGATACTCTCTCTTCTTGACACTCGACCTGTTCAAGTTATCTTCAGAGTTTAGATACTTGCGATTGTCCAAGTATCTCATTGTCTTCGAGTACTTGTCACTATTAAGGTGCTCTCTCTTATCGACACTCGACCTATTCGATTTGTCTTCTAAGTTTGGGTGCTTACAACTATCAAAGTATCCCATTGTCTCTGAGTACCTACCATTGTCCAAGTACTCCCTCTTATCGACACTCGACCTATTCGATTTGTCTTCTAAGTTTGGGTGCTTACAGCTATCAAAGTATCCCATTGTCTCTGAGTACCTACCATTGTCTAAGTACTCCCTCTTATCGACACTCGACCTATTCAAGTTGTCTTCTGAGTTTGGGTGCTTGTAGTTGTCCAAATATCCCTTTGACTTTAAGTACCTACCATTGTCCGGGTTTTCCCACTTAACGACACTCAACCTATTCAAGTTGTCTTCTGAGTTTGGGTGCTTGCAACTGTTCAAGTATCCCTTTGTCTTTGAGTACCTACCACTGTCCAAGTACTCCCTCTTATCGACACTCGACCTCTTCTGAGTTCGGGTGCTTACAGCTATCCAAGTATCCTTTCGTCTTTGAGTGCCTAACACTGTCCGAGTACTACCTCTTATCGACACTTGACATATTCGAGTTATCTTCTGAGTTTGGGTGCTTGCAACTGTCCGAGTATCCCATGGTCCTTAAGTACCTGCCATTATTTTGGTATGCTCTTATCATTAGGACACTTGGACCTACCTAAGTGGTTCCAAATCGTATCATTAAATACTTGTGATTATCCAAAAATTCCTTTGCTTTGTATATCTATGGATACCTATGGCTACACAGGTGTTCCAGCCATTTTAAGTGCCTGCGGCCATTCCTGTAAGTCTCATGCTACATTCAAATTTATGTTACCGGGAGGTGGGAGACTTTCACCAATTATCAAGAGGTGAGAGACATTCACGAATATCCGAAACGCGTCCTCGATATTCCAATTACCAGGAGGTGAGAGACTTTCAAGAATATCATAGGCGTGTCATTGATATTCCAATTATCAGGAAGTGAGAGACCTTTGCAAATATCAGAGGTGCATCCTCAATATTCCAATTATCAGGAGGTGAGAGACCTTCACGAATATCCGAGGTGCATCCTCAATGTTCCATGTACCAGGAGGTGAGAGACTTTTATGAATATCATAGGTATGTTCTTAATATTCCATTTACTAGAAGGTGGGAGACCTTCACAAATGTTTAAGGAGATGGGAGACTTTCACGAATGTGTCTCCTTGGTATCACAACTTCTTTCCCCTTGGAGGTGAAAGACCTTTATGGATATCCCAAGTTCATCCTAGATATTGTCCAAATTCTCTTTACTAGAAGGTAAGAGACCTTCCTGAGTATTCAAGGCTTGTGATCATTCAAGTACTCCTTCGATGTTGCGAATGACCAGGTATCCTCCAGGTTAGTACTTGTGAATGTCCAGATACTCTTTCGATGCCTGTGAATGACCAGGTATCCTTCAGGGCTCATACTTGTGATCATCCAAGTACTCATTCATTACCTGCGAATGACCAAGTATTCTCAAGAGTTTGTACTTGTGATCATCCAAGTACTCCTCCGATGCCTACAAATGACTAGGTATCCTCCGAGGTTCATACTTGCGATCATCCAAGAACTCATTTGATGCCTACGAATGACCAGGTATCCTCAAGGGTTCGTACTTGCGATCATCCAAGTACTCCTTCGGTGCCTATGAATGACCAAGCATCCTCCGAGGTTTGGTATTTATGATCATCCAAGTACTCCTTCAATGCCTGCAAACAACTAGGTATCCTCCAAGTTAGTACTTGTGAATGTCAAGATACTCTTTCGATGCCCGCGAATGTCTAGGTATCCCTCAACAAACAGATGCCTCAAGAAAGGTTGGTGCATCCCCTGAGAAAGGTCGAGTAATCAATCGGTGTCCTTGACAAAGATCAGGCACCCAACAAACAAATGCCTTGAGAAAGGTCAACGCATCCCCCGAGAAAGGTCGAGTAATCAACAAGTGTCATTGACAAAGATTAGGCACCCAACAAACAAATGCCTTGAGAAAGGTCGGTGCATCCCCCGAGAAAGATCAGATAATCAACCGGTGTCCTCGACAAAGATCAAACACCTAACAAACAAATGCCCCAAGAAAAGTCGGTGCATCCCCCTAGAAAGATTGGGTAATCAACCGGTGTCCCTAACAAAGATCTAGCACCCAACAAATAGATACCCCGATAAAGATCAAGCACCCAACAAAAAGATGCCCCAAGAAAGGTCGGCGCATCCCTAAGAAAGGTTGGGTAATTAACTAGTGTCCTTGAGAAAGGTTAGGCACCCAACAAGCTGATGTCCCGAGAACAATCGGTGCATCCCTAAGGAAAGTTAAGTAAGCATTTCATTGCTCTAACAGGCAACCAAAAAATGGTTCGGGTCCTGGAAAAGCAATTTCCGATCAAAGCAACTGAAAAAGGTTCGGGTTCTAGACAAACAACTTATTGCTCTAACATGCTACCAAAGAATGGTTTGGGTCATAGAAAAGCAATTTCATATCAAGGCGATTGAAGAAATGTTTGAGTCTTGGAAAAGCAACTTCCTTACATCATCAGGTAAGATGGTACCCTGATACTTGCCAAACTCGGGGTTCGCGCCCTATCTCACTCAATCCCGATAAGTAACTACATGTATCTTCTTATCTGTCTTAGTATGTATAATGTTATATTGTTTGTTGCGACCTAACCTCAAGTGCACCACCTAGGCTTTGGCTAATGATTACTAAGCCTAAACTTAACTCGGGCTCTCCCAAGCCTATACCAATTTACGACTTAGGTTCAAATTCTTAACATGCAAATGATTTTTCAATTAAGAGTTGACACTAATCTAGTTTTGGTGGGTCGATTAGAAACTCAAGTAAAGTAGCCGGAGAATTACTTTACTTCAGAGATTGTGAGTTCAGGGATTTAATTATGCTAAATTTCTCTAACACCCTTTTGGTACATTTTACTTTTATTTTCGAAAAAATATTTTGCAGGTGGCTTAAATTGATTTCAATTTACTTCATTAACATATGAGATAATCATGTAGATGCGCAAACCACCAATTTAACACCCACAAAAGCAATAAATAAATTATAGGACTTATCTCGTAGAAAGTAAAGCATCTGCAATGTTATATCAAAATTCACATCAACAGTCTAAATATGATTTATAATTAACATGCAATCACTTAATTTTTTTTTGGATTTTCACTTGTTTAATGAGAATCATGATTTATGCAATGTGTGCTACTAATCTAACATGAAGCGACATGACATAGCAATATGACCTAAACTACATAACATAAGTATAGTATTTTTGCGTTTTCTTAATAAGCATGCAATCTATCATTGAGAAAGAAAACTAATTATTCTAAGACGATTTTTTTTTTTGGTATTTTACGTAAAATTCGAAATTAATTATAAAAAAAACAAGAAATGTCCATCTAGATTAAGAAATCATCCAACTTATATTAGGAATTAGATTAGGCTAAATCCTAATTTAAACTAGAACGTTATCTTAACTAGGTAGTCTCTAACCTAAAATGCAATCTATTTAGGAAAAATTATCTAAACTTATTATTAATTAGAAATATTATATAAAATTAAATTAAACATGCAATCTTATCTTAATATGCAATGACTAGTAGGTTTTTCTTTTTCTTTTTTATAAAATTCGAAATTAAAATTGTCTAATAATTAAACATGCAAATCTAAATTAATGAAAAGAAAAGCTAACATCCTAAATTAATGTTCTTGGGATTTTTATTTCAAAAATTCGAAATAAATAAATTTCCTACTCTAAACATGCAAAATAACCCTAAAACAAGCAATATTCTAACATGAACCTAATCTAACTCAAATATATATATATATATATATTTGGTTTTCTTTTACGGGAACAAAATAAATTCAAACAACACAACAGCAAATCAGGCAAGATATGATTGATATATATCTAATAAATTGACAAATCGTATCTCCCGCACAAGATCGGATTGGCTAATTTTAAACAAAACCGCGAATCGTATCTCGAGTATGAGATCGGATTGGCAATTTTTCCGTGCGATTGCAAGTTATATTTCAGGCGTGAAATCGAACTGTCAATCGTATGCACGTTGTGAAATTAGGGAGATTTCCCAATTTATAAGGCTACTCGAGATTACGAATATCACAGCATATCGGGAATTTCAATCATGTGTATCAACAAATATTTCAAATAAAGAAACAGGGTATTTGAAAACCAAAGAAGACAATATTTTTACCTAATTCTAATTTTGGCTTCCAAATTTGGCTTAACAAACGTTGACTCGTGAATCACAATGGAGGCTTAGCGTGATGGCGCAAGGATGGCTTGCTATGGTGGTGCTCGGTTAGCTATGGGGACATGCAGCTATGGGCGGACGGCAGCGATGGCAAATAAAGGCACCAGCATTCGGAGCTCTGGCAAGGGGCAGTAGGGCAGCAGCGAGTGTAGAGGCAGAGGCATGGCGAAGCCCAACAAAGGGCGTTGCAAGTCATGCGGCGAGGGGACCTGGGCAATGGGCAGAGCGGCGGTGGTGCTTGGAGATCGACTGAGGACAGCCCAGGCTGCTGTGGCAATGGCAAGCGGGTAGAGGGAAGCTCAACAGCAAGGTGGCCAAAGGCACAAACATCGGGCAGCTACAGAGGGGTGCGGTGGCGCGATGGAGGCGACTCAAGTGGTCACTCAAGCAAGGGGGCTCAGAGCGGCGGTGGCTAGCAGTAGTGACAGTGGGTGTTGCAGGTCTCACAACGAGAGGGCTCGATGATCGGCTCGGCAATGCTCGTGGGTGAGCAGGGGCACAAAGGCGGTTTGTCTGGGGCGGAGGCGCGGCGGTGGCAGTAGTGGCGACGAGTGCAAGGGATTGGCCAATAGTGGTAGAGGAGCTCACGAAGAAGAAGACCTTGTTCCTTCTTCTTCTTCCTTTTCGTTTTTCCTTCTCCTCTCTCTCTCTCTCTCTCTCTCTCTCTCTCTCTCTCTCACGTCCCCTCTCTGTACCTCTCTCTGGACCCCTTCAACAAAAGCAAAACTCCTCTTTTTTATTGACTTTGACCAAAAAAACAAAAAGAACTCTCCCCAAAAAAATGAAAATAGAACCCCCCCCCCCTTTTGTTCCTATACACGTCCTCTTTTATAGGCGAAGGACTTAATTTTTGTGGATTATTTTACTTCCTTTTTCGGCTCATGCACGAAATTTCCTTTGATTATGTAATTTGTCTTATTTTGAATCAAAGAATATATTACTCAATATATGCCCTCACGTGTAATATTCTCTCTTGATATTTCATCATTAAACTTCCAATCTTCTGTAAAATATATCGCCTAATGTATAAATCACGTGAAAATATGAAATATTTACCGAATATTGGAAGAATAATATGAATCCTTTTTGAAAATATCAAATTGTCAACTCGTAAAATTAAAGTCTATCAGTTGCCGATCAAATGAAAAAGTAATAAATAAGTGCAACTAAAATTATATGCTATGCAATTTTAATTCTATAATTTTTTAGGAGTGAAAATTAATTCCTAATTTTTATGCGACAAACAAATGACTGGGTCGCCAAAATTTAGGTGTCAACATTGTTCTTTTTTACATAGGACACCTAGTCCCAAATATGAAATAATCTACCACATATGCATGAACAAAA
The DNA here is from genome assembly GCA_014182575.1 of Eucalyptus decipiens. Classification (NCBI taxonomy): domain Eukaryota; kingdom Viridiplantae; phylum Streptophyta; class Magnoliopsida; order Myrtales; family Myrtaceae; genus Eucalyptus; species Eucalyptus decipiens. The sequence goes on from CM024613.1 coordinate 19,049,617, forward strand.
TTTAGGTATCAGTTCATCTTTGAATGCAACTTCTATGAGCTCACCTTCAAAGAGGGCCTAAATTTTGACTAGGTATTTTAAATTAACTTGCATAGAAAATTAGGGATCAATTTGACCCTTCAAAAATATTTTTTTGCATCAATTAGGTCTTAGTTTTTATTTGCATCCATTAAGTTTTTTTTCCTTTTTGTTTTTCCTTTTTCACCCTATTTTTGGATAAATAATTTTTTTAAATAAAAAAATAAAAAAATAAAAGGGTTCTCATGGGGCTAGGCGTGAAAGCCCAACCCCTTCTTTTTGTTCTTCCATACGCGGGCCCCTAGGGCCCAACCTTTTCCTTCCTCTTCCTCCCCAGTCTCCACAACGCACACATAGAGGAGTTTTGACGCACGCAAGGCTGGGTGGAGGAGGAGACGGCAATGTATGGCGCAATAGATAGGGACACGCCTTCAATGTAAAGCAGAGCACGCAGGTGGGCAGCTAAGGCAACGCTAGTCCAATCGCACAAAAGGCGGTCGACATTCCAAGAATCGCCGGCCGAAGCTCCGTCGACTGGCACCCCTTCGCCTATAAATAGGGCTACTAACGGAAGGCCAATAAGACACACAAGCAAAGAGAGATTGAAGGTAGCTAGCTTTAAGGACTTCCCCCGAGAGACATCAGGGGAGGACCGAGAACGAGCAAGCCAAAGATCAAAGGAGGGGAGGTCAGCCGAAGAGGGAGAGTCAAATCTAAGCAAAGGGGTCCCTGAGCAAGAGATATCTAGGGTTTCAAAAAGCGATAGTTGAGAGACTGAAGGGGGCAAATCTAAGGAAGGTCGACCACCACCCCGCCGTCGGGTCTGCTGGTTCCTCAGCAATGAGCTGCTACCCATCTTGACGCCATCCCTGCATAGCTACTGCTCGTCATCACCGTCCCTCTCATGGATCAAAGCCGAGTCGACGACCGCAAGCTAAGCATTGCGTCGCCTATTGATCCTGCTGCTACTGCCCACAGCTCGCACGTCAAGCACTGGTAAGCCAAGGCTCTAGTTTAGCCTTGTTTGACCCTATCACGCCGGAGTTTGCGGCTGCCCAACTCGTGCAAGTTCCAACCCCAACCGTTCTCCATTAAGCTGCTTCGGTCTCTGGTCAAGGCTCACTGCTCACCTTGAGTCCCGTTGTTATTTTGAACCTCATTTTGCCGACAAACCCTAGGCGTTCGATGAATTGCCTAAAAGAGAAGGGTTGTGGAATCCCTCCTCTTGATGGCCACAACCGGAGATTCAATGACTGGCGACGATGGTCAGCAACGGCGCCTGGCTAGACGAAGGTCGGGTCGTCAATCAAGGTAGGCCAATGTGGCGTCAGCGAAGTCAGACGGTGCGGCAAGGACGGAAGACATAGTATGTTGTTGACACCTAAATTTTGGCAACCCATTTAGTTATTTATCGCATTAAAAAATAAAGGATTAATTTTTAGCCCCTAAGCAAAAAAAAATAGAATTAAGTTGCGTAGCATATAGTTTTAGGAGCATTTTTTTTTATTTGCATTGGGCTGGTGACGGATGGGTTTGATTCGGTGGTTCTAAACTTTAATTTGACAAGTTTGACTAAGCCCACAAGAGAGCAAATTGGCCCAAACCCATATCCTCAAGGAGACATTACGAACCCATCTTTGCAAGATTTCGAATTTGAGAAAATTTCTATTGTAATTTTGAATCTTTGGCAATATATGATAAAATCGGTGGAGAATATTCATTTTGCAAAGAAAATCAAGAAGAGATGTGGAAAATAAAAAGAAATATTGCATTCGGAACGAATCTTTGTGAATGTTGATTTGAAGAAGAAAATAAAACCCTAATCCTTGGCCTATAAAAGGATTGCTACACCACAGAAAGTTAGGGGCCACACAATTGAATACACCGCAAAATTGAGAAACACACGTGAGAATCGAGAGAAAAAAAAGGAGATAGAGGGATTCTCGGCTGGCTTCAGCTAAGATTCACACTGCGGCACGTCCACCGTTACCGCGCGCCACACCTTGCCAAACTGGTGCCAGACCCAAGCCCACTCACTAGCAGCTAATCCGTGCCAAACCTAGCGCTACTCGCGTCGCACCCAGTGTCTCTTCAAGCTCGTTGCACGCTGGTTTGCTGCCATCCACCATCGACGCCAACGAGCTATTGCCTCCTTTGGTCAGCAACGTCCCACCTGCTGTCCAGAATCGTCTTCACTTGATACACACGGAGGGATTAACAAAGCTTATTATTTAAAATTGGCTAATTCGATTCCATGCACGAATTGAGGGGCTCTGAAAGTCGAAGTTGAATACCTAGGGAATATCATGGCAAGAGCGACCAAATTCAGTCAAAAGTCGAGGGATTAACAAAGCTTATTATTGGTCAAAGTCAGAAGACCAAAGAAAATTTCCTATAGGATACAGGGCAGGCGTCCTTCAAGACGTTGCGGTTGCTCCTTGCACCACCGCACCACATCGACGTTCAGAAAGCTTTGCCCTTTTGTTGCCATGACTAATCTCTACTGCAGATTTCTATAGTTACCGCGGGTGTCCCGAAAGTCCGAAGCCCTCCATGTCAAGCCGTAGCGTTTCGCTACTCTTGCTGTCAGCGTTCATTGCTCGCCCAGTTGAAAGCTCATCGACCCATGCCGTCTTCAATCGTAAATCACTACACTGACCACCTGTGAGCCACGTGCCACCATCGTCACCACTCACCACTTGCCGTCCCACTGAGGAGTCCAATTGTGCAAATTCCAAATTTGGAAGCCAATATTCGGATTAGGTAAAAATTTCATCTAATTTGATTTCCAAATATTCCATTTCCTTATTTAAAATATTTCGATACACTTGATCGAAATCCATGATATATAGTCCTATCCATAATCCTTCTAAATCTTCCTAAATTCACAATGTGCATACAATTGACAATCCAATTTTTGTGCCCGAAACCTGACTCGCGATCGCAAGAAAAATTGCCAATCTGACCTCACACTCAAGATTTGATTCGCGATTTTATTTAAAATTGGCCAATCCGATCCCATGCGCGGGATATGATTTGTCAATTTATGGATATCAATCTTATCTTGCTGATGTGCTGTTGTGTTATTTGAATTGATTTTGTTTTCATAAAAGAAAAATCCAAAAAAAAAAAATTGAGTTAGGATTAGGTTCATCTTTGAATATTTCTTGTTTTAGGGTTATTTTGCATAGGAAATTTATTTCAAATTTTAAAAATAAAAATCCAAAAAAAAAAAAAAACATCAACTTAGAATGCTAGTTTTTAGGTTGCGCGTTTAATTATTTGACAATTTTAATTTCAAATTTTAAAAAAAATTTTTTAAAAAAAAACCTAGGGCATTCTTTGCACATCATTGCATATTAGGATAAGATTGCATGGTTAATTTTAAGTTTAGAAAATTTTTTTAGATATATTACATTTTAGGATAGGGATTACCAAGTTGAGATAACATCCTAGTTTAAATTAAGATTTGGCCTAATCTAATTCTTAATATAATTGGATGATACCTCAATCTAGATAGATAATTTTGCGATTTTCTAATTTCGAATTTCATGGAAAATACCAAAAAAATTATGTTAGAATAAATCAATTTCATTCTTTAGGATAGACTGCATGCTTATATTTTATTTATGTCATATAGTTTAGGTCATATTGCCATGTCACATCATTTCATGTTAGATTAGTAGCATGCATTGCATAAAGCATGATAATAAATGAAAACAAAACAAAAGAAATTGCGTGTTAATTAAAAATCATATCTAGAACTATCGAAGTGAATTATGATCTAACACTGCAAAAGCTTTCGTTGTTACAAGGTAAGTCCTATAATTTATTCATTACTTTTCTTGAGTGTTAAATTGGTGATTTGCGCACCCGCATGAACACCTCACACATTAGAGAGGTAAATTAAAATCAATTCAAGCTGCTTGCCAAACATTTTTTTTTTCAAAATAAAAGAGAAATGTACCGAAATGGCGTTAGAGAAATCTAGCGTAACCAAATCGCCAAACTCACAATCTTCGGTTCGTAGAAGTAAAGTAAATCTCCCATTACTTTACTTGGGTTTCTAATTGACCCACCAAAAATAGATTAGTGACGACTCCTAATTGAAAAATCAATTGCATGTTAAGAACTTGAACCTAAGTCGCGAATTGCTATGGGCTTGGGAAAGCCCAAGCTAAGTTTAGGCTTAATAATCCATTAGCCAAACCCTAGGTAGTTCATCCAGAATTTTGGTCGCGACATCTATTGTGGCCGCCGAGTCACACGAAGGCAACGGCGATTGTAGAAGCGGGTCAGTCGGGTCAAGCGTGTGACCCAATTGACTCTAGGGTTTGTTGTAGCAAGCCAGGTTTGGGTTAGTTTAAAACTCGAGCCGGGTTTTTCCTTTTAATAAAAAACGGGCCAGTTTTGTCTAAATGGGCCTGGAGCATTTTTTTTAGAAAAAGGAGTAAGGGAAGCTACGGGCTAGGCCCGCGCTTCCAATCGTCGATGATCCGGGTCGGTCCCAACCCGAGAGTCTCGACCCGGTCTTTTTAATATTATAATAAAAAGTAATATTTTAATAATAAAAAATAATTTACTTTTCAAAAAAAAAATATTCTATGTTTTCCCAAAAAATCAGAAAAGTCAAAAAAAATTATATTTTCGAAAAAGATCAAAAGCCCAAAAAAAATATACTTTTTATGTTAAAAAAATAGAAAAAATCAAAAATATGTTTTTCCTCCACAAATACATGGAAAATCCCTTGAAAATCCAAAAGACCTTAGGTTTAAACAAAATTAGGTACCAGAAGGGCATTAATGATTAACTAGTGCAATCAAGTTCCCAATCCTAGTTTATCTGGTTGCGCATGAGTGAAATATTTCTTCTAGTATTTCAATTGAGTTCCTAATCAACCCATACCAAATTGATTAGTGGCGACTCCTATCTAAAATTAACTTGCAAATTAAAAACTTGGATCATAAGTCGTGAATTGGTGAGCTTGGGAGAGCTTGGGCTAAGCCTAATAGACTTAGCCAGCCATTAGTCTCCACGGGCGCCCGCACTTATCGAGCACCAAAAAGGAGGTCGCGACAATTCTCATGGCCTGGAATCAAGGGTGTTAAAGAGAGAGAGAGAGAGAGAGAGAGAGAGAGAGAGAGAGAGAGAGGGATAAAAATCAAAATCAAAATCAAAATAAATGAAAAAAATTTAAAAATTGACACGTCGGCGTCGGCGGATGGCTAGCATTAGTCGATACCCACATCAATGCTAATCGATCAAACTTTGCCATACGGACTAAATTAGCACAAATGTAAAAGGTTTAAAACTGAATTGGTAAAAAAAAATTAATATTGATTTGGAAAAATTACAATAAGTTTAGGATTTTTTTGATAATTTTCCCAAGTTATAACACATCCTTTTTCCAATCCTTTTCCTCTCTAGTATATATAAACAACCTTAAAACCCAATCCTTCCGATCATTTCACTTCTTTTTTATACTAATTATTTCTAGAATTTTAATGTTAAAAATCTCTTGCAACCAAAATGTCATTTTCTCTCTCTTTCTTTTTCTTTTTTCATTTGTCATCTTCTACCACTTTGAGCCGTGAAGGAGGGTTTGAGTTAGTCCCACCCTCCCCTCCCTTTCTTGTTGCTTTTGTTTGTTTTTCCATTTAATTATTCTTTTTTTGTTCTTTTCCTCCTATTTAAATCTAGTAGCTTTTTTTTTCCCAATCTTGCTCTAGATCAGAGAGATTGAACTCTCCCAATCTAATTCTAAATGTAGGAGCTATCCTCTCCCGATCTAGACCTGAGAGATTAAAAAATATGTTTTCGGGCATTGAATACCCTTGTATTATGTTTGTGTACAAGTCATCCACCTCCAACTTCAATAGTGATTGTAAAAGCTCTAGCATTTCTCTGAACAATGAATATTTGCTCTTCAAAATGTTAGATCTATGTTTGTGTACAAGTCCCCTACCTCCACTTTTGAAACCCTAAAAGGAATTCGAAACATGGATTGTAGATCCAAAATCAATCCATTAAGTGTTGTGACTCACATAAATTCATAATAAAGACATGAGATTAGATTACTTTTCTTCTCGAGCCAAGCCTTAAATTTGATATAATCCTTCTTTATATACCCATTCTTTTTACAGAAGAAGCATTTTGATTCTTTTTTAATGTCAACTTGGGAAGGTATTTTTCCCTTCCCTTCTACTTGCCTTACTTTTATACTTTCCTTATATTGCCAAGTAAGTACTCTATCTCAATTCCATAAGAATCCTTTCTTCCTCTTGAGTACATATGGTCGTAAGTTAAAGTCCTAACCCTATTGCATTGGTACCAATTCAATCATAAACTTTTCAATTGAACCAATTTAGTCCTAAACCTTTTAATATTTGTACCAATTTAGTCCATCCGGCCAATTTTGGCCGGCCGGCACCGACGTGTACGTTGTCCTGTGGCTGGACGCTAACGTGGCAATTTTTAAGATTTTTTAATTATTTTTTCGAATTTTTTATTAATTTTTTTCTTTCCTTTTCTTTTTCGACCACAAGGCGAGGACCGCGAAGCCCTCGCCTGCCGCAAGTGAGGGTCAGGCGAGGGTCGCGGCCCTCGCCCGGCCTCTCCCAAGGCCGCCGGTGAGGCGGCTTCGCCCGAATTTGTGCAAAGCCAGCCTCGCCCTGGCCTTGCCCGGCGAAGGCAGCCTCACCCGCGACTGGCGAGGCCATGGTGGCCCTCACTCAACCTTGCCCAGGGCCGCGGGTGAGGCGGCTTAGCCCAGATCTGGGCAAGGCTAGCCTCGCCCTAGCCTTGCCGCGGGCGAAGGCGGCGGGTGATGTGATCTAAACGGGGGTCGGCCGAAGCGGGAGAAGTCGAGGCCGAAGAGGGTCGGATCTGAAGAAGGAGAGGAGGTCTCGAAGGTCAGATCTAGGTGCTGGAGGGTCGAATCTGTAAAAGGAGGGCGAGATCTGGGCGAATCGCTGAAAAACCACAAGCCCAGCCGCCCTGAAGTCCCCTGGCCCGATGCCGGTCGCTACTGCCGTTCTGTCCCGTGTCGCCGCCCGCCATCACCTAGCCTCGCATCGTCGAACACCGTCTTCCCCCGCCGCTCACCTCCAGCATTGCCACGCCAAGTGGGAGCACCTCCGGTCGCTACGCTCGCCTGACCCTCGCCGGTGACAGGTGAGGGCTTCGTGGCCCTCGCCTAGTGGCCGGCGAGCCTCACCGGCCACCAAAGACAAAAAAGAGAAGGAAAAAGAAAAAAATTTATAAAAAAATTTATAAAAAAATTCGAAAAAATCATAAAAAATCATGAAAATTGCCACGTCAACGTCGGCCACCAGCCGTCGTCCACGTCAGCGTCGACCGGCCAAAATTGGCAGGATGGACTAAATCGGTACAAATATTAAAAGGTTTAGGACTAAATTAGTCCAATTGAAAAGTTTAGGACTAAATTAGTACCAATGCAATAGGTTTATGACTTTTTTGGTACTTTTCCCTAAGTTCATTAATTGATTTGTGATATAAGAAATCCTGAAAGATGTACGCTACTGTGGAAGAGTGTTTAAAATGTAGTACAAAAGAAAACAATTCAAATATCCCAACCTTAAGGTTCTTCATATGAGCCACACTGTCTCTCATCTTCATAATATGCTCACGCACACCTCTAGCACTAGTGAGTTTCAACAACGAGAACTTCATAATTATGGTCATGTCATGTGCCTTTTCTAAAGTACACATCAATAGCTTCTAGTAATGCTTTGTTATTATTATGTTGAGCAACCGAACCATGACTACTAGCAAAAAGTTTAGTTCTTATGAACATTATACTAAGGCAATTGATTGCTCCCATTGTTCATAAAGAGTAATTTCAATCGAAGTGCTAGCATCAATAGGAGCAAGCCGTTCATCTTTCCAAGAAGCATTATCAATATCCATGCACCCAAATTGAAGAAGGATAAATCCTTCCAAACTTTATGGTTGTCGCCATTTAACTCGAGAACGATGAAATCAGAAAAACTCACAGATGGTGAAACTACATAGTAAACAAGCATATGCTTATGTCACAAAAAATTAAGGCAAATTTACATAAATCATATTTTCACCAATGTAAAATAGATCACAAAGATATTAATCAAATAACACTAAAAAAAAAAAAGAAGGCATGTGGGCTAAGTATCTAATTTAAATAGATTCATAATTACCTTATGAAGAATTTGTCATATTATATTTCATTTTCTTAATCCCTGTGGGTGAAGAAAAAGAACATGTCATTTCATCCTAAATAATCATATCGATATAATAAAATTCCGCATGGGAAAAAATTATTATATTGACACATTTAATTACAATCTATGTCCTTTTTATATGTGTGATCCAAAAGCTCCTTATATATATAAACATTCACCAAATTGCAGGCAACAGCAAAATAGGAAATCCATGCTGCCAAGAGCGGAACAAGAAATTCACAAAAGGGATCCTTACGGGCGCATGTGCCACAAGCACCCAATCCTCCGCGCAGGCACATGCCATGCACATGCCTTCTTCATGACGTGAGGTCATGGCACGCCACGTCTCCACCGTGCCTTCCACTGCCCATGTCTCCTCCGATTGCCCACTTAAGACTAAATGAAGTCATGGGTTTTGCAGACCACGTTGGCGTGACCACACAAGCCCAAGGATCGGCGAAAATGGCCAAGAAATCAACCAAAATCAAGCAAAACTCTACCAAACGCAAACCCTAACCAATGCGACACGCCCAATTAGTCTCCAACGATCACTGTAATGCCAAATTAACTTAAAGCTTTTCTTGTCCATGGCACTATGATCATATTGATCCAAAGCCGATTGTTGCTCGAATTTGGCTAGAATCGTCAATTTTTCTCTCAACCAAAAAAAAGCCCAGATTTTCAATTCATTCAAAAGCCCACAAACAATCATCAAGGTAGAGATATTAACATGCTTTGATATCAGCTTTTAGAGATTTGCGAAAGACTGAAGATCTTGATTATTGATGGATAAACAAAACTCACGCATTATCAGGAATTGAATGAGGAAACATGAAAGATTCCATAACAACCTCCAACAATTGATGAAGTTTGGTTGAAAATCAGATTCGCAGAGACTTAAAAGATCGGTAAACAAGTACTTATAGTCAATTTCCCTCTCAACCTTGATGATGTTTTTTTTTTTTTTTTTTTTTTTTTTTTTTCTTTTTTGAGGTGTTTGGCTTAGAAGTATTTATATTCCCATTAACACTCCTTCAAATTACTTCTTCCATCAAGACAATTATCTTAAAATTAGGTGAACCATGTAGCTTAATGCGAACAATAAAATGTCAATGAAATTAATGTGAGCAATGATAAACTAAATGTGAGATCATAATATCGATCGGTATGATAACACTTTTGTCTTCTTACATGGAGTTTTCTTGCACAGACGTGGGGACTTAAAAAAAGAATTGATGTGCTTTAAAGTATTCATTTATAATATGGATTGAATCAAATGAGACTATAATTGAGTAAGTAAAAGGTGCTCCACAAAAATCCTACAAATAGGATTTTTGTGGAGCACGAGATATTCACCACTTTTTATCTCCTCTGTCACTCAATGAAACTTGAATTACGTTTGAAATAAGGGTGCGCTAGGCCCGATTCAATCTAGAAATAGGATCGAACCAACCTAAAGTAACTAATTCAAGGCCCTTTTTAAAGGAAATTGGTTCGTTTCACGTTTCCAAGGCTGGAATCAAACCATTGATTCTACCTGTGAATTGGTACAAATTGGTATCAAACTAGTTCAGTTTCCAAATTAAAATGGCTTCAAACCAATTTTGAGGGGGAAAAAATAATAATGCACCCGTCGAGAATTAGACCATGATCTTTATTATGAATAAACAGCAAAATAACGACTTTGATCAAACTATATAATTGTCTTAAGTATGGGCTTGTGTAATTTATTGGCCCAAACTCTAAAATATGGACCTTTTGGCCCACCAAGTATCACAACATCATTTGTTTATCTCAAATATTTGAGTTACAACTTGTGTAGCTAATCAATAATTTGTTGTTCAATCGAATCACATGAACTCTATACATATACAAATTTGAGGATATTACCCATTAGTTAATCTAATCTAAATGAAATCAACGTAAAATTCTTTTATTTTATGGCTAGGTATCGAACTTAGGATTTCTCTCCCACGCTCCTTCAAATCCCAAATATCGGGCAATATTGTTTAGCATCAAACAGCAACTCCAAAATCAATTCGGCACAAAGACCAACTCTTGATGACTAATTCGATTGGAATTGACTCATTATGCATTCGTTTGCATTTTTTATATTTAACTAATATAGCAAATAAACGGCATAAATAAGCAAGCATTGGATATTCAAGTTGAGATGAAGATAGGTGATAAAAAATTCACGTTGATTTTGATTTAAAGAAATTAGTTTCATTCCAATACTTGTGATTTGTCTAGGGGTAAAGGATCTCCACCCATAAGAATCCACTTGGAAGAAATAGTGTGTTAGGGAAAGAAAAAAAGACTCAGATTACCATGGAGATTCATAAACCATGCATTATTTGTTGGCAAACACACACTTCATTACATCCCTTATTCTGCCCCTAAGAAACTAGCTGTAACAAAAAGGACTATGGTGGACAATTGAGAAATGTCATCATTATGCTTTGTCAGAGGTGGAACCATGCCTCCCTTCCTCGATTCTTGAGTGTCGCATGAGTCTTCATTAGTTAGAACTGCAGAGACCCTAATATTCACCTCATGGTAACGTTTCGCCTTGTAAAGTGGGGTATAATCTTCGCCTTCAACGAGAGCATAATATTCTAAGCATAACGAGAAAGCTTTGAGTAGGCGTTGTTCCCATTTTTGCTTTAGTAGTTGCTTAATGTACTCGGTCGTACCTGTAATGTTGGCTTGTAACAACTTAAGCCCAATTAGCCCTAGTCCCTCAACATCCACCTTATGGCCCTCTAGGTTTGCCTCGAGGGACTTCACGCAAAAATCGAACTTAAAATTTGGGCGATCGGATGCAATCTTCTTGCAAGTGTCCCGAACAATATCATTTGCAGATCGGACGTGGGGGAAGAGTATGAGGAAATGGATTAGGAATAAGGAAGAGATTGAGAAAGTATGATTCATTTTTCTTATCACGAAGATGGAGATTCTCACATAATTCTCTTTTGAAGGCAGCGTATTTATACTAAAAGTACTTGTCATGTTACACATTGGCACAATTTCATATATGGTATTATATCAAATCAAATCAATTATTAAACAGTATATAAGGATAAACATCATGGAAGAGGCTAATCAATTAGGCAATCTTGTAGGAGTATGATAAGATGACCTAAACTACAGCCATCAATACTAGAAATCCAAATCATGTTCAAATTAATGCCAGATTCTCTTATAAGATTGCCAAATCAACCTACCTCGGCATTAATTACCAAAATTCCAAATTATGTCTTAATAAAGCTTCTTCAATAAACATTGGCACAATTTCATATATGGTAGTATATCAAATCAAATTAATTATTAAACAGTATATAAGGATAAAAATCATGAAAGAGGCTAGTCAATTAGGCAATCATGTAGGAGTATGATAAGATGACCTAAACTGTAGCCATAAATACTAGAATTCCAAATCATGTTCAAATTAATGCCAGATTCTCTAATAAGATTGCCAAATCAACCTACCTTGGCATTAATTACCAGAAATCCAAATTATGTCTTAATAAAGCTGGATTTTTCAATAAACATCAACCATAATTGCCAAAAATCCAAATAATATCTTAACAATGGCTGGAAGTGGTCATGGCAATTTCAAATAAGGACCCACTCATTGTCCGGCCAAATATTCCGGTTAGTCAAGGACATTTTTGTCCCACCACATTCTTTTATTTCTTTCTCTTCTTACTGTTCATCTTCTTGAAAGAGACAAAGATCCTATCGAGGGGCAACCTACAAGGGGTTGAATAGGTTGACTATTGATAGATTAAAACTTTTTGCATGATATCAATGAATCAGCTCTCAAGATGGTATTCCAGATAAATTAGTATGTGTGATGCTAGTAAGAAAATCATAGTAGAATAATTAGATCACATGATGATATATAGTAGTTCTTCTTATGACCAAGTCTACATTTACTCTTAGCCAAACGGCATTAACGGCAATTGGATTCCACTAGTAATTAGCAATGCAAGTTACAACCGGCTGGTGTAGTTCTCTTCACTTGGTAGATCACTCTATCGAGATACAATAACACTATATTTACTCTTATACAGTTGAGTATAAGCTATTATAATGCTAAACAAAATATAGAGAAGTTTGCAAATTAGGAACAATAAAGATTTCTAACTCAAAAGACACTAAGAATATTTCACATATTCTATTCTTGTGGCTAACCCTCTTCATGGCTTCACTACTCCTTATATACTTTAGGTCTTTAATATATCCATTAGTGACCTTCAAGTTTGATCAACTAGCCATTCAAAGGTCATTGGGAGGTTCTTTGCTAGTATCCAATTTACTTTCATACTCGCTTCACTGATCAAAATAGGTTTCTCAAAATGTGTACTCCTATCATGTCTCACAAATTTGTGAATTGCTTTTCTGATGCCTATCTCAATTTATCAACTACAATCCAGAGCTTTGATGGCTTTTAAACCATCAACGATCTTCTTCCAATGCATATCTCATTGTCGTCAGACCTAATACATCATTATTCCAATCTATTGCACACTATCACCGGTGCATATTGTAAGTGGCTAGGTTTAGCATCTTCAATGAAGAAACCAATTGAGTGACATGTTATGTCAAGATCAATGATGCCCTCAACTTCATCAGTGCTAAAGACTTTCAAGATTGTTATCTCGATTGGTCCTTCCAAGTTATCCTAATGCTTGTCCATTCGCCGAAGAGACTAGTATCTCAAATCTATGCCGATGGATAGGATCATTGATAATGGTAACATATATCACTATTTGCATTTATCAATGTAACTATTAATTTCAAAGGATAATTTGGTGATCAGTAAAATCTCATAGGATATTTTCTAACAATCACCCCATTTTTTATGATAACAAAATCGTCCCATAAATTGTGAAATGATAAAGTAAGTATCGAGAGATTTGCATTAAGAAGTAAATAATAATTGCCTGACAGTTGGTTTGACTTATCAACATGATTCAGCATATATTTTAACAGTCACATTTCACATTGCATCCCACACTATTCCCCTTTTTGTCATAATAAAAAAGATAATTTAATTAGCGCAGAGAATCGTAATGCCATTCATAGACAAAAGATGTGCATTGATAACCAGTAGGATAGCAAATGGGAACATGAAATATTAGTTCAAACAAAGACATACTAAAAAGATCTAAGAATAGTGGGATCTTTTTTTCTTTTTTTTTTTAACGGAGGAGTTCAGGTTGATGGCTATAGACTAGCGCGAACGGGATTACAGTATTGAAGGCTGAAAATGGTCTGCTATATACACATGAGATAACGTCAAAAATTTTGGATCGTGTTTTGAAGTTTCTTAACGTTCTCATGTAAATCTGCATTGGAGATCTCATCTCTTTAGCTTCCAAAAGTATGCTTCCCTGAGTTGTTGATCCCTTTTGTCTAGTACAAGAAATTGGGGGCCTAGATGGAGCTGTAGATGCTATTTATTTATCACGCATGACCCTTTTCACAACTTTTTTCAGTGTTGCTTGAAGGATTCGCCAAGTCTCGTACAAGGAACTAGGGAGCCTAAATAGAGTTGTAGATGCCATTTATTTGCCATGCATGGCCCTTTTCACACCCTCCTTTAGTCTTGCTTAAAGGGTTCACTGAGTGACTTCATCATCTCCATGTCTCGCATGGACGATTTCATTGGTTGATTTACCCAAACTGTGGAATGAGCCCGATCATCATCTTCTTTAGTGTTTCCTTTTGAATTTCCACATTGGCCAACTTGTCTACCTTGAGATCATCATTAATTATGATACCATTTGCCCTTAAGATGAGAGTGATCAAGCCACAATAAGACAATTTTTCAATTTTCTTCCTTGCCACACAAGTCATATGCAGGATAACCATATGAGCCAACAAAAATGTCTTTTCATTCAAGATGACCCAGATAATTCAAGCTTCATAGCGAGTGATATCGTTGGTGGTGTTGGACTAGGGTCAGAGACATATGATCAAAATTTTGTATATCGAATTCATTTTGAGAAGTAGCATGTTCAAAGAAATTTTGTCACAATAGACAGGTTCAAGGCTTTCCAAGAGATAAGCATGAGCCTTGGAAGAAGAAATGGAAATTATTTCAAAGTTATATAGAAGGTAGCGAGTAAAATTAGCCAAATCTCCAAAATTCACAAAGCAATGGTGATTTCAAAGGTGAAAATTAAACCATCAGAATAAGAGAAAAATTTTATGCTTATAAGTGATGTACTTTAAATAACAAGCAACATAGATCCGATACCAATTGTTAGGGCTAATAATACAACCTAGAGGGGTGAACAGGTTGCTTTAAAATAATTTTTATGATTTTGCAAAAATTAGCAGCTATAATAGAAATTAGATTAAGTAGGAATTTCAAATATCGTGAAGTACTAATGAAATAAAGTAAATGAAAGTGAAATGAATAAGAGCACACGGTAATTTATAGTGGTTCGGCTTTATCACCAAGCCTATATCCACTATCCACACTAACCACCAGAAGGTGGGTTGGATTGTCTATTAATCTTCAAGGTAAGTTGCAATCAACAAGCATTTACCCTATCAGATATGGATCACATTATTAGGACTCACTCGCTACTATCTCACTTGTACACTTGAATATTCTCTCGATTACACGACAAGAAGAGCACTATAATGGAAATCTAAAGAAAATGAAACAATATGAACTCAAAGTATTGAACTATTTCATATTGTTCTATGTTGCTCATCATCACCATGGGCTTCAATAATCTTCCTTTATATAGGTATCTTCAACTTTCTCGTTTTAGATGGTCCAAAGAAGTAAGTAGCCAATAGAATTTCCTTCCATGCTGCTATTTACAAGCTGAACTTCCAATACAATTCCTTTTTGTGGCCATGTGCTAGCTTTTCCAAAACTGGTTTGTCACTATTGTCTTATTGCCTACTCTAACAATTCTATGTCACAACCTATCTTCTTTTTTTTTATTTGGATAGGAAAAAACAATTGGTTTAAGAGTATTGCCTAAGAGACGAGCCAACATCCATTGATGAGGTGTGAATTCTCCTATGCCCATACCTCGCACGACATATGGGAGGAGTCATCACTAGTCTATTAAGGTTAGCTAGAAAGTAAGTGAGGTATGGGAGTATTTTTCACTTTCTACGCAACAAGAGAATCTAAATTCAAAAATTTGATTACACTAATTAATCAACTAGTCCCCTTTTGGTACCATAACTTGTTCCCTTTAAGAAGATGCTTTTCAAGCCATCTAAATTGATTTTAAACCTATCTATTAACATGTAAGGTGATCATGTTGATACACGATCATTAAAATAATAATTAGCAAACAAAGAAGCAATAAATAGAATGCAAGGAAAAGCAAGAATCTAATGCTAAGAAATAAGAAAAATGTCATTCCTAACTAGGCCAGAGGTAGACAAGAATCAACATATTGAAAGTGTGCAATCAAGTGATAATCAAAATGGAACTACGCAAACATCGACCTAACATTTGTCTTTAACAACCTATAAAATCATATCGTAAAGCTCTAAGAATTTGTTCAATTTTTTGGGTAAAGAAAATCTTTTAATCAATTCACACATTTTGAAAGAAAACTGTTCAAAATCTAATTTTTAAGCTTATTCTAATTTTTTTCTAAATTTTTTAAACTTTAAAATTTTTTTTTTTTAAATTAAATTTTTTAATCCAAAAATGGGGACCCGAGCTAGGCCCTGCCCAAACGTGGGCAGACACTGGTCACACGAATTTGGGCTCATGGACTCAAGTCGAGCCTCTAGCATCAAGCCCTCTCAAATTCTGTAGGTCCATTTCACTGAAATAAACCCAGTCCACAATCATCTAAATAAAGCTAAGCTCAAATCTATCAAAACAATCTAAACCAAATCAAGCCCAAGCTTTCCACAACTAAACCAAGCCCAGCATTAACACTACAGTTGTGCGACCGCGACGAGGAGGTCGCGAGGAGCCTGGCAATTGCGTGACCGTTTCGTGGCCGCCACCATCGATTGCAAGTTCAGATCTCAAATTTGGAGACAATGAAAAAAGCAAAGGGTTTAATTGCCAAGTCTCTATCTTCTGAGGTTGCACGGCCGCCTTAAGGAGGTCACTAAGCTATGGCGACCGTGCAACCATCTTGTGGCCGCCTCCATCAATTGCAAGTCCAAATCTCAAATCCGGAGAATATCAAGAAACTAGAGACTCGAGAGGGACGATTGCAATGGTATGGGAATGACCAGCCAAGGCTCGACGACAGCCAGTGCGGTAGGCCAAAGCTGACCTCTTGCTATTCCCGCGACAACGGCTAAATATGCGACTGAGAAGGTTTAAGAAAGCTTCTACAATTTGGCTCACATTATTCTTTTATCTTTTTTCTTTTTTTACGAAATAGCATATATCCTTTTTGGATGTATCATCTCCAAGGGGAATTTTTAAATCCAGATTAACTCTGAACATATATGAATTGGTAGCATCAAATAGAACAACAGTCAGTGTAGATGAAGATATATTTAGCCCCTTGAATATGGCCTACGAGTTTTTTAATTTGTTCAATTTTTCCATTGAAATCCCCTCTAACTTCAAATTTAGTTGATCGAAATTGACATGCAATTGGAATTATGCAAATTCAAAATCCTAATTTCCTTTGCTCTTTTGCAAGGTTTTTTTTTTCCTTATTATATTAAAAGTTACCATATTAGCATAAATTCATTAATGACAAAAGCATTTTATGAAAGATAAATTTAATAAAGAACTCGATTTTTCTGAAAGAAAATTTGAGAACTCTCTTATATGCAAAATTGAAAAGGTTTAGTACATGACCCAAATTGCTCACAAAATATTAAGAGGAAAAAACGAATTCGGCCTTGGAGGACGCAGATTTAGTGAACTTAAACCTAATCAAAGTCCTTTCAGAAAAAACCTAGACCACGTCGTCTCCATCTATCTCTACTGTCTCTCTATCTTTATTCACCCCCATCCTCCCCAATCGCCGCTGCAACTATGCCAACACTATGCCCAAACAACAGCTCTCTCTCTCTCTCTCTCTCTTTCTCGAGGATGGCCGAACGTCGACCGAGCATCAGGCGGAGCCACATCTAAGCTCTGTCGATGCCGTCGCCGATGGAACCCTCCGCATCTAGTTTCATCGTATACTCGTGTCTCTTCTCCTTATCTGTTTCATCACTTGCCACTCCGCTTGTGAGTCCAAGTCTCCACTCGAATCCTCAACGGTTTGATCAAAATTTGGGTTTCTTTCGGGAACCGAATTGATCCCAATCTCTTAATTCTTGGACATATTCTAAAGGCATATTTCTCTAACAAGCCATGTTGGAATTTATTCTTAAAATAATTTCCCGTGCGATTCTCAAGCAAAGCAAAGCCAATGTTAATTATACGAATGACTTCCAAAAGTCTGGAAAATGATGCGGCGAGATGAGAATTTATACCGCTTTTCTGTCCAATGGAAGTCCATCGGCCTCGATCGTTGTGACGTGCAACTTCATTTCCCCTCTTTTACTTCATCACTTTGTACTTTAACTTTAGTTTTGATTTTCTTTTTTTCAGTCATACTCTACTTCTACTCTAACTCTTACTCTCAAAACTTGTCTCATGTCTCCTTGCCGGAAGTGGTAGTCGAAATCTACACTTGAAATTAAATTATCCCCATCGCAATTCTCTAAAAAGATGGAGATTCAAACCCCCCACCTCTCCACCCATATTGGAATGGTGGTCAGTGGTTAGTTTTGATCTAGTTTAAAAACCATTGCCATTACCAAATTTTATGTACTTATCGCGGTAGAATACGTTCACCGTCACAACTTTTTATGTTCTCTAGGTTTGAACTTCGCTCCCACAAGTTTAAAGCAAACGAAAAAAGCAAGTTATATTCTTAACTTTACACGTAGACCCGCAATATCCATCATGGTGGTGTCCTCCATGGATGCTGCATATTCTCGACCGCTCTTCTCAGTATGGGCTTGTGTAATTTGTTGGCCCAAACTCTGAAATATGGACCTTTTGGCCCACCAAGTATCAACACATCATTTGTTTATCTCAAATATTTGAGTTACCCTGATAAAATATATATATATATAATATTTGAGTTACAACTTGCATAGCTAATCAATAATTTGTTGTTCAATCGAATCACATGAACTCTATAAATATACAAATTTGAGGATATTACCCATTAGTTAATCTTATCTAAATGAAAAAAAAAATGTAAAATTCTTTAATTTTTACGGCTAGGTGTCGAACTTAGGATTTCTCGCCCTCACTCCTTCAAATCCCAAATATCGGGCAATATTGTTTAGCAACAAACAGAGACTCCAAAATCAATTCGGCACAAATACCAACTCTTGATGACTAATTCGATTGGAATTGACTCATTATGCATTCGTTAGCATTTTTTATATTTAACTAATATAGCAAATAAACAGCACAAATAAGCAAGCATCAGATTTTCAAGTTGAGATGAAGATAGGTGTTAAAAAATTCACGTTGATTTTGATTTAAGGAAATTAGTTTCATTCCAATAGTTGTGATTTGTCTACGGGTAAAGGATCTCCACCCATAAGAATCCACTTGGAAGAAATAGTGTGTTAGGGAAAAAAAAAGACTTAGATTACCATGGAGATTCATAAACCATCCATTAATTTGTTGGCAAACACACACTTCATTACATCCGTTATTCTTCCCCTAAGAAACTAGCTGTAATAAAAAGGACTATGCTGGACAATTGAGAAATGTCATCATTAAGCTTTGTCGAGGTGGAACCATGCCTCCCTTCCTCGATTCTTGAGTGTCGCACGTATCTTCATCGTTAGAACTGCGAGATACCCAAATATTCACATCATGGTAACGTTTCGCCTTGTAAATTGGGGTATAATCTTTGCCTTCATCAGAAGCATAAACTTCTAAGCATAACGAGAGAGCTTTGAGTAGGCGTGGTTCCCATTTTTATTTTAGTAGTTGCTTAATGTACTCGGTCGTGCCTGTAATGTTGGCTTGTAACAACTTAAGCCCAATTAGCCCTAGTCCCTCAAAATCCACCTTATGGCTCTCTGGGTCTGACTTGAGGGACTTCACACAGAAGTCGAAGTTAAAATTTGGGTCAGTGGCTGCAATCTTCTTGCAAGTGTCCTGAACGATATCATTTGCAGATCGGACGTGGGGGAAGAGTATGAGGAAATGGATCAGGAATAGGGAAGAGATTGAGAAAGTACGATTCATTTTTCTTATCATGAATATGGAGATTCTCACATAATTCTCTTTTGAAGGCAGCGTATTTATACTAAAAGTACTTGTCATGGAAGAGGCTAATCAATTAGGCAATCTTGTAGGAGTATGATAAGATGACCTAAATTGCAACCATCAATACTAGAAATCCAAATCATGTTCAAATTAATGCCAGATTCTCTTATAAGATTTCCAAATCGACCTACCTCGGCATTAATTACCAGAATTCCAAATTATGTCTTAATAAAGCTGGATTCTTCGATAAACATTGGCACAATTTCATGTATGGTATTATATCAAATCAAATTAATTATTAAACAATATATAAGGATAAAAATCATGGAAGAGGCTACTCAATTAGGTAATCATGTAGGAGTATGATAAGATGACCTAAACTGTAGCCATAAATACTTGAATTCCAAATCATGTTCAAATTAATGCCGAATTCTCTGATAAGATTGCCAAATCGACCAACCTTGGCATTAATTACCAGAAATCCAAATTATGCCTTAATAAAGCTGGATTATTCAATAAACATCAACCATAGTTGCCAGAAATCCAAATAATATCTTAACAATGGCTTGAAGTGGTCATGGCAATTTCAAATAAGCACCCACTCATTGTCTTGCCAAATATTCCGATTAGTCAAGGACATTTTCATCCCAAGACATTTTTTTATTTCTTTCTCTTCTTACTGTTCATCTTCTTGAAACAGACAAAGATCTTGTCGAGGCTAAGAAAGCAATCTAAAAGGGGGTTGAATGGGTTGACTATTGATAGATTAAAACTTTTTGCATAATATCAACGAAGCAGCTCTCAAGATGGTATTCCCGACAAATTAGTATGTGTGATGCCAATAAGCAAATCATAGTAGAATAAATAGATAACACGATGATATATAGTAGTTCTTCTTATGACCAAGTCTACATTTACTCTTAGACAAACGACCTTAACGGCAGTTGGATTCCACTAGTAATTAGCAATGCAAGTTACAACTGGCTGGTGTAGTTCTCTTCACTTGGTAGATCACTCTATCGAGATACAATAACACTATCTTTACTCTTATACAGTTGACTATAAGCTATTATAATGCTAAAAAAAATATAAAGAAGTTTGCAAATTAGGGACAATAAAGATTTCTAACTCTGAAGACACTAAGGCCTGCATGGTTGTGTTCTTTTTTTTTTTTTGAAACAAAAATTCTGTTTTTTTGTTCCGGGAACAAAAAAAAAGAACAGAACACGTTTGTTTGCATTTTTTCCCAAATCTGTTTTTTTTTTTTTTTTTTGTTCTTGGGAACACATTTGAAACAGAAACAAGAATAAATAAAAAAAAAAACTTATTTCTTGTTTCTGGAACAATTTTTAAGAACAAATTTTCTCTCCATTTTTTTTTCTTCTTCTTTTCTTCTTCCTTTTTCTTTGGCCGGTCGCCGGCCTCGGCCATGGCCGGCAACCGGCCGTCGAGGGCCACCGACCTCGCTAGAGCGTCACCGCCCCCAACGAGGCCGAGCATCACCAGCCTCTAGCAAGGCTTGACCTCGCCTTGGCTGGGCGAGCTTGAGCTCGCCAAATCCGGCGAGGCCGAGCTCGCCAGCCACCGGCACGGATCGACTTCGCCGGACCACCTATAGGTCGGGCGGGATCGGGCGAGCCAAGCTCGCCCACCTAAGGCGAGGCCGCCTCCGACCCTCGCCGGCCATGGCCGAGGTCGGCGACCGCCAAAAGAAGAAAAAAAGAAAAAGAAAGAAAAAAAGGAAATATAAAATAAAAATATTAAAAAATTAAAAGAAACAAAAAATGAACATAAATTTACCAAACGTGTTTCGGTTCTTTTTTTATTTCTGGAACAAGTTTACCAAATGCATTTTTCTTGTCAAAAATTGTTCCCCATAACAGAAATAGTTTTTTATATTTTTGTTCTCTAAAACAATTTTTTAACAGAATCACAAACAAACGCACCCTTAGAATATTTCACATATTCTATTCTTGTGGCTAACCCTCTTCAATGGCTTCACTACTCCTTATATACTTTAATTATATCAATTAATATATCAATTAGTGACCTTCAAGTTTGATCAACTAGCCATTTAAAGGTCATTGGGAGGTTCTTTGCTAGTATCTGTCGCGACCTACCCTCGGGGAGAAGGGAACAGGTTTAGGGGTATTGCCTAAAGGACGGACCTAAGGCCAATGATTAGGCTTGAACTCTCCCAAGCCCATACCCCGCATGACATTGGGATATTTTTAGGAATTTTGCATAAAGGAGTTGCCACTAACCTATTGAGGTCGGTTAGAAACCAAGTGAGGTATGGGAGTATACCTCACTTCTTACGCAACAAGAAAATCTAGGGTCGGGAACTTGATTACACTAATCAACCAATTAGTGCCCATTCGGTACCTAATCTTGTTCATTTTAAAAGAAATGATTTTTGTCAAGCAGCTTCGATTGATTTCATACCTATCCACTAACATGTGAGGTGAAGATGTAGGTACACAATTATCAAAGTAACAATCAGCAACTAAAGTAAACATAAAATGAATTGAAAGAGAAATAAACACCTAGCATTAAGAGATAAATGAATGGCAATCCTAATTAGACCAAGGGGGAACCATAATCATCACGTGGTAAGCGTGCAATTAAGGGCAATTGTATCCGAGGATAATTAGAACCCTAAGGTGAAGCCGTGCGGGCTTGTTCAAATTTGAACACAATCTCAAGCCAATGATTTACCCACATATTTTAAGAGAAAATTGGTCCAAAAATTACTTTAAAGCTTTTCGGGGAACTCTAAAACAAGTTTGGAATTTTTGGGATTTTTGAAATTTTTTCAATATTTTAATATTTTCGAGTTTTTTTTAAATTCCGAATTTTTTTTATAATTTTCAGGTTTCTGAATTTTCCATGAATTTTCTAAAAGTTGGAAAATTTTTAAATAATTTTTTTTAAATAATTTTTATTAATTTTTGAATTTTTTTGGATTTTTTTTTTTTTAAATATATGAAAAACCATTTGGACCAGGTTGAAAGACCCAGCCATACTAAACCGGCCCGGATTTGTGACATCCTAGATTTTCAGTCTTGTTTTCTATTGAATAAATCGAGCATTTCATTAACGCGTCTATAGGGCTATTCTCAGAACTAATCATTCTAGAGATAACTAGACTATCTGGGGAAACTATTAAGAATTTTAAGGCAAATAGACTTGAGAATTCGACCAGGAATCGGCTGCTCGACCGTGTTCATCTGCTGAGATCGTTACGGCACAGACGTAAATTGATTAGAGATCAGATATAGATCGATTCGACAGAGATGTGTGGCTAATCGTGGGTGACATACTAAATTGGAAAATTCTCGTCTGGCCGACACTAGATTGAATTCTCTATCCCCGTGTCTGTATTTGAATTCTCGAGATTTCTACGACAATCGAGAGTTGCTAATGTGTCGAGTGGGCTCATTGTGGCTCGAAGAAAATCGACCACGGGTCATTTGTACTAAAAAGTTCTGAAAACTACCTGGTAGTCTAGGTCACGCTAAAAACGCGTCGAATGGAAATTAACCGTGAATTCGAACCCGATTTCAGAAATCGAAAGTTACGTGGTGTCACGAGCTATTTTAGGAACGTTGATTCGATCTCGGAAGATTTTCGGAGATTTCGGAATTTTTACGGAAAATCGGTTCGGATGTCGTGGAAAATCAACGGAAATTCGGATAGACCAAATTAAAGGAAATTCCGGCTTACAAGCCAAACCTTTGAGTGTTGAGGACTTGCAGAAAATTGTACGAGATTTATCTTCGTTGAAATTGGACCTCAATTTGGAGATTTGAGTGAGGAATTGAGGCTAGTTTAGTGAAATTCGGAATAAGGCATGGGGCTGAAAAATGAGACCTCAATTTGGATTAATTGTGCATTATCTATTCAAGAAAGTAATATAGGGGACAAAGCATTCAATGGAGAAGATAGATATTTTGGACTTTAATCCCTCTCCCCTCAATCTTCTCGAGCAAGTAGCCGCCGGTCCTTATCTTCTTTGTGCTTTTACTTTACCGAGGATCTCAGCTGGCTTCTCCCACACGTTCAGCCGTTCCCCCCTTACTCGAGCAATTCCTCCTCTTCGTGGCTTCGGTTCTGTCTCCATTTCCCTCGAAGCATGAAGCCGCCCCGACTCTCTCTCTCCGTTTGATTTCTCTCACGCCAGTGCCTTCAGCTGCCATGAAATCCTCTTCACCGAATTCCCCACAACTGAAGCCCACACCTCCGCTAACTTCTGTCCCCTGCAAGTCAACACTCACCATTCGAATCCTTCCTTGTTGACCACAAAACCCCAACCCCACCGAGAATTCCTCCAAGCTGCGTGTCTCCCTGGTCAACAGCAAGCTCACAGGAGCTCCTTCGTTGACCTCTTGAAGTCGTGGCCACCGAAGTAGCTGCCAAGCCCAGCAGCAGTTGAGTTGCTTCCTCCACGCGTCCAAGCAGCAGCCGAAGCTGCTTCACGTCTCCAGCGAAGCCCACTCGAGCTTCAGTCCATCCACGTGCATGGTTCAAACGGCCACCGAAGACCCAAGGATTTCCCTGTGCTGCCACTCGTCCGTCTCTCCTCATCTCCGGTCAACAAAGGAACTCTTGACCAGAAGCATCCGTCGAAGCTCCAGCGGCCACGGATTCCAGCTTCTTCGTCCATCCATCGCGTGCCTTCAGTCCACGCTCGAGCAGCGTCCAACGAAACCCCAGCAACCCAGCGAATTCCAATCCAGTTCAGTTACAATTCGGCCCATAAGCCCAACAGCAGCTCAGCCCTTAGATCAGTGAATTTCAGCCGCAGTTCAGCCCATCTTCAGCCCAATTGAAATCAAGCCCAACCGAGGCTTTAGCTGCAGCAGTCCACGAAAGTTTCTGATTCAGCCCGCACAAATTTGTTGAGCCCATCTTCAATTTCAGCAGCCCAAGTCTTTGGCCCAAAAATCCAGCAGCTCCATTGAGCCCAATTCAACAAGTTCGGCGCAAGTCCAGCCGCGAAGAAGGCCCAATCGCAGCCAAGCCCGAGCCCAAGAGTGAGCCCAGTCCAGTGCAAGAACAAATCTCAGTTGGGCTGAGATTTGTTGGGCCCAAGTTTAAGGCCTGGTCCAAGCCCGCCGATGTTGTCGAAAGTCCGATTTCGGCCGCCGTCATGGTGTCCCAGTCCCCGCTTTTAATCAAGTGAGTAATCTCACTAATCCTCGCTTAGTAGACTAATGATGCTTAAGGGTTGATTATATTTAATTAAGTGCAATTAGGTGGTTAGATTAGTTTAGAACAATTAAATTAGTGACTTAATAATACATGTTACGTGGTTAGACTTAGTCATTAGCAAGTAGAGACGTACTATTATTTATTGAATGCATCTCGAGAATTTTCCCGACCCGTTTTGGGCTCCAATCAGGCATTATACGCCTAAATTGGATTTATTGCTAATTAATAATTAATTTTCGAAATTCATTATTTAATTATTTATTTCTCCGGAAATTCAACCGGGATGGCCGGTGACCAGAATTTCGTGTCGATTGTCGTGGTGCAGTCCATTTATTTATTTGAGCTCTACGTTGTGTTGAATTGAATTGATTGTGCAATTTGAAGAATTTTCGTAAATTGATTGAGATTGAGTAATTGAGTTCTGGATGGCTGAGTATGATTGTTTAGCATCAATAATGCTTTGATGGGCTGTTAAGTGGAGAAGTTTGTGAGAGTGATTTGAATATATTCTTGGCTAAGATCCATCAGGTATGTTAATATCGTGTGAAAATTGAGTGAGTTGATGAGTATGTGGGGATTCATCCCAAGATTGATCAATGTTGGTATCCAATTAGAATTTGACTGTGAGGGGTTGTGAGTTGAACCTCGGAAGCCACTGAAGTATGGCTATGCCAGTTAGGCCGAGATTTGCCACCGAATTTGGAGTCGGTCGCGCCCATTGGGCCGTAATCTGCCACCTATTAAAGGTTGCGCCCGTTGGGCCGTAAATTGCCACCTATTAAAGGTCGCGCCTGTTAAGGCCGCAATTTGCCACCCGATAGGGGTCGCGCCTGATAAGGCCGTAATCTGCCACCTATTAAAAGTCACGCCCATTGGGCCGTAATTTGCTACCTAAAGATAGGTCGTGTCCTTTGGGACTATAATTGTTGCCAAGAAATTTGGTAGGCTATGCTCGTGAAGTCGTGAGTACGATTTGAGACCGAATAAGGGAAACGAATGGGGAATGGTCGAATTGACATGAAATCGACTAGGTCGATGGATCGAAATATTGATCTATGATGTAATTGCTTGGGTGCCTATTGAACTGTGTTAATATGCAGGTGGAATCTGAGGCCAAGGTAAGTCCTCTGACCCGTGCGTGTATAGGCAGCCCGGTTAGCATATTGGTTTCCTAATCGAGTCTTAGTGGGGTAGAACTTGCTGAGACATAGTCTCATCCCGGTTGTGGGACAACATTTCAAGACCCTGATGAGGAGCCTGAGGAGAAAGAAACCAAAGAGGAGTACCTGGAGGAGAACCCTGATGATGATTCGAGTACGACCCAAATGAGGACTAGGATCCCATTTTCTTTGTGAATCCTGTCTATATATGAATAGTGTGAGGCGATAATGTTATGAATAGTCTTGTGAATAGACTTCGAGTTATGCCATGTATAAAAGTTCGGTTGTGGATTTCAATATGAAAAATATGGCCTTACTTTTCTATCCCATTGTGTTACTGTCTGGGGATTTATAACTGCTTCCGCATGTGCTTAATAAACGAAAGAGTCGGCGATACTTAGTCCTGGGATATCGCATTATAAAATCGACCAAGTAGAAGGATGTGTGCGTGCCCAAGGATCGGGGCGTGACACGGACCCCATCGATCCTAGTCGTTTCTTTAAAACAAAAACGGGCTAGCCCCAAGGCCTACTTGAAAAAGAAAAATAAAATAAAATAAGGCCCATGAAAATCCTTTTCTAGAAACAGCCCAATCCCAATTTTTACTCTCAACCCAACTTTTCATTTCAGCTCCTAACCTCACCAGCCCATTAACCAAACTAAAATCATAGCCCATTTTCTATTTCTATATTTTTTTTTTTTTTTTTTGCTTTTTCTTTTTTTTTTTTTTTATTTTATTTTCTTTTGATCTTTTTTCTTTTTATTTCTAGTCTTCTTCTTCTGGTCTTCACGCAACTCCCCATGACGTCTTCACAAACCCCTTTTCATCCGACGATTTCCCCCACCAAACCAGCGCCAACGAATGTCATCTCTTGCGAAGGTTCACCGGTGTTTGGACCATCATCGCCCGTTGGTCATACCGCTTGACCGGCGGTGATCGCCGTCAACCACCTTTTCCGACGACCGATAACCCATTTGCCGAAACAAAGAAAACCCTCACTCTCCTGATGACGCATGATTATTTCACGAAGACCACGTCAAAACACAATAACCATGCGAACAAGAAACTTGATTCAACAGCTACATATGCAAGCACGAATCGATTCTAAGCTAAAACGCGAACTGACTTTTCGGATATCTTTGAGGTATTTTGTCGAACAGTTGGAGTGCAGTACCATATTTCAAGGTTTTTGGCTCAACTGAGCCTTGAACGTGCCTTGGGGGTCTCGAACACAACATACAAGGAACATGGGAACGAAATGCAAGGGCGATGAGGGCCAAAGCTTGCGCGAGCCAAACGGCCACGAGCTCCGGCCCGATGCGCCTAAAATGGAGCAAGGAAGGAGCTGAACCTACTTGGTCAGTTCGAGGATGTCGCCGGGAAGATCTTTGGACAAGCCCGTGCATGACTGAACCGCTCACGGTTGCTAGTACCGCTCTCTCAGTTCGTCGGCTCTCCACTCGATTCGAGCTTCTCACCCTCGGCCTTTCTCCTGGTTCGGTCTCTCTCGGTGTTTCGCTCTATGCTTCCTGCTTCTCTGTGGTGTGTCAATTCTGTTCCCCCCTAGCTCTCTGTCCTCTCCTCCAGTTTTATGCCTAGCCAGCTCGCGTGGCCTCTGTGGCTGCCAGCTTGCCGGCTGGACTGCCCCTCCAACCCGCGGATCACGCCGCTCACCTGCCACCGATCCCCTTGCTCCCTCTATTGTTGCTCTTTTTCTATTCTTCTTTGCAGGTCTTGCAGCGAAGACTGACTACAAGAGGGAGACGACCAGCTCATGCGCGGACTGGGCTAAAGGGAAAAAGAAAAACCAAGGTTGGGCCAGGCGTAGCGCGAAGTAAAGAGGAAAGGAAAGAGAGGAATAGGCTTGCTCAAGGCTTGTCCGAACTTGGCCTAATTGCTCCTCTTTCTTGTTTTCCTTTTTCTTTTCCTTTTTTTTTTGAATTATTTATTTTAATTTTTTTTGTAATCAAACAATTAATTTTTTTTTTTTGATAAATTTTAAAACCAGTGATGCAAATGCTCCTAATGTCTATATGTGATGCAATTTTAATGAAAATTTTTTGTTAAGGGGTTAGAAATCAATCCCAAATTTTTCAATGCAATTAATAAACACTTAAAAAAATCATCAAAATTTAAGTGTCAACAGCTGCCCCTCTTTGAATGGGAGCTCGAAGAGATTCCTTTCAAAGACGAGAGGCACATAAATTTTGCCCATGAGGATGACGAAAAGGGGTTGCCTATGAGAAAAGGGGGTGAAGGGATGACCTTACTTTGTAAGAAAATAGCCTTCGACTGAGATGGGAAAGTCTTATTACGTGGTAATTAGTTTCGACTAGGAGAAAGGTCTCACCGTGTACAAACGGGTCGCGACTGGATGCGATAGTCTCACGATGTACAAACGGGTCGCAACCGGATGCGATAGTCTCACCGTGTACAAACGGGTCGCGACCGGGTGATAGTCTCATTGTGTACAAACGGGTTTCGACCGGATATGATAGTCTCACCGTGTACAATCGGGTTTCAACTAGGAAGAAGGTCTCACCGTGTACAAACGGGTTTCGACCGGATATGATAATCTCACCGTGTACAAATGGATTTTGACCGGATGTGATAGTCTCACCTTGTAAAAACGGGTTTCGACTGGAGAAAGGTCTCACCGTGTACAAACAGGTTTCGACCGGGAGGAAGGTCTCACCATGCACAAACGGGTTTTGACCGGATGTAATAGTCTCACCATGTAAAAACGGGTTTCGACTAGAGAAAAGTCTCACCGTGTACAAACGGGTTTCGACCAGGTGATAGTCTCACCGTGTAAAAATGGGTTTCGACTGGAGAAAGGTTTCACCGTGTACAAACAGGTTTCGATCGAGAGGAAGGTCTCACCGTGTACAAACGGGTTTTGACCGGATATGATAGTCTCACCGTGTAAAAATGGGTTTCCACTGGAGAAAGTTCTCACTG
Organism: Eucalyptus decipiens; assembly: GCA_014182575.1. Classification (NCBI taxonomy): domain Eukaryota; kingdom Viridiplantae; phylum Streptophyta; class Magnoliopsida; order Myrtales; family Myrtaceae; genus Eucalyptus; species Eucalyptus decipiens. The sequence goes on from CM024613.1 coordinate 19,078,450, forward strand.
TGTACAAACGGGTTTCGACTGGGAGGAAGGTCTCACCGTGTACAAACGGATTTTGACCGGGTTGGAAATACATGATTTAAGGAAAACCAATGGACCTTTGTAGATGACATGGTTTAAGGTTAATCATAAACCTTTGGAAATGACATGGTTTATGGTTGACCATGAACCTTTGGTTTTTAGGGAAGCACCTGCTAACCCCTTGAAAATTGCATGGCTTCACTAAGGAATCCTGTCAAACTCAACTTGAGCAAATGTCATTAGAAACGTCATCAAGAGACGTATTGGCAATATTGTAGCATTAATTGAACAAACTAATCAAGTTGAGTCCGACTGCTTTTAAAAAACATTTGATGTCAATCAGCATCATGTGGCACAAAACTGTCATCTTGTTCGGGAATGTATCATTAATCATAAAATTCTCTGGGAGTCAAGTTTTTATCAGAATGGCTACAACTCATGAAAATGGCTCATTAAACATGCCAAGCTAGAGCTTTTTAGTCAGAAAGGGTTTCTCACACACTTTTGATAAAATGGCTGTTTGATCCCATCCATTCGTGTGGGAAGTAACTGATTGCTAAGGGTATCTCACATAACCCATCTCAAAGGCTTTCAGAAGCATTCACGATGAGCACAATCTGATCGATCAAAAAGGTCTTTTGAAAAGACTGCAATATAGGCTCGGTTAGGGCTTACACAAAGGAATTATTAATTTGAGGCCAATAAAGGAACATGTGTCGCTATCTTCATCGGGTTTACAAGTCGAGAACTTGGAAGATAAGACAAGATAGAATTACTTGCACTCCTTCAAGCAATAGCTTCTTTGTGGCATTCTCATTTTCACTCAAACCATCCCAATCAAAAGAGACTTCGGAAAAAGGTTGTAATGTTGGCTTGGGAGAGGCTTGAAAGGCTTAAAATTTTCAAGAGGGTTTTTTAAGAGTCAGTGATCATCATGACATCGTGACCAGGTCACTCAATCTTTCAAAATCATTTGGCTTTTGAACACAGCGCATCTCGAAAGTCCATTGACTAATCATTTTTGCGATGGAGCTTTTCTCCTTTTCTAATTTCCTTTGTACTTGCGATGATTTTTATGTGGGCAATTGGACTTTGATATTTTTTTTTCGCATAAGATGTAGGTTTTTTTTTTTTTTTTTTTTTGCAGGCAATGGCCTTGTTTTTACCGAGGCACACTTTGCTTTTTTATGCCCCCTAATCTGTCGAACTTTTTGTTCTTTGAACTTTTGGAGTTCTTACGACTTTCGAGATGCTTTTCATATTTTCTCGTGACTATCAATTGTATTCAGTCAATTCTTATGCCTTGCCCCAGTGAAGGGAGATGATCACCACTCGAGATTTAGAAATGAATAATTAGGCCCAAATTGGTTAAAGCAACGGATATCAGTGTTCGGGTAGAGAAGGAAATGCTCTTCTTCATCTCGAGATTGGTCAAGCTCTAATGAGAATTCCTCTGAAGCTATCACCAGAAGATTGATACAAGTGAAAGTAATAGAATCATTCTTAATCATTCGCTCTACGACACGACCGTAACCTCCTATGATGCCCCAATGTAGGGTCATTCACGGCAGGGGTATTTTGAAGGATTTGTTTTAATTGGCCCAAAGGGCTAGCAAGAGATTAGTACAGTGCTTGGGATTGATGAAAGAAATGCCCTAATCATTTCGATCTTTGCGCTCAATGCGAATGAATCATTTGTCCTAAGAGAAGGTCGTTTTCCACTCAACTCTCAAAAGTGTTTGAAGGACGTGTTTGGAAATGCCTTACCTTTCTTCGTCCTAAGCACTTCTTGTTTGGCATGATTAATATTCCCTTTTCATTTTGTCAAGGTCACTCATGTGAAGTTCCCCCTCACGGAGACACAATTAACAACAACTGAATCGACAACATGCAAGACCCCAGGCACTTTGCTTTTTGTTCATTCATCTTTTTCATCATTTTCAATTTTTTTTTTATAATAGGAAAAGGAATACCCGACTGCCTTTGCAGAGGTTGGGTAGCCATTCGGACCAACCTTTCAAAGGCAACAATCAACTTCTTCCATTCTGTTGTAACTTCACCGAGTTGGTTAGATACCCGAAATACAAATAAATATGTATGTATGTGATGTATGCATGACATGCATGATACTAAGTGACTTGGATTATGCACGAAATGGCTCTAGGACCTTGATCTCATTCATGGGAAATATTTCTTGACAGCATCGGCATTTACAAGCTTAGATAGCTCACGATCGTCCATTTCAACTAAAACCATAGCACCACCCAGGAGGATCTTCTTAATGACATAAGGTCCTTCATAGTTCGGGGTGAACTTGCCATGAGGATCAGGAATGATTGGCATCACTTTCCTTAGCACCAAGTCATTGACCTCAAAGTGCCTAGGACGAACCTTTCGATTGAAGGCCTTCGTGACCCGAATCTGAAAGCATTGACCATGACATATAGCTTTCAGCCTCTTCCCATCAATCATGTTTAACTGCTCATGCCTCTGCTGTATCCATTCGGCTTCATCGAGCTTTGACTAAGAAAAGACCCTCAATGAGGGAATCTCGACTTCTATAGGCAAGACAGCCTCCATTCCATGTACTAATGAAAAAGGAGTTGCCCCTGTGGAGGTGCGAATAGATGTTTGGTATGCCATCAGTGCGTAAGGAAGCCTTTCGTGCCAATCACGATAATTTTCAGCTGTCTTTGCCAAGATCTTCTTTATGTTCTTATTTGCTGCTTCAACTACCTCATTCATTTGAGGACGGTATGGTAATGAGTTCAAATGGTGGACTTAAAACCCATCAAGCAAGTCATCTACGACTTTGTTGTTTAAGTTGGATCCATTGTCAGTGATGATCGCCTCCGGTACACCATAACGGGCAATAATATCGTGGCGAATGAACTTGGCTACATTCTTGGCAGTGACATTGGTGTACGAGTTGGCTTCAATCCACTTCGTAAAGTAGTTGATTGCCACCAAGATAAATCGATGTCCATTTGATGCCTTGGGATTGATAGGCCCGATCACGTCAATTCCCCACATAGAGAAGGGCCAAGATTGGGACATTTGGTGAAGCTCATTTGGTGGGGCATTTATTTTATCCCCATAAATTTGGCATTGGTGACAACATCACACGTGTTGTATGCAATCAAATTCCATTGTCAACCAGTAGTAGCCGAGTCACATGATCTTTCTCACTAGGAGGTGACCATTCATGTGGGGGCCACACTCCCCTTTGTGTATTTCCTTCATCAAATGATTGGCTTTTTTGGCATCGACGCATCTTAGTAATGTCGAGTCAAAAGATCTTTTGTAAAGCACACCTCCGTTGACGAAAAATTTCGATGCCAACATTGTTAGATATTTTCTGTTTGACGCGTCGCTCTCTTGGGGAAACTCGCCATTCTACAGGTAATTTAAGATGTCATGATACCACGGCTCTCCATCAGATTCGTCTTCAATTATCATACAATAAGCTGGGCATCTAAGAATTTCAATTCTCAACGGTTCAATGTCTATGCCTCTAGCTACTCGTAACATTGAAGACAAGGTAGCCAGGGCATCAACGAACTGATTTTGGAACCTTGGTAAGTATTCAAAAGATATTTCTTGGAATTTCTCTGTCAACTCTCGCAGGAACTCATGATACGGAATCAATTTAGAATCCCGTGTTTGCCATTCACCTTCGGTTTGTAAGATGATAAGGGTCGAATCACCATAAACCTGCAGCTTCTGGATCTTCATATCGATGGCAACCTAGAGGCCAAGAATGCATGCTTCGTACTTAGCGATGTCATTCGTACAAGGAAATGCCAATTTAGCGGCGACAGGGTAGTGTTGTCCATCTGGGGAAATAAGGACTACCCTAGTACCGGACCCATCTAAGTTGACTGCACCATCGAAGTACATCGTCCACGTGTCGCTTGATACAAGTAGAATTCACTCATCTGCATCACTATCTTCATCAGATGCTCCGGGCCCCTTGGAACTTTCCGCTAACATGTCTGCTATGGCGCGACCTTTAACAGACTTTTGTCCTAGGTTCTGAACATCGAACTCTGAAATTAAGATTTGCCATTTAGCCAACTTGCCCACTAATGCCGACTTCTCTAAGAGATACCTGATGGGATTGTTTTCGATCACCAGTAAGATTCGGTGATGAAGCGTGTATTGCCGCAGCCTATGTAAAACCCAAATTAAAGCCACGCAAGTTCTCTCAATTTCTATGTAGTTCATTTCCAAAATTGTGAACTTCTTACTCAAGTAGTATATCGCGCATTCTCGCCCGTCATTTGATCTTTTCTGTGCCAACATGGCTCCCAATGATTCATCATGTATGGTTAAGTACAAAATCAGGGGAATTTAGGGAGAGGGGGTACTAGGATCGTTGCGTGAGTGAGATAATGTTTTATCTTCTCGAAGGCGCCCTGGCACTCAACATCCCACTCAATCTCTGCATTCTTTTTTAGGAGCTTGAAGAATGACTTCGCTGTTTCAGACAACTGACAGATGAACCTCGCTACATAATTGAGTCGTCCCATCAGACTACAGACTTCCCTGGTGGTAGTCGAGGGTCATGAATCATAGAAGGCCTTTACCTTTGACAGGTCAATACTCTATGCCCTTACTACTGACCATGAACCCTAACAGCTTCCCAGATTTTGCTCCAAAAATGCATTTTGCAGGATTGAGGCGTAGCTTGAATTTCCGAAGACATTCGAACAGTTTCCGCAAGACCTCAACATGGTCTTCACCTCGTCTTGATTTCACGATCATATCATCCACATATATTTCAATCTCCTTGTGCATCATGTCATGAAACAACGTAACCGAAAAGCATCACTTTGTAACAGAAAGTTCCCTAAGGAATTATGAACGATGTTTTGCTCCTATCTTCCTCCTTCATACGAATTTGGTTGTATCCAGAAAAACCATCCATGAAGGAGAATAACTCAAATCCCGCCATACTGTCAACTAAGACATCAATATGCGGGAGTGGGAAGTCGTCTTTTGGACTAGCTCGGTTCAAGTCACGATAATCTATGCACACCCTGACCCGCCCATCCTTTTTCATGACAGGTACAATGTTTGCTATCCAATCTGAGTAGTGTCACACTTCAATGAAATCCACTTTTAACAACTTCATGACTTCCTCCTCGATTTTCTTAGACAACTCTGGCTTCATTCTTTTGAGCCTCTGTTTTTTGGGTGGCACATTAGGATCGTCGGAAGGGCATGCTCTACAATATCAGGGTCTAACCCTAGCATGTCGGGATAAGTCCAAACAAATATATCCCGGTATTCTTTCAGGAGATTAATCATTCGTTCCACTTCTAACTTCGAGAGACATGCCCCGATCTTTATTTCCTTGACATTCTGTGTATCGCCCAAATTTATGGTGATCGTTTGCTCTTCTATCGGCAGTTTTGATCCCTCATGTCAATTCCAATCATGCTCAATCCCTTTCAGATCTTCATCGGCATCAAATTCTAAAAGATCTCCCTCACGTGAATCCGAGTCTCATGAATCTTTGTCATGATTATGCATAATGTAATGCCTAAGATGCGATGAGATGAGTTAGTATGCATTAATAACAAACAAAACGCGTGTCATTTGTGAATGATTTTTCAAATAATTTTTTGGAAAACTGTTTCGAGAGCTCATCCTCATATCCTCATATTTTCTTGCTCTTACGAAATTATGAAACAAGGGAGCATGTAGAAGCCCAGCCCTCAGTGACCATCATAGAACTAGTTTGGTGTGCTTCCACATGTCCTTAATAAAACATGCATTTTCATTGAAAGGGAAATGATAAGGCCATATTACAACATACTCCACCCAAGACCAACGGGTCAAAGTCAAGGGCTTAACAGAGTTTACATCATAAGCGACTCGAAACAAGCAAATTGAAATAACAATGAGTTCCAACACAAGGGAAGAAAACATAAAGTAAAAAGCTACACTGAGTTAGAACCATCCTACTCTGAAGGGTCGGCGATGCTCCTAGAAGATTCAGCCTCCTTGCAAGCTAAGAGGGTGCATATAATATTCTCTTCAAACATCTTGGCTATACTGTCAATAGCTCCATCTTCTTCCATCGGCATTTTCGGGGGTCCTGGGAATGTTTCTTTTAGCGGATGAGGAAGAACACTCTGGTAACTTCTATCTTTTATAATTCGACTTCTGCGGTCGCCTCGGCCTCCACGTTCACCTCGACCTCCACATTCAACGCAGCCTCCTCTATTGCCACGGCCTTCATACTCTTCGACAAATCCTAAGCCTTTTCTCCTTAGAACTCTTCGAGCCTCGATAGGCTTTCGAATCTCTTGTCCATGCAACCCTAGACCACCTTCGGGGTTGTATCCACTCGCTAGCATAATCTTCCCTACCACTAGGGCTGGTTTGGATAATTCAGGAATGCCCACGCAAGAGCCCACAGGAACGTGGACTATAGACACCAACTCGAAAGTCTAAAAGCTTGACTCTTCTTTACACTCAGGTTCCATGTATGGGATGGCTGTTTCCTGGTACACCTTGAAGTCTGTTTCCCCATGCACAGTGATGAGTCTATTACCGACCACAAATCGTACCTTTTGGTGGAGGTTAGAAGGGACATCACTCGCCATGTGAATCCATGGTCTCCCCAACAGAAAGTTGAAGGCAGTTGGTATATCTAAGACTTGGAATGGTACCAAGAAAAGCACAGGACCAATAAGTAATTCCAACTCAATTTCTCCTAGCACCTCTTTCCTCATCCCATCAAATGCGCGCACAGTGGACTTAGTGGACGTATCCTTTCCATCTCAACACCTAAGCGGTTGAGTGTAGCTAATGGACATATATTCAGTGCAGAGCCATTGTCAATCAATACTCTAGAGACAACGGTGCTATCGTGCTTCGCTAAAATGTGCAGCGCCTTTGTGTGATCACCTCCGTCAGCAGGGAGGTCTTCATCAGTGAAGGCGATCTGATCCTTTAGAAGGATGGTCCCCACGAACTCCTATAGTTGGGTGTCATCAATTGTTTCTGGGACATGTACCTCGTTAAGGACCTTCAACAAAGTGTTTATGTGCTTTTCAGAGGATTGAATTAGCTCCAAGATAGGGATTTGGGCTGGCATTTTTCACAGTTGATTTACTACGTTGAATTCGCTCGTTTTCACCACGGCTAAGAATTGCCTCGTGTCCTCCTCTATCACGGCTTTCTTTTCGGTTCCTCTGGCGGGCGCATAGCAACAACTTGATCGAGTGACAGTATCTATTTCCTTTGTCCCGTAATCCCAGGGTACCGCTTTGGTGTTGAATTCCAAAGGAGGTTCTAGCATTATCACCTCATCCTTTCCTTGAGGTGGCAGTTCGATCACAACCAACGTCAAGCTTTCCTCCAAGATTTCGATCGCTAATAATTCTTCGACCATAAGATCAATCGTCATTGGCTCAGTGGTTTTCATCTCGATATCACTAGTGCGATCCTCATCAAGCAATTCTATCACAACCGGAGTAATCATAACAACCATCCCCTCCTCTTGTGGCATCGGATCATCCATACCCCCCCCATCCATCAGGGATGATGTCCTTAGGATCATCAAAGAAACTCCAGGCAGGCGAATATTTCACGTAGTAGTCATATTCTCCGCTTGGTTGACCTAATGTGTCAAACACTTCACCCTTGTCATGTATCTTCTATAAGAGATCCCGGCTCCGAAAGGTTCCCTCAGAATCCGTTCTCGATTCGTTTTCTATTGCCACTTGTTCATCCTCTTCTGGGAAAGGAAGCTTAGCTTTCTCCCCTTCATGGTCGCAAGTAGCATCGTGAGATGATGAGCTAATCATGGATGGTGTCATCAGGGGTAGTGGCTTTTGTTCTCCATTGACACTTCAGATTACCCCCGTGTCTATCATTTTGCAGATACATTCTAGTTTTTCCTCCATGGTTATGTCTTCCCCTCTTTCATAGTGCCCAGCTAGCTTGAGGGCCTCATACAGCTTAGGGACATCCACCACAAGGGGTCGCTCATTCGCTTGCATTTCCCCAAAAATCATATTCACTTTTTCAGCATGATCGAGCAAAGGGTTTTGTTGCACATTGGGCGTAGCTTCTTTGAAGGTCAACTTTCCTTTATCCAATAGGTGTTGAACTCTCCATTTTAATGTGTAGCAGTTATCGACGTCATGCCCTCTTTCCCCCATGTGGTATTCACATGCCTTGGTCACATCGAACCCCAGAAATCTTAGGGGATTGTCTCTAGGCACCTCATTGGCTACCAATCTCTTTTCAAGGAGGATAGGTAATAATTTTGATAGAGGTCGTGGTAGAGGCGTGAATTCCCTTCAAGGGAACTTCTTGCTTCCGTCGGACCCCTGTGACATGTTTCCTTGCATGGCTTTAGGCTTTTGTGAAGGCGTCGACACTGATTTAGGTGCAGATGGCTCTTGGATAAATGCCACTTTGACTGCCGTCTCTTTGTCCTTCTTTGTTGAGAACTTTTCGCTATTCCCCGTGGATATTCTTCCATCAACTATCGCCCATTCAACCCCTTCACCCACCTCCACCAGTTGTGAAAATCTTTGGCACCCTGAGTACACTAATCTTTGGAAATAATCATATGGCAAAGTCTTCAGGAAAAGCTGCCTCATTTCTTTCTCACTCAATGGAGGCTTCACTCGTGATGCCATCGTTCTCCACCTCTGGGTGAACGCTTTAAACAATCCGTTCCTCCTCTTTTCCATCTGAACTAGCTTCTCTATTGTAGGGACAATCTTAGAGTTGAATTTATATTGCTGTAAAAACTTGTCAGCGAGGTCGTCCCATCCAATGAGCTCTTCAATATCCAGTGCAATAAACCACGACAAGGTAAGACTGTCTAAGCTATCTTGAAATGTATGTATGAGGAGCGGGACATTGTCGAAGTAGTGAGCCATCCTCCTTAAATAGTATTTGAGGTGGGTTATAGGACCGCCGGTGCCATCATATTTTCTTGTGAATTCCGGTTCCTTGAAATTCTCGGGTACTTTCACCTTAGCATATGGGGTTAGCTTGTCCACTCCCTTCATCTCATATCCTTGGAGGACACAAAGTCGCTCCTCCATTTTAGCCGAGCGTCTTGCATTTTCTTCGTCCAAGCAAATGGCAGATCCTTCCTTTGGAGGAGGATCCAGATTGACGATTACGAGCGTAATAGAAGGGGCTTCCTCAGAAGCACCTTTTTAGTAAGATCGGTGACATGTGGCTCTCCAGCTGAGGGTGGAGTGTGTCCCGACAAAACGGGAGTAGAGGTTCTGGCTATGGTCGTGGCCGGAGGTTCATTGATTTTTCGGCTTATCTCGGCCATCAAGGTAGTCGGCCATCAAGGTAGTGAGTTGAGCCAACTGGTTCTCCATGTTGGCCACACGTATGCTGACATCCTCATTCTCCATCCTGGCTTTTGTGCGAGTACAAATTGGAGATCTCCTCTTAGCCGTGTTGATAGTCGGACGAAAATAGAGAACCTATTAGTACCTGAACAAGGATAGATAAGCATATATAAGCATTGAGTAATGATTAAGCAGTCGGTCCATGACAAAAATCTAATCACCCCAATTTGTTCATTTCATTGAAAGCAAGGTTTCTACATAACGCAAGAAAAGACATGAGGGATACCCCCTAAACAACGAAGCCAATCATGACTCTTATCTCTCGATATTGCGACACGAGACAAGTTCTTTAACATTGTAACATATGTGGGTATGGGCCCTTACATATCGCACTTAACTTAATCTAACTAACAAGGACAATTCCCGCTTGTGGTAGCCCCACTAACTCGAGTCAACTTCGAGGCGCGCTCCTCGGCTTCTTTGAGCTTCCTTTTGAGGCACTTGATCTCGGCTCGGTGGGTGGTCTTTAATGGCACATCGGGAATTTTCGGGCGTAAGCTCTTTGGGATTTTGCGCCTAAGGATGTACTCCATCGAGGCATAATAAGTCTTCTCTTGCCCTTCCAACTCCTCTTCAAGCCATATCAGCTTCCGGGTGTGGCACATATCCCATATCGACTTGACTAACGCAACAGAGTCTTCGTGATCTTGGCATCCATCAGGGAAGTCTATCCTGAGCGGGTCTTCTTGAATCGTCAGTGTAAGTTGTTGAACCTCTTGGAATTGGCGGGCGACTTGGGTCGAGTAATACTCAGTAACTCTGCTAATTCCCAACAAAGAAACAGGTCTAGTAAACCCACACCCGAACCGCGCTTCTCGAACTCAGAGCCATTTGGCATGTCATTGGAAATCTTCGGGTCCAGGGGTGATCATGAAAGCTAACCACTTAGAATAATGATAATCAAGAGCGAATATCTTCCTATCTTTAAACTTCAGGATAGGGTGGCTAGAGTCAAAGATGTTGTTCACAATCATTAAGCTACCAAACCCTTTAACGTGAGAGAAGAACCAAATTTGCAAGAGTTCAAGAGGAGCATGGAAAGTTTTGTTTTTGTTTTTCCTTAAAACGAGTAAGGGAAAGAAAAGTTTCAGTTAGGACAGCGTTAAAAAAGCCCTTTCCCATACATACCTCACGAATTACCCATGCCATGGAAGGGTTAATAGCGTTCCTACAATGTGGGAATAACATGAACCCGTAGAAAGCTAACGGGAAGATCCTATTATTTTGAAAAAATAAGGCATTTTGAAAAAGCTCGTTTAGGAATGAAAACGGGCAGATCTTGCGATTAGCTTTCAAAACTTTCCTCACGTCATCCTCCTTAACTCTAAGGAAATCAAATAAGGTCAATGCATGCTCAATCCCTACAGGTGGACCAATTAACTCCGACACCAAGGGTTTTCCAATGGTAACACTGTATTCTTCTAGGGTTGGAGTAAGTTCGTGATCACTAAATATGAACGTGCAAGTTTCGAGGCACCAAACATGCGCTAACGCTTGTACTACACCAGAATGAGTTTCTATCTCTAATAAGGGAAGTAAACGTCCAACATATGATCGTATCCAATCACAGCTAGTTCGATCCAATTTATCCAACCACACGCGAAGCTCGGCTTTCGGGATGGAGATGATGCGAAGGTCGGGTACCCCCATTGTATGATCAACCTAATTTGTCGTGGACCGACCAAAAGGAAAGCGAATAAGTAAATTGCGAAACAAAGAATTTAAATAAAAACTTACCCTACTCATTAAGCAACAATGTCAATACCATATACGTGCGCATGGACAATGGTTCAATTTCTACTCTAGACGGCCCAAAATGAAGTCATGGGATCACAGGATTGAACCAACAAGCTCGCAACTAGGTCGTGTTACCCATGACTCCAGCTTTGTCAAAGGATCAACCCGTGTCACATGCTCACAGACCAGGGTGGGGACCTCCGACATCAAGAAAAGAGTTTCGGGGATAAGATGGGCAACTCGTACTACATGCTTGTAGTCGAAGTGGTATCCACCTCAACACCATCATAAGTGATCCTATGTAGCCCAGGTTCAGCGGCAGGTTGTGTGTGCTATGGTGTAGGCAATGCAAGAAATGCAAGCATGACAATTTATAGGCAAGCAACACTTCATACATAAAAAATAAACCATATATTCTTACACCTTCATGCAAGACAAATGTGAGCAAACACTTCCCCTTATACCTCCCATTTAGCATGAACATTAAACAACCGACATGTTAGGGATATACTTAGGATCCTCAATGCCAAACGAAAATATTTTTGAACAAGAATAATTTTGGCCTAAATCCTCTAAGGTCTAAAACCAAGTCCCTAGTGGAGTCGCCAAGCTGTCGCAACCTACCCTCAGGGAGAAGGGAACATGTTTAAGGATATTGCCTAAATGACAGACCTAAGGCCCATGATTAGGCGTGAGCTCTCCCAAGCCCATACCCCGTGTGACATTGGGATATTTTTAGGAATTTTGCAAAAAAAAGTCGCCACTAGCCTATTGAGGTCGGCTAGAAACCAAGTGAGGTGAGAGTATACCTCACTCCTTACACAACCAAAGAATCTAGGGTCGGGGACTTAATTACACTAATCAACCAATTAGTGCCCTTTCGGTATCTAATCTTGTTCATTTTAAAAGAAATAATTTTTGTCAAGCAGCTTCGATTGATCTCATACCTATCCACTAACATGTGAGGTGAAGATGCGGGTACACAATTATCAAAATAAGAATCAGCAACTAAAGTAAACACTAAATGAATTACAAGAGAAATAAACACCTAACATTAAGAGATAAATAAATGACAATCCTATTTAGACCAAGGGAGAAACATAATCATCACGTGGTAAGCATGCAATTAAGGGCAATTGTATCAGAGGATAATTAGAACCTAAGGTGAAGCCGTGTGGGCTTGTTCAAATTTGAGCACAATCTCAAGCCAATGATTTACCCACATATTTTAAGAGAAAATTAGTCCAAGAATTACTTTAAAGCTTTTCAGGGAACTCTAAAACAAGTTTGGAATTTTGGGATTTTTGAAAGTTTTTCAATATTTTAATATTTTCGAGTTTTTAAAAAAAAAATCCGAAATTTTTTTTTATAAATTTTCAGGTTTCTGAATTTTCCATGAATTTTCTGAAAGTTGGAAATTTTTAATTATTTTTAATATTTTTAATATTTTTTATAATTTTCTGAATTTTTTTGGATTTTTTTTTAATATATGAAAAACCATTCGAACCGGGTCGAAAAACCTAGCCCTACTAAACCGGCCCAGACCCCATCGATCCTGGTCGTTTCTTTAAAACAAAAACGGGCCGGCCCCAAGGCCTACTCAACAAAAAATAAAATAAAATAAAATAAGGCCCATGAAAATCCTTTCCTAGAAACAGCCCAATCCCAATTTTTGCTCTCAACCCAACTTTTCATTTCAGCTCCTAACCTCACCAGCCCATTAACCAAACTAAAATTATAGCCCATTTTATATTTCTATATTTTTTTGCTTTTTCTTTTTTATTTCTCTTTTTATTTTATTTTATTTTAATCTTTTTCCTTTTTTATTTCTGGTCTTCATGCGGCTCCCACGACGTCTTCACGAACCCCTTTCCATCCGACGATTTCCCCCACCAAACCAGCGCCAACGAACGTCATCTCTTGCGAAGGTTCACCGGTGTTTGGACCATCATCGCCCATTGGTCATACCGCTTGACTGACGGTGACCGCCGCCAACCACCTTTTCCAACGACCGATAACCCATTCGCCAGAACAAAGAAAACCCTCACTCTCCTAACGACGCATGATTATTTCACAAAGACCACGTCAAAACACAATAACCATGCGGACAAGAAACATGATTCAGCAGCTACATATGCAAGCACGGATCGATTCTAAGCTAAAACACAAACTGACTTTTCGGATATCTCTGTGGTATTTTGTCGAACAGTTGGAGTGTAGTACTAGATTTCAAGGTTTTTGGCTCAACCGAGCCTTGAACGTGCCTTGGGGGTCTCGAACACAACATACAAGGAACATGGGAATGAAACACAAGGGCGATGAGGGCCAAAGCTTGCCCGAGCCGAACGGCCACAAGCTCCGGCCCGGTGCGCCTAAAATGGAGCAAGGAGGGAGCCAAACCTACCTAGTCAGTTCGAGGATGTCGCCGAGAAGGTCTTTGGACAAGCTCGTGCGTGACTAAACCGCTCACGGTTGCTAGTACCGCTCTCTCAATTCGCCGGCTCTCCGCTCGATTCGAGCTTCTGACCCCCGGCCTTTCTCCTGGTTCGATCTCTCTCAGTGTTTTGCTCTATGCTTCCTGCTTCTCCGTGGTGTGTTGATTCTGTCCCCCCCCCCTAGCTCTCTGTCCTCTCCTCCGATTTTATACTCGGCCAACTCGAGTGGCCTTTGTGGCTGCCAGCTTGCTGGCTGGACTGCCCCTCTGACCCGCAGATCATGCCGCTCACCTGCTACCGATCCCCTTGCTCCCTCTATTGTTGCTCTGTTTCTGTTCTTCTTTGCAGGTCTTGCAGTAAAGACTAACTGTAGGAGGGAGACGACCAGCTCATGCGCGAGTTGGGCTAAAGGGAAAAAGAAAAACCAAGGCTGGGCCGGGCCTAGTGCGAAGTAAAGAGGAAAGGAAAGAGAGGAATGGGCTGCTCAAGGCTTGTCCGAACTTGGCCTAATTGCCCCTCTTTCTCTTTTTTTTTTTTTTCCTTTTTTTCGAATTTTTTTATTTTAATTTTTTTGTAATTAAACAATTAATTTTTATTTTTGATAAATTTTAAAACCAGCGATGCAAATGCTCCTAATGTCTATATGTGATGCAATTTTAAAGAAATTTTTTTGTTAAGGGGTTAGAAATCAATCCCCAATTTTCCAATGCAATTAATAAACACTTAAACAAATCACAAAAATTTAGGTGTCAACAGTATCAATTTACTTTCACACTCGCTTCAGCGATCAAAGTAGATTTCTCACAATGTGTACTACTATCATGTCTCACAAATTTGTTAATTGCTTTCGATGCCTATCTCAATTTATCAACTACAATCCACAGCTTTGATGGCTTTTAAACCATCAACAATCTTCTTCCAACGCATATCTCATTGTCGTCAGACCTAATACATCATTATTCCAATCTATTGCACACTATCACCGGTGCATATTGTAAGTGGCTAGGCTTAGCATCTTCAAAGAAGAAACCAATTGAGTGACATGTGATGTTAAGATCAATGATGCCCTCAACTTCATCAGTGCTAAAGACTTTCAAGATTATTATCTCGATTGGTCCTTCCAAGTTATCATAATGCTTGTTCGCCAAAGAGACTAGTATCTCAAATCCATGCCGATGGATAGGATCATTGCTAATGGTAACATATATCACTATTTGCATTTATTAATGTAACTATTAATTTCAAAGGATAATTTGGTGATCAGTAAAATCTCATAGGATATTTTCTAACAATCACCCCATTTTTATGATGACAAAATCGTCCCATAAAATGTGAAATGACAAAGTAAGTATTGAGAGATTTGCATTAAGAAGTAAATAACAATTGCCTGACAATTGGTTTGACTTACCAACATGATTCAACATATATTTTAACAGTCACATTTCACATTGCATCCCATACTATTTCCCTTTTTGTCATAATAAAAAAGATAATTTAATTAGCGCAGAGAATCGTAATGCCATTCATAGACAAAAGATGTGCATTGATAACCAGTAGGATAGCAAATGGGAACATGAAGTAGTAGTTCAAACAAAGACATACTAAAAGATCTAAGAACAGTGGGATCTTTTTCTTTTCTTTTAAGGGAGGAGTTTAGGTTGATGGCTATAGACTAGCACAAACAAGATTACACATGAGATAACGTCAAAAATTTTGGATCGTGTTTTGAAGTTTCTTAATGTTCTCGTGGAAATCTGCATTGGAGATCTCATCTCTTTAGCTTCCAAAAGTATGCTTCCCTGAGTTGTTGATCCCTTTTGTTTAGTACAAGAAATTGGGGGCCTATATGGAGCTGTAGATGCTATTTATTTATCACGCATGACCCTTTTCACAACTTTTTTCAGTCTTGCTTGAAGGGTTTGCCGAGTCTGGTACAAGGAACTAGGGAGCCTAAATAGAGTAGTAGATGCTATTTATTTGCCACGCATGGCCCTTTTCACACCTTCCTTTAGTCTTGCTTGAAGGGTTCACTAAGTGACTTCATCATCTCCATGTCTCGCATATACGATTTCATTGTTGGTTTACCCAAACTGTGGAATGAGCCCAATCATCATCTTCTTTAGTGTTTCATTTTCAATTTCCACATTGGCCAACTTGTCTGCCTTGATATCATCATTAATTATGATACCATTTGCCCTTAAGATGAGAGTGATCAGACCATAATAAGACAATTTTTCAATTTTCTTCCTTGCCACACAAGTCATGTGCAAAATAACCATATGAGCCAAGAAAAAGTCTTTTCATTCAAGATGACCCAGATAATTTGGGCTTCATAGCGAGTGACATCGTTGGTGGCGTTGGACTAGGGTCGAGAGACATATGATCAAAATTTTGTATATCGAATTCATTTTGAGAAGTAGCATGTTCAAAGAAATTTTGTCACGATAGATAGGTTCAAGGCTTTCGAAGAGATAAGCATGAGCCTTGGAAGAAGTAATCGAAATTCTTTCAAAGTTATATAGAAGGTAGCGAGTAAAATTAGCCAAATCTCCAAAATTCACAAAGTAATGGTGATTTCAAAGGTAAAAATGAAACCATCAGAATAAGAGAAAATTTTTATGCTTATAAGTGATGTACTTTAAATAACAAGCAACATAGATCCGATACCAATTGTTAGGGCTAATAATACAACCTAGAGGGGGTGAATAGGTTGCTTTAAAATAATTTTTATGATTTTGCAAAAATTAGCAGCTACAATAGAAATTAGATTAAGTAGGAATTTCAAATATTGTGAAGTACTAATGAAATAAAGTAAATGAAAGTGAAATGAATAAGAGCATACGGTAATTTATAGTGGTTCGGCTTTATTACCAAGCCTATATCCACTATCCACACTAACAACCAGAAGGTGGGTTGGATTGTCTATTAATCTTCAACGTAAGTTGCAATCAACAAGCACTTACCCTATCAGATATGGATCACATTATCAAGACTCACTCGCTACTATCTCACTTGTAAACTTAGATATTCTCCCGATTACACGATGGGAAGAACACTATAATGGAAATCTAAAGAAAATGAACCAATATTAGCTCAAAGTATTGAACTATTTCATATTCTTCTATGTTGCTCATCATCACCATGGGCTTCAATAATCTTCCTTTATATAGGCATCTTCAACTTTCTCGTTTTAGATGGTCCAAAGAAGTAAGTAGCCAATAGGATTTCCTTCCATGCCACTATTTATAAGCTAAACTTCCAATACAATTCCTTTTTGTGGCCATGTGCTAGCTTTTCCAAAACTAGTTTGTCACTATTGTCTTATTGCCTACTCTGACAATTCTATGTCACGACCTATCTTTTTTTTTTTTTTTTTTTTTTTGGATAGGAAAAAACAATTGGTTTAAAAGTATTGCCTAAGAGACGAGCCAACATCCATCGATTAGGTGTTAATTCTCCTATGCCCATACCTCACACGTCATATGGGAGGAGTCATCACTAGTCTATTAAGGTCAACTAGAAAGCAAGTGAGGTATGAGAGTGTATTTTACTTTCTACGCAACAAGAGAATCTAAATTTTAAAATTTGATTACACTAATTAATCAACTAGTCCCCTTTTGGTGCTATAACTTGTTCCCTTTAAGAAGATGCTTTTCAGGCCATCTAAATTGATTTTAAACCTATCCATTAACATGTAAGGTGATCATATTGATACACAATCATTAAAATAATTTTTAGCAAACAAAGAAGCAATAAATAGAATGCAAGGAAAAGCAAGAATCTAATGCTAAGCAATAAGAAAAATGTCATTCCTAACTAGGCCAAAGGTAGACAAGAATTAACATATTGAAAGTGTGCAAACAAGCGATAATCAAAATGGAACTACGCAAACATCGACCTAACATTTGTCTTTAACAACCTATAAAATCATATCATAAAGCTCTAAGAGTGTGTTCAATTTTTTGGGTAAAGAAAATCTTTTAATCAATTCACACATTTCGAATAAAACTGTTCAAAATCTAATTTTTAAGCTTATTCTAATTTTTCTGAATTTTTTAAACTGTAAAATATTTTTCTTTAAAAAAAAAATTAAAATTTTTAATCCAAAAATGGGGACCCGAGCTAGGCCCTGCCCAAACGTGGACAGACACTGGTCACACGAATTTGGGTTCATGGACTCAAGTCGAGCCTCTAGCATCAAGCCCTCTCAAATTCTGTAGGTCCATTTCACTGAAATAAACCCAGTCCACATTCATATAGATAAAGCTAAGCTCAAATCTATCAAAACAATCTAAACCAAATCAAGCCCAAGCTTTCCACAACTAAACCAAGCCCAGCATTAACACTACAGTTGTGCGACCGCGACGAGGAGCCTGGCGATTGCGTGACCGTTTCGTGGCCGCCACCATCGATTGCAAGTTTAGATCTCAAATTTGGAGACAATGAAAAGAGCAAAGGGTTTAAGGGCCAAGTCTCTATCTTCTGAGGTTGCGCAGCCGCCTTGAGGAGGTCGGTAAGCTATGGCGACCGTGCAACCGTCTTGTGGCCGCCTCCATCAATTGCAAGTCCAATTCTCAAATCCGGAGAGTATCAAGAAACTAGAGACTCGAGAGGGACGATTGCAATGGTATGGGAATGACCAGCCAAGGCTCAACGACAGCCGGTGCGGTAGGCCAGAGTAGACCTCGTGCTAGTCCTGCGACAATGGCTAAATATGCGACTGAGAAGGTTTAAGAAAGCTTCTACAATTTGGCTCACATTATTCTTTTATCTTTTTTCTTTTTTTACTAAATAGCAGATATCCTATTTGGATGTATCCATCTCCAAGGGGAATTTTTAAATCCAGATTAACTCTAAACATATATGAATTGGTAGCATCAAATAGAACAACAGTCACCGTAGATGAAGTTATATTTAGCCCCTTGAATATGGCCTACGAGTTTTTTAATTTGTTCAACTTTTCCATTGAAATCCCCTCTAACTTCAAATTTAGTTGATCAAAATTGACATGCAATTGGAATTATGCAAATTCAAAATCCTAATTTCCTTTGCTCTTTTGGAAGTTTTTTTTTCCTTATTATATTAAAAGTTACCGTATCAGCATAAATTCATTAATGACAAAAGCATTTTATGAAAGATAAATTTAATAAAGAACTCGATTTTTCTGAAAGAAAATTTGAGAACTCTCTTATATGCAAAATTGAAAAGGTTTAGTACATGACCCAAATTGTTCACAAAATATTAAGAGGAAAAAACTAATTCGGACTTGGAGGACCCAGATTCAGTGAACTTAAACCTAATCAAAGTCCTTTCAGAAAAAACCTAAACCACCTCGTCTCCATCTATCTCTACTGTCTCTCTATCTTTATTCACCCCCATCCTCCTCAATCGCCGCTGCAACTATGCCAACACTATGCCCAAAACAACAGCTCTCTCTCTCTCTCTCTCTCTCTCTCTCTCTCTCAGACGAGGATGGCCGAGCATCGACCGAGCATCAGGCGGAGCCCCATCTAAGCTTTGTCGACGCCGTCGCCAATGGAACCCTCCGCATCTAGTTTCATCGTATGCTCGTGTCTCTTCTCCTTATCTGTTTCATCGCTTGCCACTCCGCTTGTGAGTCCAAGTCTCCACTCGAATCCTCAGCGGTTTGATCAAGATTGGGGTTTCTTTCGGGAACCGAATTGATCCCAATCTCTTAATTCTGGGACATATTCTAAAGGCATATTTCTCTAACAAGCCATGTTGGAATTTATTCTTAAAATAATTTCCCGTGCGATTCTCAAGCAAAGCTAAGCCATTGTTAATTATACGAATGACTTCCAAAAACCTGGAAAATGATGCGGCGAGATGAGAATTTATACCTCTTTTCTATCCAATGGAAGTCCATCGGCCTCGATCGATGTGACATGGAACTTGGTTTCCCCTATTTTACTTCATCACTTTGTACTTTAACTTTAGTTTTCACCATTTTTTTTTTTCAGTTTTACTCTACTCTTACTCTAACTCTTACTTTTGTAACTTTTGTCATGTCTCCTTGCAGGACACGGGAGTCGAAATACATATTTAAAAGGGAAAATCTCAAATAAGGATTCAAAGTGAGTCTATTTTCTCAAATAAGGACTCGAAGTGACCATTGTTCCAAATAAGCATCCGAAGTAG
Source organism: Eucalyptus decipiens (assembly GCA_014182575.1). Taxonomy (NCBI): domain Eukaryota; kingdom Viridiplantae; phylum Streptophyta; class Magnoliopsida; order Myrtales; family Myrtaceae; genus Eucalyptus; species Eucalyptus decipiens. Next base: position 19,098,203 of record CM024613.1, read on the forward strand.
CTAGCAAGTCTCAAATAAGGACCTAAACCCGCCGGCTAGCCAAAATGTTCACCGGGCGGCGAGTGTGTGACATTTCCGGTGGTCAGAATATGGGCAATTTTGTCCCCAAAAATTATAGATAGAAATCAACAAACTCTAAAAACAAAACCCCAAACTCTTCACATTCTTCTTCTTCCGCTCTTCATCTTTTACGTCATTTGTCCCCTCTCGTTTGGAGAACCCAAATTCTCTGTTGATAGAGCAAGATCCCTGTCTCCCTGAGTTCCAAACATAGTGCCCTCCCTCCCTCCCTTCCTCCCTCCCCTCTCTCTCTCTCTCTCTCTCTCTCTCTCTCAATTTGAACGAAACTAACCTCGGTTGAACAGGAGTGTGAATCAAAGTGTATGGCGAACCTAGGAAAAGATAATGAAAAATCAAGACCCTCATGTTACACATGAGTATCTCAATAACGAAAATGTGGCTTTACTCAAGATTTGTCTTCTTCGTTGGAAAAAAAAACGAAGACAGAATACAAAAGAAGAAGATGTGAAGAAATGAAGGTAGGGGTTTCTTGTTGTGTTTCAATTCGTGTTCCATTAATAGAAAATTTCCGTGCTCCAAGCGAGAGAGGACAAAGAATGGAGAAGATGAAGAGCAGAAGAAGAAAAATGTGAGAACATGAAGAGTTTTTCTTTTTAGGCCAAAAGAACGTGAAGAGTTTGGGGGGTGATTTTTAGGGTTTGTTAAAAACTATCTATATATTTTTTTGGACAAAATTGCCCATATTCCGGCCATCGGAAACATCATACTCTCTCCGGCCGGTGAACATTTTGGCCAGCCGGCAAGTTCAGATCCTTATTAAAGACTTGTTAGTCACTTCAGGTCCTTATTTGGGATAACGGTCACTTCGGGTTTTTATTTGAGAAAATAGACTCACTTTGGGTCCTTATTTGAGATTTTCCCTATTTAAAACTAAATCGTTTCCACCCAACCCCTCTTGAAAATTCCCCTTCCATGTTCAAAGGTTGCCACTAAAGCAAACACCATCGCTATTACCAAATTTTATGCACTTATTGTGGGAGCATACGTTCGCCGTCACAACTTTTTATGTTCTCTAGGTTTGAAGTTCGCTCCCACAAGTTTAAAGCAAACGAAAAAAGCAAGTTCTATTCTTAACTTTACACGTAGACCCGCAATATTCTTTTGAAGTCAAATTATATATTGCCATGCACAGTCAAAAGGATTGGTCGAGACTTTTCTTCGGCCTTAAACAAAGACTCAAAAACAAAAACCCAAAAGAAAAGAAATTAAAAAGAAGAAGAAGAAGAAAAGTAACTGAGAGATGGACCATATATCCTTCATGGTTGTGTCCTCCATGGAATGCTGCATATTCTCGACCGCTCTTCTCAGCCTGGCGATAACAAAATCATCATACACCATCATAATTTAATCACAAATTTATTAGCGACATAAATTTGATTAAGCAAATGATTAGAGAGAGAGAGAACGCACCCATCGCTTTTTTGCAGAGCGAGAGGAGGACGATTAAGACGGCAAGAGCTCCGACTACTCCCACGATGATGGCAACGGTCTTGCCCGCTTTGTCCTCATTGTTGGAAGAACCTGAACATGTGCATTTTCTTAACAAAATGCTAAAGCTGATCAACTAGAGAGATGGATAAAAATAGAAATAGAATGAGCACGACGTTGTGGGTGATGAAAAAACTGTCATGGTTTACAGAATTATGTGAATGAGAGTGATTCACATCCACGAGAGAGACCCAAAAATCATCACTATATGTAAACACTTAACTTTAGGGTTAAATATTGACAATCTAAGGCTGCAGAGCGTCAATTATGTAAGGCTTAGCAGTCCGTGCACATAAATTATGAGCGAGGATTATATTAGGGATGATTAAATCTACAATATGTTATAAATTCATTGGAGAAATTCTTAGTTTCATTTGTCAATACTTTTTTAATGGTTTAACATCAACAATATAAGACTAAAATATAGATTATAAGTGAGGATTATAGCAGGGATGGTACTAATAATGTTTGTTAGACAGCATAATGTGATTTAGGGTCACTGCAGAAATCTCTATCTTCTCCTTCTCAAAGCTCATCATTACCATCTTCATCAGGTTGCATATTCTACAATATAATTCAAATAAAGCCTAACTTTCCACCCATTTCTTTAAAGAAACTTCATTTATATATGTCAATAATTGACCACATTCCCCAAATAAAAAAGGGGAATGAAGATTTGACCTGCTGATTCTCTGGGATAATGGAAACTTATCTTTTTCATCGTGCAGGAGAGGAAAAGCAAGTATAATAAACTAGTGGACGCGAAAAGAAGTCTATTTCATTGAAGAGAATAACATAAAGGAAAAGACCAAAAGAATAGAGCTCCATTCCTTAAAAGTTCTTATTACTGCCCTTTAATGCTTTTACTTTACAAAAGTGGCACTTACGAGCTCTTGGCTGAGAAATTTTTGAAATTACACTCACTTTCCCTCGCTCTAGAGTGCAGTAAAGCAGTCGAACATTGTGTTTTTGAACTGAACAGAACAATTAGACCCGGCGTTAGAGGTATTTCCACTGTATGATCATTTGCATAAAGACACATAAAGAGAAGTATTCTATTCGTTTTGCGGGAATAAATGAATTGGAAGTTAAAGAGGTTGTAAACTCAACTCACCTGAAGAGAAATCGTAGTAGCCGGAAGCCCAGTAGCGCACATAACACTGAGCCAGGAAGACGTCCGCTGCTGCCGCGGTTCCACACAGGGTCCTCGACTCCTCCACCGCCTGCGAGAGGCAAGTGGAGCAATCGGCCGTGCTCAGATCGCCTAAACACTGGGCAAAACCCTGGACCAGTCCCGAGCGGCTGACCCGAAACCCTATCGCCCCTCTCAAGTCAGCGAGGACGTCGTCTTTGCGCCGGAAGAACTCCTGATCGCTCCCGGCGCTCTTGCTGCACTTATGGTACCTCAAGCCCGTGTCGAGCCTCCCCAAGAAATCCATGTGCTCGTACCTCACGTAGCAGCTGTCGAGCTGAAGGGAAGCCCCGTACGAGTAGGGACACACCAGGCTCATCTGGTCACGGCGCTCTGGATGCATCCTGAGCATTCGACGAGGTTCAGATTGCCCCGGCACTGGTACAGCCCGTAGATCAAGCCCTCGGGCGGGGCGGCAGTGCAATTGCCGACGGCGAAGCTGTTGTACGTGGCCTGGGACGACGAGCTCACGACGGACGTGAGGACGGAGTTCAGGTTGGACTCAAAGAGCGAGCCCGGCTGGTACTTCTCTTGCGAGCAGCCGGAGTATATGTAGGCGTTGGGCTTCACTAGGCGGGCGTGACTGAAAGCGAGTAGGAGGAGGAGGAGGAGGAGGAGGAGAGAAGAGGGATCGAGAGCTGAGAGTAGGGCGTTGCGAGAGGAGTGTTGCTGAAGGATTCTCACCATTCTTTTGTTTAATCTTCCTTTTTTTGCCTCTACTCGCATGCAGTGATGATGATGGCGGTCTTTGCTTTTGTTTCTTTAGGCTTTGTTTTATGCTTGGCCTGTGATGGAGGGGAGTGTAGGGGAGGGAGAGGAGTGATTTGCTTTTTTAGTTTTTCTCGAATTTTCTCGTGGAAAGCATGTTGAGAAAAAGGGGGCTCATTTTGGGGAAAAGTACCAAAAAGTCCTAAACCTATTGCGTTGGTCAGGTCAGTCAAACTTTTGATTGGACCAATTTAGTCATAAACCTTTTGATATTGGTACCAATTTAGTCCATCCGGCCAATTTTGGCCGGCCGGGCCTGACGTGGACGTCGGCCGGTGGCCGGACGACGCGTGGTAATTTTTCTGATTTTTTAATTATTTTTCGATTTTTTTATTATTTTTTATTATTTTTTATTAATTTTTTTAATTTTTTTCCTTTTCTTTTCCGGCAGTGGCCGGCGAGCCTCCGGTGAGGCTCGCCGGCCAGCGGGCGAGGGCCGCGAAGCCCTCGCTGCCGCCGGCGAGGGTCGCGGCCCTCGTCCAGGCCTCTCCCGGCCGCCGGCGAGGCCATGGCGGCCATCGCCGGGGCGGAGGCGAGGGCCGCGAAGCCCTCGCTGCCGCCGGCGAGGGTCGCGGCCCTCGCTCGATCTCGCTCGCGGCCCGGGCGAGGCCGAGCGAGGGCCGCGACCCTCGTCGGCGGCTGGCGAGGCCTTCGCGGCCCTCGCCTCCGCCCGGCGATGGCCGCCATGGCCCGCCATGCGGCGGCGAGGCCGCCGCCGCCGCGGCAAGGCCGGGCGGGCGGCCTCGCCCAGATCCGGCGAGCGAGGGCGCGAAGCCCTCGCCGGCCCTCGCCCGGATCCGGGCGGCGAGGGCCGCGACCCTCGCCGGCCCGCCGGCGAGGGCTTCGCGGCCCTCGCTCGCCGGATCCGGGCGAGGCCGGCCCCGCCCCCGGCCTTGCCGCGCGGCGGCGGCCTCGCCCGCCGGCGGCGAGGCCATGGCGGCCATCGCCGGGCGGAGGCGAGGGCCGCGAAGGCCTCGCCCGGCCGCCGGCGAGGGTCGCGGCCCTCGCTCGGCCTCGCCAGGGGCCGCGGGGCGAGGCGAGCGAGGGCCGCGACCCTCGCCGGCGGCCTGGGAGAGGCGGACGAGGGCCGCGACCCTCGCGGCGTCGGGCGAGGGCTTGGCGGCCCTCGCCCGGTGGCCGCGAGCCTCACCGGAGGCTCGCCGGCCACCGCCGGAAAAGAAAAGGAAAAAGGAAAAAAAAATAGAAAAATAGAAAAAATTAATAAAAAATAATAATAAATAATAAAAAAATCGAAAAATAATAAAAAAATCAGAAAAATTGCCACGTCGGCATCCGGTCATAGGCCGGCGTCCACGTCCCAGGCCGGCCAAAATTGGCCGGATGGACTGAATTGGTACCAATATCAAAAGGTTTAGGACTAAATTGGTCCAATTGAAAAGTTTAGGAGAATTGGTACCAATGCAATAGGTTTAGGACTTTTTTTGGTACTTTTCCCGCTCATTTTGGGCACCTTGATCATTGTTCTATAAGCGGATTCTTTTTATTTTGCGCACAAAAATATGGACTGAGTATAAAAAATTATAGGTAAAAAAATTGACCCTAGACTTTTTTTCCAAAAAAACTTATTGGAAACTTACCAAAACTAATTATCATTTGCGAATTAGTAATTTTCGCATCTGACTTACCAACTTTTTAGTTAGGTAACTTGCTAAAGTACCGCGTAACAGCTTTAATATGAAATTACCAACCCATATTAAAGTGACTTAGCAATGACTTAAATATGAAATTACCAACCCATATTAAAGTGACTTAGCAACTTCGTATGATGAAATTTCCAAGTAATTTGAGTTATGCAAAAGTCTAGAGTTACATTAGCAAAATTTAAAAAAAAAAAAAAAAAAAAATTAAGACTAAATAGACATTCGTACATCGGATATAGGTTTAATTTGATCATTTTCTCATAAGAATATATTGCCATGATATTTAATAATAGCATTGAAGCACTCTCTATTTTGGGAACGAATCTAATTTCCATAGTGTTGGAATATGATATCAAATACAAAATACAATAACTCGTAGTTAAATTTGTTTACCACCTAACTCGATGGATGTAAATACCAGTTAAGTAAAAACGGATGTATAAACTCCTATATATATAAGCAAGATAAACCTACGGAGTCGCTAAACAAAAAATACAAATATGTCAATTAAAAAATTAAAGTGCTATGGGAGATAATTTGCATTATGCATAGAGATGTGTGTAACCTTGAAAAGTAAGGAAACGACTAAGCTTCGTCACAAAGGCAAAACAAACAAACATACGAATCAGAAGAATCTTAAACAAAAGTAATGATAGGGGCCGCGCGAACGCAGGCCCCTGCTGCCACAAATTATGACGTAGGCTCAACCGCTACAGGCTGACCTTAGGCTAGCGCCCCTCCATAGTGCAATGGAGGTCACTAACCTAGGCCGTGGGCCTTCTTGATTGTCCATTGACCCCGTCCAGGTAAGTATGTTGCAGAGAGCACCGGGGCCGTCTCTCATACTCCCTCCACCTCTTTTCTCTTCTGTTTCCTTGTCAATGCGGGACTCCGGAAAACAAGCCTTCTCAAACCGAGCCGACAAGGCCAGGCTTGTTGCGGACCGCTGTTGGTCTTGTTTCCTGAGGTTGTAGCGTCACTTGGCGGTCGCCCGGATCAACAATTGCACTTTGCCCATTTCGTGTGACCTCCTCGTGCGTTCTATGAGGAGGGGTTTGGAACTCCTGACCTTCCTCTCAAAGGTTAGGAGCCTACCCAGCAGAGCCACAATGGCCGGTAGTTTTAAGATCCATTTATTAACCCATTTATTTTCACCCAAAGCCAAAACCTCACAATCTCTCTCTTCTCTCTTTAACATTACAAATTTTTTTAAATCAAAATTATAATTATTTTTTATTTTTCTTTCCTTTTATTTTTCTTTCTTCTTCCTTCGGTCGTCGGCACGGTGATGGCCGACGACCAGCCAGGCGAGCCTCAAGCTCGCGGCGTCGGACGAGCTCAAGCTCACCGAATCGAGCGATGCTGCCGATGCTCGGCGAGCTCAAGACTCGCCAAATCGGCGAGGCTCGAGCCTCGCCGACGCCAACAAGCTCGAGGCTCGCCAAATTGGCGAAGCTCGAGCCTCGAACTCGCCGGATCCGGCGAGGCGAAGGCCTCGCCGATGTCCGGTGAGGCTCAAGCCTTGCCGATCCGGCGAGACTCAAGCTCGAGCTTGCTAGATCTAGCGACCCTCAAGCTCGCCGGCTCACTAGAGCGAGCGAGCTCGAGGCTCACCTGTGGTCGGCCACCAGCCGTCGTCATGGCCGACAAGAGGCCAAAGAAGAAGAAGAAGAAGGAGAAAAAAGAAAAAGAAAAGTTATATTTAAAAAATAAAAATAATTAAACATTTATTTTTAAAAAATAATTAAAATTCGATTATTTAAAATAATTATTTTAAAATTTATAAAAATTGTCCATTAAATTTGTGTTGTATAAAATTATTTTAGCAATACCTTTTTTTTTTTAAAATATATATATATAATAAATTAAGTTTAGTTAAATGAGTCAGGTATGAGTTGGGTATGGGTCAGGTATGGGTCGGGTCGAGTATGGGTCAAAATTTTTGCATTGCAATAAACGGATCATAAACGGGTTAAATAGGTCGATTTGGATCGGACCATTTATGACCCGACCCAAACCCGACTCAACCTACCCGTTTAACGGGTCTATGAAGAGGTAAGATCAGAGACACAGAGCAGGATGAACATGGTAGATGACGTCCGACAGCGAAGAAGGAGATAGAGAGAGGGAGAGGAAGAGAGAACCTTGAGGCGACAAAGACCGAATGCGGGTCTGTCGCGTGCCGCGGTGGTGGTAGAGATGGAGAAGAGGAGGTGCAAGAGGGGGGGCACGGTAAAGAGCACAAAGAAGAGGCGAAGGGATGAAAAGAACGGGGAAGAGAGGGGAGAGAACGTGAAAAGGATGTTGATCTACAAGGGTTGGTACTCTTTTATTTTCATTAGGATATGGATTTTGTTTCTCTTTCTTTTCTTTTTCTTAATCCAAAGATACGAGCATTATGGTATGTGTGTAGAAACTCGGTTATCTGAAGATTCAACAAAATACCTTGGATTGAAAAACTCGTTTATTAAACAAATATGATGAGTTGGGATATATAGGTTGGTTAAATTTTGTTAATTGGGTTGATATGAGTTTGAGCAATAAAGTTTCATAAAATGTGGGTTTTTAATGGGTCTAAAGCCCAACCCACCTACGGTCTCTTTTCCCTTGTCTTCAGGTTTAGATCAGAGGTTTTCAGGCGGGTAACTTATTATCTAAATTCATCTTCTATTTATGATATTATTATTTTTTCAAATTTGAAAAATAGTAAAGAATCCATGATCTTTCATGATTTTGAAGATTATGAAAATGAATTTAGTATTTTACACGTCAATATTTATTGACTCGTCAATATTTATTGACTTGTTAATTTTAAGATATGTGGGATACTTTATTGTGAAACTCAAAAAATTGCAATAAAGAAAAGTCACAAACTTAATTGGAAAATTTTATCTTTTACACACTAGATGCATAGCATAAAAGTTCTTGTTTTTAGATATCGTGTTTTAATAATATGAGTCAAGCCGGATATGTGTTTGGTATGGATTAGATCGGATTGGTATGAGTCACTGAATTTGTATTATATATAAATGAGTCAAAATAGGCCAAATAGGTTGATTTGGGTAAGATCATTTTTTATCCGACCCAACCCGACGCATCCATTTGACGACCATACTTGCAAGTACCACAAAGCAACTAGAATTAGGCCTATACTAGAGCAATTTGCATATAATGTGAAATTTGAATGAGTAGCGCCCAATTCCTACGTTGAAAGTTCCCATATGCCTCATCCAATTGCCTAATCTCATACTAATTTCAATAATAATAATAAAAAGTCAAGATACATGGCTGAGCATACCCGGCAACGGTCTTGACCTCCCTCCACCAGGCCCGGTAAGATACCCAGCCAAGGGCAGGAACCGGCGGCGCACGGCCATCCGTTGGTTGCAGATAAAGATAGATAAGCATCAATCTATCAACTTCAGGAGTCAATTGCGTGTCCTCTTTCCTCCTTTTCTCTTGAGGGGCCCAACTCGCTTGTATTCTTTTCATTTGTTCCCTACCTGCCCCAGGAAACAAGACTTTCCGCTCCGGACCGGCCCACCGTTGCTGGCCCACGACTACCTGTACGGATGTCGACAATCGACCTTTTGAAACGGTCATGCGTGGGCCCTACATCTAAATTTCGTCTTATCCCCCTTTCCTTCATGATTATGCGGGCAGAAAAATTTAATCCTATTTAAAAAGGAAGGGAATGTTACTATTTGCCCCCGACATTTTTAGGTGGTTTGCAACTTGCCCCTTGATATCTTAAATTTGGAGAAAAAGAACACCTAAAATTTTCAAATCGGTATCAATGTACCCATGATGATGATATCCACTCCGGCTTAATTCCTCGAGGGAAAGTCGGTCACGTGCTTTCACCTGACTACGTGATGCTCACTTGAGAGGGGAAAAAGTGTCGGACGAATTTAAGAGGACCACATTATGCTCCCTAGATTTTCTGGATAGTTACAATTTGCCCGTAGATGTTTCAATTTTTTGCAATGTGCCCTGTGATCTTTTGAAATTGATTGCAATCTTGTTATGGTAATTTTATAATGAAAAAATTAGTTATACACCAATGAAAAGTGAAAGGAATATGATATATATATAGAGAGAGAGAGAGGGCATCTTGGGAGGGATCAATTTTTTTTAGGATGGCATATTTCAAGATAGGGTAAATACCTAAGTCGATTCAATTCTCTTTAGGATGGCATATTTCAAGAAAGGGCGAATGCCCAAGTCAATTGATCAAGGACTCTCCCTCTCAAAGGCATCTAGTATGGGAGGAAGCAATTCTTTTAGGATGGCATATTCCAAGATAGGGTAAATTCCTAAGTCGATCTATTTCTATTTAAGATGGCATATTTCAAGAAAAGACAATTGCCCGAGTTGATTGATCAGGGGAGAGATCTACTCTCTCTCTCTCTCTCTCTTCCTTTTTAGTTTTCTTTAATTTTCAGTTGTAATTAATAGCTATAAAGGAAAGATTACAACTATTATAAACAGATCAGAAGTCATATTGCAAAATTTTTAAACATTAGGGAGTAATTTGTGATTGTCTAACAAATCTGGGGGCAAAATATAATTCTCGCCTAGGGAGGCCTCAAGTCCTACCAAGAGATGGATCAAGTGACATCACATAATTAATTCTCAAGTTATAGTGTAATCGGAGTTAGGGGTGATCGATTCTCGATTCGGTCCAATTCCAAAGTAAAACCAAGAATTGGGGACTGGATCTTTTGATCCTAGGACTAGAAATTAAATTGGACCGCCGATTTGGTCTGGTCCAAGCCAATGGAATCAGCCACTTTTTTCCCAAATAAAGAGTAGCCATGAACAACAAGAAAGAGTGACAAATTTTAAGTTATTGAGGCATAACTTGTGATACCAATGGATGAGGTGGTGTTTGTTTAGATCACATTTTATTAATTTTTTTAGAGAAATAATTAAAAAAAAAAAAAAAGTATATGTGATTGATTCAATCCGATTCGGTGTGCTTCTAGGAGAAATTGGGAACCGGACTGCTTGGACACTAATTCCATTTTTAGGAACCGGGAACTAAACCAATACTCCTAAGAGTCGAACCGAACCCGACCATTCAGTCCGGTTCTTGCAATCCATTTGGCACACCCTAATCGAAGTTAATGTTAAAGGTGACATGGAAACTAGTTTCAATTGTCATGGGGGCTTTATACTAAAATTGAGATATTAGGGGCAAGTTGCAATAAACCTAAAAAGCAATTACATTAAGGAGCCTAACAAATTCCCATTTGATATGATGATAATCATATTTCAAAGGCCTTATGAAATATTGCTTGATCGGTGCATTCAAGAACTCGAAAGTATGACTCAGATCAGGAATCAACAATCTTTCTTTCAATTCTCTCTTGATCGCAATAAAAGTAGACATTTTTTGTTTGGATTATCCATTCGAAGCTTACGTCGTGCTTTAAATGCGCCATCAATTTAAGTTTGGGTTTTAACGAACGTGAAGTCGAAACTAGATTGATTGATCAAGAGGAGGGTCGGGTCTAACATCAAATTTATGATTAAGAACATACAAAGTTTTAAGGGTTCTTTAGTCGAGTCTAGGTAGGCAAAGGTCTGGAAAACTATCGGTTCCTTTAGATCGATTTACACCATATGACTGTGCCTATTATCGTTTACTCTTGTGATCTTGTCTACATGAAGATCCACCAAATTATTTAGCCACACGCAAGGCAGTGGGCCCGGAGAATTTTGCGTTTCTGGGGCAACCGTCCTCCAAACGTATGCACGGATAAAGTACAAATCGTGACTCGTGAGGACAAACAGATGATTATAAAAAACGAGCCGTATGCCACCCCGGGGAGAGGACGAAGGGGGAGGGGGGACCCGGATATTGTGGGATATTTTGCCAAGACGATATTATTATTTTTGGTCGAAATGTTTTAGGCATATTTATAGTGGACCAAAGAGCCTCTCCCTCTCCCTCTCCCTTTCCCTCTCTCTCTCTCTGTTTTTCGGTTTTTGTCAAAGAGCAAACAGCTTTACATGTTCCAACACTGGAGGAGTCAAAAAGACATCCGTTTGGAGCAGTGTGAATGATTCATATTGCCAAAGAAGACGAAATCGCAAAGGGAAATGTCGAGATCGAGAAAGAGATGGCTAAAGAGACCGCTTGATACCATATAATAAGATGGTGCGGAAAACGAGGCATGCTTGTGGCCAAATGCTTCGGCTACCTTGCTAACTACCTAATGTAAACGGATAAACAAGTTTTTCCAACCTCGCATCTCGTCATACAAAACTCAGCACCACTCACATCGATTCGCCTTTTATAAGTTCCACGTCGAGATGAAGGTGCCCAGGTCCCGATTCGCCCGATCCTCTTACTATACATCAAGGGGAATGAGACTTAAGCCAATTAATGAAATTTAATAGTGATAGTAACCCAACTTATGTGATTGTCGATTTCATGAATTATATTATGGGTAATAACAAGTCACTTGTTTATTTAGTAATACTATCAAGAATTTTGTCACTCCTAAGGTGAGATAGTGCAAGACTGCAATGAAAAAGTGGTTGAACTAAGCCAAAACTCTAAAATTGACAAAGAAATGCGTGAGACTTGACAATTTTTATCATGAGGTGTGGGTTGAAAATGACTGGAAAAGTTTAAGGCTATTTTTTATTAAGGGACATATATTTCAATAATTGGACCAATGTGATCCCACCAATTTGTCAACTAATAAGGTAATTTATCCATGGGGAAATTTGTTTTGTGCATGGGTTTGTGTGTGTGTCTACAAAAAAAAAAATATATGTATATATATATTAAGAAATGACATTGGGGTTGTTAATAAATCATGAAAACATCATCAAAGGACTAGATGATAGAGAGGGAAAAGCAATTGGTCGTGATGGCATGGCCACTGACAGCAGCAGTGGTAGTGGCAAAATATAATTCTCGCCTAGGAAGGACAATTTTTTCCTCAAGCCCTCCCTAGTGATGGATCACATGACATCATGTGATTGCTTTTTCAGGTTACAATGCAATCGGAGTTGATGTTAGGGGTGACGTGGAAATTAGTTTGAGTCGTCGTGGGGCTTTATACCAAAATTGCTATATTGGGGGCAAATTACAACAAACCTACAAGTGATTACATTGAGGAACCTAAAAAATTCCCATTTGATATAGTGATAATCATGATTTCATAGGTATTCTAATATAATGCTTGACCGATGCATCCTAGAACTCAAAAGCGAGCCTTGAACTAGAAATAGACGGTATTTATTTTCAATTCACTCTTGATCGTAGACAAAAGTAAAAAATTTTGTTCGGACTATCTTTTCAAAGCTTCTTTCGTATTTTAATTGTGCCATTTGGGGAATTAGGCCTAACATCAAATTTATGATTAAGAAAATGCAAAGTTTCAAGGGTGGTTTCAGTCCAGCTAGGTAGGCAAAGGTCTAGAAAATGAGCAGTTTGTCCATATCGATCTCCCCGTATGATCGTGTCTATTAGATCGTTTATCATCGTGATCGTGTCTAACTGGAGATCCACGAACCTACGGAGCCACATGCAGGTGGGAATTGTCTTCGGTGGGCTGCGAGAATTTTGAATTTCCAGGGCAACGATCCAACAAACGTGTGCACGGACAAAGTACGGATCGTGAGGAACGGATGGTACGACAAACGAGCCGTGTGGGGCACCTAGATGAGGGGGCCAGGCATCGTGTGGTCTTCTGCCAAAGAGCTTTCTCTCTCTTCCCTTTTGTTTTGTTTTTTGTTTTTGTCAATGAGCAAAGAGCTTTACATGTTCCAACATGGGAGGAGCCAAAAGGACATCGGTTTGGAGCTGCATGAATGACTTATATTGTCAATGAAGAAGAATCCGCAAAGGGCAAGGCTGAATACTATTACAAAAATAAAAAAGAACTCAAGAGACTGCTTGCTACAACTTTATTGGTTGCCTAACTTCAATGAAAAATAAAGCTAGTTTTTCACCTTCCATCCCGTCTAGTTGGGATGTTCTATCTTTCTTGATTGATAATATGTAAAAGGGAACTCACCACCGCACGTATTGATTTGTATCTTATGAGTTCCACGCTGACATGATGGTGCACGAGGTCCCAACAGCATCAAAGGATTAGATGGGAGAGATGGAAAGGAGTGGATAGTGATGGCCTATGGTGGCCGAACAAGCTCTTCTTTGGAGCACCACCCCGGTGCTCTTATTTGGAGCGATGTTGCGCTTGAGAGAGATAGAGAGAGACAGAGTCATATGGGAAGGATGATCCTCCTTAGGATGGTATAACCCAAGAAAGGGCAAATGCCCAATTCTCTCTCTCTCTTTCTCTGTTCACAAATTTCCATTTGGTGTCATGACAATCATATTGTCAATTACTCTAAGACACTACTTAATCGGTGCACTCAAAAACTCAAAAGTATTATTTGCATTAGGAATCAACAATCATTCTCTCAATTCACTCTTGATCGCAAAATAAAAGTAAATATTTTCATCCAAATTTTGTGTCATGTTTTAATCACACCGTCAATTTTAGAGATTATCACAAAAAGTGAAGTCAAACTTAGATAACTCAATTAACAAGGAGCTGGCCTTATATTGAATTTTCAATTCCAATCTAGTCCCATTTATGATTAAAAACAATAGTTTAATCGTCAAGTTCTAGAAAACGAGCACAATTTGTTCATATCGATCTCCCACACTCAACCGACCTCGTGGGTCGTATACGCTCGTGGAAGTCTCTTGCGAAGATCCATGAAACTCCTCAGCCACACGCAGGTGGAAAAATCTTCCGGTGGGGCCGGGGAAACTTTGAATTTCCTGGACGCACGGGCAACGTACGAATCGTGCGGTACGGATGGATGGACGACATTGTGCCGCGTTGGGTCGTCTAAAATGAGGGCCGCCGCTGTGGGATCCTTGGCCAGGACGACATTTGTGGTCGACCAACGATCTCTCTCTCTCTCTCTCTCTCTCGCTCTCTCCCCCCCTCTCCCCCTCTTTCTGTTTTTTATGTCTTGTTTTTTCTCTGGTCAATGAGCAAAGAGCTCTCTTTAGCTGCTCTTACGCGGAAGGCGTCAAAGAGGACGTCGGTTTGGAGCTGCGTGAAGGATTCATATTCACAAAGGAAAACGAAATCGTAAAGGGAAAGGTCCACAGAGAGAGAGAGAGAGAGAGAGAGAGAGAGAGAGAGAGAGATGACTAAAGAGACTGATACAATTTCATAAGATGGTGTGAAAAATGAGACAATTTCATAAGATGGGTGTGGAAAATGAAAAACGTTTGTTATTGAAAAGGATCGGCAACTTTGTTAGATGCCTAAAGCAAATGGAAAAAGCAGGCTTTCCCACCTCGCATTCCGTCATGTGGGGGTGTCCTATCTCCTTCCTCTCCTCTGTATTCTTTCTTGATCATGATGTGATAAAAGGGAACTCAGCACCAATGGCATCGATTCGCCTCTTGTGAGTTCCGCATCGATAGGAAGGTGCCCGGCTCCCCAATTATGCCGACTTGATTCGTTCGTCGAATGCATGGAGTTTTCTGGACTTTCTTTTATTTAACAAACGAAACCAACGCAGGACCGCAGTCCTTGACCACTAGCCTTCGTAACCATATCGGTTGTGAAAAATGGTGTTGTAGCTGTTAAAACGTTTAAGATGGTGCAACTTTAAAATAAATAGTACCCAAAATAAAACTTAAGAGCATTTTTCACAGCATAATTAGCTATGCCACACGGGTTCTAATACTTTATTTCATTAGCTTCCAATTTCGCTTCATATAATATGAGTTGGGTATCACATAAGAGGGGATTCGATTAACTTTTCTACTTCAAGTGATACATATAACAAAAAAATTTGCTATATTGAAACATACAATCATGTTTCCTCCTTGGAGGCTTTGCTTTGTAATTACTGCCAAGTCCTGGTTTTCCTCATTAATATTCCTGATCATTTCATGATTTTTCCCCACTTTTATTGTGGATATAGAAATCCACCCAAAAATTAATGGATATTACAAAAGAGGCCCTACCAAAATTTTGCATTTAAGCAATGCTAGATAATACTTTAGCACTCCTTTTCACGTGGCAAAAATAACAATAAGGCATGGACTATGTAGATTACATGTTTATAAGACTAATTAATTAATCAATTAAAGTTTTGTTAGATTATAGTACGGTGAAGACTGCTATGTAAGACCCTTCAAAATCCACTATTTAAGTGATCTAGGATAACAATAAAACACTCAGTATTTGATTCCTCAAACATCTGTACACATTGCAATACATCTTGAACAAAATAGATTAATTACATATCAGTATTTTTTGTGCACAAAAGAAATATCTTGCTTTATATCAACAGTGTAATTGATACAGTGTGATTCGATTGACAAGACATATAACTTCCTCCTAAAAGTAAGTTTGATCATTTATTAGTAGTATATCATATTCCTCACTAGTTTATAAGAGTAAAGCCTCAGGACCTCTTGAATCTTGACAAGGAAGTGAAACACATTGGCTGTTAAAACTTCGATACTTCAACTATTCTCATTAACGGCACGATAAAAAATTGAATTTTCTCATTAACCACATTTAACAAGTATCCCGGTACACACAATAATAAGAACATTTTCTATTTTGTCATATCTTATAATAAAATAAAAAAAGGCCGTTGGGGATTAGGGTTTAAACTTCCCTTTAGAATATCGAAACCCACGTTTGAAAATTCATTTGAGACTTGGTCTTTGATCAGTGTGTTCGTTAGTCAAATCCCTTCCTTTTTTTCTTTATTCTACTATGGAATTCTTCGATCTAGTCTAGAAATGGATGAGTACGAACGCTGGAGTGATTACAACAAACGCAATTTCCTTGAACCCGTAACACCTCTTTTTTTTTAATAAAAAAAAAACCATTAAATTCAAAGTCTAATATTTTGTGCACTTATTTCCCTGCTTTCTAGGATTCATCACATAGTGATGAATTACAAAAAGTCAAACTTCTCCGCCCACCCCCCGCGGCATACGATCCTCCCATCTACCAATCATCATCTATCAGAATCGTTCTCTATTCTCTAGGTCAACCTTTATATACTTCAAAAAAGAAAGAGGTACAAAAGGAAAAGGAAAGAGAGAGAGAGAAAGAGAGAGAGCGCGCGTGCATCCACCTTCAAAAGTTCCAATTTAATAGGAAACGGGCCAGAAATGTGCATATAATAAATTACTTAACATCTGACACGGTATTCGACCAAAAAAAAAAAAAAAAAAAACATCTGACACGGTAACCGACCCAAAAAATAAAAACATCTGACACGGTTATTATATATAATTGCATAATTATTAACCTAAAAATATCATGTCCTAAATTAATGGATCTCTATAAATGCAAAGATATTTATACAATTTTTTGAGAAAAGCTAGCCATTGGATTACGGAAAGATAAACTTAACCCCTTCATTAAAAATACTCTACGGATAATTATATTACAACGCTCATGAATAAACTGGCTTTTTCGCACCAATTCAAAATGAATGTGGATGATTTAGTAAGTGGATGATTTGGTAAGAGAATATGGATAAAGGAATATCAAAGCTGAGAATATGTACTCCATATAAATTGGAGATTTGTTACATGATCACTTGGAGATATCGAATCTTAGTCGTGAATGACATATAAGGGTGTTTTGCTTATTTGATTAGTGGACACCAAATTTTAATGTTGACTTTGCGTAAAAGGTTTATAAATATCTGAGCACATATTGTTTGAATGAGTTATGTATTATTTTCTCTTATTTTAAGGTAAAAAAGTTTTCCATTTTAGAGCACATTTGTTTCTCGAAAAATAAATTATTTGGAAAAAAGTATTTTCCCAAAAATAGTCATTTGGATTGCTTGCAGAAATAAAAAAAAAATAAAGATATTTTCATCGGTATGAACATGTTTTGACATAAATTGTTGTCATCAACAAAAACATTTCTTATTGGCTAATTATTTTAAGTGATTATTAAAAAAAATCTTTCAAATTATTCATTTTTCACGAAAATAAAAATAACCTCAGTGCAAACGTTTCATGTGTCTCCTCGGTTGAATATACGGTAAAATTTTCTTAACTAATTTCAACATGGTTGATTTTAGTGATCAAATGATACATAAATTGGTAAAACCACAGAATCTCAAATCGATGGGCTTCTTGATGGCGTTGAAGTCCTAGGAAAGGCATTCATTGTCAACGTTCATACTTATCTGCTAGAAACTATAATTGAAGAATATCGATTAATTAATTACTGATCGTATCTATCTCCAAAAATATTCGTAAAACAAAAATGAAGAATAATAAGTTAATAAATTTTAGATTTCACACTTAATTAGCCTCATCAATAGTTTTATAGTCCACGCGATGAGCCGGATGGTTAAATGTTTAATTCATTGTTAATAACTCGAGGATGATCAATATAATAGTTCTGTAATTTAGATTTTTTCCATTAACATTTTCATTTTCACAACCCTTTCCACTATATTAAAATCTTCATTTATCTATTGTTTAGATAGACATGAAACCCACTTCTGTCCTAAACGAATTGAATTTGTGGTGGAGGTATCCCAATAAGAGAAATTTACAACTCCACCTATTTCATGGAAAATGAAGATTTGAAAAGCATTTTCTTAAAAATGATCGCTTATGTTGCTTACAAAAGTAAATGAATAATTTGTTCAAGTTGGCATTTCCATTAAATTTATTGGTGAATGTATTGGTTTGGCCAATTAAGTCACCGTAAAAAATAAACATGATATCCTATGTGGCATTTAAAAAATAAAAAAAATATAAAAAAGGCATTAACGGATAAAATTAAATTTTAAAAAATAAGAAAAAGGGAAATCACAAAGAAAAGTATAGGTGAAGATGAGATGACGTGCCATCAGCATTGTGCAATCCTTGATCAAAGGCTCGGCAGCTCTCGCTAGTCAATGGGCGACGGCGCCACTACCTAAGATCTCCCTTTTTCTCTTTAAGTTTTTTGTTTTTTAACTAACTTTCTAAGATTTGATAGTCAGCAAAAGGAAATAATGAGCAACAATGTGTCACATCACGCAGGGCTTTCGGTTCTATCTTAGCGATAAGATAAATTTTAACAGAAAAGAATAGACAACGAAAATTCATTGACATGATTGAATATTTGATATATATACCACTCTGTAGAAACAAGAAGGATGCCAACGAATGGCTCTCGATCTAAGAGTATGTTTTACAAAGACTATCTATACTTTCCTAATGGCTCTGATACCATAAAGGGGTTAGGATCGGAGTACTATATGAGAGAACAAGGAAGTATAAGAGATTAACAGATCTATATGAAAGCAGGGAAGGATGTATCTAAAGATAAATGAAGTATAAGAACAAGAAAGTAAATGACTTAAATAAAATCACGAGAATTAAAAATAATGTAAAGAGCAAAGGCAATATATAAAATATAAAGTAAGAGTATGCATAAACAAAAACCAACCATGAAGGTGGAAGGAGGTAAAGGTGTTGTACCTCTTGTGGGAGTGTCTCTATGTATACTAGGAGGAGGAGTGTTTCTATGTGTACTAGGGGGAATGGTGATTATAGGAGGAAGATTAGGATTAAGATCTATGGACCTTGTATAAGAATTATGAAAAGAAGGACTAGATCTTGAATCGAAAGATCTTCTAGGAAATCTAATGGTCACTCTTCCTTCTGGGTGTTGAATGACATTAGTAGGGTCTGTATTTCGAACAACTTGTTGGGGAATTTGGTTTTCTAATTCCCATTGTTCTGGTAAAGTAACTTGGTTCCAATTAATAGACCTAGGAATTGTCGTATTTGCTCTAGAAATGTCAGTTTGGAGAAGAAGTGTTTCTCCTCGAGGGCTATGTTTGAAAGCATTTTCTCCAAAGGCGGAGGACATGGCTTTATAATGGATTCTATAGACAAGAGCTAAAGGAATAGATCCATCTGCCACTTTGTAATTATGAGTTTTGATTTGGAGTGTGAGGGCTCTAAGAATATTTTTATCTTTGAGGGAAACAGAGAAATTAGGGTAACAATCAAAATGTATAGGTCCTTTGCAAAGACTCGTCTCCACAGTACCAAGTATGGATTCATCATAGTTTAAGAGACGTGAATCTCATAAAACTAAGAGAATAGAGGTATTAAGACCTTCTTTTGTAAGAGGTTTGACTCCTACTTGGACTAGTCCTATATGAATGTAATTGTGTTTTTGTTTATGCTTTTGGATGGACTCTTTGTTTAAAAGATGTATTTTTTCATAAGAATTAGAAAGAGGAACATCTCTTTCTTCGGTGGATATGACATAGTCTGATTTTTTGAAAAATTTCAATTTTGATTTGTTTGTATATTTCCTTAAGCTGTATTTTAGGAATTTCCCAATTTTCTATGGATTTGTTGAAGTCTTCTATCCTTACTTCTTCTCTATGTATAGGACGGGATCCGAGTCCATTTGTGATAGAGAACTAGAGGAAGATGTAGATCTTCTATGTAAACTCATACTTAAGATCGGAACTATTCCTTCTTGTAACCGATTTACGAGCTAAACCAACGGTCTAACAGCCACTCAGGGACTTACGGCCTAGACCACTCTGTAGAAACAAGAAGGATGCCAACGAATGGCTCTCGATCTAAGAGTATGTTTTACAAAGACTATCTATACTTTCCTAATGGCTCTGATACCATAAAGGGGTTAGGATCGAAGTACTATATGAGAGAACAATGAAGTATATACTTCATTTATCTTTAGATACATCCTTCCCTGCTTTCATATAGATCTGTTAATCTCTTATACTTCCTTGTTCTCTCATATAGTACTCCGATCCTAACCCCTTTATGGTATCAGAGCCATTAGGAAAGTATAGACTTTAGCAAGTATTTTTTTTTTTTTGATTGTCGAATAATTTTGTTGAGTGGAATTCCAATGTTTTGATATAAACTGAATAACTTGTTCTTTGTTGTTATTGACTTGTTTGAGAATGCCACCATATCCTAGTCGACGCGTCTGTTTCTACTATTTTGAAAGTAGAAGGGTCAGCAAGATGTAGGCATGGTATATCTTTCACATGCATTTTTATTTGTTTGACAATGTCTGTATGGACAGAGGTCCATGGTGGAGGATCCTTTCTTAACCTTTGATGTAAAGGTTTACAAAGGATATTTATATTGGGAAAGAAATCTAAAATATAATTGAGACTACCCAAAAACCTTTGTAATTGGGTTTTGTCTTTAATCTCGTCAGGGAATTTGTCAGTAAAAGAGATTGATCTTTCTATAGGAGTGATTGTGCTTAAATGAATGTAATGACCTAAGAATCTGATTTTGGTTTTGAAGAGTGCAATTTTAGTAGGAGAGACTACAAGACCGTTTTGTATGATTATTTTTATGAAAGTAGATAAATGTTTGAAATGTTGTTCTATATTGGAAAGAAAACTAGAACATCATCTATATAAACTATGATGTATTCTGAGTAAGGATTGAAAATCTCGTTCATAATTCTTTGGAATTCGAAGGGGCATTTTGAGGCCGAATGGCATAACATTCCATTCATATTGGCCAAAAGGGACCGTAAAGGCTGTCTTGTATTTATCCTTTTCACTGACCTGTATTTGCCAAAATCTTGATTTCATGTCAAATTTTGAAAATATTTTTGATCTACAAAGTCTATTAAGCAAATCTTTTTCATTGGGTATAGGATATCTTATCCACCTAAGGGCTGTATTAAGAGGTTTATAACTAATAACTAATCTGGGAACTCCTCTTTCAAGTTCAGCATTTTTATTAACATAGAAAGCAGAACAACTCCAACGTGATTGGCTCTTTCTTATGAGTTTTTTATTCAAAAGATCTTGTATTTCTGTTTGACAAAATTTCAAAACTTCTTGATTCATCTATGTTGGGCGAGCTTTGGTAGGAATTTTGTTTTCAGAAAAATCATGTTCATAAGGTAAATCAACGATATGTTTTTTTCTTTCCCAAAAGGCATTCGGTAGATTAGTTATTAATTATAAACCTCTTAATACAACCCTTAGGTGGATAAGATATCATATACCCAATAAAAAAGATTTGCTTAATAGACTTTGTAGATCAAAAATATTTTCAAAATTTGACATGAAATCAGGATTTTGGCAAATACAGGTCAGTGAAAAGGATAAATACAAGACAGCCTTTACGGTCCCTTTTGGCCAATATGAATGGAATGTTATGCCATTCGGCCTCAAAAATGCCCCTTCAAAATTCCAAAGAATTATGAACGAGATTTTCAATCCTTACTCAGAATACATCATAGTTTATATAGATGATGTTCTAGTTTTCTCTTCCAATATAGAACAACATTTCAAACATTTATCTACTTTCATAAAAATAATCATACAAAACGGTCTTGTAGTCTCTCCTACTAAAATTGCACTCTTCAAAACCAAAATCAGATTCTTAGGTCATTACATTCATTTAAGCACAATCACTCCTATAGAAAGATCAATCTCTTTTACTCGACAAATTCCCGATGAGATTAAAGACAAAACCCAATTACAAAGGTTTTTTGGGTAGTCTCAATTATATTTTAGATTTCTTTCCCAATATAAATATCCTTTGTAAACCTTTACATCAAAGGTTAAGAAAGGATCCTCCACCATGGACCTCTGTCCATACAGACATTGTCAAACAAATAAAAATGCATGTGAAAGATATACCATGCCTACATCTTGCTGACCCTTCTACTTTCAAAATAGTAGAAACAGACGCGTCAGAATTAGGATATGGTGGCATTCTCAAACAAGTCAATAACAACAAAGAACAAGTTATTCAGTTTATATCAAAACATTGGAATTCCACTCAACAAAATTATTCGACAATCAAAAAAAAAATACTTGCTATAGTTTTGTCTATATCAAAATTCCAAGGAGATTTATTAAATGAAAAATTTCTCTTGAGAATTGATTGCAAATCAGCCAAAGACATCTTACAAAAAGACGTTTTAAATGTTGCATCAAAACAAATTTTTGCCAGATGGCAAGCCATACTTTCAAATATTCGATTTTGACATTGTATTTATAAACGGTTCTTCAAATTCATTGCCTGATTTTCTCACAAGAGAATTTTTACGGGGGGATACCAATATGCCAAGATCCAAAAAAGAAAAAGACAAAGACAAAGGCAAAGGCAAAGCCACTGCCGAGCCCTCCAATACACCACCAAAGCCGAAAGGCTTAACATCTGTCAAGACATAGCTTGAAATGACAGAAAACAACCAGTCATTCTTACACCAAACACCTATGAAAATAGAACACATATCACCTGATCCCATGCTAGCCTTTAATTAGCTAGCTGACATGATACCAAAAGAAACCATTCTACTACTCGCACAGTCTATACAAAACAAGACAAAGAAAGAACCATCCAAGGCCATCGAGGTAAGCAACAATGCTTCCCCTCTGCTTATTATGAGCAAATTCTAGTGGAGACAGAATCAGCAAGATTCACCCATTTTGCTGACAAAAACAACACAGAAAACATTCTATACTCCACTATATCCATCAATAAAATCATACACCCCTCACACTGGGGAGCCTCACCTCATACACCCAGAAAATTCCAAACCAGACTTACCCAAAGTCTACCATATTCTTCCTCATACACCTACTTGGACTACCAACAAGCCTGGTGGAACGTTTTCTTCAGACAAAATACAAATTTCCAACACTCCTGGTTGTTATTTTTCAAAGATAACTTCCCAAGACAAAGCCTACCAAATTGGTTTGACTCTTGGTGGGATCTCTTTGGCCCTTTAGACATAATTCTACATCCCACAGTCAAACAAGGTTATGAGATTTTCAGTAAATACTTCGTACCAACACCACATGATATAAGATTCCCATGCCTTATGCATTTCTTTACAATATTCAGAATCTCTTGGGTAACAGCCTGGGGATTTGAATACAATACATCCACAAAACCTGGGGTTCCAGTCCTTATCCGAAAATACAAAACAAAATGGTGGGATGGATTCAGACACCATGACCAAGGATCCGAAGCTGCGGTTAGGACATGGCTAAACAGCCAGAAAAACATGATAACCACAGTCCCATCAAATACATCCTTTTAGGGAGAAATCCATGGCAAGTGCAAAGCACTTGCTGCGCAGTCCCCAGTAGAGAGGAATATTGTAACATCCTCAGGACAATGCTATCTGAAGCGGAAGAATCACAATGTGGATCTTCCAAATCTCAAGACAATACAGACGAATCCTCACAGTCACATCATAGTGGAAACACCAATGAAGACGACTGCTACGGAATCAATCTAGACAGAGATTAAACTTCAATAGACATCACATGCAGACACTATTACGAACGGCGCAAAAGGCTATACATCGTAGCAAACACTGTTCACTATTCACTTTATACTGTTCACTCAGTACTGTTCACTTTACATTGTTCAGCACTGTAGCACCCCTATAAATACACCCTCTCGACATAGAAGAAGGGGACCCGAAATTTTCTAGATTTCTCTCTTCTCCTTCTCTCTCTCTCACTTGTAACCGTTCATCCCTTCCATCTCCATCCTCATCTCTTCCATCTCCAAGCTCTCTTACCTTGTATCCCCTGGTTTCAAAGTAAGTTAGTTTTTCATATACATAGTTTCATACAGGGTTACCAACTTACATGATAGTTGGTTAACTATTTCTTGTAATACAAACATCAATACTCCCTGGAGTGCGGATTACCACCCTAGTGGATGACTTGATGCTTTAAGTTTCTGCATCTTTCAATACATGTAATTTCAGCTTTTTAGCTTTATATAATACAAGTTCATACCACCTTCATGGTTGGTTTTTGTTTATGCATACTCTTACTTTATATTTTATATATTGCCTTTGCTCTTTACATTATTTTTAATTCTCGCGATTTTATTTAAGTCATTTACTTTCTTGTTCTTATACTTCATTTATCTTTAGATACATCCTTCCCTGCTTTCATATAGATCAGTTAATCTCTTATACTTCCTTGTTCTGTCATATAGTACTCCGATCCTAACCCCTTTATGGTATATATATATATCGATTTTCGATGCATTTATCCTTAAAAAATATAAAAAGGGCAAAAGCTAAGCTTGGAGAAAACATAGATGAGAGTAGTGATTGCACTTTTGAACTTTTTCATGGTGGATGGTGGGGGATTCTTGGTGAGAGAGGCACTCAGTGAGGCTACTGGCTTTCCATTTTTCGTTACTAAAATTATGGAATTTTGTTCAAAACGTCCGGCCTGATGATGTAGAATACACGATTACTTCTTTGAATCGCATCTACTTTATCCAAAAGAGACTCCACTCTTTTTTGCAACATTACAAACTGATTACATTAGCTCGACCCGATTGGATCACACCTTCAGAGAGTAAGCCCATGAAATTTTCTTGCTTAAAAGTCGTTAAGAAGACAATCTTTAACATTTTTATCTTCATAGAGCTTGTTGAGGATATAAAGAAATTCACTTGATTATAAATATCTCTCGAGATTTTAAATATATATATATATATATATATATATATATTGTATATCTCATTTGATAGTGTAAATCCTTGATTGATATATTACCTTCAATAGTCATCTTGTAAAAACTCATAATTATGTCAATGTAATCATTATTATGAATATATTGAATTATATATAAATTCCTCAAATCTGTCTTCCGCGTTATTATTATCAATTGAGCGTCTACCATATATTTAATTTGAAAAAAAAAAACGTTGTTTAGCCATTGACTTTATTGAAAATCAAATTCATCTAAATGATCGACGATTCAGATCTTATGATGGGACTTATATAAAAAATAATAAATCAAATGATATGACATAATTAATTCGACCTGACTGCATCTTCAGATAAATTCACGAAATTTTCTTGCTTAAAATTCATTAAGAAGAATATGGGCACGTTAATCCCTAGCATTTTTACCATCATCGGGGCCAACAGACCTCCCTACCAGACACTAGACATTCCATTTTGGAAAACTAATGTTATCCGGTCTGTAAATCGCGTGAAAATCGAATTCGGGCAAACGATTACCCGTCCTAATCCCACGATGAGTGACGATTTTGCATATTACTCTGATCAACCACTATTGCTTGTCACCATGCGCGGGCACCTAGTGGTCGGCGATCCATAATCACTTAGCGTTGTAAAAAAGATGAATGGGCATGAGAGTAAATGAAGATTCACCCATGCCAATGGTCCAATTGTTTGTATTTATCAAAAAGGATTTCGTAGATAGGACATTTCTAACATCTAACCTTGGAATTAAAATGACAGAATGAAATACTAGACATTAAACAAAGGTCTCTAACAATGGGACTAGGAACAAGATGAAATTTTCTAAACATTGATGCTGTAGGCATGTGACCACTATTTTATATGTGATGGGGAGCCTTGATCTTGTGAAGCTGATTGCTTTCTTGGACCCACTCTGAGACATGTACCCAACTTATTCCCAAGCCCCTTCATAGATACTCAATTTGCCCCTATTGACTAATTTTGCTAGCTAAGTCGGGGACCAACGGTCGCAATCTTGCTAAGATCCGGTGGTTATGGATGTAGGATTTAGAGGTGTGATGGGCCTTTTCTGTCCTTCAAACTCTTTAGGCAACACAATACTTTTGCGATGGCATTTGCTCCATGTATCCTCGATCATGTGAATCTCAATTGGGTAATCATGGCTTTCATGGGTGAAAAGGATTAGACAGATGTTCATCTTAAGAGGTGGTAGGATTTTCTGAAGGGCTTTGTATTGACGTACCACCCCATATGGGTAATAGGAAGTGGCGACGGTGAGGCCAAGCAATGGGATTGGATTGCAATTTTTATAGGTAAAGCATGCTCTCTTTTCGTGGAACCAACTAGCACACCACAGGAATGCCTCAGGAGCGAGGTCCTTTAGGGAATTTATCTAGTTAAAGTAGTTTTGTTGAGGATGTGTCCTCTCAGAACCACAAATCTCTTTAATGGATTTTTGAAATAATTTATTTTAGACAATTGCATGTGACATCCAAATTCGCTTAAGTGAGAAAAGAATCAAACTTGTAAAATTTCCAAGGAGGCTCGCATGATTTTTTCTATGTTTTCTTTAAAAAGCTTAAGGGACAGGAATGTTTCAACTAAAATCATGTTAACATAATTTTCCCCCCTCAAGACCTGATCAACCACCAATGTCATCGAGGGACATATGGCATCTTTTTTATAGGAAAAAAAATTGATGAACCTGAAAAATGGTAGTAGGAAAATTTCACTCTTTTAGATCATCGGTTGATTTTAAAAACAACCATTCAAAAAAGATAGTGTGCATGTATTATGGTTGGCTTACAACATGAATTTTAATTCTTAAAAGTCACGCTAACCACACAACTGGTCAATGCTGATTGGTGGCCTAACAAGCTTACTCCTGAGAGGCATTCCGATAGCAGTATTGTATTCTTCCAGAGTTTGGGTTAGTTTGAACCTACCGAACACAAAAGTGGATGTCCTAGGGCATAAAAAATGTGCTATTGCCTGTAGGACTTCATGAAGAAACATGGATTTGGAACAACAACAATAGATGACCGATTTTGGCCTTTACGTGTTTTTAAGCGAGTTGGTTCAACTGACCTCACCATCTAAAGAGCTCTGCTTTGAGAGTGAGATTGAACTAGATATCATCTCTTCTCATCACATATAAACTAGGACCCAAAAGACTTACCTAAATTGCCATTAAAGTAAATAGACTGAGTTAAAAAAAGGATAAATAAATCATTTTACTTTTAAAGAAAATGGCAAGCACATAGACATGCGCAAGATACGCGCAGCTCGATGTTTAATTAAGAAGGTTTTGTGAGATTAAGAGTGTATGGCTGTCGTAATCTCATGTTGGCATCATATCCTCTTAATCTCGGCTCTACCTAAAGAAATTCGAGGAAAAGAAAGGCAACCTCTACAACACAATCTCGTGTTCAAGGTTGTATTTTTCTTAGCACCATCCTAAAATATCCTATGACTGCCCAGGTTTGGTAGCCGAGTTGTGTGTGTAACGTATAATGCTAAAACATTAAAGTATGCACAATAGCTTACAATCACAAAGCACTTTATTTCAACTGATCCTTACAATACTAACCTACACAAAAATACACAAGTTAGGGAAACATTTAAACAAGATAAAAAGGCTTAAGTCCATAGAAAATTTCCCCAGTAGAGTCGCCAAACAGTTGTGACCTCCCTTTAACATTGATGCACGGACGCGTATGGAGGATAATGACTCGCTAAGTATTAAACTTAGTCCAAGTTCTCCCAAGCCCATCAATTCATGACTTATGACATAAATTTTTAACCTACAAGTTGAATTCAAATAGGAGTCATCACAAATCAATTTGAGGTGAGTCAATTAGAAACTCAAGTGAAATATCAGGAGAAATACTTCGCTCCTACGCAACTAGAGAAATTAGGATCAGTGACTTGATTACACTAGTTTATCATCAATACCCTTCCGATTTCTAATTTTGTTCAAATATTAAGTAAATCATTTAGGTGGCATTTTATATTAATCACGAATTATAGGATTTGATTCATAACTAGATTAAAGAAATAGAAATCCATGCATTGTAAGGGCGTGATTGGACTAAGTCAATTTCTCTTTCGAGAAATTAAATGCGATTTCTCTTCTTCTTTTTGGGGATAAGTACACTAATGGTGCCATAAGTTGTGTACGGCGCTCACTTTGGTGCCAAAAGTTTCCACCGGATCACTTAAGTGCCAAATCGGAGAAAAAACGATCACTTTGGTGTCACCGGCGAGAAATTCCGGCCAAAATGATTATGTGGCTTTATATTTTAAAAAAAAAACAATTCGATAAACCCTTTAAACGACGTCGTTTTTTGTCCTACTTAAGAAAACGACGTCGTTTTGCCATCCTATGTGGATGGCTTAGGAAAAACGACGCCGTATTGCTCATTTGTGATTGAAATTAGGGTTTTCTTTTGTTCATCCTCGCCGACCAAGCTTGCTCAGCCACCGTTGCTTGGCCACCGTGCTCAGCCACCGTCGCTCGGCCACCGTGCTCGGCCACCGTCGTTCGGCCACTGTGCTCTGCTACCGTCGCTCGGCCACCATCGCTCGGCCAAGAAGTGATGGGAAAATAGGAGGCGAGGGCAGAGGAGGAGGAGGAAGAAGGGGGATTGAAGGTGCAGAGAGAGAGAGAAGACGAGGAGTGTGAGGGAAACAAGGAGGGCATAGATGGAGATGGTAGATTGGGCTTTGTTCAAAGAGTGGCTGGTGCTTGTCTTGTTCTTCGAGGAAGAAGACGCCGCCGCCATGGCTTCTCTCTCTCTGTTGGCGTTGTTCTTTGGGGAAGAAGACGACATCGCCATGGCTTCTCTCTCTCTGCTGGTGTTGTTCTTCGGAGAAGAAGATGATGCTGCCATGGCTTCTCTCTCTGCGCTGGTGTTGTTCTTCGGGGAAGAAGACAATGCCGCTGCCATGGCCTCTCTCTCTCTCTCTCTCAATTTGGGGATTAGGGTTTCGACTTGGGGTGCCAAACGACGTCGTTTGGTGGTTTACTTGCTTGGACTCTCCAGGCGAGCCACATCGATATAAGAAATTAATAAAAAAGGCCACGTCGGATTTCCGGCCAATTTCGTCGGCGTTGGCACCAAAGTGAGCGTTTTTCAAATTTTTTGGCACTTAAGTGATCCAACGGAAACTTTTGGTACCAAAGTGAGCGCCGTACACAACTTATGGCACCATTAGTGTACTTATCCCCTTCTTTTTGGATATTCTTTTAAGGAGTTTCACGTACTCTAAAGGAAAACCACTAAGAGCTTCCTTTTTTTAACATTTTCAGATTTTTATGAAAAAGGAATAAAATCTTTTGGGATTTTTATGATTTTTCTAAAGTAAAGATTTTTGAAAAATTAAAATAACAATAAAACAAAAGCTGACCCGGTTCGATGAGACCCGTAAGTCGGACCAATTCGGATGTGGCCCGACCGACTTGAGTCACACCCCCATTTCATTTTAATCTTTTCTTATTCTTCTTCTTTCTTTTGTCTTTTTTTTTCCTCACTTTCCCTTGTTTCCCTTTATGCGCGTGGTTAGACTAGAGAAGAGAGTAGCCCCACTTTGTACTTCATTGAGATCCCCTTTTCACTTCTAAATAATTGCTGCCCATCCTTTTTTTTTTTTTTTTTTTTTTTAATTTCCTTTTGTTATTTTTGTATTTTTCTTTTTCCTTATGCAACCCAAGCGCCTATTCCCCTTCTCCTTGTGGTGTCAACGGGGATGGCTGAGACGGGCGGCATCGCCGCATCCACATGGCCACATGTACCCTCTAGTATTGTCTCGACAAGCCCCGCCCGAGGGCTCGGCCTCCACTGGGTTTTTTTTTCCTCAACTAGATCGACATTGCTAGTTGAGGGGCTCCTTCCTCTTTAACCAAGTATGAGAACAGTCGGGGGAGGGGGGATGGGAATGCGTCGAAAAGGCCAAATGGCTGATGTCCAAGGGTGTCAAGCATCACCGAGGCTTCTTGACAAGCCGAGAATGGTGTCCAAACAACTCAAAATCATTCAAAATGAACATGCAAAAACTAGATCTAGCTCAGGCATTCTATCGAACGGGTACATCACACTACTGAAACGTCATATCTTGGTTTCAGCAAGGCTCGAACCAAAGCCAAAACCTACGCTAGGCAAACAAAGAACACCACAAAGAGTCGAAAATAACAAAGAAGGGGCTAGAGTTCACTCCAGCCTAGCATGCCTAAAACAAGGCAAAAATAGAGGTTGAGGGGCTGACGGTTCAGCTTAATCGACACGGTGATGGCTCATCGGCGCGCTAATGGAGAGGTCATCACTGGTGGCCTTTCTCTCTAACTCTTTCCAACATCATCCTCTCTCAAATCTCTCCTCTTGTAAATCTCATTGATCTCTCTCACTCTTTCGTCCCTCTCGAACTCGCTCACTCTCAGGCCTCCCCAAATGTCTATTAGGGGAAGCCCTCCGAGCTTGCTCCTCTCTCTCTCTCTCTAGCCCATGGATGCTATTTATAAGCACGAAGGCTAGTAGGTGGAGGTGCTCGAACTGTTAAAATTAATGTTATTAATGACTCAACATAAGTTCATGCATTTCTTATTCAACCTTCGGCACTATTGGCCAATTTAATGGATGCGTTCCTTCAGCAGCCCTCGTGCATCCGTGGAACAATTTTAGAGACGAATTAATCGATGCGCTCATGGACGCATTTCTTTAGCCCCGATGTAGCAGTCTTGCAACGCAGCAGTTTTACCACCCAATTATGACCGAATTAATGGATGGACGCATTAAGGGACAAATTCCTTCATCTTCGTGCAGTAGATTTTCCTCACATTAAGGGATGTGTTAATGACAGATTTTCCGAGGGTCTCCATCAACAACAATTTTGATAATCATCAGCTTACCAAAATGAGTCTTCCTTAATACCTAGCAGAGAGAGTTATTCAAAGAAATTAGAATTCCTCGTTGGAAAAACACTCCTCCAAGTGTGTTGGTTTCTAGGAATGCTCGACAGAGTCCAATACAAACGGGTCTAAGGTGTTATATATTGGGAGGCATAGTCGGGAATCTGCTTAACACCATTGGCATGAACTAATCACCTTAAGAAGATTCGATTCGCCTTACCTCACATCCTATTTAATTTTCTATAAATTTTATTTCAATCAAAGAGCTTTGTGTTTTGGGTTGTGATTCAGCATCTTTATATGTAAGGATTATATAAACGTTGGCTTGATCATTATTGTATTATTGTTATCATTTTCTTATATTATTTTTCTTGTTTCAACAAACAGCATTACGCATTTTTCCGAATACATAAATATTATTATTATTTTTTAATATGTGATCATTATTTTTCCAGCAATCTTAAGGCAATTACTTCTATGTTTTCTTACTATTTGTTGTGTTTACTAGAAAATCAAGATGGTTGATAACAATCAAGTACCACATGATGTCCAGACCATTTTTGGAGATGTACCTATGGTCATTTCGACACTGCTAATGAAGAGGTTCATACCTCGGGGCCTGGTGTTGTGACAGCAAATGTTGTAGGCCTTTCAGTCAAGACCATCCATGGCAATGCGGGTACAAGCCACCTAATTGACATACCTGGACTATTTTTCAAAACAATGTAGAGCAAATGGCATATGGTCCAAGTTCTGGAGGGATGGTTTAACAAGTTTTGCCTAGTATAATGTTACCACATCTAATAACACTAAATGAGAAATTGGAAAAATCCACCAATGTGGGCTTTGAGCATTGGGAGTAGAAGATGTTTTTCTATTTGACCATCCTAATCAAATCAAGTACTTATGGGAGGTGTGCCCAATAATTACTCTATATGAGCAAGATGTCACTACCCTTGGGGCATTGGAGGCCTGAAAGCACGGGGACTTTCTATGCCAAAATCATATCCTTAATTATTTGATAAATTCCCTTTATAATATTTATTGTAACATTGGAACCAATAAACTGTGACATCTTGAAATTTTCTGCTTTCAATTAAATTAATCGGGCTTTTCATTGATGTGCCTATAATGATGTTCTCGAGCTGATCACTCTTGAGATAACTAGACGATCTAGAAAGGTTATTAAGAGATTTTAACGTAATAGACTTGAGGATTCGATTAGGAATTGACTACTCGACCGTGCTTATCTGTAGAGATCATTACGGCATAGTTAAAAATCGTTTAGAGATCAAAGATAGGTTGGTTCGACTGAGATGTGTGGCTAAACGTGGGTGATTCCACTAAATTGCAAAATTATCGTTGACCAACACTAGACTGATTTTTCTATCATTTTAATGCCATGTATCCGTATTTGAATCATCGAGATTTTCATGACCACCGAGAGTCGCCAATGTGTCAAAGAGATTCATTGTGGTTTGAAGAAAATCGACCACGGGTCATTTGCACTAAGAATTTCTAAAAACTACCCGGTCGCCTAGATTACGCTAAAATCGCGCCAAATGGAAATTAACCGCGAATTTGAATCCGATTTCAAAAATTGAAAGTTTTGTTATGTCACAAGTCATTTTAGGAACGTCGACTCACCTCCTAAAGATTTTTCTGCAAACCGAGACTTTATGGGAAAAGTTCGAGGTAGGGCCATTTTTGTATAGAAAAGTTTGAGAATCATTTCTAATTGCGAAATTGGGATACAAGTGGGTTATGTTGGCAGGGAAAAATGTCAATTTGATCAAGGACTCGATATCGGAATTTATCAAAGCCGAATTGGATTAATTCAAGGAAGAATTCGATGTAAATTGAAGTGCAACATGTACAAATTTGTATGCCCCAATGACCCATGACTTTTGGACCATTTCCCTAGCTTCTTGAGGAAGCTTGAAGGCTGAGAATTGCTGAGGAAGGCAACAACTGAGGTGGGGCCAAGTCAAAGGAGACAAGAAGATAAGAGAAGACCAAAGGTGGTCCCCCTCCCTCCTTCTCCTTCTTCTCTCTCCCCCCACCGTCGAGCATACCTCCCCCTCCTCCTTGTGCAGACCGAAGAAGCTCTGAGCAAGCCAGCTAGCCACTGAGCAGCCGTTCGACCACTAGGAACAACCGCGATGCCGCTCGCTTGCCCACGCGTACCCCCGCCAGCTCGCCTGCTTGTCGCACGTTGCCACCGTCGCAGCTGCACCATCTTGACTTGCTCGTGCGTCCAGGAGCTCAACAAGCCAACTCAGGCCACAATCCAAGCCTCTTCCGCTGTCGTGAAGTGCCGCCACCGCCCGCCTAGACCCACGACCAGTCTCACCACCTGTTTTAGCCTTAACCCACCACTAAAGAAGCTTCTTTGAGCACCGAGCAAAGACCAAACAGTGTGGGTATCACAGCCACTGTTTGGCTTGTTTAGGAGGCTTTCTCGGCCCCGTTTGGTGGTCGCGCTTTGGAGCTTCTCATCCCTTGTTGCGTCCCCGTCGTTTTGATCCGAGTGGATCATTAATCAAGTGAGTTTAACTCACTAATCATTGCTTAGTAAGTTAATGATGTTTAAGGGTTGATTAGTTTAGACTAAGTATGGATTAGGTGAATAGTTAGATTAGATTAGCAATTTAATTAATCGTTATTGCATGTTAGGTGGTTAAAGTTGTGTAATTAGAGCTTAGACAAGCTCTAGTATTTATCTAGAGTGGTTCGAAAATTTTATGGGCTTGTCTCGGCTTTTAATTAGGCTTTTCCAGCCAAAGTTGCATTTATTGGCATTACTTAATTATTTTCCATAATTATTTATTTATTTATTTATTTTTAGGAAATTAAACCGAGATAGTCGGTGGACTGGAATTTCGTGCCGATTTCAATGGTGTGATCTGTTTATTTATTTAACCATTATTTGGTGCAAATTGAGTGTGATTGGTGATTGTGGGTAATTATCTCAAAAATTTATAATTTTGGTAATTAATTAGAAAATTACCGGGCGTCGGTCTACAGTGCCAAAAATCTATTTTGGTTAAGGCCGGTCATTTCCCACACACGAGTATTTTTATCAGGTATGATAAAAATAGTAAATTTGTTAGATGGTCAAGGTGGTATACTATATCAACCTACATGCTCTGATATGTTAGTTTAGATAGAAAGCAGTATACCTTATCAACTTAGAGTGAGTATTATTAGTATACTATATCAGCCTACGGGTTTGACATGTCAGCTTAGTAAGAGAGCAGTATACTATTTATCAGCTTAGCGCGAGCTATACTATCTATTATCAGCTTAGAGGGAGCAGTTCTGACACGACTGGACTTATTAAATAGTATTGATTGGGCCGACCAAAGGAAGGTTATGATGACATGTAATCGACTAAGTCAATTGATCGATGGTTCGATCTAATTTGGTGAATTCAAATGATTGGTTGATGTGATTTGTGTATCTATGAGATAAACTGACTTACAGGAAGGGACTAAGGCAAAGGTAAGTCCTCCGACCTATGTTTGTGCTTAGGCAGCCATTGTGGCGTATTTTCTTCCTTATCAGGGCTTAGGGGGTTGAACTTGCTGAGATGTCATCTCACCCTGTTGTGGGATAACATTTTCAAGTCCCTATATGGTGGTCGTGGAGGACCGGAAGCCCTGGAGTCTAAGAAGGTGGAGATTGAAGAATCGGTGAACGTGCCTGACTAGTGGGTCATAGGACAGTTCCCTTTTTATTGAGCCGATATTTTTGTAAACGACCTGGTATTGTAAATAAACCTATTTGTTTATAAAAGGCTTGTTTTGGTTTGAAAATTTTAGTCTTGCTTTTCTATCCCATCTTGTTGTTGTATGGGGATTATATATTTGCTTTCGCATGGGCATTTAAAATGAAAGGATAAGCGATGCATCCTGGGACGTCGCTATTTAATCGACTGCAAAGGGATGGGCATGTGCTCGGAGGATTCTATAAGAGTCCTTAGAAAAGAAATATAAAACTGAGGACGTAGACACCGACAAATTCATGGTTGCCAAATTCCTGGATTTCAAAATGATTCATAATCTATAATGAATCGGGTTCAGGAAATGCAAATAATTTTAAATGACATATTTGCTCAAAGAATGTTACTTAGTTAATCATTTCAAGTGGGAGCAATTATTGAGAAGTTGCCTCTAACCTGGTTAAACTTAAAGAATTGTTTAAAGCACAAAAGAAAAGAAATGAGCCTTGAAGATCTCATTATGCGCCTCCGAATTGAAGAAGATAACAAAGGGAATGCAAACTCTTTTATTGAACTAAAGGCAAGGGTGGTGGTGCAGTTAAGTCGTTGAATCTGACAGAGCATGAAGATAATGAGAAACTTACTACTGTGTTGGTGTCTAAGGTATCATAATTGTAAAACCATACTTATTGGTGGTTGGAACAGGTGCCACAAATCACATTTGTGTGGATACAAACATGCTCTCCTTTTACGAGAAGGCTGAAGAAGAAGAGAAGCTCTACATGGCTAACTCTACATCGGCAAAGATTGCCATAAAAAATAAAAGTGATTTGAAGTTCACCCCTGATAAAGAAATTACCCTGCTAAATGTGCTACATGTACAAGAAATCCAAAATAATCTCATTTCTAGCCTCATATTTGTCTAGAAGGGTTTCAAAATTGTTTTTGAATCTAACAAGTTTGCACTTTCTAAAAGGAGCATGTATATGGGGAAATGGTACTTGTATAATGATATGTTCAAAGCCAAAGTGGTGGTCATTGATGTAAATTCGAAATTTTTGTACCCAAAAACTATTAATAAAGAGAAGCCTTTAGTTTATACTATTGTGTCTCATTTTCTATGGCATGATAGATTAGGACACATAAACTATGATACAATGAAAATTATAGCAAATTTAGGGCTAATTCCAAGGTTTGACTTAGATGCTCATTACAAGTGTGGGGCTTGTGTTGAGGCTAAGTTTGCTAAAAAAAGCCTTTTGAATCGATTGAAAGAATAAGTAAACTTTTACAATTAATCTATAGTGATTTATGTGATTTAAAGTTCATAAAAAGTAGAAGAGAAAAGAAGTACTTCATCACCTTTGTGGATGATTATACTCGATTTCGCTATGTTTATCTATTAAATAACAAACATGAGTGTCAGAATGAGGTCGAGAATCAACTTGATAAATGAATCAAAGTGCTTAAGTCTGACAGAGGAGAAGAATACAATTCTATCAATTTAAAGTAGTTCTATGCTAGTTTGGGGATAATTATCCAAACAACTACACCTTATACTTTATAGCAAAATGGAATTACTAAACAGAAAAATAGAACTTTAACGGAAATGGCTTATGCCATGCTTTTAAGTTCAGTTTTATCTCAAAACTTGTGAGAGGAAGCAATTCTAATTGCGAACTATATTCTCAATAAAATACTCCATAGAAGGATAGGTAAAACTTCATATGAGTTATGGAATGGAAGGTTGCCATCCTACTATTTTTTTTTTAAGTGTGGGGTGCCTAGCCAAGGTAGCAATTCCCTCTCCTAAGCAAGCTCGGCAGAGACCTAAAATGGTGGATTGTATATTCATCAATTATGCTCAAAATAGCAGCGCATATAGATTTCTAGTTCACAAATCTGGTAATGCAAAAATCCATATAAATTCTATCCAAGAAGTAAGGGACGTTGAATTCTTTGAGGGGGATATATCCTATGAAAATAAATCAAGGTGAACCATCTCATAAGAGGTTTAGAAAATCAAAATCTGAAAATGATGAAGTTAAGGCCAAAGAAACTAAACTTCGAAGGAGCAAAAGGTCACAGATTTAAAAATCTCTCGGACCTAACTTTTTGACATGTTAAAAGGCAAGTCTCAAACTTTTCAAGAGGCAATGTCAACTCCAAATGCTCCTTACTAGAAAGAAGCCGTTGACAGTGAAAATGATTATATCACAAGTAACCATACTTGAGAATTGATTGATCTTCCATTAGGAAATAAATCAATTGGATGTAAATGGATATTCAAAAAGAAGTGTAGAGCTTATGGTTCCATAAATAAGTATAAAGCATGACTTGTTGTCAAAGGGCTTAGACAAAGGGAGGGGGAGAAGTACACTATTGGTGCCATAAGTTGTGTACAGCACTCACTTCGGTACCAAAACTTTTTGTAGGAAGGTGTTGGGATTAAATGTTTTTCTTATCATTGAAGTGTTGCTTGCATTATAAATCGATGTGCATGATTTTCAAATTGTTTTAGCACTACAAGTTGCACACACAACCTGCCGTCGAACCTAGACCACATTTAAGGATTCTAGGATGGTGTTGAGAAATGAACCAACCTTGAACGCGAGACCGCGATGTAGAGGTTGCCTTTCTCAACCCCGAAATTTTTTCTTGCTGTCAAAATGTTTATCCTTGTCTGCGAGACTACGTGATCATGGGATTTTCCTTTTGATCGAGCCAGAGTTAAGAGGACCCGACATTTGTACGCGAGACTGTGACTAGTCGGCCCATCCTTTTGGCTCTAACTTGCTAAGCCTTGTAGTTTAGGTGTTAAGCCTCACATCTCTTGCGCCTGTCTATGTGGTTGCCATTTTTCTTTATGAAGTAAGTATTATTACATTATATTATGCAATCTATTTACTTTATCACACTTTCTTTTGGTCCATGACAAAAGGTCGATCGTGATTTTTAATCTATATACAATGGGGAGATCCGATGTTCAATTCATTCCAACTCCCAAGATTGAGCTCAAAGGGTGGTGGAACAAATTAAGTAAAGAAGGTCGGGATTATGTGGAGTCGATAATGGGATGGCTCATCCCTCTTTTGGACATTGGAGTCAATAGTGGTGTTTTGCAAGCTATATCACACTTTTGGTGTCCTGAGACAACTACATTTATTTTTGGTAAGAATTAGCTAACTCCAACACTGGAAGAGTATAGCATTATCATAGGAATGCCCCTTGAGACTAAACTGGTTAGGCCGCCTCTTGGTTTAGAACCCACATCAATTTTATCTCAATTTCTAAGAAATAAAACTGATAAGGTTAAGAAAGTTTTGAAAGCTAATTGTAACGCTTGGCCATTCTCCTTTTTGGCTGATCATTTTTTAAATCAATCTTCAATGCGCCAAAAGGGTAGAATATTCATCTTAGCATTCTTTGGACTTATAATCTTTCCTCATCGAAAAAATGCTATTGATCCTTCAATTGCATGGGTGGTCAGACAAGTATGTGCTGGCATGAACTTTATAAACATGATCTTAGCTGAGACATTTTTATCCCTCAACCGTTTTAAACAAAATGGAGGAAAAACCATGAATGCCTCTCCTGAACTTTTACAAATTTGGTTTCTTTCACACGTGAAGGAGTTTGGTCATTTCATGCGTCGAGGTGAAATTGATTATTCTAATCACACAATAAAGAGATTTTCAATCTTAGAGAAAAAGTATACCGGAAAATCATTTTTCGATTGGATAACTTTTTTTTAAGATCCAGATCTCAGGGGCTTCCTATGGTATGCTAAATGGTTCCATGTTAGCGTGACTCATTTCTCTCACAGGACAGATAATCCAATTCCACTAATGAGAATTACTGGTGCGACATCTTACTATCCTTATGGAGTGGCCCGCCAGTATCAACTGCGCCAAGATATCCCACCTCTTCTCCGAGTGGATCTGTTTCAAGCCCGCTTCGTGCGCAAGGATCACAAATACCTCAATGAGATCAAGCATCTTGAAAATGCATGGAAGGAATGCCATCCGGAAAAGATAGTGGTGCCTAGAAGATTGAAAAGAAAAGAGAGAGTTTTTCATGCCTCGGATTATTATATCCACCATCATGAGATCCCTCAAGCTCTACTTCCTGCGATACCTGAAGTGACCATGAAGCCCACTCGTAAAGCACAAATTGAACGTCTTGAAGAAACAGTGGAAAGGAAGGAGGCTCGTATCTCTGAGTTGGTTCGACAGAACAAGAAGCTTCAAAAGACTGTGATCTCCCAATTGTATATGGAAAAGAGTCGCTAGATTTAGGAGTTTAATTCTGCTTTAGGGTGTTATTTCAATTTCTTAGATTGATGTTTTAGGAATTTAATTTCCAAGGGAGTTATTTTAATGTTTTAAGTTGATGTCTTTAGAATTTGATTTCACTTAATAAAATAAACAATTGACCATTGTCATGGACCAGTCTCATTTGTATAATGCTTAATGTATTTTTTACATTGATAGGTAACAACATGGCTCACCCAAGATTGCCAATCTATACTCATTCTAGGGCAACAATGGCTGATAACACCGAACAAATGCGTGTTGCCGAACAAGCTTACGTCGCTGCCCTCGAATCAGAGATGAAGCAAGTCCTGAATGTTCTTGAGCAGCTCTCTAAACAAATCGATTCTCTCCAAGCAAACACTGCCCCACCAGCTCTGTAAGTTGAAGTGGTGTTACCACAACATGCTCCAATGGCTGATTTGAGAGATAAAGACAAGAATACATCTGCAGTTGGGCCATCAACCTCTGATGATCCCTCTAGGGTTAAAATTACTAACGCACCTCAAATTGTTGTTGATGATGAAGTACAAGTGGTACATTCGGCCGTATCGAAAACTAAGCAAGAACAACGCTTGATAAAAATCGAGGAGAAACTTAAGCAGTTGTAGGGTTCATTTAGCCAAGACCCAATTGATCTATCCCATTATGCAAAGATGAAGATGCTAAAGAAGTTCAAAATGCCAGACTTTGAAAAGTATGATGGCACTTTTTGCTCGAAGATCCATCTACAGATTTATGTGGTCAGGAGGACCCAATATGTTGATAACATACCCTTGATGATTCAACAATTTCAAGCAAGCCTGGCAAGACCGAAGCTGCAATGGTACATTATGAAGAAAATTAATCTCCCTAGAGACTTGGGAGGATTTGACTGATGCCTTTTTCAAGCAATATAAGTATAATATTGATGTCACTCCATCTCGAGGAGATTTACTTCGCACTGAGAAGAAGAAGACGGAATCTTTCAAGGCATATGTCACGAGATGGAGGACTGTAGCTACTCAAATTACTTCGGAGCCGACAGAAAAGGAGCTGATGGATTTGTTCACGAAGACACTCCCACCTGAATATTGAAATCGAATGTTGGGTTCGATTGTCGAGTCGTTTAATAAGCTAATCCCTGTTGGCGAGCGAATAGAAGTAGCCTTGCGTGATGGATGGGCATCTGATCAAACTAGCTCATATAGGAGAATCTCAACCAAGAAGGATAAGGAACTTGTAGCGAAGGTTAATGCAGCTTATGTTCAAC
The DNA here is from genome assembly GCA_014182575.1 of Eucalyptus decipiens. NCBI lineage: Eukaryota > Viridiplantae > Streptophyta > Magnoliopsida > Myrtales > Myrtaceae > Eucalyptus > Eucalyptus decipiens. Next base: position 19,138,146 of record CM024613.1, read on the forward strand.
CACCTCGCCCTACCCCGACACCCAACAAGGAGGAGTACGACCATTCTTTGGCCAGCAGAAAAACTCTTCCAAGCGTCAATTTATGCCACTTCCTAAGCCCTTGTCCAAGATCTTGCCGACCCTTCAAAAGAAATGATTACTCGCTAAGGAACCTAAGCGATCTAATACCGAGCGTTTCCCCAACTATAATTCGTCCAAGACATGTGCTTACCATATGGGGGAGGTAGGGCATTCTGTTAATGATTGCTATACGCTGCGACACAACATCCAAAATATTTTGGATGTCAAGGTAGTCTCATTCCAGGATGCACAGCCGAACATTCAGAATAACTTACTTCTTGACCACTCAGAAGCTATGAATGCCATTTTTAGTTTTGATGCTGGTAGAAAGAAGAACTTGAAAGTGCATGTAGACGATGTTTATAATGGCTTAGTTCGAGCTGGATATTATTTAGATGCAGAAGAGCCCACCATGTTTCAGAAGATGCAAAGAGTTAAGATAATGTCCAAGAAGGGGATGATTGTTTACACAGATCATACTAGCATAGTTTCGACTATCACTCCAATCATTATTGATTTGGAGGATGAGTTTTCTGATTTTGAGGATGAGTTTATTGGCTTGAATATTAAAGCTAACGATTCCCTAGCTCTTGACATGCCACCGTTGGAAGATGCATCGGATGAAGATGGATTAATCATTAACGATGTGCCACCATCAGATGATGAAGAATTGATTCTCGATGTCATGCAACCCTATGCATACATGAATGATAAGGCGGTACCATGGTGTTATAATGCGGAGATAGATGTGGTCACTCAATTGAGACACACTTACGCTCAGGCCAACTCACAACCTGTCAAGCTAGTCACTAATGAGGAGGCTAAAGAATTCTTAGCTGTAACAAAGGCAAGTGAGTATAACGTAGTGGACCAACTTCGTAAAATACTGGCACAGGTCTCCATATTAGAGTTGCTTTTGACATCGGAAAAACATCAAAAGTCCTTGATGAAAGTCCTTAACGAAGTACATGTCCTAGAGTCTATTGAACCTGAGAAATTGGAGGAATTTGTGGGGGTCATTTTGTTAAACGACCAGATTGCTTTCTTAGATGATGAAATCATAGATGAAGGAAGAGGACACGGCAAAGCCCTTTATATCTCAGCCAAGTGTCGAAATACCTTGGTGTCCCGCGTACTCGTTGATAATGGATCGGCTTTAAACATATGCCCTCTAGCAACTCTAAAGTGTCTTGGGTATGATTTGGAGAAAATTCGCGTAGCTAAGACCTCTGTTCGAGCATTTGACGGGACCAAAAAAGAAGCAGTTTGGGAAGTTGATTTAGATTTGCAAATAGGGACAGTGCTATTTAATGCAATTTTTCAGGTCCTGGACATACCTACAGCATTCGACTTTTTGTTAGGTCGTCCATGGATTCATGCAGTAGGAGCAGTCCCTTCAAGTCTTCATCAGAAAGTGAAGTTCGTGATGGAAGGGAAGCTTATTACAGTCCGAGGACAAGGACGAACCGGTTTCACTATACCCCATATTAGGTCCACATTCCCTGGGCCTGCGAAGATGATGCGTGAGGAAGAAGGGGCAATCGATACCTGTGTTCAATACTCCAAGCCTCCATATGCTGATATTGATATCGGATGGGTAAAGGTAGATAAGCCGATTGCAGACACCATTCAATTCACTGGAAAAGATGACGCACTTGAAGGAATGACTGAATTGTTCGAAGAGAATTTAGTGTTTGCCATCAACGAAGCTCGAGAGTAGGAGAATTTTAATTATTTGCACACTCCTCTACGTAGGAGTCTTTATTGCTTTTCGTATTTGCATGTTAGGATTTTCATTTCTAGGATTTCTCTCATTTCAATAATGTAATTTGCTTTTCATCCAATAAAATACATGGAGATTTTCATGTTTTAAGGACATGTTGAAGTACTCCAAACTAGCCTTATGATGAAATCCTAACAAAAGAAAGCGGCAAGGAGCTAATTCTGAAGGTTGGGCTTCTTCATGTTCCCTTTAAAAAAATTTCAAAATAAATTTATTTTTCAGCATGCATCTAATTTACCCTGTTTGTTTCTTTTAATTATCTACTTTATCTTTCAGGTGCAACCCTGTGCACATTTACTTTAATGAAGATGAAGTGTTAAGTTCAAGTTATGATGAGCAAGATGATTGAATGGATATTCAATAGTTGGAAGCAACAAGAAAATTCGAAACTAATCACTGTTGGGCAGACTATAGCCATAAATCTTAGTAACACAGAAGGCACCAAGGAGGTCAAAATTGGGGCTCGCTCAAAGTTGATCATATCTCTAGTGTATAATGATGCATGTTTTATTTTTGCAAGGGCAAAGAACGGATGTGAACGACGGTGTCTTCTATTATTGTAAGGAGCCTCTATGAGCTCCCTTGCAAAGAGGGGCAAGATATGGACACCTAATAGTTTTGACTTTAAGATCCAAGGAGCAAGAATAGAACATGGCCTCTCTATCATTATAGAATGCTTTCACATGATGTTGTGCAATTCACCAATTCCACTTAAAATTTATCAAAATGAATAATTCAGTGAAGAATGTCAAGTTACTTGAACATGCTAAATGAGGCGTGAAAGGCAAGTCTTATCCCATACACAGTCCTTTGTCTATACATTGTGAGGTGAGTATGGAAACGTTTTGTGGTGAAGAATTTTCTTGCAAAAGGTATGACAACTAAAATGAGGGATGGTTCATTTCTCTACTAGTGAACCCTTGTTTAACCCTTCTTTGAGCCTAAATACTTGAAGAATTTCTTTCATACTACCCCTGTCAAGGACCACCCCACATCGTGGCAAAGTCAACATTGAAGGAGAGGGAAATGGATAGAAATTTTCTTGCTCTCACTTGCATCAATCTTCAAATTGTGCTATTACATTGAATTCATGTGGTAATTTATGTGCCTTAGGATGATGAAGAGCATTTCCTTCGCTATCCTATACACTTATATTCTTTGCATAACCCACTTGAGCCTATAATTTCATTTCTTTAAACCCAGTTGGTGATCATCCTCCACACTAGGGCAAGGCAAAGAAAAAAATTCAAAAAGCATGGCTTAGAATGCAAATGAAAGATGGGGGCTGCGTGAGTCCAAAGAAAGTAAGTGCAAAAAAATAAAGGGCATGAAAAAGCAGTGTGCTTAGTAAAGGCAAGGCCAATGCCCAAAGAGAAAAATCAAACACTTGATGTAGTGAGTCGTATCCCCAACAAGGCAATACTAAAAAGCTCAAATGCTGTTGCAATCAATGGAGTTGTGATATGAAGAAAATCTTCAAAGGTGGAAAAAGAAAACTTGTGGTAATGTCAAGATGATCACCAACTCTTACCCTTTACACACATTTTGAGCCTAACGATTCTTTCGTTTCTCAGCCCATGAACCCAACCTATGTTACGTCTCTTACAAAGTCTCTTCAAATTAGGGCATTTGAATTAACATGGGAGTTCACATGTTTTAAGCATTGCTCGAAGAAGTGCAAGCAAGATTATTTCTTCCTCATTTTGCAGGGTTCTTGACTTGTAAATCCAAAAATGATTACAGAATTGTTCTTTCAATTGCTTGACTTAGAGTTCATTTGTTAAGCCTTTGACCAAGCCCACATTATAGTCCCTATCAAAGACCTCTCAGATTGGTAAGGTCGTACTGCTTGCAAGAAAATTCGAACTCTTGTTGACAAGATGATGATAAGGTAGAGTTATATATTCCCGTGTCAATGGTCGGGACAAAAACAAAAAAGAAAAAAGAAAAAGAAAAGAAACCCTCCTAAATGAGAGTGAGTGAAAAGCCTTTCACACCTAAAGTGTCTCATTTAGCATGTTCAAGAGATTCACACTATAAGTGAAAATTGTCTTAATGATAATTTTTTAGGGTGGAAGTTTTGATAAAGCCATCATCCATGGACCTTCATTGAATTTAAAAAAAAAAAATGTCTTTGAAGCCTTGAGTTTGTTCAGTCATCTTTGAATATTTGATGAGAATTCCAAGTACCCATTTATAAAATGTTTTCAAATGTCTAGTGTGAATTCTAGATATTTGAACCTTTAAACACTTGATGTGACTTCCAAGTGTTTGTCTTTTCAAACATCTGATGTGATTTCCAAATGTTTAGTAAAATGTTTTCAAATATCCGACATACGAATCAGATTTTTGAAATTTCAAGTACTTAATGTAATTTCCAGGTGCTTGGAATCTGATGAGAGTTCAAGATCCCCGAAGACCTTGAGCCTTTCAATTATCTGAAGAGAGTTCCAGATGTTTGTCAGGTCTCATAGGAATCATTTCATACCTAATAACACTCTTCTAAATCCCAGACAAGTTCGACAGGTACCTGTTCTTCTTTGCATTTGCATTGGGCATAGACACATTGAGATCTATGTCCCTGACCAAATCATTGCACTTACATTGCATTCTTTATTACATGACCTTGCATTTCAAAAGGGATTAATTTTATTTTTTTTTTGGTAAAAGGTAAGATATATATTGAGGAAGGGCCAAATGTATAAAAGAAAAAGTCATTACAATTAACATTTGCATATTCATTTCACATTCATTTTGCATGGTTTAAATTTAGGTGCCATTTATCTTTGAAGGAAAACTCTACGAGCTTCTCTTCAAAGAAGGGCAGCTGTTGACACCTAATCTTTTAGAAAATAATAAATAAAATAAAACGTTTGGTTGTGGAGGTAGATTTTGAAAATTTTTTAATAATAAAACATCTTTGTTGTTGAACATATATCCTCATTTCAAAATTCAAAAAAAAAAAAAAAAAAAATATATATATATATATATATATATATATATATAGTTGTGTGATTTTGGAGCCATTTTTCTTGTTGAGTTGTTGAGTGAATATCTCACTTGCAAAAACAACTTTGAGTTTTCCTCTATAAATAAAGGACGCAAGGCTTCGAAACAGGAGGGGGGGTTTTCTCTTCGTCTTCATCGAAGGAAATACAAATGGTGAAAACAAAGAGGAGAAAAGTGAGAGGATAGAAAATAGGGGTTGCAGAGAGAAGAGTCGAGAGAAAGTGACGTGAGAGAGAGATGTGACAGTAGAGAAAAAGAGGAAAGAAAAAGAAAAAAAAGAAAAAGAAAAAGAAAAAGCTATAGTTGTCTTCTCTGTGGGCAGCCTCACGCCCTCTCGGCCTCTGTCCACCACACCTTTGCCTGCATCCTACCACCACTGCGGCCGACTTGCGACCTGCAGATCTCGAGTTACCGGTTGCCTTTGCATCAGCGACGCCCCGCCACCCCACAACCCTTCGATGCTCGCTGCACCAGTCGTCATACGAGCACCCCCTGCTCGTCTCCCGTGCCCGTGCTGGTCCACCGCACATGCATTGCCTTTGCCATTGTCACTCTGCCAGCACCGACGCTTGCTGAAACCACGACCTAGTGCCTTTGCTTGCACTTCCGCCTCGCTGGTCACTACCAACCCATCTGCTGCGACGACCTCAATGCCACCATGACTCTACTTTGTGATCACCCATAACCCGACACCATTGTTCCCTCCGCAGCAGCCTAGACCAGTCTCAGTAGCTCGATGCCCCGCACACGATTTTGTTGCTCCTCTGCTCGCTGCTACACGCTCAAACAGAGCCACCTGCTGCCTCCCCTATTTTGCTGCAGGTCCGGTTACTGCCCAAACCTTGTCGAAGCTCCGACGAACAGCCCCTGTTCCGAACGACGACCCATCACTAAACCACCATCGCAGACCACCACGGTGCTGGCGCCACCACTCAAGAAAGCCGTACCCTGGAATAGGTAAAAATTTTAGGCTAAATTTAGTTTGAGCATTCGGACTCTTAGTTTGTGGTCCTGACTTGATTTGTCATATATAATTGTTATATGATCAGGAAATTTGTCATATTAAACCATAATAATAAAAAATATTGAACCGCGAGATGGTGTATTAAATTTTTTATTATTTCAATTTTTATGACAAATTTGTGGATTGCTTTGTTTAATTGATTTGCATTAAGATAATATGTCATTGATTTACATTGGTGGATTTTCAATAGGACATATATTTTGGTGCGTTATCGTTGTTCACTCATCATATATCATGCATCATATGTCATATCTAGGACTTAGGTATTTAGGTCCATACACATTTCATGTTTAAAGCAATGCATTTTAATTTTTTACGATTCATATAGAATTAGGATAATTTTCCTTTAATAAAACTAAAACAAAAAAAGAACAAAAAATGTTATTTAGGTTATATGGATTTCATAATGTGCACACCACATGTTGCGCTTTAATTAATGGGTCATAAGTTAATGTTTTAATATTCCCGTTGTATAGTTTTTTAATTAAAAAAAACCAAAGATTAGTATTGCATCATTATATTGTTTTTCTTATTAAGAATTATTAAGTCATTTTTAAAAAAAGAAAACACAAAGGTCATTTATTTGGTCAGTTAATAGGTTAGTTCATAATTAATTCCATTTCAAGTCATCATTGTTAGTGTAGGTTGCATATGTGTAATAAAAAAATTATTGAAATATCATAAAAAAAAAAACATGCATATAGAATTACCACGCCATACATCCCATATCATATAGCACATGCATATTTAGGATTATGTAAATTAGATTGCATACATATTGTAATGATTCAAATTATGTCACATGAATTGCATCTCATATGTCATTAAAATAAAACTCATGCATATCAAATTTAGATTAAGATTGCATATAATTAACATTTTTTTAAAAGAAAAGGAAAAATTAGGTGTCATGTCATTTAGAAATCATGTTTAGGGCAGGCATTTTTATTAGCATTTTTGTAAGTTTTTCTTTAGAGAGTGGACCTTAATGAAGTTGTAGTTTATAATTTCTTACAATTTATCATTTCAGTTGATCGAATGTTATTTTACTGATTGTGCACCCGCATGACCACCCTTTGCATGTTAGTAGCTTAGGTTAAAATTAATCAAGACTGCGTGCAAAATATTTTTGAAATTAAAATGAAAATGTACCGAAAGGGTATTAGATTAATCTAGCGTAACCATGTCCCCGGACTTATTGAATCTCTAGTTCGCAAAAGTAAATTATTCTCCTATACTTTAATTGGGTTTCTAACCAACTCTAATTGATTAGTGGTGGCTCCAAATTGAGTATAATGGCATGTTTAAATGAGTAAATTTCTTAGTATCAAGTCGTAATTGGTAGGACTTGGGAGGGTCCGTGCCAAGTCTTCGGACTTAGTAATACAATAGCATTTTTTGAGTAAGTCACCCTTGGGAAGGTCGCGACATTACAGATCCCGCTACTTGATAAACTAATAATTTCAAAAAGAATGGGTTGCCTTATAGAATGAGCTATGATCCTAAGCTATAACGATATGGACAAAATCATAGTTCGATGATATAGTTGAGATAATTATCGGAAGAGTGTGTATGTGTGTCATGCTCTAAATTTGAGCTTAGAGTTCCCTCATCTAAAATCAATCCCCATGGTTGGCATGGGGTTGAGCTACCATGTGAGATTTTTAACTCAAGAGTTAAGATTTCATATTCAAATCTCATCAATTACGTGCACATTATTCTAAGTAAAAGCCACCCCCATAAGTTTAATGTCCAACTTTTATGAAAGACTTTCTTACCCGTAGCCTCCCTACAAATTTGAGCTTAAGCATGAACCCAATGTCATCTTAAGCAGCTTGATTTGTCTTTGGTAATTTTTAATATATGAACCTTCCTCACATTTCACTATATGATCACTTACTCTCCACTACTTTTTTGAAAAAGCACATGTATTCCTCTACCAAATTATCATATGCTAAAAAGATCACATTGCCTCTTTTTGATATATCAATCTTTCCCATAAACCCTGACCTCTCAAATCACCCACCATTGTTTGCCGCCACCACCACCATTGCGACACTGGGCACGGCGGCAGCAAATAGCGGCAGCTAAGCTTAGGGTTCAGTGACTACGTTTTTGGTTTGCTTTTGGTGGTTTGGGTGTGGTGGGAAATTTAGGAGTCGAGCGGTCGCATTTGCGGAAAGGAAATGGCATTTTTGTATATAAGGCAAAACATGAACAGGAAAAATGGACTAAAAAGACAAATCTCAAGATGTTTATTAGTGTTTTTGGAAGTAAACAAACACTCCTCTAATTCTGTTTTTGGTCGGGCAATCCTCTAATTAAATTCAATTGTATTTGCAGTTTGGTTTTGTTATTTTTAACTTTGTTCAATTAAGTCCTCTAACTTAACAAGATTGTTCAATTAGGTCATCCGTCACTTTCCATTAATTAAGCCTTGCTTGCTAAGGTGGACTTATTTAAATTGGTGACCTCACAATAGGATGAAGATTATGTGTATACTTTATACTTTTTGATTTAGGCATCTGGGGACCCTATAATTAGATAAGTTAAGAACTTACTTAATTGACAACATAAAAGTAACATTCCTCAAGCCATCAAATTCTCAGCCACACACTCGCGTGGCTTCTCTGTACCCTCACTAAATAATTAGTGAAATTAATTATGGGATGCTACGTGAGTTCCATTTCCTTATTGGGATACGTGACTTCCATTTCCTTATTGCTTCTTTTAGATTAAATTATTAATTTTTCATTGGAAATAGTGAAGTCAAGATGATTTGGATCAAGATGAGCTTTTTTTAACCTCGTCCAGAATAGTGGGCTTTTATGAACTTTGCCCATTCCAGGGCAAGTTCAAAACGTGCAAAGAATATGAAGTTACCATGAATGCAAAGTTTCCACTAATCAAATGGCAAAACGCGTGAATCAGATATGGTAGTGCCTATCAAGCTTCAGGAAGTGGGATGGATCATTCATCGTAGACATTGTCTATATTCCAAGCATTTTCAGAGAAAACCAAATTGTCCTCAACCTCTTGCAGGGAAATATCAAAATTTGAGATTCCTTTTCAGTTACAATCACGCGCTTTGGACTCTTTCTAATGCTCTAATCATCCTATAAATGGGACTTTGAGGTGGAAAATGAATTTCAAACATATGCCAATGCAATCCATTTAAGGTCAAAGAAACAAAAATATAAATACCCTAAGTGTTTCTACTTCCCTTTTCAACAGATTAATTGCGGATTTTGCTTATATTTCACCACTTCAAAACCGTGTGCTAGCTGGCCATGAGGAGTCACGTATGTATACGCATCCACTCTCACATTATGACATTTTTAAGTATGGCATTTCATAAATATGTGCTAGCCTCTTTTTGGATGATGCACTTCTCAATGGGTATTTCGTGGAACTATGAAGTGATCGACTTGCTTCTTTTAGATAAAATTACCAAGTTACCATGAATGGAAATCCCACTTACCAAAGTTTCCATTTTTCCAAAATGGCAAAGTGTGCGAATCTGATTTTGTGGTGCCTGCAAGCTTCAGAGTCAATCCTTTGGCTTGCTTACTGATTAAGCCTCATTTCACTTCAAACAACTGCATTAACATCGATTGAATGTATATGCTTAAAATAAATGAAACAAGCGGTGTTAGCAGGACAACATGTGTGCGATTTTGAATTAAAGTGGTAACCACATGCCATCTCATTAGCACGTAGATTTGACCGAGGAGAAACTGCCCAATTTGTTTCTCCGCGTTGTATACGCTGAAAAAACTTCCAAGCAAGTTCATCTCAAAATCATACTCCTATAAACCTCGAATTTGCCCAATTTATTTCTCCACGTTGCCATCTCATAAGCACGTAGATTTGACCGAGGAGAAGCTGCCCAATTTGTTTCTCCGCGTTGTATGCGCTGAAAAAACTTCCAAGCAAGTTCATCTCAAAATCATACTCCTACAAACCTCGAATTTGCCTAATTTGTTTCTCCGCGTTGTATACGCCGGAGAAACTTCCAAGCAAGTTCATCTCAAAATCATACTCCTATAAACCTCGAATTTGTGGCTATAGGTCCACATCAAGAAACTACATAATTTGGCTCAACATCTTTAACATTTGTTACCCCTGCTTGCACGCATTCGCACACATCTAATACATTCGATTTGTTGTTAAATGAGGTTAGGACGTGTCTGAATTTATTACAAAGTTGGAGAACATCTAGAACGAAATGAACACAATAAAACTACAGCTTTCAGTTATAGGCCGACGAAGGGTTGCTTCTAGTGATTCCTAATTCGTTTACTAGGGTTCATACTTGATCAGAACTTCATGAGATGGTACATACAACCAGCTCTAGCAAGGGTTTACTCACCGACAAGCTATAGCTAGTCTGATGAGCTTTTATGCTCTTTTTGCTGTAACGCTTTGGCAGCGGGAACTAACATAAATGTTCATAGAAAACACATCTACATAGAATGAAATTTAACATCCTTAGCCATACTTACAAAAGGTGGCAAATATTGGTTGCATTGTCACAACAATAACATATTGACTTCGCGAAGTGGGATTGGATCATACATCGTGAGAAATCGACTATATACCAAAGCATTTTCAGAGATAACCAAATTTTTGTCAACCTCTTGCAAGGAAATATCAAATTTTGAGAGGCCTTTTAGATTACATTCGCATGCTTTGAACTCTCTTTAATGCTTTGATCATCCTCCAATGGGGACTTTGATATGGAAGATGAATTTCAAACAATATGCCAATGTGTTGCGATCCATTTTAAGGTAAAAATAAACAAAACTATAAGCAGCCTAAGTGCTTTTTTACCTTTTCATGAGATTAATTGTAGGTTTTGCTTGTATTTCACGGCGTCAAAATCATGTGTTAGTTGGCCATGAGGATTCACATATGCATAGGCATCCACTCTCACGTTATGACCTTTTTAAGTGAGGTATTTCATCTATGTGCGCTAGGGGCTTTTTGGATGATACCCTTCTTAATGGGTATTTCCTAAAACTATGAAGTGAATCAACTCACAGCTCATAGTTGAAAAGCCGTGCAACTGCATGCCTCTTGTCACCATTGTGCCTTCACTTCTATATAAAGGGACGAATACAAGGCAAATGAATCACCACAATTCCCAATCTCAAATTCTCTCGTCGACATTCTCATTTCTCTGCATTCACTTTCGTCCACGTTAAAGTTTCACTTAGCCATACACACGATCAATCGACATGGGTTTTCATCAAAAGATGATGATCCTTTTCTTTGTTCCTCTTGTGCTATCTCAAATTGTCTCTGGCTATTCCTTTAGTGACGTGGAGTCATGGTGTAACGAGACACCTTACCCACAACCGTGTAAACACTTCTTGACCCGCAACCCTAATCAAACCCCTCTCAACCAGAAATCCGATTTCTTGAAGGCCTTGATTCAAGTTGCCCTCGAGAGGACCCAGCTCGCCCGAATCAGCATGTACTTGTCGGGCTCCAGGTGCCACAACAAGCGCGAGAAGGTCGCATGGGCCGACTGCCTCCAGCTTTATGAGCACGCAGTCCTCAGCTTGAACCGCAGCATCGACCATCAATGCACTCCGGATGATGCACAAATTTGGCTCAGTGCCGCCCTGACCGACCTTGATACGTGTCGGACCGGGTTCATTGAGCTCGGCCTCCCAGACAAGATGTTGCCCTCGATGTGTAATGACATCTCCAAATTGATAAGCGACGCATTGTCCACCAATTATGTGCCATATGTTATGCCAAACCACACCAACGAATTCCCTACTTGGGTGAGGCCAGGCGATCGGAAGCTCCTGCACTCTTCTTCCGTGGCATCTAAGGCCAATATCTTGGTGGCCCAAGACGGTTCAGGGAACTTCAAAACTATTGGCGAAGCTGTAACCGCAGCATCAAAGCGATCCGGTACGGCAAGGTACGTAATCTACATCAAGGCCGGTACATACGAAGAGAAGGTTGAAGTTGGATTAGAATTGACGAACATTATGTTTGTCGGTGACGGCATTGGAAAGACCGTAATCACCGGAAACAGGAGTGCTGGTGGAGGATTTTCTACCCTTTCTTCAGCTACAGTTGGTGAGTTTATAGTAATTAAGTTATTTTTTATCATGTGCATTTTCTTCAGGATAGATTCTAAAGGAAAAAAAAGAGACGATAATAAAGTGCCAGTTAGTCTATTCATGCGGCACTAGGCTTATCTTAGTGAACTTAATATGCCGTATAAAGCATTTAGAGGTCTGTTTAGTTTGTGAGATACTTTTTAGTTTAGACAACATCAACAAGTAGACGTGCGTACTATTGATCTTTCTCTTCTTGAATTTCAGCTATCACTGGTGTGGGATTTATTGCTCAAGCCATTACTTTCTGTAATACTGCCGGTGCAGCGAACGGCCAAGCAATTGCTCTCCATACCAGCTCAGAGACCTCGGTCTTCTATCGATGCAGCTTTGAGGGTTATCAAGACACCCTTAATGCTCATGCTGGTCGACAATTCTACAAAGACTGCAATATTTATGGAACAATCGACTTCATCTTTGGAGATGCTGCTGCTGTTTTTCAAAATTGCAACGTTTATGCCAGAAACAGTCCTAGCAAGATCAATACAATTACTGCACAAGGGCGGAGTGAAAAAAATCAAACTACCGGCTTCTCCTTCCATAATTGCAAAGTGACTGCAGATTCGGACTTGAAACCTATTCAAAGCTCTGTCAAGACATATCTTGGGAGGCCTTGGCGAGTTTATTCCAGAACAGTTTTCATGGAAACGTATCTTGACAGCCTAATTGACCCGGCTGGGTGGTTGAAATGGGATAATGACTCTGCCCTTCAAACTCTGTACTATGGCGAGTATATGAACACAGGTCCCGGGTCATCAACCGCAAATAGGGTCAAGTGGGCGGGTTACCACGTCATCAAAAGTGCGACGGAGGCTTCGAACTTCACAGTTGAGAAATTCATCGCCGGTGGGTCTTGGTTGCCTGCCACTGGCGTGCCTTACACCCCTGGCCTTTAGGCTTTGCAAAGGCAGAAAGTTGTAGCAAAGCACAAGTATATGTTGTCGTTTCATATCTTATCGTAATAAAGGATAATCATTAGTCGTTCTTAACCAATTTCATAATTTGCATAATTATAAAAATTTCCAACAGTCTCTTTGGTTACACCATCTCTCAATTAGAATTCTTCCTTTTTGTTATACCATCTATAGATTTGGGAAGTCAGATTAGCTATTTAAACATATAATTATTTAATTAAGACTGTCCCTTTTGCTCGCATGAATAAGTTATATATTCAATGAAGTCAACATGATCGAACTGATAGTCACTCTAGGATTATAAACTTATAATACAACAATTTAAATGGGCATAAAGTCCAACACGGTTGCGGATCGGATCTGATTAGACTCCGCAAAGCATATTTTCTGACGAGCACGCTTTTAATTGATGTAGCTTGTCTGGAAGTCAAGTATTGCCCCTATTGCTTACAAATTAACATCAACAAGAGACGGTGTAAGCGAGCAAGTAGCGAACTACTGCAAATGCCAGCCCCACGTTTGTCGGTCTATACGGGAAGATGGTGTCCTTGCTATTTCTGGAATTTCATGGTCCTTTTCTTCCAAACCAAAAGCTGATATTTTATTGGGAACGAGCCCTCTCCCACATAAGTACAAGATAATGGAGTTACATGTTTGTGTTATTATCATACATTTGCACAAAGCATCCTCATCGGCAAATTTATTATGAATGTAATGCTAATACAGCCAAAACACCAGCAAGTGTAATATGTACATCCGCATTTACTTAGAAAGTGCAAGCACAAACACTATTGTGTGAAACTGTTCATGACACATAACTTTGAGTACAAAAACTAGAGATGTATCAAATGTGGATTTTTAGTCGCTCTTACCCAATCCATAAAAATAGTGGTGTGTTTCAAAGATTCCTGATTGACCTCTCTAAATTTAACTTTCCCACCATTCAAATAACACAAAAGAAGATTAAGATATACACCATATTATTCTCCATTATTGAGTAATGATAGGTATGTACGTACCATTTAATATCGTATCACCCAATTACTCTGAATTTTGATAAATTTGGGCTAAGCCGGGACCAACCCATCAGATGGAATAATTTGGTCCGGGTTAGTTTTCTGCCCCAAATAGATGCGGCTAGAAAACTGCGGGTGGGGGGTCTATGTGTGGGTTGTTGCACATTAGATATATCTCTCTTTCCTCATCATCCTTGTTTGGGCTGTCGTGCTTGTAGGTCCGACATTTTACCGGTGACCGTCGTGCATGAATTCCGGTTCCGCGGGTTTCTCTTAGTTCACAGACGTCGTATCTTAAGTGAAAGGAACATTCTTTCCGACAAGGGTGCCACATCAGACAGGTACGAGAACCCGTCCGCCATCTCCTCTAGACGTTGGAGAAATTTGAAATCGGAGGTCAAAATTGTCATGTTGTTTCATTAGTTCACGAGATGGTCGAAAAGGATAGAGATTCGCACGTAGTACCGTTCACACACGAACACAAAAGTCCTGTCGAATAACCTCTTCGAAGCCATTGTAGAACTATCTCTATCCGTTGAATAAACTTCGTGGATGAATCGACGTAAGGATTTTCAGTCTTCCAAGTACATTAATTGTATGGTGTGAATAAAGTGTATTCATTTCTCAGAGCAATGTGACGAATGGTTTCTAAACTTTTAAGGTAAATTGTTTGTTTAACTTCATATCAGTAAAAAAGTCTCTCAATTATATCTTGAATAGAGATTACAACAGTTGCCCCTGTTCAATATAATTGCTCTTTCTACGAGAAAATCCTAGGCAACCTCAAACAACAAGAAATATAGAAAAAAGATCTAAAGTACATAGATAAATATGGGGAAAATTGTCCAAAAAGTCCTAAATCTATTGCAGTTTTGTCAATTGAGTCCTAAACCTTTTGTCAGTTTGCTAATTAAGTCCATCCGGCCAATTTTGGCCGGAAAATGCTGACGTGGACATCGGTGGTGTCACGTAAGACTAACGACGCTGACATGGATAATTTTTAATAATATTTTAATATTTAAAAAAAAATTCCTCTTTTTTTTTTTTTTTTTTCTCTTTTTGGCTTTTTCCTTGGCCATTTCCGATGGCTAGCCACCGGCCATAGCCCACCGGCTAGCCTCGCCCGCCATAGGCAAGGCCTAGCCGGGCGACGGCGATGCCGGCGACGCTCGCCTAGGCGGGGAGCCCTAGGGAGGGCCGACCTCGCCGGATCCGGCGAGGGGATCCCTCGCCGGGCTCGCCTCGCCCAAGCGGCGTCGCTCGGCATCGCCATCGCCCGGCCGGGCCTCACTCGTAGCGGGTGAGGCTAGCCCTGGCCTCGGCGAGGGCCGGCCTCACCAAATCGGCAAGGGAGCCCTCGCGAGGCTTGCCCTCACCCGGCGGCGTCGGCCTCGCCAAGACCAGATTTGGCGAGGCGGCGGCCCTCGCGGTCGATCGAGCGTCGGCCCGTGGCCGGTGGCCAGCCGTTGCCCGCCCGACCAGGGGCGGGCGATGCTCGCCTGCGCGAGGGCAACCCCCAGCAAGGGCTCCCCTCGTCAAATTTGGCAAGGCCGGCCCTCGCCGGGGCCAAGGCGGCCTAGCCCGGCGTCGCCATCGCCGGCCGGGCCTCGCCTATGGCGGGCGAGGGCCCCGGGCCGTGGCGGTGTGGCCGCGTCGCCCGTGGTCGATGGCCGGCCACCGAAAAGGCAAGGAGAAAGCCAAAAAAAAAAAAAAAATAATAAAAAAGAGGAAAAACAGAAAAATATAAAAAAAATCAAAAAAAAATATTAATTTTTTTTAAAAATATTAAAATATTATTAAAAATTGTCTACATCGGTGTCACGGTCGTATGTGACACCACCGGCGTCCACATCAGCATTTTCCGGCCAAAATTGGTCGGATGAACTCAATTGGCAAACTGACAAAAGGTTTATGACTCAATCAACAAGATTAAAAGGTTTATGACTCAATTGGCAAAACTACAATAGGTTTAAGACTTTTTGGACAATTTTCCTAATAAATATGCTAAAACTAGTGAAGCAGTTTGGACCGATGATAATAAAGGATTTTTAGGTTGAAAATGTCCTCGAAAGGATACTTGAATTTGTCCTCGACATAGCACTTCGAGCGAGATTTCCAGACCGG
Source organism: Eucalyptus decipiens (assembly GCA_014182575.1). NCBI lineage: Eukaryota > Viridiplantae > Streptophyta > Magnoliopsida > Myrtales > Myrtaceae > Eucalyptus > Eucalyptus decipiens. Next base: position 19,154,216 of record CM024613.1, read on the forward strand.
TATTAGAGGCTTTGTAACTCTTCTAAGATGAAGAAATTTGAAGGTCAATCAAATTCAGTCAAATCCAAGTAGTTCATCATCGTTTTTATTGATTCTCAACACTTCGCATACTTGTCTAGGACTCGCAAGTAAGTTATCTTAATCTATTTCGTTTTCCATTTATTCTATATCAAAACGGACGAACACGTGAAGATTATGACCAAAACGAGGGATGTTTTAAGACAAGTGTCATTCTGTAGAGGTCTTCTAGGAGAAGGCTTGCAATCTTGGGGTTTTCTCTTTTGTTTTTCTTTTTTATTTTATTGGAATTTTCCATTATTTTCTTTGATAAACAAGTATAAATTCTCCTCTAAAAATGGTATTAAGGATTTGTTAAAATGACTGAGCAAGTTTTCAATTTCGATGTGGTGAGTCCCACTATTTCTCGAAATCGACTTATAACCGACTTAGGTGTTTAAATGGGAGTATCAGACCAAACTCATTCAAGGGTCCACGATCACAGACCCACCCATTTATAATTTTCCCGGAGCTATTTTTTCATTAAATATGTTTTCTACTGTAAATTAAAAACAATAAAAAAAACAATCACCCAGCCATTTCATGTCCCACAAATAAGCCGATCAAATATCTAAATTGATATATAGAGAATACAACAATGACTATATTTATACCCCCATCATGTACGAATCCTCAAGAAAATTTTCTTCTAGCCTCACGAAAAACTCTTAAAATCTCAAGACTGCTTATACTCGATGGGAGCGGAGTCTCTATCCAACATATGTTAGAAAACCTAAATTACCCTGTGTTCATATTAGACACGGAGAAACTCTTCTTTGCTAATTTTGTAATTAGAATCAAAGCTGAGACATATTTTCAATAACCTCTAACTTGACTTGATTGTTTCAGTCAAGTCACAACTACTTCGCAACCCCACTTTAGAAAAAGCTTTCTAAAATGAAAAACTTCTCTACTAATTTCCAATGGTGCCCATGGCTTCTCAAGTGCCACATATGCTCTTCGAGTCCAAGTTCTGCTGGAACATAGCCAAACTTAGCCAAAACTATAAACCTTGTTGGAATGCGTATTGCACTTTTAGCTATTCTCCAAATATTTCAAAGACAAACTCTTTTATCATAGACACTGATAGAACAAAACCATGATTACACTCATATCAGTTGAGATATCGAAATTCCATATTATTCAACTCAGCAGTCACGATGATCGTTGATACAACTGGCTCCATCTCGCCATTTGCACTATATATATTAGTTACCACGCTAGTACTCTCCTTAGCTACCTCGGAAGCTTCTCGTTACAACTCCTCTAAAACAACATCGAGATATGTGTTGATGCCAACATTAAAACTTTTATCTACAAGAATCACAAACGCCTCAATTGTAACTTTTATGCTACAAACATGTAGATTTTAACTCCAGGCATCATCCGACCAAAAAGAACAGAAAAAATCCAGGCATGTTAGCCTATAGCTCTACTATCCTTTACATAACCTATAAATATGCATTGCTTTGTCTTCTTATTAGTTTATCATCACTCATTCGAACACAACCTTAACCAGATATTTTGAGAACATAATTGTCAGCGACATTATTTGACAAGATTTCTTGAAGAGTTCAACATTCGATTGCAATTGATGGAGATCTATCAAAGAGCTAGCTATAAGCGTATCCGTCAAGAATTTTCCAATCAAATAAATGCTACATAGCATTTTGTGGGTCTTTTCTAGTTACGTTCCACTTATCAACATTGTAACTCTGAGTTGCTATATAAGTGACTGACATTGGCACGGTGTCTCATTACACTTTCCTCTTTGCCATTTACCGTAAGTCATATGCTCGATCTTCTTCTTACTAGTCTACATTTCATCAATCTCTCAACTAGTTGAATTTAACGGGAAGAACAACTCTATGCCTCAACATAAACACCCAAACCTTCCTTTAGAAAACATCAACATCGTGAACCTAAACCCAACACTTCACTTTGAAAGAGACTACAGAACCCTATGCAAATCTAAGTAGTTCCGTAACATCAGTCTTTCCTCTAACTGTTATATTAACTTGCACCTTGTTATTTAAGACATGAGATATCAGGTTTCTCAATCGGACAGCACGTTCAACTCCTTTGAGACTTCTTTTAGCTCATATGCCAAAAATGTATATCCCACAATTTCACAATCTCAACTAAATGCATCCGACGTCTTAGCAGCAAATCTCACCATCACATCATGCATTCCGATTCCTTCATATTCCTAAACTCACAAATGTTGTTCCTCAATTATAGTTTACTACTGTCTAGACATTGCTAAGTAGGAAATTATATCTATTTAGTTTAACGTGAAAAGTACCACGATTACAAATCCCTTTCCCTTTTGATTATTCAGCTTAAAGCTCCTTTATAAAAGGTTGCCTCTTACCAAAATTCCAACAGACACCATGATAACATCTAAATAGGTTACACCAACTCGAATACGCAATACTCCTACTCTCATGACCTTTCTTCCACTGTTTCAGTAGAATAAACGATAAGATAAAAATTTGCCATATTTCTTCTTATCAATGTCCTGTTTAGCATCAAATTGTGAATCTCGTTCAAAGTTTCTCCATTCAATCCCGCAAAGCAACTCATAGCAGTGATAATCGTATTCTAGCTTTCGGGTGATGAGAGTTAATACTTTCAATGCATGTTCTACATTCAAGTAATTTCAACTGAACTCAACTGACCTAAGATATTGTTGAATACATTGATGTGAGTTGCAACAGGTGTATCTTTGCTCATCTTAATTTGAAACAAACAGAGCATCAAATACACCTAGTTGGCATGACGTGTTTCTCATACATGTCAGACAATGCCCTCATCAAACGTGTAGTAGTCTAGTCTATTAGGAACTTTCTAAGAATGTTGCATTCTCTCTAAATTAATCTATTCTTGTCCCATGATTTGGTCGCAACTTTTTTAGTTCCTTTGGATGATAATTCAATGGCCCTTCGTCTAATTTCATCTTTGATTCTTGTGCTACGCTTAAAAAAATAACCATTATAGCGAAATTCCTGCTTTCTATAATAACTTTTAATTCATCGAACAGAGAAAACCTCTTTTCCCAATACTTTCTGGGGCATATATTAAGATAATAAACACACAAAATGTAACGACCCCATTTGTAACGACCCGGGCCCACTGTGTGATATTGTCCGCTTTGGACACTGAGTCCTCACGGCTTTAAAACGCGTCACACAGATTAAGGAGCCCAAGCCATTATAAACTGGCCCTGGACTCCCCCTAAGCGATGTGGGACAAGAGGGAGAGGACCCTTTCCTTGCGCACTTCCGGGGACCGAGGCGCGGACGCACTGCCATCCCTCCTCCCCGCGCACCGCCGCTCGGGTTGTCACACTCTCCCCCCCTTAGCAGAATGACCCTATACACTGTCGGGAGTCGGCTCTGATACCATTTGTAACGACCCGGGCCCACTGTGTGATATTGTCCGCTTTGGACACTGAGTCCTCACGGCTTTAAAATGCGTCACACAAATTAAGGGGCCCAAGCCATTATAAACTGGCCCTGGACTCCCCCACTAAGCGATATGGGACAAGAGGGAGAGGACCCCTTCCTTGCGCACGTCTGGGGACCGAGGTGCGGACGCACCGCCATCCCTCCTCCCCGTGCACCGCCACTCAGGTCGTCACACAAAATAGATCTAATTTAGGTATAATATTTAAGTTTGAAGTGCTATTTTTTCCCAAAATATAAATGAACCATTTCATCAATTTTATTTCATCTCCATTTTCATCACGTCTCAAAAATGACGGTGTGGAAATGGGGAACCTACTAGGTCTCGATCTTCTTAAACATGAAATCAAGGTAGAAGCATCATTAACAAAGAAAGAGAAAAAAGAGAAAAAATGAAATTGGGTTCGCAAAATGACACAGACTGAACTGTATTATGATAGGCAAGGACGGGTGGCTTGATAAGAGAATGCAATTGCTACTGGATTGTGGGGTTCAACCGAGATTTAGGGATCACATTCAATGTTAAAACAGATTTGTGGAGTAACAAAGAAATTTGAGATGGAATTTGGATGTCAAATGCATTGTAACTTATTTGGACATTCCCTCCTCTCAACACACATTTATAATGCTATGCTTATCAATGATTGTAAGTCACTTCCAGAAACTTTTCGGGAGACGAAACTTATGCACTTCTTCCCCGAGGGCAACCAGCAAGCTTACCTGAGTTTTGTGCTATGGAGAAGCATGAGTAGTCTTCGAAAGAAGACATTGTCTTTTCCATTGTTGTTTTTGTATTATATGGACCTCTTGGGAGCTAGTTTCTCTTGTCATGTCGTTGGTTTATGAACTTTAGGTGCTTATATTCCTTTCCAGATCAGAAAAACTGAAACTTACTTTCATTTCCTATATTTTATCCTTTTTCACTTCTCTGATGAGAAGATGGCTTATGAGTTCCTAAAGTAATTAGATCAATCACCGGTAAATAGGTGAGTTCAAAATACATTTCTCTAGTCTCAAGATTCATTGTTCTAAACTTTTCTTAGCAATTTGTTATTAATTACCATCTATTTTTTAACCATTTAGCACAATTACAATGTTCAATTTTTTATGATGTTTTGTGACTAATGGAGGCCAGCTTTCTATATTGTGAAATTGAATCTTCATGATATTCTTAGTGTCCGTTCGTTTCGCGGAAAATAGGCCATTTCAGAAAATATTTTCCCATAAGTCATTTTCTAGGAAAATGATAATATTTTCTGATGTTCAGCTAAAACCTAAAAATGTTTCAGAAAATATTTTCCGATGTTCGGTAAGGAAAATATTTTCCGCTCCCCAGATTGGCGAGCGCTAGCATCAAGCTCAAGGCTCGCCAGATTGACGAGCGCAAGCTTGAGATCGACGACCTTGAGCTTCACTTGGTTACGGCCGATGACTAGCCAAGAAAGAAGAAAATAGGAAACAAATTAAAAAAAAAAAAAAGAATTGAAAATTAAAAATAATTTGAATTAAAAAGAAAAATACAATTTAAAAATAATTTGAATAAAAAAAGAAAAGAATAAGAAGAAAGGGGGAGGAAGTGAGGATTTGTAGATGTATAAAATAAGAGAGATCAAGTGAGGAAAATGTTTTCCACTTTTCAAAAGTGGAAAACATTTTCCCCAATTTAGAAGACTTTTTTTCCTTCCATGGAAAACATTTTCCATGAAACGAACGTCGGAAAATCCGGAAAATATTTTATGCGAAACGAACGGAGCCTTAGTCAAAACTAAATTTTCATTTGAGTCTCAATTGTCTAAAATAATTACTTGATGCGAATTTTAAAAACCTAAAGTTTAAACATAGAATAAATTTTTCACAAGTATTTAAGTAGCCTAAAATTTTAAATTCAATTCAACATTCCTTGTTACGTGTCAAAACTGCATCAATAACGAAAATCTTCGAGGATGTGAACAAACCGGGCCTCAACAACAAAAACGTCAGCGACAAAAATTGATTACTAATTATAAATTTCAAGGGGTTAATTAATGTACAAAAAATTATTAATAAAAATATTTATAAAAATTAAAAAAGGAAATTATATTCTCAACTAATTAAAAGAAATTGTTGATGTTGGAAAAAACAGCTAAAGGATTTTGATGATAACAAAACTTAATCCAAATATTTATTTGAGTGTGCAAAAGTCCACATCTAACTTGTGGAGAAGTTAAAGCACTGATTCTATAGGTACCTGAGTCAAATTTCACCAAGTGTGGAAATTTGCAAAAGGAAATGTGCAAAACCAAAATCTTGATTGAGCAAGACAGTCAAACTTCATTGTCAGACACTTTTTTTTTTTTTTGTGGGTAAAATAATCAATAAATTGAGCTTAAACCAAAACTATACAACACAGTCCGGCACCAAAAACTTACACTCATAAGGACAAACTAGTCCGAACGAGTGGAAGGTTGTCGACAAAACAACAACAGTCGCCAAACAAGGCAGGCACAAAGCCGACAATGCCGAGGCAAACCAAAACCACAGAAACAAGCCAAAAACAATTGGCCAGCTACAGGTAGCAACACAAAGGGGGCCAACGAGTGTCCAGCAGGAGCATGATAGGGCGCCTCCACCAGCAGCAAACGCCAGCACCCACAATGCAGGAGCAGTTGGCCAAAGCCCCAACCTAGGCGCTCTCACCACCAAACTAGAAATGCACCATAGCCCCCACCAGCCACCACAGCAGATGATTAGCCCATATGAAGCACCAACTCCCGAGGGCAAAAGAAACCACTATCCCCCCCTTACAGGACAACGTCAGCCAACGCAGGGGAGAAGATAGATGGGTCTATTCCCCAGCTGCATTGCAACCTCCTATTGCGAGTGGTGTCCTCCACATTAGCAAAAGTCAAGGCTTTGTCTTTGACCACCCTAATAAGATGGTTCTTCAAGGCTGGAATAGCAAAGTTTTCTCCCTAAATAGGATGTCGTTCCGCTCTTTCCAAATCAAGTGGCACAGGGCAGCAAAAGCGAAACGAGTGATACATCGGTGGAAGTCTTTGCCGGTGAGGAACTTCAAGGCTCACTGGAGATTGTCCTGCCAAGTGCCATTTCTCCAAGGAACGTTGCATCTAACTGCCCAAAAGGTTGCAAGATTGGCGGTGATGCGACAACCAAAAAACAAATGGTCTCTAGAATCCGATCTAGAGTTGCAAAAGACACACGACACATCATCAATCCTCCCATAGGACAAGAGAAGAACCTGGGTTGGAAGCCAGTTCTTGATAATGAGCCACAAGTTGAATTGATAACGCGGAGTGAGTGAGCTGTTCCAAACAATCGAGAACTAGGGGACCAAAGCTCTTTTCGATCTAATAATTTCCCATGCGAATGCAACCGAGAAGGTACCCGTTGAGTTCTCTATCCGACGGAATTGATCCAGCCTCTGCAAGATGAGGGGAAGGGGAAATTCCCACGCCTCCAGCATGAACTTGACCTCACGGCCCTCTAGAAAGAAAAGGTCCGCCACCATGGCCTTCCTAAAAAGAGCTAACTAGCAAATGTAGGTGCCCAACAAAATCAGATTCATGGGCCCTCTTGGATGCTAGTGGTCAAACCAGAGAGAGATTGAGCAACCATCTCTAATGCACCAACGAAATAATAGGCGGAAATTGTCACGCCCCGATCCTCAGGCACGCGCACATCCCTTACCTTTGGTCGATTTTAAAATGCGATATCCCATGACTATGTATTGCCGACCCTTTCATTTTTAATAGCACATGCGGAAGCAGTTATAAATCCCCAGACAATAAAACAATGGGATAGAAAAGCAAGCCATATATTTTTCATATTAAAAATTCACAACCACATCTTTTTACACGCATCTCAGTGTATTCTACAATACTATATATATGTAAGTCTGATCTAACATCTATTCACATGCAGACAAGATCTGACAAGACAGGACGGGATCTAAGTCCTCATCCGGGTCGTACTTGAGGTTATCCTTGGGGTTCTCCTCCACGTACTCCTCTTCGGGTTCCTCATCAAGGATCTCCTCATCAGATTCCTCTTCCTTAGGCTCCTCATCTGGGTCCTGAAATGGTTATTCAATAACCACTGAGACAACGTCCCAACAAGTTCTACTCCCTAAGACCCAATTAGTAAACTAATACATCTTAGGGCTGCCTATGCACAACATGAGTCAGAGGACTTACCTTGGCATCAGATTCCACCTGCATATTAGCACAAATCAAATAGGCATCCAAGCAATTACATCACAGATCGAAGCATCGATCAAATCGACCTAGTCGATTACATGCCAACAAGACCACTCACGGTCATTCTCATTCAATCAATCAAGTCACAACATCGAATCAAGGCAAAGATCAATCGACTTAGTCGATTACATGTCAATCGAACCATTTCTAGGTCATTCACTCCATCCCATAAAACCTCCAATAATACATTTAGTCACTGAGCTCCACTAATTCTCTCAGGCGTCGCTTTCGCCAAGGTGACATAAGTAACAGACGGTCTACGTGCGTTCTTTAAGGTACCGTTTTCGCACAGTGATATTCCTCATCACCGAACCACGCCCGTCACGATTCATAGGCAGTCTACGTGCGTTCTTTAAGGTGCCGTTTTCGCACAGTGATATCCTTAATCACCGAACCACGCCTGCCACAAGCCATAGACAGTCTACATGAGTTCTTTAAGGCGCTGTTTTCGCACAGTGATATCCTTAATCACCGAACCATGCCTGTCTATACTTCGTACCTGATCGGTCTCAGTCAATAGAGTTCTCAGTTCACTCTCACAATTCTTTCCGCTCTACAACACATCAAAGCATTGTTAATGCTAAATAGCCATACTTGGCCATCTACCAATCAATCATTCAATTCTACTCAATTTCAATCAATTAAGGAATAATTCCTCAAATTGTACAATCAATTTAATTAATCACAATGGGGAGCTCAAATAAATAAATGGACTGCACCATGACAATCAGCACGAAATTCTGGTCACCGGCCATCTCGGTTGAATTTCCGGAAAATAAATAATTAAATAATTAATTTGGAAAATTAAATAAATAAATTCAATAAATTCAATTTAGCACAATATAAAGCTCAATTAAATAAACAGACTGTGCCACAATCATCAGCATAAAATTCCAGTCACCTGGCTATCCCAATTGAATTTCTGGAAAATAAATAATTAAATAATTAATTTGGAAAATTAAATAAATAAATACAATAAATTCAATTTAGCACAATATAAAGCTCAATTAAATAAACGGATCACGCCACGATCATCAACATAAAATTCCGGTCACTGGCCATCCTAGTTGAATTTCTAGAAAATAAATAATTAAATAATTAATTTCGAAAATTAATATTTAATTCCTAAAAATTCCAATTAGGCCCGATCGCCTAATTAACACCCGATAAGGGTCGGGAAAAATCCCAAGAAGCATCCAATAAATACTATAGATAACTCTCTATCTAGGTACACTAATCAAACAACTAATGTGCAATGCAATTAACTAATAATCGCTAATCAATTCTAATTTAACCACCTAATTATACTTAACTTATACTAATCAACCTTTAAGTATGATTAGCAAACTAAGAAGGCATTAGTGAGTAAAACTCACTCAAAATGACGGGCTCGACGCGAGAATTGACTTTCCTCAAAGTGGGCCAAGCATCCGAGCTCGGGAAGACGGCCAAAACAGGGCAAACGTCCGCTGCCATACCCATTTTTGAACTCTCTGTGCGTGACTGGTTGAGGCGGAATTAAGGACTAAGATGGCGAGGCAAGGCTAGCAGAGGGCGAGGGGACTCCGGTGGGTCAAGGTGGCGGTGCACGGTGGCCAGAGGTGGCCGAACCGTGGCCTGTGATGGCCAAAACGGAGCTGAACAGAGGCGGCAACTCGACTAGACGGGGCGGACAGCATTCGAGCAGGCGAGAGGGAGACAAACGGCAGCACGGTGGCGAGGCAATGCATGGCGAGGATGGCGCGTGGCATGCGACTGGCGGTTGCTGCTTCGGCTCCAGGTGACAATGGCCGCTGCTTCTGCTTCCGTTTCTGTTCGAAGCAGAGGGAGGAGAGGGGGCGGAGATGTGCGGATGGAAGCACGGTGGCGGGCTCGGGTGCGCGAGCAACTCCGGTGCTTGCGGGCATGCGACAACGACAGCGAGAGGCAACGACTGCAGCTCAGTCTTCGCTGGTCTTCGGCTCCCATGGAGTTTTGAAGAAAAAGAAGATGGGGGAAGATACGTCGACGGAGGAGAGAGGGGAGGAAGAAAAACCCAATTTCCCCTTCTTTTCTCTCACTCTCTCTCTCTCTTAGGTCAGTCACACGTGGGTCACCACCAGCTGTCTCCCACCCTTCAATTTTTGACAAATATGCCCCCTTCTAGAAGCATTTAGGTAGGTCAAAGTATGGGGTAGAGGTGGCATACGAATTTTGCTAAGTTTTCTTCCTGATTGGACCTTAATCCCTCTTGATTCAATTTAAATAGACTCCCATAATTTCATTCAACACCTCATCATTCCAATTGGTATTTTTCCTTACCAATGTAGCCCACTTGCATCCCAATTTCACAATCCCTGGCTTTAACTGAACGAAAACGGCCCTATTTATCCAGTCGAAATTAGAACTTGAAAATCTGGATGTCATAGAAATCCCTCCTAAGAAAGAGAATCTTTTTCCAGGCCCACGAACAAACGATCGGCTTGTTTACCACCTAGAAATTCTCCCTCTTCAAGAAATTCGAATGGATTCACTTATACCATAAGGATTCCTTCTCGGTGAAGTGGATCCATATATGTTTCAGCATATATGCAGCAATATAATCTCGCAGTTTGCGAATGCCAAGCCCCCCCCCCTTTTTTAGGGAGACAAACATCATCCCAGGAGACCTTGGCACCTCCTCTCCCCAGCCCAGGGCCTTTCCAAATGAACTGTCTTAGGATTTGCTCAATATGATCCAACACAGCTCTAGGAATTGTAAACACACTAGCCCAAAAAGCTTGGATAGCATGAAGGATTAACCTTATAAGTTGTAACCGGCCTGCGAAAGACAAAAAACATTGAGTCCAAGATTGCACCCTTGCAGTTATACAATTGACAAGCAAAATACAACCAGTCTTCCCAAGTCTGGAGGAGTAATGGTACCTTGGAGGAGTAATGGGAACCCTAAGGTACCCGAAGGAGCTTCCCTTCCGGAAGCCAAAGATATGGAGAATTTGGGATCGAACTGACTCTACCCCTCCAGATAGGAAAACTTCGCTCTTGTTTAGATTGAGCCTCAACCTACTCCAATCCAAAAAGGTATCCAAGCCTTCCTTGAGGAGGAAAACTGCGGCCACTTTTGCTTCACATAAGAGAAATACGTCATCCTCAAAGAAAATGTGAGATAAGCCCATGCCTTTACACCTCTAGAAGTATTTGAAGCCTATCGCCTAGATCACTGAAGAAGGATACCCAAAAAAACCTCCATAGCCAAGGTAAACAAATAAGGAGATAGGGGATCACCTTGGCGAAGTTTGCGTCCACTCGGGAAGAATCCATGAAGCTCCCCATTTAAAGAAATGGAGAATCTAGGAGTGCGAACACAAATCATGATCAACTTGATCAAGTGGTCTGGAAACCTAAAGCACATAGGGTAGACTCCAATAAATCCCAATCCAGGGTATCATAAGCCTTTTGAAAATCCACTTTAGCAACACATTTAGGCGAGTATGTACCTCGATGGAAACCACTAAACAACTCTTGGGCAAGAAGAATATTGTCCCTAATCCTTTTGCCCTTTACAAAGGCACTCTAGGTCAGGCTGATTACATCTTGAAGCACTGCAGCAACACGATTAGCCAGAAGCTTGGTAATGCATTTATAAATCGTATTGCAGCACATTATAGGCATGTAATCAGAGACTATACAAGCATTAGGAACCTTAGGAACCAATACCAAAACGGGTATTATTGATATCACTAAGAATCCTACCAGAGGTGAAAAAGTCTTTAGCAGTTGTAAGAACCAGCGGGCCTACCATCTCCCAATTCAATTTGAAAAACTCAACATTAAAGCCATCTAGCCCAGGGGCCTTACCACAAGGCAGAGAGAAAACAGTATCTCAAATTTCTAGTTTAGAAACTGGACGAGATAGGGATTTGACCTATTCATCATTGTTGGTGCATTGCAACACTACTTGGATCTCCTGGACAGTGGGACGCATTAAGGGCAATTGTATCCGAGGATAATTAGAACCCTAAGGTGAAGCCGTGTGGGCTTGTTCAAATTTGAGCACAATCTCAAGCCAATGATTTACCCACATATTTTAAGAGAAAATTGGTCCAAGAATTACTTTAAAGCTTTTCAGGGAACTCTAAAACAAGTTTGGAATTTTTGGGATTTTTGAAAGTTTTTCAATATTTTAATATTTTCGAGTTTTTTTAAAATAAATTCCGAAATTTTTTTTATAAATTTTCAGGTTTCTGAATTTTCCATGAATTTTCTGAAAGTTGGAAATTTTTTAATTATTTTTTAATTATTTTTAATATTTTTTATAATTTTCTGAATTTTTTTGGATTTTTTTAATATATGAAAAACCATTCGGACCGGGTCGAAAGACCTAGCCCTACTAAACCGGCCCAGACCCCATCGATCCTGGTCGTTTCATTAAAACAAAAACGGGCCGGCCCCAAGGCCTACTCGAAAAAAAATAAAATAAAATAAAATAAGGCCCATGAAAATCCTTTTCTAGAAATAGCCCAATCCCAATTTTTGCTCTCAACCCAACTTTTCATTTCAGCTCCTAACCTCACCAGCCCATTAACCAAACTAAAATTATAGCCCATTTTATATTTCTATATTTTTTTGCTTTTTCTTTTTATTTCTCTTTTTATTTTATTTTATTTTAATCTTTTCCTTTTTATTTCTCGGTCTTCATGCAGCTCCCACGACGTCTTCACGAACCCCTTTCCATCCGACGATTTCCCCCACCAAACCAGCGCCAACGAACGTCATCTCTTGCGAAGGTTCACCGGTGTTTGGACCATCATCGCCCGTTGGTCATACCGCTCGACCGACGGTGACCGCCGCTAACCACCTTTTCCAACGACCGATAACCCATTCGCCAGAACAAAGAAAACCCTCACTCTCCTAACGACGCATGATTATTTCACGAAGACCACGTCAAAACACAATAACCATGCGAACAAGAAACATGATTCAGCAGCAACATATGCAAGCACGAATCGATTCTAAGCTAAAACACAAACTGACTTTTCGGATATCTCTGAGGTATTTTGTCAAACAGTTGGAGTGTAGTACCAGATTTCAAGGTTTTTGGCTCAACCGAGCCTTGAACGTGCCTTGGGGGTCTCGAACACAACATACAAGGAACATGGGAATGAAACACAAGGGCGATGAGGGCCAAAGCTTGCCCGAGCCGAACGGCCGCAACCTTCGGCCCGGTGCGCCTAAAATGGAGCAAGGAGGGAGCCAAACCTACCTAGTCAATTCGAGGATGTCGCCGGGAAGGTCTTTGGACAAGCCCGTGCGTGACTGAACCGCTCACGGTTGCTAGTACCGCTCTCTCAATTCCCGGCTCTCCGCTCGATTCGAGCTTCGACCCCGGCCTTTCTCTGGTTCGATCTCTCTCGGTGTTTCGCTCTATGCTTCCTGCTTCTCCGTGGTGTGTTGATTCTGTTCCCCCCCCCCCCTAGCTCTCTGTCCTCTCCTCCGGTTTTATACTCGGCCAACTCGAGTGGCCTCTGTGGCTGCCAGCTTGCCGGCCGGACTACCCCCTCTGACCCGCAGATCACGCCGCTCACCTGCTACCGATCCCCTTGCTCCCTCTATTGTTGCTCTGTTTCTGTTCTTCTTTACAAGTCTTGCAGTAAAGACTAACTATAGGAGGGAGACGACCAGCTCGTGCGCGAGTTGGGCTAAAGGGAAAAAGAAAAACCAAGGCTGGGCCAGGCCTAGTGCGAAGTAAAGAGGAAAGGAAAGAGAGGAATGGGCCTGCTCAAGGCTTGTCCGAACTTGGCCTAATTGCCCCTCTTTCTTTTTTTTTCTTTTTTTTTTCCTTTTTTTCGAATTTTTTTATTTTAATTTTTTTTGTAATTAAACAATTAATTTTTATTTTTTTTGATAAATTTTAAAACCAGCGATGCAAATGCTCCTAATGTCTATATGTGATGCAATTTTAATGAAATTTTTTTGTTAAGGGGTTAGAAATCAATCCCTAATTTTCCAATGCAATTAATAAACACTTAAACAAATCACAAAAATTTAGGTGTCAACAGTATCCAATTTACTTTCACACTCGCTTCACTGATCAAAGTAGATTTCTCAAAATGTGTACTACTATCATGTCTCACAAATTTGTTAATTGCTTTCTGATGCCTATCTCAATTTATCAACTACAATCCGAGCTTTGATGGCTTTTAAACCATCAACAATCTTCTTCCAATGCATATCTCATTGTCGTCAGACCTAATACATCATTATTTCAATCTATTGCACACTATCACCGGTGCATATTGTAAGGGCTAGGCTTAGCATCTTCAAAGAAGAAACCAATTGAGTGACATGTGATGTCAAGATCAATGATGCCCTCAGCTTCATCAATGCTAAAGACTTTCAAGATTATTATCTCGATTGGTCCTTCCAAGTTATCATAATGCTTGTTCGCCGAAGAGACTAGTATCTCAAATCTATGCCGATGGATAGGATCATTGATAATGGTAACATATATCACTATTTGCATTTATCAATGTAACTATTAATTTCAAAGGATAATTTGGTGATCAGTAAAATCTCATAGGATATTTTCTAACAATCACCCCATTTTTATGATGACAAAATCGTCCCATAAAATGTGAAATGACAAAGTAAGTATCGAGAGATTTGCATTAAGAAGTAAATAACAATTGCCTGACAATTGGTTTGACTTACCAACATGATTCAGCATATATTTTAACAGTCACATTTCACATTGCATCCCATACTATTTCCCTTTTTGTCATAATAAAAAAGATAATATAATTAGCGCAGAGAATCGTAATGCCATTCATAGACAAAAGATGTGTATTGATAACCAGTAGGATAGCAAATGGGAACATGAAATAGTAGTTCAAACAAAGACATACTAAAAAGATCTAAGAATAGTGGGATCTTTTTCTTTTCTTTTTTAAGGGAGGAGTTTAGGTTGATGGCTATAGACTAGCACAAACAAGATTACACATGAGATAACGTCAAAAATTTTGGATCGTGTTTTGAAGTTTCTTAATGTTCTCGTGGAAATCTGCATTGGAGATCTCATCTCTTTAGCTTCCAAAAGTATGCTTCCCGAGTTGTTGATCCCTTTTGTTTAGTACAAGAAATTGGGGGCCTAGATGGAGCTGTAGATGCTATTTATTTATCACGCATGACCCTTTTCACAACTTTTTTCAGTCTTGCTTGAAGGGTTTGCCGAGTCTGGTACAAGGAACTGGGGAGCCTAAATAGAGTAGTAGATGCTCTATTTATTTGCCACGCATGGCCCTTTTCACACCTTCCTTTAGTCTTGCTTGAAGGGTTCACTAAGTGACTTCATCATCTCCATGTCTCGCATATACGATTTCATTGGTTGGTTTACCCAAACTGTGGAATGAGCCCAATCATCATCTTCTTTAGTGTTTCATTTTCAATTTCCACATTGGCCAACTTGTCTGCCTTGAGATCATCATTAATTATGATACCATTTGCCCTTAAGATGAGAGTGATCAGACCATAATAAGACAATTTTTCAATTTTCTTCCTTGCCACACAAGTCATGTGCAAAATAACCATATGAGCCAAGAAAAAAGTCTTTTCATTCAAGATGACCCAGATAATTTGGGCTTCATAGCGAGTGACATCGTTGGTGGCGTTGGACTAGGGTCAGAGACATATGATCAAAATTTTGTTATCGAATTCATTTTGAGAAGTAGCATGTTCAAAGCAATTTTGTCACGATAGATAGGTTCAAGGCTTTCGAAGAGATAAGCATGAGCCTTGGAAGAAGTAATGGAAATTCTTTCAAAGTTATATAGAAGGTAGCGAGTAAAATTAGCCAAATCTCCAAAATTCACAAAGTAATGGTGATTTCAAAGGTAAAAATGAAACCATCAGAATAAGAGAAAATTTTTATGCTTATAAGTGATGTACTTTAAATAACAAGCAACATAGATCCGATACCAATTGTTAGGGCTAATAATACAACCTAGAGGGGGTGAATAGGTTGCTTTAAAATAATTTTTATGATTTTGCAAAAATTAGCAGCTACAATAGAAATTAGATTAAGTAGGAATTTCAAATATTGTGAAGTACTAATGAAATAAAGTAAATGAAAGTGAAATGAATAAGAGCATACGGTAATTTATAGTGGTTCGGCTTTATCACAAAGCCTATATCCACTATCCACACTAACAACCAGAAGGTGGGTTGGATTGTCTATTAATCTTCAACGTAAGTTGCAATCAACAAGCACTTACCCTATCAGATATGGATCACATTTTTAGGACTCACTCGCTACTATCTCACTTGTACACTTAAATATTCTCCCGATTACACGACAGGAAGAACACTATAATGGAAATCTAAAGAAAATGAAACAATATGAGCTCAAAGTATTGAACTATTTCATATTCTTCTATGTTGCTCATCATCACCATGGGCTTCAATAATCTTCCTTTATATAGGTATCTTCAACTTTCTCATTTTAGATGGTCCAAAGAAGTAAGTAGCCAATAGGATTTCCTTCCATGCCACTATTTACAAGCTGAACATCCAATACAATTACTTTTTGTGGCCATGTGCTAGCTTTTCCAAAACTGGTTTGTCACTATTGTCTTATTGCCTACTCTGACAATTCTATGTCACGACCTATCTTTTTTTTTTTTTTTTTTTTTGTTTGGATAGGAAAAAACAATTGGTTTAAAAGTATTGCCTAAGAGACGAGCCAACATCCATCGATTAGGTGTGAATTCTCCTATGCCCATACCTCACACGACATATGGGAGGAGTCATCACTAGTCTATTAAGGTCAACTAGAAAGCAAGTGAGGTATGGGAGTATATTTTACTTTCTACGCAACAAGAGAATATAAATTTTAAAATTTGATTACACTAATTAATCAACTAGTCCCCTTTTGGTGCTATAACTTGTTCCCTTTAAGAAGATGCTTTTCAGGCCATCTAAATTGATTTTAAACCTATCCATTAACATGTAAGGTGATCATATTGATACACAATCATTAAAATAATTTTTAGCAAACAAAGAAGCAATAAATAGAATGCAAGGAAAAGCAAGAATCTAATGCTAAGAAATAAGAAAAATGTCATTCCTAACTAGGCCAAAGGTAGACAATAATCAACATATTGAAAGTGTGCAAACAAGCGATAATCAAAATGGAACTACGCAAACATCGACCTAACATTTGTCTTTAACAACCTATAAAATCATATCATAAAGCTCTAAGAGTGTGTTCAATTTTTTGGGTAAAGAAAATCTTTTAATCAATTCACACATTTCGAATAAAACTGTTCAAAATCTAATTTTTAAGCTTATTCTAATTTTTTCTGAATTTTTTAAACTGTAAAATATTTTTCTTTAAAAAAGATTAAAAATTTTTTAATCCAAAAATGGGGACCCGAGCTAGGCCCTGCCCAAACGTGGACAGACACCGGTCACACGAATTTGGGTTCATGGACTCAAGTCGAGCCTCTAGCATCAAGCCCTCTCAAATTCTCGTAGGTCCATTTCACCGAAATAAACCCAGTCCACATTCATATAGATAAAGCTAAGCTCAAATCTATCAAAACAATCTAAACCAAATCAAGCCCAAGCTTTCCACAACTAAACCAAGCCCAAGATTAACACTACAGTTGTGCGACCGCGACGAGGAGGTCGCGAGGAGCCTGGCGATTGCGTGACCGTTTCGTGGCCGCCACCATCGATTGCAAGTTCAGATCTCAAATTTGGAGACAATGAAAAGAGCAAAGGGTTTAATGGCCAAGTCTCTATCTTGAGGTTGCGCAGCCGCCTTGAGGAGGTCGGTAAGCTATGGCGACCGTGCAACCGTCTTGTGGCCGCCTCCATCAATTGCAAGTCCAATTCTCAAATCCGGAGAATATCAAGAAACTAGAGACTCGAGAGGGACGATTGCAATGGTATGGGAATGACCAGCCAAGGCTCAACGACAGCCCGGTGCGGTAGGCCAGAGAGACCTCGTGCTAGTCTCGCGACAATGGCTAAATATGCGGCGAGAAGGTTTAAGAAAGCTTCTACAATTTGGCTCACATTATTCTTTTTTCTTTTTTCTTTTTTTACTAAATAGCAGATATCCTATTTGGATGTATCCATCTCCAAGGGGAATTTTTAAATCCAGATTAACTCTGAACATATATGAATTGGTAGCATCAAATAGAACAACAGTCACCGTAGATGAAGTTATATTTAGCCCCTTGAATATGGCCTACGAGTTTTTTAATTTGTTCAATTTTTCCATTGAAATCCCCTCTAACTTCAAATTTAGTTGATCGAAATTGACATGCAATTGGAATTATGCAAATTCAAAATCCTAATTTCCTTTGCTCTTTTGCAAGGTTTTTTTTTTCCTTATTATATTAAAAGTTACCATATTACCCTTCCAACATGGAAGGGGGAGGTGAGGGGTTCAAATCCCCACCTTCTCAGGGGGGGATGGGAGGTAGGGACGCGTAAGTTTCGAGAGTGGGTTGCGACTCCCACGCCCTGCAAGAGGCAGGGCACAAGTCTGCGAGTGAGTGTAGAGTAGGCATAGAGTAGGACTGACCAAAAAAAAAAAAAAATATTAGCATAAATTCATTAATGACAAAAGCATTTTATGAAAGATAAATTTAATAAAGAACTCGATTTTTCTGAAAGAAAATTTGAGAACTCTCTTATATGCAAAATTGAAAAGGTTTAGTACATGACCCAAATTGCTCACAAAATATTAAGAGGAAAAAACGAATTCGGCCTTGGAGGACGCAGATTTAGTGAACTTAAACCTAATCAAAGTCCTTTCGGAAAAAACCTAAACCACGTCGTCTCCATCTATCTCTACTGTCTCTCTATCTTTATTCACCCCCATCCTCCCCAATCGCCGCTGCAACTATGCCAACACTATGCCCAAACAACAGCTCTCTCTCTCTCTCTCTCTCTCTCTCTCTCTCTCTCGAGGATGGCCGAGCGTCGACCGAGCATCAGGCGGAGCCACATCTAAGCTCTGTCGATGCCGTCGCCGATGGAACCCTCCGCATCTAGTTTCATCGTATACTCGTGTCTCTTCTCCTTATCTGTTTCATCACTTGCCACTCCGCTTGTGAGTCCAAGTCTCCACTCGAATCCTCAACGGTTTGATCAAAATTTGGGTTTCTTTCGGGAACCGAATTGATCCCAATCTCTTAATTCTGGGACATATTCTAAAGGCATATTTCTCTAGCAAGCCATGTTGGAATTTATTCTTAAAATAATTTCCCGTGCGATTCTCGAGCAAAGCTAAGCCATTGTTAATTATACGAATGACTTCCAAAAGTCTGAAAAATGGTGCGGCAAGATGAGAATTTATACCACTTTTCTATCCAATGGAAGTCCATCAGCCTCAATCGATGTGACGTGAAACTTCGTTTCCCCTCTTTTACTTCATCACTTTGTACTTTAACTTTAGTTTTGACCCTCTTTTTTTTTTCAGTCATACTTTACTTCTACTCTAACTCTTACTCTCAAAACTTGTGTCATGTCTCCTTGCCGGAAGTAGTAGTCGAAATCTATACTTGAAATTAAATTATCACCATCGCAATCTCCTAAAAAGGTGGGGATTCGAACCCCCCACCTCTCCACCCATGTTGGAATGGTGGTCAGTGGTTAGTTTTGATATAGTTTAAATACCATTGCTATTACCAAATTTTATGTACTTATCTCGGCAGAATACTTTTTTTTTTTTTTTTTTTGAGCAAACGGCAGAATACGTTCACCGTCACAACTTTTTATGTTCTCTAGGTTTTAACTTCGCTCCCACAAGTTTAAAGCAAACGAAAAAAGCAAGTTATATTCTTAACTTTACACGTAGACCCGCAATATCCATCATGGTGGTGTCCTCCATGGGATGCTGCATATTCTCGACCGCTCTTCTCAGTATGGGCTTGTGTAATTTGTTGGCCCAAACTCTGAAATATGGACCTTTTGGCCCACCAAGTATCAACACATCATTTGTTTATCTCAAATATTTGAGTTACCCTGATCAAAAAAATATATATATATATTTGAGTTACAACTTGCATAGCTAATCAATAATTTGTTGTTCAATCCAATCACATGAACTCTATACATATACAAATTTGAGGATATTACCCATTAATTAATCTTATCTAAACGAAAAAAATGTAAAATTCTTTTATTTTTACGGCTGGGTGTCGAACTTAGGATTTCTCGCCCTCGCTCCTTCAAATCCCAAATATCGGGCAATATTGTTTAGCAACAAACAGAGACTCCAAAATCAATTCGGCACAAATACCAACTCTTGATGACTAATTCGATTGGAATTGACTCATTACGCATTCGTTAGCATTTTTTATATTTAACTAATATAGCAAATAAACAGCACAAATAAGCAAGCATCAGATTTTCAAGTTGACATGAAGATAGGTGTTAAAAATTCACGTTGATTTTGATTTAAGGAAATTAGTTTCATTCCAATAGTTGTGATTTGTCTACGGGTAAAGGATCTCCACCCATAAGAATCCACTTGGAAGAAATAGTGTGTTAGGGAAAAAAAAAAAGACTTAGATTACCATGGAGATTCATAAACCATCCATTAATTTGTTGGCAAACACACACTTCATTACATCCCTTATTCTTCCCCTAAGAAACTAGCTGTAATAAAAAGGACTATGCTGGACAATTGAGAAATGTCATCATTAAGCTTTGTCAGAGGTGGAACCATGCCTCCCTTCCTCGATTCTTGAGTGTCGCACGTATCTTCATCAGTTAGAACTGCAGACACCCAAATATTCACATCATGGTAACGTTTCACCTTGTAAATTGGGGTATAATCTTTGCCTTCATCGGAAGCATAAACTTCTAAGCATAACGAGAGAGCTTTGAGTAGGCATGGTTCCCATTTTTGCTTTAGTAGTTGCTTAATGTACTCGGTCGTGCCTGTAATGTTGGCTTGTAACAACTTAAGCCCAATTAGCCCTAGTCCCTCAAAATCCACCTTATGGCTCTCTGGGTCTGACTCGAGGGACTTCACGCAAAAGTCGAAGTTAAAATTTGGGTCGTTGGCTGCAATCTTCTTGCAAGTGTCCCGAACGATATCATTTGCAAGATCGGACATGGGGAAGAGTATAAGGAAATGGATCAGGAATAGGGAAGAGATTGAGAAAGTACGATTCATTTTTCTTATCACGAAGATGGAGATTCTCACATAATTCTCTTTTGAAGGCAGCGTATTTATACTGAAAGTACTTGTCATGGAAGAGGCTAATCAATTAGGCAATCTTGTAGGAGTATGATAAGATGACCTAAATTGCAGCCATCAATACTAGAAATCCAAATCATGTTCAAATTAATGCTAGATTCTCTTATAAGATTGCCAAATCGACCTACCTCGGCATTAATTACCAGAATTCCAAATTATGTCTTAATAAAGCTGGATTCTTCTATAAACAATGGCACAATTTCATATATGGTATTATATCAAATCAAATTAATTGTTAAACAGTATATAAGGATAAAAGTCATGGAAGAGGCTAGTCAATTAGGTAATCATGTAGGAGTATGTTAAGATGACCTAAACTATAGTCATAAATACTAGAATTCCAAATCATGTTCAAATTAATGCCGGTTTCTCTGATAAGATTGCCAAATCGACCTACCTTGGCATTAATTACCAAAAATCCAAATTATGTCTTAATAAAGCTGGATTCCTCAATAAACATCAACCATAGTTGCCAGAAATCCAAATAATATCTTAACAATAGCTTGAAGTGGTCATGGCAATTTCAAATAAGGACCCACTCATTGTCCTGCCAAATATTCCGGTTAATCAAGGACATTTTTGTCCCAAGACATTTTTTTATTTCTTTCTCTTCTTACTATTCATCTTCTTGAGAGAGACAAAGATCTTGTTAAGGCTAAGAAAGCAATCTAAAAGGGGGTTGAATAGGTTGACTATTGATAGATTAAAACTTTTTGCACAATATCAACGAATCAGCTCTCAAGATGGTATTCCAGAAAAATTAGTATGTGTGATGCCAGTAAGCAAATCATCGTAGAATAAATAGATAACGCGATGATATATAGTAGTTCTTCTTATGATCAAGTCTACATTTACTCTTAGACAAACAGCCTTAACGGCAGTTGGATTCCACTAGTAGTTACCAATGCAAGTTACAACTAGCTGGTGTAGTTCTCTTCATTTGGTAGATCACTTTATCAAGATACAATAACGCTATATTTACTCTTATACAATTGAGTATAAGCTATTATAATGCTAAACAAAATATAGAGAAGTTTGCAAATTAGGAACAATAAAGATTTCAAACTTAGAAGACACTAAGGGCCTGTATGGTTGTGTTCTTTTTTTTGTTTATGAACAAAAATTCTATTTTTTTATTTCCGGGAACAAAAAAAGAACAAAAACGCGTTTGTTTGCGTTTTTGTTCCAAATCTATTTTTTTTGTTCCCAAGAACACATTTGGAACAGAAAAAAAAAAAAAAAAAAAACTTATTTCTTGTTTCTAGAACAATTTTTAAGACCAAACTTTCTCTCTCCTATTTTTTTCTTCTCTTTTTTTTCTTCTTCTTTTCTTCTTCTTTTTTCTTTGGCCAGTCGCCGGCCTCGGCCATGGCCTGTCACGCCCCGAACCCCGAGCGCGCGCACATCCCACTACGGTCGATCAAATATGCGACATCCCAGGATATGTCGCCGACCCATTCAATTTATTACACATGCGGAAGCGAAACTAATCCCCTGACAACATTTAACTTGGGATAGAAAAGCAGGCAATCAATCACAATACCAAACACTCATTTACAAACACTTAGGTTTAAATACAACTCTGAACTGTCTACAAAATAGACCGGCTCGACAAAAAGGGGGACTATCCTAAAACCAACTAGCAGGACACGTTCACCGATACTTCAGTCTCCACCTATCCAGACTTAGGGCTTCGGGTCCTCCACGACCGCCATCTAGGGACCTAAAATTTTAATCCCCAAACCGGGATGAGACAATGTCTCAGCAAGTTCAACCCCCTAAACCCCTATTAGAAAGAAAATACACCTCGGGTGGCCTAGCCACATCAAACAGAAAACTTACCTCGCCTCAGTTCCTTTCTGCAGGTTAGCTCAATTCAAATTACTCAATCACAGGTAGTAATAATAATTCAAACGATTGGAACGTCATCACTTTCATATAAATCACAATCACACTTAGTACTCCTTCCGATTATTATTCGCTGCCACACAAGGGCATAGCCTACTCGCTGTTCGGCTATCTACTGGCGTATAGCCAGGCATCGCCTCCCCACCTTGGAGCGCGGCTTCGTCAATACATCGACGGCATTCCCGAAGAAGCATGGGCCCAGAATCAACTGCGACCCGCAACCATCGCGTGGGCATCCCATATAGGGGCAAGTCCGGCTCAACAGCCCGGGACGATTCCTCTTAGTTATCACACAGCCAAAGCATACTGCCCATGACACTTTGCATTTCACTCAACGCTTCCATTTAAAATAGTGATCCCGCCATTTTTCTTCATATTAAAAATGTCCAGAAATTATTCACGTGCGTAGGGACACGCTAATTTCAAATCAAAAAGCCAATATCTCACTTTTTCAAACCCCACTATTTAATATAATCAATAAAATCCAATTTTTGCATCAAAACCCAACACTTGGGTTTTTATGAATAAAATCTCTATTAATCACAATTAACACTCAATTTGGTACATTTATTCATCAAATTCAAATTCTAAATGCACAACAGCGATCGGCACAAAATTCTAAGAAAATAAAGTCCCAAAATAATTTTCGGAATTTATTAAATAATTAAATTTATTCCGAAAATTAATTAAATAATAATATCCATATTTTTCACAAACCACCTTCAATTTATAATATCCAATCGTCAATTTCAAAATCCGACTATACAGCGGCGACCGGCACGAAATTCTGAGAATTTAGGGTCCCGAAAAAATTTTCAGAATTTAATAAATAATTAAATTTATTCCGAAAATAATTAAATAATAATATTTTAATTATTTCGAATAATAAAATATTATTAAATTATTAAACAATTTCGAAATATTAAAATAAATCAAGAGTAAATTCCTTTATGTCACATCAATGTTTATATTAATATAAACACCCACTTAACTTTAAATTAAACACAATTTAAGCTAATTAAACACATTAATATAATCCACACTTAAATAAATTAAACTAACCACCTAAACTTACTTAACTTAGACTAAGCACACTTAGGGCATCATTAACCCTCTAATCAAGGATTAGTGAGTTAAACTCACCAGATTAGCGAACCGAGATGACCAAAACGACGGGGACGACGCGAGGATCGACTTTCCTCAAAGCGGGCCGAGCATCCGGGCTCGGGAAGGCGGCCAAAACGGGCCAAACGTCCGCTGCATACCCATTTTTCTTGGCTGCCATCCATGGCGGTTTGAGGCCGAGGAAGGGTAGATCCGGCGCCGGTTGAGGCGGCCAAGGGCAGCGGAGGCAAGGCGAAGCTCCGGCGGGCTAAGGCGGCGACGGACAGTGGCTCACGGCGGCGGGGATGAGCTCCGGCAGCTCATGGGACACGCGAACAGGGCAGGCGGAGGCGGCTGGGCGGAGCAGCTCGCGGGGCTGCGACGGCGAGCGGGGCGGGCGGCGACGACGACGGACGGACGGAGGGCAGCAAGGCGCGCGCACGGCGTGGCTGCTTCGCGTCCATCCCAGATCTGGAATCTCGGGCAGCAAACGGAGATGGAGAAGAGAGGGCGACGGGTAGGCGAGCTGACCGGCGGAGCGACGTGCGGGTGAACGGCGACCGCGACGGCGAGGAGCTCCGGCTGGCGACGTCGAGCGGTGGAGGGGCGTGCGTGCGGGCTGCTGGTTCCGGCCGAAATCCCCCCCCCCCCCTCTCTCTCCTCTTTCTCTCTCTTCCCAAGGTTGAAGATGATGGTGATGGCCACTTTTTTGGAGATTAAATCTCCACCGTCCACGTGTCAAGATCCCAACCCTTGGCCTCAACCACCATGACATCATCCCACATCATCTTCCCCTAACTCATTTCCTCCCACAACAATATCCAATAGGTGCAATTTATTTTTCCGCCGGGGCATAAATCTTGTGCATCAAATTCTTCAATTACGATCAATCCACGTCCAATTAAGTCTAAATCGAAGTCCATAAAATTAATTCAATGTCACCACACTTCAATTCACATCTTCACTTGTCCATAGAACCAACTTAAGTCCCAAAAGCACGACCAAAGACGAGCCTACTAATTTCTCGAGCCGAATTAGCCATTTTCTGATTTAATTGCTGAAAAATTCTGATTACATGAAAAATCTTTTGAAGATGATTCAATGATCCTGAAATGATTTGTGACACACCCGGACTTCCAATTTCGAATTCGATCTCAATTCCACGGTTAATTTCACTTTGGCACGATACTAGTGCGGCCCAACCTATTGGGTAGCCTTTAGAAATTTTCATGCATTTGACCTGTGGTTGATCATCTCAAGTCACAACGTACATCTTTGAAACATTGGCGACTTTCGGTTGTCGGGGTAATCTCAAGGTTTCACATACGAACACAGGGTACCCAATCGATAGAAAAGTCGGTCCAGTGCCGATCAACCAGAATTGTGCGATCTAGTGGAATCACCCACACCTGATCACATGCCTCTGTCGAGTCGACCTATCTCCGATCTCTAATCGATTTTAATTGTGCCGTAATGACCCTTGCAGATTAACTCGGTCGAAAGATCGCTTTCTGGTCAAATTCTCGAGTTTGATGCATTAGAAACTCTTAACGGCTTCACCCGATAAACTAGTTTTCTCATGAGTGGTCGACTCAAGGACAAGGACTATATGCGTGCCAACGAAATGCCCGTCTCAATTTATTGAAAATAGGATTGGAAAATCGGGCTGTCACATGGCCGGCGACCGACTGTCGAGGGCCAGCGACCTCGCCGGAGCATCACTAGCCCCCAAAGCAAGGCCGAGAATCGCCGACCCCTGGCGAGGCTCGGCCTCGCCTTGGCTAGGCGAGCTCGAGCTCGCCTAGATCCAGTGAGGCCGAGCTCGCCTAGCCACCGGCGAGGATCGGCACCGCCGGACCACCACCAGTCGGCATCGCCCGGCGGTGGCCCGACGAGGCCAAGCTCGCCCAGCCACCGACGAGGCTCAACCTCACCGGGCCACCGCCAGCGCCGGTGGCTGGGCAAGCTTGGCCTCGCCGAATCTGGGTGAGCCCGAGCTCGCCCAACCAAGGCGAGGCCGCTAGGCCTCGTCGGCCAGTCGTCGACCATGGCTGAGGCCGGCGACTGGCCAAAAGAAGAAAAAAAGGAAAAATAAAATAAAAAAATTAAAAGACACAAAAAAAGAACATAAATTTACTAAATGTGTTTCGGTTCTTTTTTATTCCCAGAACAAGTTTACCAAATGCGTTTTCTAGTCAAAAATTGTTTGCCGGAACAGAAATAGATTCCCTGAAACAATTTTTGAACAGAAACACAAACAAACGCACCCTAAGAATATTTCACATATTATATGCTTGTGGCTAACCCTCTTCAATGGCTTCACTACTCCTTATATACTTTAGGTCATTAATATATCCATTAGTGACCTTCAAGTTTGATCAACTAGCCATTTAAAGGTCATTGGGAGGTTCTTTGCTAGTATCCAGTTTACTTTCACACTCGCTTCACTGATCAAAGTAGGTTTCTCAAAATGTGTACTACTATCATGTCTCACAAATTTGTCAATTGCTTTCTGATGCCTATCTCAATTTATCAACTACAATCCAGAGCTTTGATGGCTTTTAAACCATCAACAATCTACTTCCAATGCATATCTCATTGTTGTTAGACCTAATACATCATTATTCCAATCTATTGCACACTATCACCAATGCATATTGTAAGTGGCTAGGCTTAGCATCTTCAAAGAAGAAACCAATTGAGTGACATGTGATGTCAAGATCAATGATGCCCTCAAACTTCATCAATGCTAAAGACTTTCAAGATTATTATCTCGATTGGTCCTTCCCAAGTTATCATAATGCTTGTTCGCCGAAGAGACTAGTATCTTAAATCTATGCCGATGGATAGGATTATTGATAATGGTAACATATATCACTATTTGCATTTATCAATGTAACTATTAATTTCAAAGGATAATTTGGTGATCAGTAAAATCTCATAGGATATTTTCTAACAATCACCCCATTTTTTATGATGACAAAATCGTCCCATAAAATGTGAAATGATAAAGTAAGTATCGAGAGATTTGCATTAAGAAGTAAATGATAATTGCCTGACAATTGGTTTGACTTATCAACATGATTCAGCATATATTTTAACGGTCACATTTCACATTGCATTCCACACTATCCCCCTTTTTGTCATAATAAAAAAGATAATATAATTAGCACAGAGAATCATAATGCCTTTCATAGACAAAAGATGTGCATTGATAACAAGTAGGATAGCAAATGGGAACATGAAATAGTAGTTCGAACAAGGACATACTAAAAAGATCTAAGAACAGTGGGATCTTTTTTTTCTTTTTTTTTAAGGGAGGAGTTTAGGTTGATGGCTATAGACTAGCACGAATAGGATTACAGCTTTGAATTGAAGGCTAAAAATGGTCTACTATATACACATGAGATAACATCCAAAATTTTGGATCGTGTTTTGAAGTTTCTTAACGGCCTCATGGAAATCTGCATTGGAGATCTCATCTCTTTAGATTCCAAAAGTATGCTTCCCTGAGTTGTTGATCCCTTTTGTCTAGCACAAGAAATTGGGGGCCTAGATAGAGCTGTAGATGCTATTTATTTATCACGCATGACCCTTTTCACACCTTTTTTCAGTCTTGCTTGAAGGGTTCGCCGAGTCTGGTACAAGGAACTGGGGAGCCTAAATAGAGTTGTAGATGCTATTTATTTGCCACGCATGGCCCTTTTCACACCTTCCTTTAGTCTTGCTTGAAGGGTTCGCTGAGTGACTTCATCATCTCCATGTCTCGCATGGATGATTTCATTGGTTGATTTACCCAAACTGTGGAATGAGCCCAATCATCATCTTCTTTAGTGTTTCCTTTTCAATCTCCACATTGGCCAACTTGTCTGCCTTGAGATCATCATTAATTATGATACCATTTGCCCTTAAGATGAGAGTGATGAGGCCACAATAAGGCAATTTTTCAATTTTCTTCCTTGCCACACAAGTCATATGCAGAATAACCATATGAGCCAACAAAAAAGTCTTTTCATTCAAGATGACCCAGATAATTCAAGCTTCATAGCGAGTGACATTGTTGGTGGCGTTCAACTAGGGTCAAAGACATGATCAAAATTTTGTATATCGAATTCATTTTGAGAAGTAGCATGTTCAAAGAAATTTTGTCATGATAGACAGGTCCAAGGCTTTCCAAGAGATAACCATGAGCCTTGGAAGAAGAAATGGAAATTCTTTCAAAGTTATATAGAAGGTAGCAAGTAAAATTAGCCAAATCTCCAAAATTCACAAAGTAATAGTGATTACAAAGGTAAAAATGAAACTATTAGAATAAGAGAAAATTTTTATGCTTAGAAGTGATATACTTTCTACTCTAATCCTACTCTAACACTCACTATCAGACTTTTGCCCTGCCTCCTTGTAGGGCGTGGGAGTCGAAACCTACTCCTGAAATGAAATCATCGCCACTCCAATCCCCCCTGAGAATGTGGGAATTTGAACCCTCCACCTCCCCCTTGCAAACTAAAAGGGTGGCTACTAGGGCGATACCAATTGTTAGCCCAATTAAAAAAAAAAAAAAAAGTGATGTACTTTAAATAACAAGCAACATAGATCCAATACCAATTGTTAGCCCAATTTTTTAAATTTTTTTAATCCAAAGATGGGGACCCGAGCTAGGCGCTGCCCAAACGTGGGCAGACATTGGGCACACGAATTTGGGCTCATGGACTCAAGTCGAGCCTCTAGCATCAAGCCCTCTCAAATTCTGTAGGTCCATTTCACTGAAATAAACCCAGTCCACAATCATCTAAATAAAGCTAAGCTCATATCTATCAAAACAATCTAAACTAAATCAAGCCCAAGCTTTCCACAACTAAACCAAGCCCAGCATTAACACTACAGTTGTACGACCGCGACGAGGAGGTCGCGAGGAGCCTGGCGATTGCGTGACCGTTTCGTGGCCGCCACCGTCGATTGCAAGTTCAGATCTCAAATTTGGAGACAATGAAAAGAGCAAAGGGTTTAATGGCCAAGTCTCTATCTTCTGAGGTTGCATGGCCGCCTTGAGGAGGTCGGTAAGCTATGGCGACCGTGCAACCGTCTTGTGGCCGCCTCCATCAATTGCAAGTCCAATTCCCTAATCCGGAGAATATCAAGAAACTAGAGACTCGAGAGGGACGATTGCAATGGTATGGGAATGACCAGCCAAGGCTCGACGACAGCCGGTGCGGTAGGTAGGCAGAGCAGACCTCGTGCTAGTCCCGCGACAATGGCTAAATATGCGACTGAGAAGGTTTAAGAAAGCTTCTACAATTTGGCTCACATTATTCTTTTATCTTTTTTCTTTTTTTACTAAATAGCAGATATCCTATTTGGATGTATCCATCTCCAAGGGGAATTTTTAAATCCAGATTAACTCTGAACATATATGAATTGGGTTGCCCTAAACATCAAATAGAACAACAGTCATTGTAGATGAAGTTATTTAGCCCCCTGAATATGGCCTACGAGTTTTTTAATTTGTACAATTTTTCCATTGAAATCCCCTCTAACTTCAAATTTAGTTGATCGAAATTGACATGGAATTGGAATTATGCAAATTCAAAATCCTAATTTCCTTTACACTTTTGCAAGGTTTTTTTTTTCCTTATTATATTAAAAGTTACCGTATCAGCATAAATTCATTAATGACAAAAGCATTTTATGAAAGATAAATTTAATAAAGAACTCGATTTTTCTGAAAGAAAATTTGAGAACTCTCTTATATGCAAAATTGAAAAGGTTTAGTACATGACCCAAATTGTTCACAAAATATTAAGAGGAAAAAATGAATTCGGACTTGGAGGACCCAGATTTAGTGAACTTAAACCTAATCAAAGTCCTTTCAGAAAAAACCTAGACCACCTCGTCTCCATCTATCTCTACTGTCTCTCTATCTTTATTCGCTCCCATCCTCCCCAATCGCCGCTGCAACTCTGCCAACACTATGCCCAAAACAACAGCTCTCTCTCTCTCTCTCTCTCTCTCTCTCTCTCTCTCTCAGACGAGGATGGCCGAGCATCGACCGAGCATCAGGCGGAGCCACATCTAAGCTTTGTCGACGCCGTCGCCAATGGAACCCTCCGCATCTAGTTTCATCGTATGCTCGTGTCTCTTCTCCTTATCTGTTTCATCACTTGCCACTCCGCTTGTGAGTCCAAGTCTCCACTCGAATCCTCAGCGGTTTGATCAAGATTGGGGTTTCTTTCGGGAACCGAATTGATCCCAATCTCTTAATTCTGGGACATATTCTAAAGGCATATTTCTCTAACAAGCCATGTTGGAATTTATTCTTAAAATAATTTCCCGTGCGATTCTCAAGCAAAGCTAAGCCATTGTTAATTATACGAATGACTTCCAAAAACCTGGAAAATGATGCGGTGAGATGAGAATTTATACCTCTTATCTATCCAATGGAAGTCCATCGGCCTGATCGATGTGACATGGAACTTGGTTTCCCCTATTTTACTTCATCGCTTTGTACTTTAACTTTAGTTTTCACTTCTTTTTTTCAGTTTACTCTACTCTTACTCTAACTCTTACTTTTGGAACTTTTGTCATGTCCTTGCGGGATGACACGGGAGTCGAAATACATATTTAAAAGGGAAAATCTCAAATAATGATTCAAAGTGAGTCTACTTTCTCAAATAAGGACTCGAAGTGACCATTGTTCCAAATAATCATCCGAAGTAGCTAGTAAGTCTCAAATAAGGACTGAACCAGCCGGCTAGCCAAAATGTTCACCGGGCGGCAAGTGTGTAACATTTCCGGTGGTCGGAATATGGGCAATTTTGTCCCAAAAAATTATAGATAGAAATCAACAAACTCTAAAAACAAAACCCCCAAACTCTTCACATTCTTCTTCTTCCGCTCTTCATCTTTTACGTCATTTGTCCCCTCTCGTTTGGAGAACCCAAATTCTCTATTGATAGAGCAAGATCCCTGTCTCCCTGAGTTCCAAACGTACGTGCCCTCCCTCCCTCCCTTCCTCCCCTCTCTCTCTCTCTCTCTCTCTCTCTCTCAATTTGAACGAAACTAACCTCGGTTGAACAGGAGTGTGAATCAAAGTGTATGGCGAACCTAGGAAAAGATAATGAAGAATCGAGACCCTTGTGTTACACATGAGTGTCTCAATAACGAAAATGTGGCTTTACTCAAGATTTTTCTTCTTCGTTGGAAAAAAAAAGAAGATAGAATACAAAAGAAGAAGATGTGAAGAAACGAAGGTAGGGGTTTCTTGTTGTGTTTCAATTCGTGTTCCATTAATAGAAAATTTCCGTGCTCCAAGCAAGAGAGGACAAAGAATGGAGAAGATGAAGAGCAAAAGAAGAAAGATGTGAGAACATGAAGAGTTTTTCTTTTTAGGTCAAAAGAACGTGAAGAGTTTGGGGGGTGGTTTTTAGGGTTTGTTAAAAACTATCTATATATTTTTTTGGACAAAATTGTCCATATTCCAGCCATCGGAAACATCATACTCTCACCGACCGATGAACATTTTGGTCAGCCGGCAAGTTCAGGTCCTTATTTGGGATAACGGTCACTTCGGATCCTTATTTGAGAAAATAAAAGCCACTTTGAGCCTTTATTTGAGATTTTCCCTATTTAAAACTAAATCGTTTCCACCCAACCCTCTTGAAAATTCCCCTTCCATGTTCAAAGGTTGCCACTAAAGCAAACACCATCGCTATTACCAAATTTTATGCACTTATTGTGGGAGCATACGTTCGCCGTCACAACTTTTTATGTTCTCTAGGTTTGAAGTTCGCTCCCACAAGTTTAAAGCAAACGAAAAAAGCAAGTTCTATTCTTAACTTTACACGTAGACCCGCAATATTCTTTTGAAGTCAAATTATATATTGCCATGCACAGTCAAAAGGATTGGTCGAGAATTTTCTTCGGCCTTAAACAAGGACTCAAAATCAAAAACCCAAAAGAAAAGAAATTAAAAAGAAGAAGAAGAAGAAGAAAAGTAACTGAGAGATGGACCATATATCCTTCATGGTTGTGTCCTCCATGGAATGCTGCATATTCTCGACCGCTCTTCTCAGCCTGGCGATAACAAAATCATCATACACCATCATAATTTAATCACAAATTTATTAGCGACATAAATTTGATTAAGCAAATGATTAGAGAGAGAGAGAGAATGCACCCATCGCTTTTTTGCAGAGCGAGAGGAGGACGATTAAGACGGCAAGAGCTCCGACTACTCCCACGATGATGGCAACGGTCTTGCCCGCTTGGTCCTCATTGTTGGAAGAACCTGAACATGTGCATTTTGTTAATGTGCATTTTCTTAACAAAATGCTAAAGCTGATCAACTAGAGAGATGGATAAAAATAGAAATAGAATGAGCACGACGTTGTGCGTGATGAAAAAACTGTCATGGTTTACAGAATTATGTGAATGAGAGTGATTCACATCCACGAGAGAGACCCAAAAATCATCACTATATGTAAACACTTAACTTTAGGGTTAAATATTGACAATCTAAGGCTGCAGAGCGTCAATTATGTAAGGCTTAGCAGTCCATGCACATAAATTATGAGCGAGGATTATATTAGGGATGATTAAATCTACAATATGTTAATTCATTGGAGAAATTCTTAGTTTCATTTGTTAATACTTTTTTAATGGTTTAACATCAACAATATAAGACTAAAATATAGATTATAAGTGAGGATTATAGCAGGGATGGTACTAATAATGTTCGTTAGACAGCATAATGTGATTTAGGGTCACTGCAGAAATCTCTATCTTCTCCTTCTCAAAGCTCATCATTACCATCTTCATCAGGTTGCATATTCTACAATATAATTCAAATAAAGCCTAACTTTCCACCCATTTCTTTAAAGAAACTTCATTTATATATGTCAATAATTGACCACATTCCCCAAATAAAAAAAGGGGAATGAAGATTTGACCTGCTGATTCTCTGGGATAATGGAAACTTATCTTTTTCATCGTGCAGGAGAGGAAAAGCAAGTATAATAAACTAGTGGACGCGAAAAGAAGTCTATTGCATTGAAGAGAATAACATAAAGGAAAAGACCAAAAGAATAGAGCTCCATTCCTTAAAAGTTCTTATTACTGCCCTTTAATGCTTTTACTTTACAAAAGTGGCACTTACGAGCTCTTGGCTGAGAAATTTTTTTGAAATTACACTCACTTTCCCTCGCTCTAGAGTGCAGTAAAGCAGTCGAACATTGTGTTTTTGAACTGAACAGAACAATTAGACCCGGCGTTAGAGGTATTTCCACTGTATGATCATTTGCATAAAGACACATAAAGAGAAGTATTCTATTCGTTTTGCGGGAATAAATGAATCGGAAGTTAAAGAGGTTGTAAACTCAACTCACCTGAAGAGAAATCGTAGTAGCCGGAAGCCCAGTAGCGCACATAACACTGAGCCAGGAAGACGTCCGCTGCTGCCGCGGTTCCACACAGGGTCCTCGACTCCTCCACCGCCTGC
Source organism: Eucalyptus decipiens (assembly GCA_014182575.1). Lineage (NCBI taxonomy): Eukaryota > Viridiplantae > Streptophyta > Magnoliopsida > Myrtales > Myrtaceae > Eucalyptus > Eucalyptus decipiens. Next base: position 19,187,759 of record CM024613.1, read on the forward strand.
GAGAGGCAAGTGGAGCAATCGGCCGTGCTCAGATCGCCTAAACACTGGGCAAAACCCTGGACCAATCCCGAGCGGCTGACCCGAAACCCTATCGCCCCTCTCAAGTCAGCGAGGACGTCGTCTCTGCGCCGGAAGAACTCCTGATCGCTCCCGGCGCTCTTGCTGCACTTATGGTACCTCAAACCCGTGTCGAGCCTCCCCAAGAAATCCATGTGCTCGTACCTCACGTAGCAGCTGTCGAGCTGAAGGGAAGCCCCGTACGAGTAGGGACACACCAGGCTCATCTGGCTCACGGCGCTCTGGATGCATCCCGAGCATTCGACGAGGTTCAGATCGCCCCGGCACTGGTACAGCCCGTAGATCAAGCCCTCGGACGGGGCGGCAGTGCCATTGCCGACGGCAAAGCTGTTGTACGTGGCCTGGGACGACGAGCTCACGACGGACGTGAGGACGGAGTTCAGGTTGGACTCGAAGAGCGAGCCCGGCTGGTACTTCTCTTGCGAGCAGCCGGAGTATATGTAGGCGTTGGGTTTCACTAGGCGGGCGTGACTGAAAGCGAGTAGGAGGAGGAGGAGGAGGAGAGAAGAGGGATCAAGAGCTGAGAGTAGGGCGTTGCGAGAGGAGTGTTGCTGAAGGATTCTCACCATTCTTTTGTTTAATCTTCTCTTTTTTTTGCCTCTACTCGCAGGCAGTGATGATGATGGCGGTCTTTGCTTTTGTTTCTTTCGGCTTTGTTTTATGCTTGGCCTGTGATGGAGGGGAGTGTAGGGGAGGGAGAGGAGTGATTTGCTTTTTTAGTTTTTATCGAATTTTCTCGTGGAAAGCATGTTGAGAAAAAGGGGGTTCATTTTGGGCACCTTGATCATTGTTCTATAAGCGGATTCTTTTTATTTTGCGCACAAAAATATGGACTGAGTATAAAAAATTATAGGTAAAAAAAAATTGACCCTAGACTTTTTTTCAAAAAAAAAACTTATTTGAAACTTACCAAAACTATTTATCATTTGAGAATTAGTAATTTTGCCATCAACTTACCAACCTTTTAGTTGCATAACTTGCTAAAGTACCGTGTAACAGCTTTAATATGAAATTACCAACCTATATTAAAGTGACTTAGCAACTTACGTAGGATGAAATTTCCAAGTAATTTGAGTTACATAAAAGTATAGGATTATATTGGTAAAATTAAAAATAAAATAAAAAAGACTAAATATACATCAGATATAGGTTTAATTTGATCATTTTCTCGAAAGAATATATTGCCATGATATTTAATAATAGCATCGAAGAACTCTCTATTTTGGGAACGAGTCTAATTTCCATAGTGTTGGAATATGATATCAAATACAAAATACAATAACTCGTAGTTAGATTTGTTTACCACCTAACTCGATGGATGTAAATACCAGTTAAGTAAAAACGGATGTATAAACTCCTATATATATAAGCAAGATAAACCAACGGAGTCGCTAAACAAAAAATACAAATTTGTCAAATTAAAGTGCTATGGGAGATCATTTGCACTACGCATAGAGATGTGTGTAACCTTGAAAAGTAAGGAAACGTCTAAGCTTCGTCACAAAGGCAAAACGAATAAACATACGAATCAGAAGAATCTTAAACAAAAGTAATGATAGGGGCCGCGCGAACGCAGGCCCCTTCTGCCACAAGTTATGACGTAGGCTCAACCGCTACGGGCTGACCTTAGGCTAGCGCCCCTCCATATGGAGGTCACTAACCTAGGCCATGGGCCTTCTTGATTGTCCATTGACCCCGTCCATTTAAGTATGTTGTACCCTCCACCTCTTTTCTCTTCTGTTTCCTTCTCGATGTGGGACTCCGGAACGCAAGCCTTCTCAAACCGAGCCGACAAGGCCAGGCTTGTTGCGGACCGCTGTTGGTCTTGTTTCCTGAGGTTGTAGCGTCGCTTGGCGGTCGCCCGGATCAGCAATTGCACTTTGCCCATTTCGTGCGACCTCCTCGTGCGTTCTATGAGGATCGATTTTGTCATCCTCGTATCCAGTTCTCAGCATCGTGCCGGTGAATCCCCTGCTCTTACCGAACTATCCGTCTTTGAGGTAACACAGAAGCTGGTGTTGTTGTTTGAGGACAATGAGGTAACATTGCGAAGAGGTAGAGGTGTTAAAATGAGTCATTGACCCATTTATGGACCCATTTATGTTTAAATGGGTCGTTAATGGGTCAAGTCTTATTTTCTAAAGCACCCATAATGGATTTCAAAATGAAAGAGAGTGAGATATATGAGTCTTAAATGGGTCAGCTCTGCACCCATTTAAGACTTCTTTTTTTTAATGCTGGAGGAGTTGCTTTGGCCGACAGCCGCCATGTAAACCCCAAGTGACGCTAGCCCAGGACCCACCACCAGGCACCACGTGTAAATCACCTAATGACCTGCTAGCCTCCTGCAACTTGTGTTACAGGGCTTCGAACTCGTGACCTTCCCCTCAAAGGTCAGGAGCCTACCCAGCAGAGCCACAACGGCAGTGGTTTTAAGACCCATTTATTAACCCATTTATTTTCACCCAAAGCCAAAACCTCACAATCTTTCTCTTCTCTCTTTAACTTTACAAATTTTTTTAAATCGAAATTAGAATTATTTTTATTTTTCTTTCCTTTTATTTTTCTTTCTTCTTTTTATTTTTCTTTCTTCTTCCTTCGGTCGTCGGCACGGTGATGGCCAACAACTGCCAGTGAGCCTCAAGCTCGCCCGGATCTAGCGAGCCTCAAGCTCGCCGGCATCAGCCGAGCCGGGCAAGCTCAAGGCTCGCCTGTGGCTGGCCACCGGCCAAAGAAGAAGAAGAAGAAGGAGAAAAAGAAAAGAAAAGTTATATTTAAAAATAAAAATAATTAAAAATTTATTTTTAAAAAAATAAAAAAATAATTAAAAATCGATTTTTTAAAATAATTATTTTAAAAATTATAAAAACTATCCGTTAAATTTGTGTCGTATAAAATTATTTTAGCAATACCATTTTTTTAAATATATATCTATATATATAATAAATTAAGTTAAGTTAAATGGATCGGATATGAGTTAGGTATGGATTTGGTATGGGTCAAAATTTTTGCATATGCAATAAACGGATCATAAACGAGTTAAATGGGTCGATTTGGGTCGGATCATTTATGACCCGACCCAAACCCGACTTGACCCACCCGTTTAATGGGTCTACGAAGAGGTAAGATCAGAGACATAGAGCAGGATGAACATGGTAGATGACGTCCGACAGCGAAGAGGGAGATAGAGAGAGAAAGAGGGAGAGAGAACCTTGAGGCGACAAAGACCGAATGCAGGTCTGTCGCGTGCCAGCAGTGGTGGTAGAGATGGAGAAGAGGAGGTGCAAAGAGAGGGGGGCATGGTAAAGAGCACAAAGAAGAGGCGAAGGGATGAAAAGGACGGGGAAGAGGGAGAGAACGTGAAAAGGATGTTGATCTACAAGGGTTGGTACTCTTTTATTTTCATTAGGATATGGATTTCGTTTCTCTTTCTTTTCTTTTTCTTAATCCAAAGATACAAGCATTATGGTATGTGTGTGGAAACTCGGTTATCTGAAGATTCAACAAAATACCTTGGATTGAAAAACTCGTTTATTAAACAAATATGATGAGTTGGGATATATAGGTTGGTTAAATTTTGTTAAATGGGTTGATATGAGTTTGAGCAATAAAGTTTCATAAAATGTGGGTTTTTAATGGGTCTAAAGCCCAACCGATCTACAGTCTCTTTTCACTTGTGTTCAGGTTTAGATAGAGGTTTTCAGGCGGGTAACTTATTTTCTAAATTCATCTTCTATTTATGATATTATTTTTTTTTCAAATTTGAAAAATAGTAAAGAATCCATGATCTTTCATGATTTTGAAGATTATGAAAATGAATTTAGTATTTTACACGTCAATATTTATTGACTTGCTAATTTTAAGATATGTGGGATACTTCATTGTGAAACTCAAAAAATTGCAATAAAGAAAAAGTCACAAACTTAATTGGAAAATTTTATCTTTTACACACTAGATGCATAGCATAAAAGTTCTTGTTTTTAGATATCTATGTGTTTTAATAATATGGGTCGAGCCGGATATATGTTTGGTACGGATTAAGGTCAAGTTGGTATGAGTCATTGAATTTATATCATATATAAATGAGTCGAAATAGGCCCAATAAGTTGATTTGGGTAAGATCATTTTCGATCCAACCCAACCCGACACATCCATTTGACGACCATACTTGCAAGTACCATAAAGCAACTAGAATTAGGCCTATACTAGAGCAATTTGCATATAAGTGGTGAGATTTGAATGAGTAAGGCCCAATTCCTACGTTGAAAGTTCCCATATGCCTCATCCAATTGCCTAATCCCGGGGTTAACCATACCAATTTCAATAATAATAATAATAAGTCAAAATACATGGCTGAGCACACCCGGCAACAGTCTTGACCACCCTCCACCAAGCCCGGTTAAATTACCCGGCCAAGGGCGGGAACCGGCGGCGCGTGGCCATCCGTTGGTTGCAGATAAAGATAGATAAGCATCAATCTATCAACTTCAGGAGTCAATTGCGTGTCCTCTTTCCTCCTTTTCTCTTGAGGGGCCCAACTCGCTTGTATTCTTTTCATTTGTTCCCTACCTGCCCCAGGAAACAAGACTTTCCGCTCCGGACCGGCCCACCGTTGCTGGCCCACGACTACCTGTACGGATGTCGACAATCGACCTTTTGAAACGGTCATGCGTGGGCCCTACATCTAAATTTCGTCTTAATCCCCCTTCCTTCATGATTATGCGGGCAGAAAATTTAAATCCTATTTAAAAAGGAAGGGAATATTACTATTTGCCCCCGACATTTTTAGGTGGTTTGCAACTTGCCCCTTGATATCTCAAATTTGGAGAAAAAGATCACGTAAAATTTTCAAATCGGTATCAATGTACCCATGATGATGATATCCACTCCGGCTAAATTCCTCGAGGGAAAGTCGGTCACGTGCTTTCACCTGACCACGTGATGCTCACTTGAGAGGGAAAAAGTGTCGGACGAATTTAAGAGGACCACATTATGCTCCCTAGATTTTCTGGATAGTAACAATTTGCCCGTAGATGTTTCAATTTTTTGCAATGTGCCCTGTGATCTTTTGAAATTGATTGCAATCTTGTTATGGTAATTTTATAATGAAAAAATTAGTTATACACCAATGAAAAGTGAAAGGAATATAATATATATATAGAGAGAGAGAGAGGGCATCTTGGGAGGGATCAATTCTTTTTAGGATGGCATATTTCAAGATAGGGTAAATGCCTAAGTCGATCCAATTCTCTTTAGAATGGCATATTTCAAGAAAGGGCGAATGCCCAAGTCAATTGATCAAGGACTCTCCCTCTCAAAGGCATCTAGTATGGGAGGAAGCAATTCTTTTTAGGATGGCATATTCCAAGATAGGGTAAATTCCTAAGTCGATCTATTTCTATTTAAGATGGCATATTTCAAGAAAAGACAACTGCCCGAGTTGATTGATCAGGGGGAGAGATCTACTCTCTCTCTCTCTCTCTTCCTTTTTAGTTTTCTTTAATTTTCAGTTGTAATTAATAGCTATAAAGGAAAGATTACAACTATTATAAACAGATCAGAAGTCATATTGCAAAATTTTTAATCATTAGGGAGTAATTTGTGATTGTATAACAAATCTGGGGGCAAAATATAATTCTCGCCTAGGGAGGCCTCAAGTCCTACCAAGAGATGGATCAAGTGACATCACATAATTAATTCTCAAGTTACAGTGTAATCGGAGTTAGGGGTGATCGATTCTCGATTCGGTCAGGCCCAAAGTAAAACCAAGAATTGGGGACTGGATCTTTTGATCCTAGGACTAGAAATTAAATTGGACAGCCGATTTGGTCTGGTCCAAGCCAATGGAATCAGCCACTTTTTTCCCCACTAAAGAGTAGCCATGAACAACAAGAAAGAGTGACAAATTTTAAGTTATTGAGGCATAACTTGTGATACCAATGGATGAGGTGGTGTTTGTTTAGATCACATTTTACTAATTTTTTAGAGAAATAATTAAAAAAAAAAGTATATGTGATTGATTCAATCCGATTCGGTGTGCTTCTAGGAGAAATTGGGAACCTGGACTGCTTGGACACTAATTCCATTTTTAGGAACCGGAACTAAACCAATACTCCTAAGAGTCGAACCGAACCCGACCATTCAGTCCGGTTCTTGCAATCCATTTGGCACACCCTAATCGAAGTTAATGTTAAAGGTGACATGGAAACGAGTTTCAATTGTCATGGGGGCTTTATACCAAAATTGAGATATTAGGGGCAAGTTGCAATAAACCTAAAAAGCAATTACATTAAGGAGCCTAACAAATTCCCATTTGATATGATGATAATCATATTTCAAAGGCCTTATGAAATATTGCTTGATCGGTGCATTCAAGAACTCGAAAGTATGACTCAGATCAGGAATCAACAATCTTTCTTTCAATTCTCTCTTGATCGCAATAAAAGTAGACATTTTTTGTTCGGATTATCCATTCGAAGCTTACGTCATGCTTTAAATGCGCCATCAATTAAGTTTGGGTTTTAACGAACGTGGAGTCGAAACTAGATTGATTGATCAAGAGGGGGGTCGGGTCTAACATCAAATTTATGATTAAGAACATACAAAGTTTTAAGGGTTCTTTGGTCGAGTCTAGGTAGGCAAAGGTCTGGAAAACTATCGGTTCCTTCAGATCGATTTACCCCATATGACTGTGCCTATTATCGTTTACTCTTGTGATCTTGTCTATATGAAGATCCACCAAATTATTTAGCCACACGCAAGTCAGCGGGCCCGGAGAATTTTGCATTTCTGGGGCAACCGTCCTCCAAACGTATGCACGGACAAAGTACAAATCGTGACTCGTGAGGACAAACAGATGATTATAAAAAACGAGCCGTATGCCACCCCGGGGAGAGGACAAAGGGGGGGGACCCGGATATTGTGGGATATTTTGCCAAGACGATATTATTATTTTTGGTCGAAATGTTTTAGGCATATTTATAGTGGACCAAAGAGCCTCTCCCTCTCGCTCTCTGTTTTTTGGTTTTTGTCAAAGAGCAAACAGCTTTACATGTTCCAACACGGGAGGAGTCAAAAAGACATCCGTTTGGAGCAGTGTGAATGATTCATATTGCCAAAGAAGACGAAATCGCAAAGGGAAATGTCGAGATCGAGAAAGAGATGACTAAAGAGACCGCTTGATACAATATCATAAGATGGTGCGGAAAACGAGGCATGTTTGTGGCCAAATGCTTCGGCTACCTTGCTAACTACCTAATGTAAACGGATAAACAAGTTTTTCCAACCTCGCATCTCGTCATACAAAACTCAGCACCACTCGCATCGATTCGCCTTTTATAAGTTCCACGTCGAGATGAAGGTACCCGGGTCCCAATTCGGCCGATCCTCTTACTATAAATCAAGGGGAATGAGACTTAAGCCAATTAATGAAATTTAATAGTGATAGTAACCCAACTTATGTGATTGTCGATTTCATGAATTATATTATGGGTGATAACAAGTCATTTGTTTATTTAGTAATGCACTATCAAAAATTTTGTCACTCCTAAGGTGAGATGGTGCAAGACTGTGATGAAAAAGTGGTTGAACTAAGCCAAAACTCTAAAATTGACAAAGAAATGCGTGAGACTTGACAATTTTTATCATGAGGTGTGGGTTGAAAATGACTGGAAAAGTTTAAGGCTATTTTTTATTAAGGGAAATAATATTTCAATAACTGGACCAATGTGATCCCACCAGTTTGTCAACCAATAAGGTAATTTATCCATGGGGAAATTTGTTTTGTGCATGGGTTTGTGTGTGTGTCTACAAAAAAAATTATATATGTAAAGAAATGACATTGGGGTTGTTAATAAATCATGAAAACATCATCAAAGGACTAGATGATAGAGAGGGAAAAGTAGTTGGTCGTGATGGCATGGCCACTGACAACAGCAGTGATAGTGGCAAAATATAATTCTCGCCCAGGAAGAACAATTTTTTCCTCAAGCCCTCCCCAGTGATGGATCACATGACATCATGTGATTGATTTTCAGGTTACAGTGCAATCGGAGTTGATGTTAGGGGTGACATGGAAATTAGTTTGAGTCGTCGTGAGGCTTTATATCAAAATTGATATATTGGGAGCAAATTACAACAAACCTACAAGTGATTACATTGAGGAACCTAAAAAATTCCCATTTGATATAGAGATAATCATATTTCATAGGTATTCTAATATAATGCTTGACCGATGCATCCTAGAACTCAAAAGCGAGCCTCGAACTAGGGATAGACGGTCTTTATTTTCAATTCACTCTTGATCGTAGACAAAAGTAAAAAATTTTGTTCGGACTATCTTTTCAAAGCTTCTTTCGTATTTTAATTGTGCCATTTGGGGAATCAGGCCTAACATCAAATTTATGATTAAGAAAATACAAAGTTTCAAGGGTGGTTTCAATCCAGCTAGGTAGGCAAAGGTCTAGAAAATGAGCAGTTTGTCCATATCGATCTCCCCCGTATGATCGTGTCTATTAGATCGTTTATCATCGTGATCGTGTCTAACTGGAGATCCACGAACCTACGGAGCCACATGCAGGTGGGAATTGTCTTCGGTGGGCTGCGAGAATTTTGAATTTCCAGGGCAACGATCCAACAAACGTGTGCACGGACAAAGTACGGATCGTGAGGAACGGATGGTAGGACAAACGAGCCGTGTGGAGCACCTAGAAGAGGGAGCCGGGCATCGTGTGGTCTTCTGCCAAAGAGCTTTCTCTCTCTACCCTTTTGTTTTGTTTTTTGTTTTTGTCAATGAGAAAAGAGCTTTACATGTTCCAACATGGGAGGAGCCAAAAGGACATCGGTTTGGAGCTGCATGAATGACTTATATTGTCAATGAAGAAGAATCCGCAAAGGGCAAGGCTGAACATTATTATAAAAATAAAAAAAGAACTCAAGAGACTGCTTGCTACAACTTTATTGGTTGCCTAACTTCAATGAAAAATAAAGCTAGTTTTTCACCTTCCATCCCGTCTAGTTGGGATGTTCTATCTTTCTTGATTGATAATATGTAAAAGGGAACTCACCACCGCACGTATTAATTTGTATCTTATGAGTTCCACGCTGACATGATGGTGCACGAGGTCCCAACAGCATCAAAGGATCAGGTGGGAGAGAGGGAAAGGAATGGGTAGTGATGGCCTATGGTGGCCGAACAAGCTCTTCTTTGGAGCACCACCCCGGTGCTCTTATTTGGAGCGATGTTGCGCTTGAGAGAGATAGAGAGAGACAGAGTCATATGGGAAGGATGATCCTCCTTAGGATGGTATAACCCAAGAAAGGGCAAATGCCCAATTCTCTCTCTCTTTCTCTGTTCACAAATTTCCATTTGGTGTTGTGACAATCATATTGTCAATTCCTCTAAGACACTACTTAATCGGTGCACTCAAAAACTCAAAAGTATTATTCGCATTAGGAATTAACAATCATTCTCTCAATTCACTCTTGATCGCAAAATAAAAGTAAATATTTTCATCCAAATTTTGTGTCATGTTTTAATCACACCGTCAATTTTAGAGATCATCACAAAAAGCGAAGTCAAACTTAGATAACTCAATTAACAAGGAGCTGGCCTTATATTGAATTTTCAATTCCAATCTAGTCCCATTTATGATTAAAAACAATAGTTTAATCGTCAAGTTCTAGAAAATGAGCACAATTTGTTCATAGCGATCTCCCACACTCAACCCACCTCGTGGATCGTATCCGCTCGTGGAAGTCTCTTGCGAAGATCCATGAAACTCCTCAGCCACACGCAGGTGGAAAAAATCTTCCGGTGGGGCCGGGGAAACTTTGAATTTCCTGGACGCACGGGCAACGTACGAATCGTGCGGTACGGATGGATGGACGACATTGTGCCGCGTTGGGTCGTCTAAAAAGAGGGCCGCCGCTGTGGGATCCTTGGCCAGGACGACACTCGTGGTCGACCAACGATCTCTCTCTCTCTCGCTCTCTCCCCCCACCCCCCTCCTTCGCCCCCTCTTTCTGTTTTTTATGTCTTGTTTTTTCTCTGGTCAATGAGCAAAGAGCTCTCTTTAGCTGCTCTTACGCGGAAGGCGTCAAAGAGGAAGTCGGTTTGGAGCTGCGTGAAGGATTCATATTCACAAAGGAAAACGAAATCGTAAAGGGAAAGGTCCACAAAGAGAGAGAGAGAGAGAGAGAGAGAGAGAGAGATGACTAAAGAGACTGATACGATTTCATAAGATGGTGTGAAAAATGAGACAATTTCATAAGATGGGTGTGGAAAATGAAAAACGTTTGTTATTGAAAAGTATCGGCAACTTTGTTAGATGCCTAAAGCAAATGGAAAAAGCAGGCTTTCCCACCTCGCATTCCGTCATGTGGGGGTGTCCTATCTCCTTCCTCTCCTCTGTATTCTTTCTTGATTATGATGTGATAAAAGGGAACTCAGCACCATTGGCATCGATTCGCCTCTTGTGAGTTCCGCATCGATAGGAAGGTGCCCGGCTCCCCAATTATGCCGACTTGATTCCTTCGTCGAATGCATGGAGTTTTCTGGACTTACTTTTATTTAACAAAAGTAGGGGTGATCGGTTCGGTTCGGTCCGGTTCCACCTTGGAACCGGGAACCAGACAGGGAGCACCGGTTCCCAAAATTGTGAACCGTGGACCGGACCGTTTGGTCCTAGGACCGAGAACCGGACCAACCATCGGTTCCGGTCCGGTCCGGTCTCCGGTCCAAAAAAATTGACTCTATTTTTTTGCACTAAAGAACTAAAAGAGCGACCGCGCCCGACCGATCAATCCGGTCGATTCTCGAGCAATTCAACAAAACTAATCACACGTGTTTCACGTGCAAAATATTCAAACTTCACTTGTGTGATTCACGGGAACTCTTGAAGTCTTAGTCCCACGTCGAAACTATCAAGGAGATTTTTTCTATAAATAAAAGAGTAATAAAAAGGATTTTAATGGTCTCTTGGCCACATAAGAGGTTGCTACCTCAAATTGCAATTTTGGTTGCAATAAGTTATCATGTTTATATGTTTTATTAATTCTATGTATATAAATTATATATAAAAAAATTTGGTTCGGTCCGGTTCCCACCTTGAAACCGGGAACCGGACCAACCGGCCACCGGTTCCAAGATTAGGAACCGGGGACCGGACCGCCGACCATGGGAACCGCCCAAAACCGGCCCGGTTCGGTCCGGTCCGGTCGGTTTCCGGTTCGGGCGGTTCCCGTTGCACACCCCTAAACAAAAGGAAACCAACGCAGGACCGCAGTCCTTGACCACTGGCCTTCGTAACCATATCGGTTGTGAAAAATGGTGTTGTAGCTGTTAAAACGTTTGAGATGCTGCAACTTTAAAATAAATAGTACCCAAAATAAAACTTAAGAGTATTTTTCACAGCATAATTAGCTATGCCACACGGGTTCTAATACTTTATTTCATTAGCTTCCAATTTCGATTCATATAATATGAGTTGGGTATCACATAAGAGGGGATTCGATTAACTTTTCTACTTCGAGTGATACATATAACAAAAAATTTTGCTATATTGAAACATACAATCATGTTTCCTCCTTGGAGGCTTTGCTTTGTAATTACTGCCAAGTCCTGGTTTTCCTCATTAATATTCCTGCTCATTTCATGATTTTTCCCCACTTTTATTGCGGATATAGAAATCCACCCAAAAACTAATGGATATTACAAAAGAGGCCCTACCAAAATTTTGTATTTAAGCAATGCTAGATAATACTTTAGCACTCCTTTTCACGTGGCAAAAATAAAAATAAGGCATGGACTATGTAGATTACATGTTTATAAGACTAATTAATTAATCGATTAAAGTTTTGTTAGATTATAGTACGGTGAAGACCGCTATGTAAGACCCTTCAAAATCCACTATTTAAGTGATCTAGGATAACAATAAAACACTCAGTATTTGATTCCTCAAATATCTGTACACATTGCAATACATCTTGAACAAAATAGATTAATTACATATCAGTATTTTTTGTGCACAAAAGAAATATCTTGCTTTATATCAACAGTGTAATTGATACAGTGTGATTCGATTGACAAGACATATAACTTTCTCCTAAGAGTAAGTTTTATCATTTATTAGTAGTATATCATATTCCTCACTAGTTTATAAGAGTAAAGCCTCAGGACCTCTTGAATCTTGACAAGGAAGTGAAACACATTGGCTGTTAAAACTTCGATACTTCAACTATTCTCATTAACAGCACGATAAAAAAATTGAATTTTCTCATTAACCACATTTAACAAGTATCCCGATACACACAATAATAAGAACATTTTCTATTTTGTCATATCTTATAATAAAATAAAGTAAAAATAAGGCCGTTGGGGATTAGGGTTTCAACTTCCCTTTAGAATATCGAAACCCACGTTTGAAAATTCATTCGAGACTTGGTCTTTGATCGGTGTGTTCGTTAGTCAAATCCCTTCATTTTTTTCTTTATTCTACTATGGAATTCCTCGATCTAGTCTAGAAATGGATGAGTACGAACGCTGGTGTGATTACAACAAACGCAATTTCCTTGAACCCGTAACACCTCTTTTTTTTTTAATAAAAAAAAAAAACCATTAAATTGAAAGTCTAATATTTTGTGCACTTATTTCCCTGCTTTCTAGGATTCATCACATAGTGATGAATTACAAAAAGTCAAACTTGTCCGCCCACCCTCCGCGGCATACGATCCTCCCATCTGCCAATCATCATCTATCAGAATCGGTCTCTACTCTCTTGGTCAACCTTTATATCCTTCAAAAAATAAAGAGGTACAAAAGGAAAAGGAAAGAAGAGAGAGAGAGAGAGAGAGAAACCAAGTCCGCGTGCATCCACCTTCAAAAGTTCCAATTTAATAGGAAACGGGCCAGAAATGTGCATATAATAAATTACTTAACATCTGACACGGTAACCGACCCAAAAAATAAAAACATCTGACACGGTATTATATATAATTGCATAATTATTAACCTAAAAATATCATGTCCTAAATTAATGGATCTCTATAAATGCAAAGATATTTATACAATTTTTTGAGAAAAGCTAGCCATTGGATTACGGAAAGATAAACTTAATCCCTTCATTAAAAATATTCTACGGATAATTATCTTACAACGCTCATGAATAAACTGGCTTTTTCGCACCAATTCGAAATGAATGTGGATGATTTGGTAAGAGAATATGGATAAAGGAATATCAAAGCTGAGAATATGTACTCCATATAAATTGGAGATTTGTTACATGATCACTTGGAGATATCGAATCTTAGTCGTGAATGACATATAAGGGTGTTTCGCTTATTTGATTAGTGGACAGCAAATTTTAATGTTGACTTTGCGTAAAAGGTTATAAATATCTCGAGCACATATCGTTTGAATGAGTTATGTATTATTTTCTCTTATCTCCGTTCGTTTCGCGGAAAATATCGTGTTTCCAGGAAAATATTTTCCTGAAGTCATTTTCCTGGAAAATGACTTTATTTTCCGGTGTTCGCCAAAATCTAAAATTTGAGTGGAAAATATTTTCCGCCGTTCGTTAGCTCATTTAATTGTTTAGGAAAAATTATAAAAATTAAATTTTAATATTTTTAATTGACCAAAAAATATATTTTATTTATTTATATTTTTTTAAATGATTTTTTAATTATTTATATTTTTAAAAATCGAAATTTTTATTATTTATTATTTATTATTTCTTTTTCTTTTCCTTCCTCCTTCCTCCTCCTTCTTCCTCCTCCTTCCGCCGCCGCCACCTCCTTCCTCCTCCTTCTTCCTCCTCCTTCCTTCGCCGTTGCCTCCTCCTTCCCGCCCGACGATGGCCGATCGCCCCGGCCGACCAAGACCCGATGGCCAAATCCCGGCGAGCTCGAGGCTCGGCCGATCTCACCCGAGCTCGTCGGATCGGCGACGAGCTCGAGCTCGCCGCCAGATCCGGCGAGCCGCGAGCTCCGCCGCGCGATCCGACGAGCTCACGGCTCGCCACCGCACGACGAGCGGCCTGGATGGCGGGCTCCCCGCGAGCCTCCCGGCACCGCCGCGGTGCTCCCTCTTGAGCCGAATCCTCCCGAGCGGCTTCGAGCCGTCGGGGAAGCGGGAGCGGCGGCGCTCACCGGAGCAGCGGGCGGGAGCGGCGGGGAGGGCGGAGGCGATCCCGAGAAGGATGTCGTCAAAGTCATTGCGGCGGGGAGAGCAAGAGAGAGAGAGAGAACGAGAACCGTCAAGGAAGGAAATCGGGCGAGAGCTCGTGCGAGAGGCGAGAGGCCGGGAAAATGATTTCCTCTTTTCAAAAGAGGAAATCATTTTCCAAGATGTCAAGAAGGGATTTTTCGTTGATCGGAAAATGTTTTCCTTGACCGTGATTTTCCGCCCCACCCGAACACGGAAATTTCGGAAAATATTTTCTGGAAGTTATTTTCCGCGAAACGAACGGAGGTAAAAATTTTTTCCATTTTAGAGCACATTTGTTTCTCGAAAAATAAATTATTTGGAAAAAAGTATTTTCCCAAAAATAGTCATTTGGATTGCTTGCAGAAATAAAAAAAAATAAAGATATTTTCATCGTGTATGAACATGTTTTGACATAAATTGTTGCCATTAACAAAAATATTTCTTATTGGCTAATTATTTTAAGTGATTATTAAAAAAATATCTTTCGAATTATTCATTATTCACGAAAATAAAAATAACCTCAGTACAAACGTTTCATGTGTCTCCTCGGTTGAATATACGATCAAATTTTCTTAACTAATTTCAACATGGTTGATTTTAGTGATCAAATGATACATAAATTGGTAAAGCCACAGAATCTCAAATTGATGGGCTTCTTGATGGCGTTGAAGTCCTAGGAAAGGCATTCATTGTCAACGTTCATACTTATCTGCTAGAAATTATAATTGAAGAATATCGATTAATTAATTACTGATCGTATCTATCTCCAAAAATATTCGTAAAACAAAAATGAAGAATAATAAGTTAATAAATTTAGAGATTTCACACTTAATTAGCCTCATCAATAGTTTTATAGTCCACGCGATGAGCCGGATGGTTAAATATTTAATTCATTGTTAATAACTCGAGGATGATCAATATAATAGTACTGTAATTTAGATTTTTTCCATTAACATTTTCATTTTCACAACCCTTTCCACTATATTAAAATCTTCATTTATCTATTGTTTAGATAGACATGAAAGCCACTTCTGTCCTAAACGAATTGAATTTGTGGTGGAGGTATCCCAATAAGAGAAATTTACAACTCCACCTATTTTATGGAAAGTGAAGATTTAAAAAGCATTTTCTTAAAAACGATGGCTTATGTTGCTTACAAAAGTGAATGAATAATTTGTTCAAGTTGGTATTTCCATTAAATTTATTGGTGAATGTATTGGTTTGGCCAATTAAGTCACCGTAAAAAATAAACATGATATCCTCTGTGGCATTTAAAAAATAATAAAATATAATTAAAAAAAAAGGTATTAACGGATAAAATTAAATTTTTAAAAATAAGAAAAAGGGAAATCACAATGAAAAAATATAGGTGAAGATGAGATGAGGTGCCATCAGCATTGTGCAATCCTGATCAAAGGCTCGGCAGCTCTCACTAGTCAATGGGCGACGGCGCCACTACCTAAGATCTCCCTTTTTTCTCTTTAAGTTTTTTGTTTTTTTAACTAACTTTCTAAGATTTGATAGTCAGCAAAAGGAAATAATGAGCAACAATGTGTCACATCACGCAGGGCTTTCGGTTCTACCTTAGCGATAAGATAAATTTTAACAGAAAAGAATAGACAAGGAAAATTCATTGACATGATTGAATATTTGAAAAAAAATATATATATATATATATATATATATATCGATTTTCAATACATTTATCCTTAAAAAATATAAAAAGAGCAAAAGCTAAGCTCGGAGAAAACATAGACGAGAGTAGTGATTCCACTTTTTAACTTTTTCATGGTGGATGGTGGGGGATTCTTGGTGAGAGAGGCACTCAGTGAGACTACTAGCTTTCCATTTTTTCGTTACTAAAATTATGGAATTTTGTCCAAAACGTCCAGCCCGATGATGAAGAATACATGATTACTTCTTTGAATCGCGTCTGCTTTATCCAAAAGAGACTCCACTCTTTTTTGCAACGTTACAAACCGATTACGGTTGCTCAACCTAATTGGATCGCACCTTCAGAGAGTAAGCCCATGAAATTTTCTTGCTTAAAAGCCATTAAGAATATGATCTTTAACATTTTTATCTTCATAGAGCCTATTGGGGACATAAAGAAATCCACTTGATTATAAATATCTCTCGAGATTATATATATATATATTTGTATATTTATATTCGATAGCATATATCCTTGATTGATATATTACCTTCAATAGTCATCTTGTAAAAACTCATAATTAGGTCAATGTAATCATTATTATGAATATATTGAATTATATAGAAATTCCTCAAATCTATCTTCCGTATTATTATTTTCAATTGAGTCAATAGACCTCTTTACCATATATTTAATTTGAAAAAAAAAATGTTGTTTAGCCATTGACTTTATGAAAATCAAATTCATCTAAATGATTGACGATTCGGATCTTATGATGGAACTTATATAAAAAAAATAAGTCAAATGATATGACATAATTAATTCGATTTGATCGCAACTTCAAATAAATTCATGAAATTTTCTTGCTTAAAATTCATTAAGAAGAAGATGGGCACGTTAATCCCTAGCATTTTTACCATCATCGAGGCCAACAGACCTCCCTACCAGATATTCCATTTTGGAAAGGTCATGTTATCCGGTCCGTAAATTGTATGAAAATCGAATTCGGGCAAACGATTACCCGTCCCTGATCCCACGATGGGACGGAATCGCCTCACAAACAATAATTCAGACGATATGACGCGATCACAGGATGATGGCGCTCCTCCGTCCGATCGCCGTCCGCGGGCCCCGCGACTCATAAATCGCCAAGAGCCGTCGAGCGCGGGGATCAAATGTGAACGCCACACGTTGGCCCCTTCCCCCGATCCGACGGCACCCGTCGCTCCCGACTCTTCTGTACGGAATCTTCTTCCCTTCTTGTCCGACGCTCTCCTCCTTCCCCGATCTCGCCCCCCTTGACCTTTCCTCTTCCCCCTCCTCTCTCTCTACACGCCAGCTATTTAACTCGACCTTTTCCTTCCGCAATCCCGCGTGCCTTCCGCTACTCACCCCCATCTCCGACTCGATCTCCAATCGTTCTCTCTCTTCTTCCGTCTCTGTTCCTCGCAGCAGCAGAGCTTCGGACAAGGAAGGGAGGAGGAAAGAGCCTCGCCCACGCATGAGACTCGGCTCGCTCGGACGGGAACAAGAAGGAGAAGCAGCAGATCGAGAGAATGTCTAACGTGCCCTCCTCCCTGTCGGAAGTCTGCCTCACCCTCTTCCGCCTCGCCATGTCCGTCGCCCTCCGCCTGAAACCCCCCACATCGTAACGAAAACACGCGCTTACTCTGTGTCCGTGTCTCTGTCTCTCTGTCTCTGTGTCTTCTCTCGCTCTCTCTTCTTTCCTGTTCGAGTCCTGTGCCTTCCGATGAGGACGCTCAAGCTCAGATTCAGGGGCATCAAGCTCAAGAAGCGCCTCTGCCGGGCCACCCGGTGGATCCTCCGGCGACCCAAGAACCCGGTCGCCTACCTCCGCCTCGGCACCCCGGCCTCGTCCCCGCTTCTCCCGCCGCCGCCGCCGCCGGCGCCTCGGGAACCGCGGAGGACGCCCGTGTCGAGGCTCCTCACGTGGGGCCGCCGCCTGACCAGCAAGACCAAGTGCCTCTGCTCCGCGAAGCCCGGGTCGGGCTACCTGCCCGTGGGCGAAGAGCCGCAGCCCGCCTCGGCGGCGGCGGCGGTGCCCAAGGGGCACCTCGCGGTCTACGTGGGCCAGAAGGACGCCGACTTCTGCCGGGTCCTGGTGCCGGTGATCTACTTCAACCATCCCCTGTTCGGGGAGCTCTTGAGGGAGGCCGAAGAGGAGTTCGGCTACGATCACCCGGGCGGGATCACGATCCCCTGCGGCGTATCGGAATTCGAGCGGGTCAAGACCAAGATCGCCGCCGGTGGCGGCGGCGGTCGCGGCGGCGGTCGCGGCGGTGCGAGGATGGCGCTGAAGCGGTGTTAGTGACGAGCAACGCCCGCATGCGCACAGAGGAATCGAGGCGTCCGATCATTTCGATATGCGCCGTTTGTAGACTAGACGATGATGAAAAAGATAGAGATTATTATCATTCTTCCTTCATACAATATTGTAGTAGTACTAGTACCTGAACTACTTTCATACATGTGAATATAGTCAAAGTTTTGTTCAGCTTCTTCGGTTCTCCTCTTCTTTAGGGTTTCTTTTCTTTCTTGCCGCTTTCCTGAAGAAGATGGGTGACGTGGCATTGCGTATGATCTGGGAAGGGTCTTGATTTTCCATTGATAATTTCCCTTCTATTTCTTTTCCCCCAATTTTTTCGATGTAACCCACGTTTTGTCGGATTGGTTACGTGCCTTGAGGGCCGATACTTGGCGTATGGTAAATGACAGGGAAGGGAACATGTGCTTTGGCTGGTTATAAGAAGAATATTACAAAGATATGCCGTAAAATCATGACGCGGACGTGATGGGTTCCAATTTGCTTGATGTGTACCAAGGATTTTTTTTATTCTTTTCCCTCTTGTTTGTTTCTTACGTGTGGAGATGAATCCCCTCTCCAAAAATTGGCTTGGTATGTAAATTTGTGGTACTGTTAAGGTCGAGAATTCGTATATTATTCATTTCGCTCTTCCATGTGTGACAAAAAATGAAGAGATTTAACTAATATTGTTCAAGTGCACAACTATTCAACTCCGTCGGGGATAACAAGGTATTTCGGTCTGAGTATCTGCAACGCTCTAAAGTTCTTGTCTTGTTCTTGTCTCTTTTGAATCGTGCATGCTGAAATTGCATGACGGAAGAGCTAAAACTCGTCAGAATCCGCGGCATTGTGCAAGCTAAGACAAGTTGAGAAATTATATTCCATGGGAGTAGAGGACCGACAAGTTGAGAAATTATATTCCATAGGAGTAGAGGACCGACGAGGTACTTTCCTTCTTTAATTAATGCTAATATGATGGAGAAATTAGTGATGTTCGGTGTATCAAGACCAATATACAAATGGTTAAATTCGATGCGGTAGGCTATATTTGGATCATGAGGGGATCACATCAAAGATGGCAATATATTACTCAAAACTTAATTCAACAGATCGATCTTAGTATACTCAGCATCACCGGCCCGATTATTTGGCGCTTACTATTGCGTCGTCACCATAGATGTCCCTTTCACCAACTTGGGTGGTGGTGGTGGTAGTGGTAGTGGTGGTGGTGGAGGAGGAGGAGGAGAATCGCCAATAGAGATCAGGAATTAGACGTTGGAGCAATCCCCGCATCCAGAAAAAGAACAAGAAATAAAAGAATAAGAAAGAAGAAAGGAAAGAAAGTGCCTGTATGATGGCTCCAACGGACCCTTTTTTGGGGGAGTTAGACTTAGTCAACACTCAAATGGCATTTTGATTGTGGAGGCAACGACTGTAAGGCCGCAAAAGACGACTCCGATCGAGCCAAGTGTCGCAGAAGAGTCACGCCGATAGAGAAATTGTCTAGAAATGATGAAAAGCCCAATTTCGAGGTAGGCCACTTGGGAATAGATTAATCGATTTGCTGACCTTTGAATCGAGATTGGATTGATTTGGTATGTCGCACCGTATTCCGTACGTACGCTCGAGAAAGTATCACAAAGAGGAAAATGAAAAAAAAAAGAAGGTGGCCAGTAATATAGAGATTTTTTATGCTTTGTGGCTCGAAGATGGTGATGTGCAGCAGTTACCATTGAAAAGATATTTTTTACTTTTGACTCCTAACCACCCAATGACCCACATCCTTAAAAGGTTAAAAAGTGCTAGATTTTTCTGCCAGCATACTTATCCAAGTTTGAATGATGTGGGATTAAATATATATCTAACTTGCAGCGTCTTCCGTAACACCGTGTTATGATACTGGGGTGGGCAATCTCATCTTTGTCCACCATCAACACTGTCGATACTATCGGTTTGATCACAGCTCATTGGCTTTAGTGTAGCATTTTAATGTGCCTTGCTAGTTTGAGGTTGCATAATTATCCGCAGGTGCAATGATCTAGGTGTTGATTATGTGAGACTACAAACATATTTGATACCAAACTGGTTTCAAATTAAACACACTTTACAAAACTAAGTGGGAAAGGTAAATAATGAAGATACCATCCACGTATACTTGCCCCAACTCGTCGAACAACAACGTAGATACTGGGAAGAATGTTCCCTCGTTGAAATACAGGTAAATGTGTAAAGTGGCCAAGGAGAGGTAGGATAAGGGAGATTAATGATTATAGCTTTTCTTTATTTATTGGGAATTTGATTGACATGCGACACAAATACGATGATGGATACACTAGTAATAGGAGAGTGACACAAGGTGTGAAAATGATATCCTTAAACCTTAACATAGAGCATTTATGTACCTAATCGACAATTTAATCGATCTATCTAAATACACTATAGAAAAAGTACATATATGGATTGTGCCTGTGAAGTTTGGCGATGGCCTATTAAACATTTTAACATAGGTAAAAAACACCTCAAGTGCCAAAACTTGACACAATTGAACACTTAAGTGCCAAAAGTTAGGAAAGTGACACTTAAGTGTTAATTTTTTAAAAAATTGGATACTTGAGTGCCACCTCAACCTCGCTGGAAATCCTACGTAGCAATTTTTTTTATTAATTTTACTGACTAAACAAAGAAATATAAAAACAACATCATTTTGGTGCGGATTTGAATTTGAATTTAAAAATTAATTAAATTAAATTATTTTTAAAAAAAAAAAAAAAAGATGAATAGTAGCTGAGGGCTTAGCCCTTGCTACCGCTACCTCCTCCCTACTATTGCCGGGAAGGGCTAGCAATGATGGGGGGAGGGTCGGTCGAGACCTTGGCCGACCAGAGATGAGGGCCTGCGAGCCCTCACCCAGTTCTAGGGCAAGGGACATGGCCCTCCCCTAGATTCGGCAAGGGTTGCCGCCCTCGCCTGTTGAGCCAAGGGCCGCCACCCGCTAGGGTGGCCGAGCCAAGGGTCGCCGTTGGTTGGGGGTCGCAAGGGCCGGTGAGCAGCCAACGGCTACCCTTGGCCCAACAAGGCAAGGGCCGATGACCCTCACCGGATTTGGGGGAGGGCCGCGACACTCGCCCTAGATCTAGGTAAGGGTTCACAAGCCCTCGCCGACCTTCCCCCCACAATTGCTGGCCCTTCCCGGCAACAGCAAGGAGATGGCAATAGCAAGAGTTGACCCTTCAGCCACTATTCATCTTTCTTTTTTTAAAATTTGGTTTTAAATTTAATTTAATTAATTTGTATATAACTTATTTAGCCACGTCAGAAACAAAGCGACGTCATTTTTGCACTTGTCTAGCCACGTCGGTGTGCAAAACGATATTGTTTTGCATTTGCCTCGCCAGAAAATCACCACGTTAACATTTTAGCCGAATTTTCTTGCTATTAGCACTTAAATGATCAATTTTGCTCCAATTTTGACACTTAAGTATCATTCTAATTTTTAACACTTAAGTATCCCCATGTACCAAGTTTTGGCACTCCAAATGTCTTGGTGTCTTTTAACATAGGACTGGCAATGTTGGACACAAATACAACATAAGGCAACCTATATGAATGATAAAACGAAAATTTGGACAACATGATATGCTTAGGCCTATGGGGTCGAAGCACAATTGGGAGGCTTGGATAATTAACCCTACTCATGCTAAGTTATTGGGATTTGTCAAAAAAGTCATAAACTTATTATACAATGACCAATTCAGTTCAAAACCTTTTAATTGTATTTATTAAATTATAAATATTTTGACTTGCCAATTTAATCCTAAACCTTTTAATGATCTACCAATAATCCTAAACCTTTTGACGATTTATCGATGTAGTCCTTCTGACCAAATAACCAAACAATAGGCTTAGGACTATATTGGAAAATTATCAAAATGTTTAAGCCTAAATTGACACAATTGAAAAGTTTAGGACTGAATTAACCATTGTACAAATAGGTTTATGACTTGTACAATAATCCCCTAAGTTATTTATGAAATTAATTTACTTATTTAATGGGTACATGCTTTGTTAAGGACTTTTAGGCTTCAACTCAAACCGATGCACCCATGCTGATGCCACCCATTGATAGGGTTTATTATACCCATTTATGAATATAATGGGGAAGCTTTTAATATATATTAAGAGTGTGTTTGTTTCAGAAAAAAATTCATGAAAAAAAAAAATCCTTTCCAAAAAATCATTTTTTAGGAAACTACTTTTTTCTTTACAAGTTAGGAAAATCATTTTCCTAACTCTAAACATGCATATTATCTTTGACTGTAAATAGTTTTCCATTATGTATATTTAGCAAACCAAATGCGTGAAACTTTAGAAAATTAATTCATGAAAAAAAAATCACTCAAATAAACACACCTTGAATCAGTTTGATTCACTGTAGTGCGACTACATTACCCTATTAGTGTTTAGGTGTGGGGGAGAACCTAACTTATTATGCCTCGTTGTAGAAAGATCCAAGAAGGATTCCAATAATAAGACCACGAGCTATGATAAAATGATGTAATGTGGAGGTAGGATCATAGTCTACATGTAAAAACTCTAATTTACATTTATTTTGTCGAAGGATGCCCTTCAGGACGAGTTAAATAAGAAAGGCCATAGTATTCAATAAAGACAAAATTTGTCCTTGTTTAATGCGAAGTCGCCCTTGTTGCGTATAACATAAGGTTCTTTACATTAAGAACATGCCACGCAGCCGCCCCTTTGCTGCTTGTCTACGGCAAACGTACTTGATGCACGGCCCGTTATTGTATCATCTGTATTTTCTTGTGGTTATATCTGGTGAAGGCTCACCTTGCCCGGCAATCTTCCAGGACATATCCTAAGGACCACCTTGACTTTTTCAACCGTCCATTATTTCCTTAATCGGCCAACCTACGGTAGTAGTTGGCCCGAGGGTGTAATGATTTTAGGTTCAAGTCTTCTATCAATTGATCTGATGAAGAAATTTACACAATCACCATCGAGAGCGTGGAAAAGGCCGTCGCCTCCTCTTCTCTCGGTAGAAGAGGAGAGGCCAGCCGATGGTTTGTGCACTCAAGCGAGGCGGGAGTTTGGGCTAAACCGTCATGAAGGCGTGTCACTTATCTAATGACTGTCACATTAAATGTTAAAATCTTCGTTACACTTTTTAAGATACACGTATAAGTGAGTTATGCATAAGAAATCTCACATCGGAAAATTGATGTGTTTTAAAATAATTAATATATTCTAGTTGATTCATAACTCATTGGCTTAAGCTTTTGAATGAAGGTGTATCCAACTGGATATATTAACGGGCTTGGACTCGGTTTCCTCTTGATGATTTTCCGGAAAACTTCTGTTGTGAGATTAATAAGGTCTTACTGTTTATCCTTTTTGGGCAATATAGACACACACGCTTGTAGATGTAGTGATAAAAGGTTATGGAGATTTTGGGTCGGCCTCTCTATTAAGTTCTTATCCATCCTAGGTTATCATACTCTTCTTGTCTAATCGGATTTGGATGGTTTTTCCTAAAAATTTAACTAAATTTCTAAAGGCTTGCCTAAACAAGTTACTAAGTGCTGCAATGACTTTGACGTTTTGGCCATAGGTCTTTTGAATATGTGTGATCCATTTGAAGTTGATTTCGTGTCTCATTTGCTAAGGTCAGGCTCTCTTTCTCTCGAGAAGGACGCGACCGAATATATTTATGTGGGGGGGTTGGGGATGGTTGAGACGGACCTCTCAAGTTGTTTTCCCACTCATGGACTTGCTTAATTAGCTATTCCACACGTCGAATTATCAATAAATTTCGATACCATTCCTTGTCGAGAAGATTAATTGCGATATGATGTTCTCGAATGACCCATCTAAGCCAACCAAAGTACAGTAAGTGTCAACAACTTTTTATTTTTCTCTATAGTGATTACACATTTGCATGTGACGATAAGTTTGAATGAGATTACTATATTTTGGGTGTACCCCAAATTTTGCTTTTTATTGAAAATCAAGGCCCAGCAGCAGTGACCTTGTGGGTGGGCCCACATGTCCCCATCCTCAGCCTCAGACATCATTGACCCTATAATAATATTATAATCTGAGTATCATCACTTGATTTTCTAAAACAAACATTGGTCTCGTTAATTATAAGTTAGGCAGGCAATAATCATCAAGTGTCATGCTCGTGTGTCTTTTTCAGCTAAGGTAATTACCTGCCATCTAAAAAGTATACAATATTGGCCAGTTATGCTCATCATCCAATCGTAAAAGTAGCTGTTTTCTTTATTTTATTCATGCTAGAAGAGAAGGTGCACACATATGATGTGGAAGATTAAAAACAAAATACTAATTGAAAAGATAAATTTTGATTTGATTTATATTAGGAAATGCATTTATTTTGGGGGATGGGAATATTTGATTAAGTTCAGTACTTTTGAGGGATCTATTTGATAACATTATCCTTATGGGGCCTTTGAATATATATAATTATTAATCCTTGAATACCAATTATAAATGTTATGCGATTGGGTCAAAATTCGAAGTTGAAGTCACGATGAGTTTCCTTTACGAGTTAGAGAAATTATAGATAGTATTGATATGTTCTTGTATTGTATCCTCAACTCTAGATTGTCTAATTAGAGTCAAGTCCAGAGTATGAGCTTCACATGCATTAAAAAACAAATGCTTCTCATGAAAGCAAATCCTCTAATCAAAGGTTTACGACCAAAATTATTTTAAAAACATGTTCTCAGAATGGGCTTGGTTGCAGTGATTATTGTTTATTATAATTAGTAAGATAACTGAGCTCCGTGACGTGTTTCTGACCTAGATTATGCATTTTTCTTTATCTTATGATTGTGTGCACATAATTTATTTTGAATTAACAGGAAAGTCTTTATGATACATGAATGTGGACTTTAACGAAACTTTGATTATATATATCTTTTATGAACCTTATATGGTGAATTATTAGTGTTTTTTAGTATGTGGTAATTATCTCGTGCGCATGATAATTAATACATTAAATATAAATCGGGCTAAGTGGGAATGTTGGGAAAAATCCCGAAATATTGGGAAGCCCCTCGAAAGATTGGCTAAATCATGGATTTGATAAGATCAGATCATTAAGTGGCCCGATTGTTAAGGAAATAACCGATTTCTATGAACAATGAATGCATAAACAATCTCGAGATTTGATCTTAAGATTATGGTTTGATAGACGTACCAAAATTAAGGAATTTATCTATAAAATTCAATGCCTTAAAAATTCGAACTTTAATGGAAGGGAGTGCACGCAAAACCCTTCTTTGCTTTTCCTAATTTAGGCCTCCGAGGTCATGATATCACCATGGATATCAGACGAGTTAACCTAAATAGCTAGACTACTATGTCGAAGGAAGATCTTATATATATACAAGACTAGGATGAAGTCCGTTTCAGAAGCCAGGCGACAAACATTACTGATAGACTGCTGTCTTTTACGTAAAATATGGTGTGATCTCAGGACATGTAGAAAGTACATCAAATTATCACAATAGATTCTCTATAGTCATCACATATCAGCTATATGCTTGTATAAAGACAACTTTGTTTCACAAGCCAGGCGAGAAACACTATGATAGATAGCTTTCTTTTTCATAACATATGTTGTGATCTTATGAAATGTAAAATGCACGTCAAATTATCGCAATAGATTCTCAATAGTTTTTCACAGCATTGACCATGCTTGTATATAGACAATCATCGGTTGGTGGGTGGACCTGATTAATATAATCTTTACGAATGATTTGTATTTATTGCCAGTGAGTTCTAATCGTATAGATGGGTTGATGTGCAGTCTAGCACGATAATGGCGTCAAATGTGCTGCACGTAGTGATGTAATCTAACGGACAAGCTTGAACTTCTTAAACAATGAAGCCCCTTTAGCTCAACTCCCTCCCAACCCTACCACTCCCTTCCATTAAAGTTCCTCTTGATAGAACCTCTAATGATAAGTCAAACGAATATAAAATAATCTGCAGGCATTGAATTTAGGTACTTTGATCCCATTGTCTGTTAGTAGGTTATGTGCGGTAAAAATGTAAATGCATTCCTTTTTATTGTGCTTTGCAACTTGGCAACTTTCTGAAGATGAAATGCACTGTGTGCTTCGCCACTGCTGTTTGGAAGTCAAGTATCAATTTTCTCAATTAAATATTTATGACAAAAAATGATGAAATGAGAGAACTCAAAAGACAATGGGAGATGATCTTCACTTGGAAAACCTAAGTGAAATGGCAGAAACATACAGGTCATTTTAGAACTTTGATGTAAACTGCAATCTAAAATTAACCTAAGCCGAAACTTACATCACTGTAACTTTGAAAACCCTAATGCTAAACTCAACTAAACAGAACTTTTAGCAAAATATGGAGTTGAGATCATAATTGAGAAGAGATTACTTAATCACGTTTGCTGTACGTAACATAACCTTCAAAAGAGTTGTAGAGCCTTACTCTTGTATGTGCTTTTGGTTTTGGACCTCTAAAGTGAGCAATACAGTAGGAAAATAAGGTAAGAACTAGATGAAAACAAGTGAAGCACACCTGATTTTTCAGAAGATATTGTAGCTATCCCAAGCATTTTTTGTTCATAATAATCATATCTGCTAATTCACTTAGTTCTCTTCCAAGAAAGTAACCTTAGTTTCTGATATACCACTTGTATGCCATTGACAAGGGAGGTATAAACCTCTGCATTACGATTATATTCACCCAAAAGTAAGGGGGAAAGATAGCTCCCCCAGATGGAAAAAGTAGTTTTTCCAAGACATGCTCACACAAGACGTAATGCATGCATGACAAAGCAACACGGAAGATAACATTGGAAGCAGAGAGAGAGAGAGAGAGAGAGAGAGAGAGAGAGAGAGAGGCATGGTTAAAGATAGGTTCACAACATATTAAGAATATGAACAAACCTTGACCCATCTAGGATTCGGTATCAAGAAGCTCAATGTTGTACAAGCTTCAAAGACCCTCTCCCCCCCCCTCTCTCTCTCTCTCTCTCTCTCATCTTAATCAATCCAACTAAAAGCTTCAAACACACCGCAAGGGGCATGGAAACTGAGCAAGAGCCATAGAGCTTAGAGAAGTCTCTCTTAGAAACGAAGCTTAGAACAATAAGAGACTAACTAGTAGTGACACTTTCATACGCGGGAAGTAGAAGGAAGAAAATAAGTGAACGGATGAACTTAGAAAGAGAAACACACACACACACACACACACACAAGGGCGCTGTTTTTTTCTTTTCAAAGTCCTTAGCCAATTATCAATAGGGGGAGACACCCACATTTGTAGGCGTGAAGAACCCATCTTTCATGAGAACGTCCTCTCCTTCCTGCACAAAATGACAGATTATTGTCATTAAAGTCGGAGTCCAAGAGCAATCTACTCTTGAAAAAACAAAAGGACTATGGTTTTTGAGTTCTTCGAGGAATACGATCAATGTTGTATATATAAATATTATTTGTGTGATCAAGCGTGCAGGAGCTAGCAGTACGCTAAAAAGAACTAAGGTTTCATTTTTTATGTTTGTTTCTGGGTTAAGATGAACTAGGGTTTTCTAAATTTTAAATCTTATGAGATCGAGAGGAGAGGCAGAAAGATGGGAAGTACCTGTTGGCGCAAGTTAGCTTTCTTCACGGGCTGATGATCAGGCATAAGTCCGAAATGGATGTGTGGGAAATGGGCCCACTGAAAGAAACCAAACGTTCGTACCCGTTAATCGCAACTCTTGTCATGTTACGCTGGTTGATTTAAATTCAGAATATAGAAAAGAAAGCAAGGAGAAAATGAGGCTACCCATAAGTTTATTTGGGATGAGAGAGAGAGAGACTCACATTTTTTGCAGCAGCACTGAAGGCCTCTCTGTGGCTGATATCAGGATTCCCAGCTTTGATGCGTTGGATCTCGTCCCTATGAAATTGATAGATACGTCAATGTCACAAGGCGTACGCATGACTGTCTTCTTGATAGGCTCACATTCCTTAGAAGCTCGCAAAATTTGCACTACATTCTACTTCATTAATAGTATACTCAATCCAACGAAATGACAAATGTTCAAGTAGAAATTTAGTATCTAAAAGAGTAGTTCCTTTTTCACTTAATCTTTAAAGTTTCAAAGCATCAGTAATTTGATTGTTTTTTGAAAAAAGAGAGGTTGTAAGTAAAGTAAGGAATAACTCGAAGGTTAATGACTTACTTGATGAAGCGGTTGTATGCAGAAGGGACTCTCTGTCTCTTCTCAGGAGCTGAAACAATGGACAGACAGACACACAAAGAACAGACAAAACATAAGTTATTTGTAATTTTACTTCGCTGACTTTGTACAAGCTTTTCTTTTCTCTCTCCGTGTCTGTATCTTCCCAACCCATCATCACCCCATCATATCTTCGGACAGTCATTCTCAATTTCTTGTCCTCCATATAAATAAATAATAAATAAAAAAACTCAAATTGAAAGAACATTCTGTCTTGTTCTAAGCAGATATGGTGCGCGAGAGCGGCTGCAGCTACAAGCACGACTAAAGAACTCGATAAATCAAGGGCGATCCGCATTTTAGGGCTTTGACAAAGTTAGGGTTTGTAAAGAAACAAATCTTCTCTCTTTCTCTCCGGAGAAAGGAAACCAAATTAATTATAAAAAAAGAACGGTTTTGAAACCTTTTCTAGCTTTCGTGGTTCAGTGAGGGTGAAACTAGGGCAAACAGCGAGTACATCTCTATATAGGAGGGCACACTGTGGTCTCTGTGACCAATGTAGCGAAAGTGGTGAGGCAGATCTTAAAGTGCCCGTCCCAGTTTACCCTATAAAAACTGGAACTCGAGAGAGCCAAAGAAGAGAGGCAAAAAAAAAAGAAAGGAAAAACCAGTAAAGAATATAGCAAATAATTGAGTTGTAAAAGCTCGACCACTCGATACAAGCAGAAAAACTTGACAGGACTGTTCAAGGGTAAGCGTTAGGGCAATTGAATCCGACTTTCTTGCAACTTTTTCTCTTGATATGGTTAAGAGGGAACTGCTCACCGGAAAGGCTCATATAAAAATTGCAGGGATTCTTTCTTTGACGGCAGGGACAACAGACACTTTGCTTTCACAATCAAGAAAAAAGTAAAAAAAAATCTGAGGCAAGGAAGGAACCGAAAAGATGTGAAATTAAAGCGAGAGCAGGCGGAATCTCACGTCTGTTCACAACCGGTGGGGGCTTCGGGATATCTTCTATCCCTCCTCGTAGCTGCATCATCGGCTCGTTGGGGATCGTCTGATTCATCAGCATGTTCGATGGCACGTTCCGGATTTCCTCCTACACATTCCCATAGATTAGAACCTCGAAACTAAACAGGGAAAAAAAATGGAAAAGGAAGACGAGCCTATCAGCTAGCTTCCAGAGTTCTCAATTGGGCTTCAGAAAAGCATTTGTCCCCAAAAAAAAAAAAAATGGGAAAGGGGAAAAACAGCCAATTGTGCAACCATTATCGGAGAAACCCTAGCTGTCATCATCATTCTTTCGTCCCTTGTTTGCGCTCGTGGTAAGGAAAGGGCCCTAGGTTGATTAGTTTCCTTTATAGCATCAGCAAGCATGGAACACGAATGCAATTTACCAGAAGGTTTTGAGGGGTAAAGTAAGAATGGCCAAGGTGAAGCTGATTTGCAGGAGCCGGAGGAAGAAGGAGGCTTCGCATGTTGACCGACAAGAGATTTGTGCAGTGACCACATCGGACTGTGACCGTCTTGAACAAGCTGCTACACGGAACGCTCACCTACAACACAAACGTCACACCCCCAGCCAAACATATTACAACGAACCCAAGAACTGAAAATTGAGATGAACAAGAAGAAGATCCCATCAGAGGGAGGAAAAGAAAACGTGAAAAAGACCAAGAACAAGAACAAGAACAACTTTTTATATTTAGAGCGCGAGAAAGAGAGACAGAATAATGTGAGTGAATAATTATTGGGGACAAAAAGTCAGGGGGAGAGAGAGAGACAGAGAGACAGAGAGAGAATGTAATACCGCAAGGACGGTGTCGCAAAAGTTGCAATGGACATAACAGAGCTGCTCGTTGGGGGAGAGGGGGTCCGGTGAAAAGGCAGATGAGGAGGACATGTTGTTCCGCTTTGATTTGATGGTTGATAGGATTGACCGATCAGTGCGTGAAGTGAAGTGTGATAGAGAGGTGGGATTGATATATGAGAGACAGCTTAACTGCTTTGGATCTGAACACTCTCTCTCACTTTTGATTGTTCAGTTTCTGTAGGATGAAGAAGAAAAGAGGTGGGGGGAGAGAGAGAGAGAGAGAGAGAGAGAGGGAGGGAGGGAGGGAGAGAGGGAGGGAGATAAAGATGGGCATAGATGGGAAATTTGCCGCTAATGTATTAGTAGATGGAGCAGACTCGGAAAGTGACTTTCTTCTATGCCCATTTTCATCAATTTTTTTGCACAGAAGAAAAAGTAACAGATTAGGAGAACATGTTACTGGATGCTAAAAACAAATAGGACTAATTCCCAAACTGAGTTTATTAAACGATGCGAAGCTCTTGATGGATGCTTGAATATGCCCTACGTACCCAATTACAGTTTAACTACATTCATTACTTTGTAAACGGCCTTTCTAAACTTATCTTGCTATTATTCTACTTGAAAAGCCAAGCTATTGATCTGACATTTGCAAGCTTTCGGTTTTCCCTTGAAATATCTTCTAAATGTAAATGGAGTATCATTTCACCATAAGTTTGTAATCGATAAATTGTCCACTAAATTTATCGACATTCTGAATTGGGTACTCTTGCATGGGAAAAAGTTAACACGATTCTGCAATCACCAAATATTATATCGGCCCATCTATTCTTAACTAAACTTTGCCATATGGGAAATCAATTTTGACGACATATGAACGCACCCTAGCACTCTCTCTCATCTTATGTCTTTGCTCCACCAGTTGCCCCAGGATCGATGCTGGCACCATGTCTCCAGCCACCACATCAAGCACCTCTGCCGCTAGGCTGTAGCCAAACCACACCAGCGCCTCAAGTCTACAAATGAAGTTCGAGTGATGGAGTTCTCTCTCTCTCTCTCTCAGATAGAAGTGCAAATTAGGGTTTGAAGTATATTTGATGTGGTAAGGTGCATATAACATAGCCAGTGATATTTTCCATGAAAGGCTCATGTAAATAGATGGTCCTAAGACCAATTTAACTCTCTGCCCTCTTGCAAATAGCTGGTAACTTACCAATAATGTGGCGTCGATATTGTCATGGCTTTGATCATCTTTCGAACCTCATCCTACCACACATAAATTTCTGAAGTAGATTGGCAGTAATATATGGGTTTTTCTTGATTTGATTCCATAGGTTAATTTGTGTTTCACCAATGGTTATTTTATGACCATAGTTAGGAACAAGTTTAGGAGTTCTTTTTCTTTGTTTATGTGATGGCTTAAATTCATTGTCACAAACTCTAACTACTAACCTGAATTCTATGGAACGACGAGGAAATTAGGGTTAACATCTTACAAGATCTATGATGCAGAGTGATGGCCCGTCTGCCATACTCGTTTGTATATTTCCATCTGGGGTTCATCTCAAACCTAACAACGTAAATCCAACCATACATGGTCCTCCATAATGACTAACCTAGGAGGGTCAGTGCTAGTTCTCGCCCCCTTCCCGTCTGGAAACATTATTAGGTGTTAGGTAAATATTTCTAAAAATTTACATACCTCAAATTTTCAGTTAAAAAGCAGAATACGCAAGTTCACTTAAAACCAAAATTTGCAGCTCCCTGGCATTCGTTTTTTCCTCTGATTTTTTTGTTTTTTTCCCTTTTCTGTATCAGATCTCTGGTTTGCGTTTCTGGACCACTTGTTGATCATTGAAGAATCATGAAGGGTGGCCGCACTAGGGGGGGAAAGAGATGGGGCGCAGCTGCAACAAACAGCTGAAGCCCGAATGGAAGAAAGCAAAAAACGAAGGAAATAGTAAAAAATCAATGTAGGGTTTGGCATTCCCGAGAGAGAGCGAGAGAGCAAGAGAGAGAGAGAGAGAGAGAGAAAGGGGGAGAAAGGGACGTGTGCATGGGAGCGATTAACTCTCTCTCACTCACCTGTTGTTTTCATTAGTTATGGGGAGGCTATACCCCCACACTCTCTCCTTTATTGCCTTCCACGCTTCTTCTCGGGTTTCAATGTCAAAATTCCCCACCATCAATACTCCAAATCTTTGTTTATTTCGCGACCCGAAAAATGCTATATCGACGAGGAAAATCTGCTTCTTTTTTACAGCTAATTCAACAATAACCAGTGTACGAAAATTACAGATTTATTGTAGTGTCCATTGATCACTTTATGCACATGGTACATCTTAGCTCTTGGATCATAGAGGTCTAATGGCATGGATGAAGATATCTGCTGTCCCTGTTCTAATTAACCTGTCTTTATGACTGTAGAATCGCAACGCCATGTTTATTCAAGTTGTCGCCATACCTAATGAAAATCCCAACAAAATCCTAATACCAGAGAGAGAGGGCAGCTGTACGGCACGGTGGAGGTTGAGGTTGACAATGGCAGCGGCGGCGCAACAGGAGCGCCAGGGGTTTAGGGGGGCCAGCTAGTAGTGGGTGAGAGAGAGAGAGAGGGTAGATCCAGGGTATTGTTCAAGAGGGGGATGAGCAGAAACTGTAATATCCGTGCTTTGTCATGGGATTAAAGTATGAGACAGCTAATCTTCATCCTGACGCGAGACTCGCACCGGACAAAGCTTATGTAGCGTCAATTTTCTTCTTCGTGAACTTGAATTTTATTACACTCAATAGCACGAGCATCAACCCAAAATGAGATTTTCCCTAGTATCAGTTACTGCGCAGGAAATACATGAGCATTGCCATAGCAAGCACCTGACATCTGCACTACTCGGAAATAGCCTTATGCCTTTATTTCCAGCTCTTCATTCCAAAGTCATAGTCGATAGCCCTTTCTGAACTTCATTCTTCCTCCTTGATACTCGAGGATTCTAGCACCACGTTTAGCCGTTTAGCAGTTGCTGGTAAAGCTGCGAGACATCCTCCTACTCTTTTAGCCCTCTTGGTCTTCTTTTTACGTTCATGTATTCGATTTTGCATTGTTCTTTTTTTTTCCTAAAAAGATGTGCGTACTGTCTCTAGGCATTTTTGATCTAATTGTTAAGCAATTCCCTGGACCAAGCGAAGGATATACCATCGATTTTCGGTAAATAAAAGGTCATTGACATTACAGGTTTTATTCTCGATAACAAGAGGCTAGAGTTTGAGTGTCCTCAGAAAATAACGATATGTCAAGAAATATATCTTAAATTCTATTCCTCACTACATAATTTTTTATATCGTTTGAGTAAGCTTCGTAAACCTATAAATATTTCCATCTTAAGGGCTTAGTAAGTATGGATCACTCCAGCATGTTATATCAGTGTTTGATTCCATGATACAATTCAATAGCTTATCAGGTAGCCTAGGCGAGTTATTTGCATTACTCGTCCTGGTCCTGTTCCATGCAATTCCCAACTTGATCTGCACACCCAATATGAAAACGACCTGTATTTAGGCATATTTTAGTTGAAAACAGCAGTCACTGCTAGAAATTTAGTCGAGTCCTGATCGTGTGTCTAGAAGAGGTTTAAAACATTCATAATTGCTGTTGAATCTCAGACCACGATCTACTTAAACCTAGAACAGAAAAATAATATCTTGGCACATCCTTCGCTGGTCGGTCGGATCTTCTCCAACACATTTCGGGTTTTGTCAATTTGAGATGATTAGCGACTCCTCATTCAGTCTGGGTCAGCAAGTAAGACGCCGATCATTTCGACACATACCTTTTAGCAAATAATCCTTTACCCTAATTAACTGTCGGCTCAGTTGCAGAATATATAGTTGCCAATCATGCATGCACTGTCCGCACTTTTACTTAGAAACGAACTCCGCAAACAAAGCTTCGATAAACTCGAGTTGATCGCCTCGTATTGGATGAGATGCAAAGCTGTCTATTAAACTTTCGACAGGTCGTAGCAAATAACGCAGGAAAGAACAAACGTACTTAGGAAAGGGGCCCTTTTGGGAAGGTGACTGTACTCAATTGGACACAAAACCCTCTCTTTTAGTGATAAGACAACATTTGTAAGCGCAAAATCCCTTGCAGAGCAAATGGGGGCGTTCTCCCTCGCGTTCAATAAGAGGATCTCCCCGTCTTATTATTACCGCCATAATGACCATATAACGCCAAGCGGCTTAGAAAGCCACGCACCAATTTGCATTTCATCGATTTGACCACTCGGCTCTCCCTCCACGCATACACAAACAACAAACATTATGAGCAGGGATCCGTAGCTTGTCAGTGATAACAGAAGCCAGAGATGCTGTTAATCTACTTTAGTATGTCCTTGCATGTATCGGCCATTTGTTTTATATGGCTAGGGTTAGCTAAAAACCAGCGCGTAGCCCCTCGCGCCTGCAAGACAGGGCTCTTCAAGCCTCTCCATCTCCTTCTTCCTTTTTATTTTATCTTTTCCTTTCTTCTCTTTTCTGGTTACATGGTCTTACAAAAGTAAACCCTAAAACTTGATCGGAAACTTTTTTTTTTTTGGTTTGAGCTCGGAAAGATACTTCGTCAGCTATCTTCTGTTCCCTCCTCTAAAGTTCCTTCTAAACGACTTGGAATTACTTTTTCTTGTGAAAACTAGGGTTGCGCTTCCAATAATTGCCGCTAATGGTTAAGATGTAGGATCATTTAGCTAGGAATGAGGTGGGGTCCTCCGCTGCACATCCATGCAGCTTCATTTGCTTCCGGCTTGCGTTTGGCTGGCAGCAAAATTTGGCGCACGGGATTGTCCTTCTCGTCACACTTTTGTCGGGCCAAAGCTGTTTTTCATTTCTTTAATACGACATGTACAGCTTTACTTTTGTCTAAACAATTCCTCAGAGAAATGGTTCCTCCACCCCAATTGATGTAACCGATTAGAATTCGCAACCCGAAAACTTTATATCATTAGGTGAAGGAAAATGACATGAGAACAAGACATGGTTAAATCCATAAATCAAGCGATGTGAGATTATATCTTAACATCATCAATCTCTGTTTTTGTTCAAAAACGTTTCATTCATTTCCATGGATATATAATAGAGAAATGCAATCCAACTGCAAGTCAATATAAATCCCAAACAAATCCAAAACAAAACAAGCTTCAAATAAAGAGGTGAATCATTAGAACAAGATTATGGGTTACACGCTCAAAGTGCATATTTGTGAATTCTTCAAACCAAAATCAACGGTCGATCACTGAATCCATCTTTAGTAATGGGCACACACCAAGATCTTCATATGTTGCTATAGCTTTGTCCTTTAGAGGTATGCACCTAGATTTAGTGTCCCCAACACCATCATCATTCAAAGTAATGAGGTTGAATGCGCACATATTTGACACTTGCAAGTTATGAAGCACCGACACTTTCCAAAAAAGCCTTCATGTCGTGTCGAACACTTTGACATGTGTCCGACACTCTCAGATACTCTTAGACACTCTCGACATTCGGTCAATACGTGTCAGAAAATCCGACACCTAGTCAACTTTCCCAACACTCTCCGACACTTGAGTTGAAATTTTAACATACGAGTTTCGGACACGTGATTCGATATTGAGGTCAATTTTAAAATCTTCAATAAATGGTAAGTTAAAATATATATATGTAAAAAAATAAAACACAATAATAGAGATAATGAATGGAGAAAGAAGAAAAACCTAATCTTTTTTTCTTTTCTGACTCTCACTTTTGTGATACATAATTCACCCTTTAAGTTTTTTTTTTCCTCCTCTTTCAACATATCTAACATGTGAATCCATAATGTGGATCGCTTGTTTTTTCTCCAAGTTTTTTGAATTATAAAAATAAAGTTGAATTTGTCAAATTGAAACAATTGATAATATTAAGGAATGATGAATTAATGTTTTTAGTATCTCTAGGTTTTTTTAATTATTTATTTATTTATAAATTTGAATCAAATTAATTTGATTAAAATAAGCATAAAAATGAAAATTTATTATTTATATATAAAAATATATATTTAATATTTAATACGTGTCCGAATATGTCGAAATTGTTTGTTTTTTGAGAAATGACGTGTCGGCGTATCGTGTTGTGTCGTGTCGTATCGTGTGTCTATGTCGGTGCTACTTAGCTTGCAAGATTGACACCTTCATAAAGCTCTTTTGATTTCCTTCAAAATTGGACTTGTGCACCAATGAAATCATAAGGAAGAAAAACCCAAAATTGTACGCATAGAAACCTCCCAAATCTAAACTAGATTGGGATAAAAATCTCCCAGGAGCAAGAGAAAGAAGCTTCCTCTAGATCTAGACAAGAGAAGAAGAAAATGCTCCTCAAAAAGAGAGGAAAGCAAGGAAAATAAAACAAAGAACCAATCAATCGAAGAAAAAGGAAAAAGGGAGGGGAGGGAGAGATCTAGCTTGGACCTACTCCTCCATGGAGATTGAAGAAAAAAGCTGTGTAAAAGAGAGAGAGAGAATGCTAACATGATCAATCTTATTTTCAGTAACCATGCCACATTTTAGGAGTGATGCAAGATCAAATTTCGACTATGATTGGATATTGATATAAAGAAAGCCGTCCCAAAATCGATATATAGCTTCAAACTATCTCAATAGCACAATGGAGCAAGCACATTGTTAACAAGTGCACTTAGGGCACCGTTCACTTAATTTAAAGTAGAGATGACATTTTTAAGCATACTTGGAAAAATAAGATAAGTACACATTCTAAGAGGAGCAATTGACTTTAAATGAAAAATTCTACATGTACAAAGCTCATTTATGAAGATTTAAACAGTGTCCTAGGGGCAGTCTTTTGCCTTTTTCATAAAACAAAACATATATCGATTGAAACATTTTGTATAATTTGAAAGAGCCACCCATTCCACCAATCAAAATAACCCTTTTCCAATCAAACCTCAACATTTTTTTTTTTATAACTACGGTGGCTATTACGGATGCGTTTTACCCCCAGTACTCTAAAGAACCTTAACGTAACCAACCCACCCCCCCGGGTGTTCGAAGGAAAGGGAGATCGATCGCTTGGCGGCAAGCGAAATGGTGCCCCTATTCTCGGGCAACCCTAGACATGGAGCAGCCTGAGGCTGGGGACCTCACAATTGGGGTCGTAGCGTCTCTCATAGAATGTGTATAAACAAATTAATTTGAGAAGGGTGAGCTTCGGAATAGCCCTAATCGAGTATTGCAACTAAAACATCCGCAAGCAAATCCTGCTGGAAAATATTATGTGGAGGACGAAATATACATAACGCTGTATATTGTAACCAGAAAAATATAACTAAAGATAATAACATTGAGGAAAACAATAACAAAATAATAATAACAACCAAGCCAAAGTATATATATTTTTATAAGTAAAGATGACTAATTATAAACCAAATATCGATTTGCAAGATGTTATAAACTTGTGAAGGAATTAAACATGAGATAATAGCTTACGGAATAAAGATAACTAAAACAACGTTTTTTTTTTTTTTTTTTTTTTTGCAATTTTTGAATATATTTTCTGAATTTTTTCTTTGCCTTTTTCTTTTTGTTCTTTTCCCCCTACTCTTTGCTTCTCTATTCATTTTCTTCCCTCCACTGATCGCAAGAGTCTTGGCAATAGCCGGCGAAGGTTGCAGGCAACAAACAAATGGGTTGACGCCCTTGCCCAAATAGGGGGAAGGCATCATTGGGCGAGGGCTGTGACCTTCACTTATGGCTAGTGAGGGCTTCCAAGCAATGGAAAAGAAAAATGAAACTTCGTAGAAGTTGTAAAGGAAAAAGTCTTCATAAGTTTAACTTCCCAACTTAGCTATTCAAGATGATAGATATGCTTGCTTTGCAGAAAACTTCGTAAGAAAATTACGCCTTTCGTGGAAATCATTTTCAAGGATGATGATTAGTTTTCATTTGTGATATGCTAAAAAGCACATAAAACTCTTTCTCAAGATAGAAATTGAAGAAGCCACTAACTGCTTGTGATAAGAGAGTTGTTATGGTTAGGAAAATGATTTCCTCTTGTCAGAATCTAGAATTCCTTTTACTAATTTTAAGTGTAAGTGTTTTCTTTGACTTTATTATTATTATTTTTTGGTTAACTAACCATCTTCAACAAACCGAACACGTAAAAGTTCAAAAATTTAATTCACAAAAAGCTCTTTAACGAAGCAAATGCAACCTACTTTGGCCTAATTAAGTGTGTGTATATTGAGGGTGAAATAATTTTCCGCAAATTATTTTCCGAACTTTCATATGTGTGATTTGCTAAAAAATTATTAGTCAAGGGAAAAATATTTATTGGTAAAAAGAAATGTGCATGCTTAAAATCAACGGAAAATGATCTAATTAAAATTATAAGTTTGCTAAGTGAATTGGAGTTTTTATCAGGTACTCAAAATTATTGACTTTTTCAAAAAGGTTAACCACATCATGAATTCTTGAACTTTTGAAATGTCCACTCAAGCTTTTCAATTTCAATTAAGTCTCTAGAGCATGAATTTTTGTGATGTTTCGCCTTGGTGTTTATATTGCAAGGCCGATGCCCAGCAACATGTAAGAGAAATGAGGATAAACACGAAAGAAAATTTGGAGATGCGACATGCTCGAAACGCAACAATGCTTCTCAGAATCCTTTTGTCGTCAATTAAATAAGGTAGAGTTGTTTCGCGAAAGAGACAGTAAAAAAGAATATTTTTGGGATACCACTCAAGAAACCCTAGAGATCCTACATCAAACCTAGCATCAGGTAAGTACGAAGAAAGTGAATAAGATCTACTCAGTCCTAAGAGAGCATCCAAATCTAATAACAGAAAGGGACCATATAGGCCGCGGTTTGGTGGGCTTTAAATGCAGAATCATTCACTTATAAACTTAACTAAAAAATGACATGAATGAAGTAAAATTACGTGAATTTCTAACATGTTAGTAGAAATCAAATGAATAGATTAATTTCGAAGATTAGTTGGTCTCATATCATTTTCCTCTACTACAAGAAAACTCTATATATGGCAAGTTATGTTGCATCATTCTCCTAAAATTAATACATGCTCAATGGATCAGATTATAAGATGTTGACAAATTAAGTTCTTTGACTTGGGCTGCATCGTGAACATGTCGAGACCTTGATGACTTATATGCATGGAGAAGATTTGCAAAATCGAAATTGAGATCTGGATCCTCGAAATTTTTCAGCATGAAGAAATAGAGTTATGGTCAAATATCTTCCTTCCCATCTTTTGTAACTTCCTCCTTTGTCGAGGACACTTCTTCAGACATTGAAATTCGACTTCTTTCATCGGAACCGGAGTCTTCAAGACCCACTCGAACGATGTAATCTCTCCTCTACTAGATCAATTTGAAGCGTTATACTTGATAATCTTTTAACCGATTCAAAATCATTGGCCTGTTAGGGCTCGCCTTAATCAAGTCATCATAAGTCCTCTCTTATTTAATATGCAATTGGGTGTCACATCGTCTGCTCATTTCCATTCATGCTTTCGATATCCGTGATCAGGGTATTAGCAGGTGCTTGTACGTTCTTGAACTGTTTGAAAGGCTTCTTCTTCGCCACCAAGAAAACTGTATTAAGCAGCTGAGAGATGGATGAAAGCATAGAAAACCTGCACCTGATTATAAAGTTAATTGATGACTCAAGGTCGGTGACACAAGTTCTCAAAAGAATGTCTCGATTTCAACGATAAGCTCATCTCTCTCTCTCTCTCTCTCTCTCTCTCTCTCTCCACTAAAAGGTCCTACACAGTAAAACCCAATGGACAAAGCCATGGTCTAAACAGTGTAAAGAGGCACTGTCAGGCAATGTGTTAGGGAGGTTGGAAATCCAATAAAGATGACATTAATTAGAGCTGCCATCGCCATGCCATTTTCTTTTGGCATGTATCGACAAGCGAGAGAGA
Organism: Eucalyptus decipiens; assembly: GCA_014182575.1. NCBI lineage: Eukaryota > Viridiplantae > Streptophyta > Magnoliopsida > Myrtales > Myrtaceae > Eucalyptus > Eucalyptus decipiens. Next base: position 19,228,067 of record CM024613.1, read on the forward strand.
GAGAGAGCGCGTTGTGAAGCTGAAGCTGAGAAAGTAGGACGTGTGAACAGTTGTGAAGCTGACGCTGAGAGAGCTGCCATTGCCATGCCGTTGTCGTTTGGCATGTATCGATGAGCTGTGTTCGCGTAGCCATACTGTACAAAGTTCCTACTTTCTCAGCTTCAACTCTCTCTCTCTCTCTCTCTCTCTCTCTCTCTCTCTCTCTCTCTCGGTGGGAACGTACGAGAGAGTTGAGAAGGAGAGAGGAGCGAGGCAAAGCCTTAAAAAGATGGTCTGTCTGCTCATAAAGCTGCTGTCCTCTTTCTCTAGGTATCTAACTCCACAACACTAGAAAATTGTTAACAATCAATGCCCGTTTTCTTCTTCACATTCAGCCACGTGTTCCTTCTTCTTCTTCTTCTTTTTTTCTTTCGGCCATTTGCCTTTTTTCTTTACGTATTAAGCCCAATCTTCATCTAATCTTTCAATCTTCCAAAATCTTTTGTCACATGAGGATACTATAAGCTGCTCGATATTCCTCTTCGAGGAAAGAATGAAGTTCCTAAAAGCTTTCGCCCACACGAGTCACGGCTCGGCAAGGCGCCGCAAGTCGACTCCTTACGGTCGTCCACTCTCCGATTTCACGTAATTATGATTAAGAACGGAGTGACCTTGCTGAAGTTATCTCGTGGCATTTACTTATCATGAATTGAGCTTCGGCTTTCGATTTCTTGCGCTCCGAGGGGCTCCACGAAACCTCGTTGACCTGCGCAGATCGGGCTTATCATGAATCGAGTGTCAGCTTTCGATTTCTTGCATTGGGAGAGGTTATACGAAGGCCCGCCGGCCCGCCGGCAAGCGCAGGTTGGGCTTTGATCATGTGAAAATAGAAATGAAGAGCCTGCCCAATGTTCAAAGCCCTTATAGCCATTTCATATAGCTCGGGCCCATGAGTTAAATGGACTCAAAGATTCTCTCTCTCTCTCTCTCTCTCTCTCTCTCTCTCTCTGTAAATAATTTCTGGGAGATTTCTTAGAGTTCAAGATGAGAACCGAGCGTTCAGCTAGGTCATGATTTACGTTTTGATCTAGTCATGCTGGACCCGAAGCTTAGCAATGTTGCAATAATTAGCACCATTTTCGGGGATTCAATTGAAAAGTTTTTCTTCACGAGCAGAGGCGAGGAATGGTGTTCAGAATCCTGCTACAATGATCAACTTATTCTGCAGGCATCGGACAACTAAAGATGCTTGCGAGCAAGATAAAACTATCTCTTCCACAATGAAAGTAAAGAGATTTCATTTCTAGCAAATTATCGGTGAAACGGAAGATTTTTTGTCGATAGGATTTCGACTCCCCCAGTTTGGTGGTGCTCAGAATATGAGAAGATTTTTAGCTCAAAAGTTAAAATTTATTAGGAGAATTACTAAAAAAAGTTTAAACTTATTGGAATTGTACCAATTCAATGTCAAATCTTTTTTTTTTGGGACAAAATATCTTAAACATCTTGCATTTGTGTCAATTTAATCCATCTGGCTAACATTGACGTGGTATAAACCTTGTTAACATAGATAATTTTTAATAATATTTTAATACTTTTAATTTTTAAAAAAAAAATTTCTCTTTATCTTTTTTCCTCTTCCTTCTTCCTTTGGCCGGTCATCAAAGCAAGGCAACTAGCTAAAGGCAAGGACTAACATTGCCTCGCCATGGCTAGGTGAGGATTGGCGAGGGCTTGCCTCACTAGTGGTTGGACAAGCTCACTCTCGCCTAGCCACTAGCAAGGCTAGATTGACCTCGCTAGCCCTTGTCTCTGCCAATTGCCTTGGTGTAGTGACCAACTAGAGGAAGAAAGAAGAAGAAAGAAAGAAGATGAAAAAAAAAAAGAAAAAAGAAAAATTGTTAAAAAAATCATAAAAATATTGAAATATTATTATGTTCACATTAGTGTAGTCGTGTCACATTAGCATTGGCCAGCAAATTTAATCAATTCAACTAAATTGACACAAATGCAAAAAGTTTATGACTCAATTGGCTAAAAAGAAATGTTTATGATTGAATTAGTACAATGGTAATAAATTTAAGATTTTTTTTTTTTTTTTTGTAATAAGGTCATCTGTTTAAATTATCAATTTCATGGAAACCGTTTTGAATTAAAATTATTTGCACAAGCCAAAAGTCTAAGGTTTGTAAAATGTTTGGTAGGCCTCCAGATTCCCGAGCCTGGATGTTCGCATCCTGTATTATTTTAAAAAAACATATATATAGTTGCGTTTCAAACTTAGTGGGGTATGGTCCATATACAATAAGTTAAAGGAGTGACTGGAGTGTTTCTCTGTTTCGACCATGGTTTGTGGTTCTTATAGAAAGCAGCACTTGAAAGCTGATTCTTCTGAAATTATTATTTCTTGTCGCAGAAATAATGAACTAATAAGGACAAGCTATAAAACTAGGAAGAGTTGTTAAACTTTTGGAGGGTCCGCTTTTGACTAACTTTGGAAACCGGTTAGATGACCAACTCGAAGAAGCCGAAAACAGACTGGAGGGCAAGAATCCCTCGGACAGCAGCTAGGCCAAGTCAGTCTCTACGAAGCTGACATTGAGATATCAACTTCCTAAGTTCCTCCTTTCTTCCCACATGGAAAAGGAAAGGGAATTCTGAGAGAGACTTGTCTAATTTGAAGGTACGAGATAGGCAGCGGTAAGGTCCATAACACAATATGAATGCTGCCGTGTTATGCAGGGTGGTTTCGGAGTGGTTTGTATACGCACTGTACATGAACACATTGGAGGAGATAGGCAAATCGGAATGGCCTCTGCATATCGGGGGAATTCCTGCTCGTCACTCGATTTTTCCCTCGACTCAGTCATCACCGACAAGGCCGAGAGTCACAGGGTGCATATCTATACATATCTATACATTAGACAATGTCGAACCAGAGAACTGTGCCTACTTTTGGCAAGCAATGCGGTCATCCTTCCCGTTGAAATTAGCATCTCTAATGGTGGTTTTCTCTGCACTTCATCCAAGCACAGAATGAAAGAGTACATCATTTGCTTAATGCCGGTTTATCAGGTTGCAATTATGGAGGCAGACGAAAAACTTAAAGAGGAAGATTGTGAATCCAGCTGCATTTTCTCATCAATTTTGGCGATAACCCTAACCCTTTCACGGGTCCTCACCATTGTGTTCATTGATAATATGATCAAAGTAGAGACCGCAAAATCCACAATGCAAAAAGGTTTTTGGACATGAGTTGGGTCACTGTAGTCTCTTTCTCTGAGTGTGGTCAGAGGTCAAAATTAAGGTTACTTACAACAGGTAAAAGTAATTCCCGGAGGGTTCTTGCGATCGGATGCAGTCGGCGAGCACGAGGTTTCAGCCTAATCCTACTTCAAAACATCATCTCAGGCGACTCATTACCAAGGAAAATGTCAAAGTGAAAGATAAAAGGAACTCAAAATTGATTGCAACACATATTTCTCATCACTTCTAAGAAAGCTTTCCGTTCGTTCTTGCATTTCAGTTGTTGGGAGCCGCTCGATATGTTGGTATTTAGGAGGCGGGACAAAGGGTGAGATTTTGGACCGTGTCAGATTAGTTTTCCTGTTCTAAACTACGACGGAAGTGTTGCAAGATTAGCTTTTAGTTTCCTGATCTAGACAACGACTGTAGTGTAGTGATTGTCTTGTTTTCATTTTGCTGCTAATCTTAGTCAATGAAACATCCTCTCAAGTCATGTGATTTGAGAGTTTTGATTGTCTGGTTTGCTAGTGGGGGCCAAGGAGATCAAGCCAGCCTTATCAACCACAAGTTCATTTTCCTTCTCTTTTCGGTTTAAATAGTGTTCTCGCAACAACAACAACAACCGCATTAGAATATATTATCATGAGAGCACTAATGCTTCTATGTCTTGTTAATGGTTGGATCATCCAACATCTTTTCCCCAAAACCAGCCTAAGAAACAGAGGACCAGAAAAACTGTCTCAAGTACGGAAACAGCACAAAGGGTATGTAGAAGGGACGATGTATAGTCTATCCTGCCTGAATTTCCTGAGGAGTACATGCCATGCTTTAATGACATGGTCAGCCCTCAATTTGGAGAGCATCTTTTCTGGTCATGCATAATTTTCCCCAATGATACACAGAACCCTGTATAAAGGTTTCTTAAATCAGGTTGTATATGTGTGAAAGTTTCAATAATAAGGAACGTCGTCATGACTACAAAGAGAGGAGGTTACAGATTTCTATTAAGCTCAAGTGCCAGTTCCTTTGGCAGACAATATGCATAGATAAGAAAGACAATTCATTTGATCAACTCGATACAAAAGTTGCATCTAGCGACTCAAGAGGAAACTACTGAGTCGACACCGGCCACAGTATGCTATAGCAATCTTCCCTACAATTAGGAATTGATCATGACAGTAAATCTTCTTGTGAGAAAACTCAGAGTAGACTTGATATAGATACACATGATATCTTACTCAACAACAGGAAAACAGATTCACAAGTTGGCTATGTATCTAAGTGTGAGAAAAGATAGACCTATACAGTGAGCTCCCAAGAAATCATTCAACTGAAAATCCAAATCAAAAGAAAATTTGAAGAACTTTACACACTAGAAGGAACCTCAGTGGATCAACAACGCCATAGAGCTTATTACTCCTGATCACTCATTTGCTAAGCTTCACTTGCAAATGCCAAGATTTACAGCTGTTTTTCTTGCAGACATTTGTATTGCGATGAAGTCAAGCTCTCCAAGGATTGTGGCCCTGTCATATGAACCAACTCAGCCGAACATCTTTTCATCTTGTTCGGCCAGCATCCAGAGGAAGTGCATTATGATCCCCTGTTTCCTACATTCCCAATGTCTAGCTTTCGCATTTTAGCCCGGAAAGGTACACCTTGCACTGCACAATTGTCTTCCCGATCTTAAAGCCTGGAACCACAGTGAATCCAACTCTTGGCTTAACTTTACATGGTGCAGGACATCTCTTCGTGACATCTTCCATGTAGACGAGACTATATTCCACGCCCCTCTCCACTTGGAAGATTTCAACCGCGGGATCAAATGAGAAGGCCAACTTATGTAGGGTCCATATAGAACTCGCCATCTCGACAAAAGATTTGTAAAACACACTCAGAGACTTCCATGAACTCAAAACAGCTTCATTGCCATCTAGATTACTGAAGACCGAAGATTCCATCGACGGGTGGATAAGTTCTTGATACTTCTTTTCACAGAATCTAGCAAACTCGCTATCTGGGTCCATGCTTATGACCTCCATCGGGTTACTCGACACATGCTCGAGCAATTTCTTGATAGAGCTACCGCCGCTCGACATATGGCCATTACTCACAACTCCATGATCATCATCACTGAAATAGAAACTTTCCGAATCGAAACCTCGAAACATTACCAAACAAACATACGACAAGAACGCATAGCATTCGTGACCCTTCTTCTCGTACTCGACATCCCCATACAAGGAATTAGCTGCCAGATTCAGATCCCACCCAGCCTTTCTCATCAAACCAATCAAGATCTTAGTAAACCTGTGCGTAGCTCTACAAGCATCACGTAGGAAAGAATCAAACACAGAGACACACAACCACACCTCACAAGACGAACTCAACCCGTCCGACAACCTCTTCGACAGCTTCAAATTACGCTTCTGAATCTCCCCCAGCTGATTCTTCAGACCGTGCACTTCGCTATGCTTCCGGTCGATCTCCGACTGCAACCTGTTGGAGATCGTCCCGAGAATCCTGAGCTTGCTCTGATTCTCCTGAACCTGAGCTTCCAAGCTCGACACGTTCGGCAAATCGTCGACTAAATCCGCGTTCCTTCGCAGTTCCGTGTAGAAGCGCTTGACGTCGGACAATCTCTGGAGATGAGAAACGAGCGCTTTGTCGGCAGCCTTCACGCCTTCCTCGGCGAACGGCACCTGCGCAGTCTGCAATTGCACGTACGAAGCTTCGAAGGAAGAGACCGTCCCGAACACCGAAGAAATCAAAGTGTCGATCGTCCTCGCATCGACACCTCGTCGCCGACCCTCCTCGCTCGATTTGCTAATCCCTCTCGACTCCGCCACCGCCAGCTCCCGCGAATTCCAGGAAACAGCGCGATTGTGCCCTAAGTTCGTCGCTTCCGCCTCCTTCCCTCCTTCGCTCCACGGATCCTTCGCCGATCGCGCCGGCTCCGGGGACAAGCCGCACGCCCGCTCGAGCTCCCGGCCTAGGGTTTCCGTCGACGCGAGGCCGGGCTCCAGGAGCCGCGGCCGGGCCGCCGCCGCCGCCGTCGCCGCAGCCGCCGCCGCCGGCGCCGCGGCCCGGCAGTGATCGGGCTTGATGACGACGACGCGCTGGCCGGTGATGATCTCCTCGGCGGAGTCGAGGAGGGCGAACCCGTCGGACAAGTCCTCGGGGACTCCGGAGGCGCCCGGCGCGCCCTCCTCCCCGTCGTCGTCGTCGGCGAAGAACTCGAAGGTCTTGGCCTTGAAGGCGAGGGCGAACTTCTGGAACATGTCGGAGATCTGCGGCGGCTTGGAGGCGGCGCCGTTCACGTCCGTCATCGTCGTCGTCGCCGTCGCCGTGGTCCTCGTCGCCGCCGTCGATCGAAGGACATGTAAGAGAGACAGAGAGAGAGTGATGGTGAGCTAAAAAGGCGAAGCCTTTGAGTGGGTTGATGTGCTGTGCTGAGTTTTTTTGTCTTGGAAGGAAAGGCACGTTTGGGATGACTCCACTTTCACTTTTGGTATATTATTACACTAATAATTTTTATTTTATTTTATTTATCTTCCACTTGATTTGATTCTTTTTTTTTTTTTTAATTATGATTACCAAACATTATGTCGTGTTTTTTACGTACATCACGCTCCGAGGCTTGTTGAGGAAAAGGACTAAACAAAAACTCTAGACTATATTTCACCATGACATTAACATTTTTTTTTTAATCACCGAAATCCCATTTGACCAAAATACCTTCGTTTAATTGTGATAAAAAGAAATTCTAAATAAGATCATCGTGACTTCAATATCTTAAATTTTTGTTCACCCAAACTTGTAACATTAAGAAATGAATTCAAGTTATCATTACCACACCGATATAGTTTAAGTATCAATATCACAATAATGCATTGTGTCAGTATATGATCTTTTTTGTAATCCTTGAACTTTCGTTATATATTCAGTGTAGTGATCGAATTATATGAAATTATTCAATAGGGGCTCTTCTATTAATATAGACTAATAGATAATATTAAATATTTTTATATAATTTATGGACTAAATTAAACATGAACTAAAAATTTGTGGATCATATTGGGTAAATTAAAATATGAGGGATTATATTATAAATTAAATTAAAATTTAAGGGTCAAAAGTCAGTCACGCTAGTCCAACACGTTAGGAGGGGTTTAGAGTGTTGGAATTGTTTATTCATTTTATTTTATTTTTATTTCTGTCTTTTCTTCTTTGTTTTCGCGTTCGTGATTAACGGTAACATAAGCAACAGCTGTCCTGTCTAGCCGCTGACTGCTGTCGAGCGTCGACTTCACGGAGGACCAATTAACAAATTCGGGATATTATAATTATTATTATTAGAGGGGAAAATTGAAGAGGTAACTCTCTTTATTTCTTTTTTAAGAGTTTGGTAAACCGGAAGTTGACTCAGGGCCCGATGTCCTTTTCGGACAGATACGTCCCCTCCCTCTTTTCGCACTTCTTTATTTGCCAAATTTAATTTGATTTTTCTTTTATATGATCATGGAGTTGACCAGATGTTATTGTCCCCAAATGAATCTCGTTACTCCTTTATTATTTTCAATTTGCCTTTGATTTCGACGTAAAAGATTAAATTTTAAGAAGTTCCGGGTACCAGCCGCCCGATGCATTGATATTTTAATATGAAAAAAGCATTAAATGGGAATAAATGAGAATTATCACCTCACTTTTATAACCACAAACATTTACTTGGAATCGATGTAATAGAAACCTCAAATCAAAGGCTTATAAGCATCGCACAGCATAAAGCCTAAAAAATTATCTTAGCAATCCTAAAGCAAGAAGCTGGTCTTGAAACAATAATAGTCGCAAGAAAAGATCACATCATATTTTCATTAATTTTGTGATTTAAAGTTGAGACGAAAATGGTAATAATAATTTCACAATTAGCTCGGCAAGTTTGAATTTTGGGTAACCCCGTTAGGCAATCGGGCCTCATCTATGCCAACGTGAGAACATTGTTGATTCAAGGTCGTGGGACCAAGATTGACCAGCAACCAAAGGAGGGAAAGTGTGGATTCCTATTTATAAGCTAACTTTTGAACCAATATGGTCCCTTAGGAGAAAGGGCAATTTTGAAGGTTTGCACTTTAGAGGAGAGCGAAACCATGACCCATCCATTGACCATTGGGGCCATTTTGCGTGGTTAAAATTTTTCTCCTAAGTCCATCTTGGAAGCTTTTACTTAAGAATTCAATCCACCTGAATCATAGTTACTTCTAACTGTAACACTTTTCCCAATAGAATTCGCATGAGGAAAAAAGTTTTGACGTTTACCCAATTAGATCTTTGCCCGTGACTTAGTGTGAGTGAGTTTGATGGTAATGCCCGCTGAACAATGATTAAAGTGCAACTAAAATCTGGTCACGATGCTTTTTACGGCTACCTTCAAAGAATAATCAAACATCAAACGCGAGAAAGAAGGGGAAAAAAAGCCAAAATTCTTGCTTTCAAATAAAATAAAAGAATACCTATTTTCAAGACCTTAGCCATTGCCGGGGTCAAATACAAATTTAGTTTTTTAAGTCTTTGAATTTCTACGATCTAATCCTTAGACTTTATGGGTTTTCACAATTTTCCCCTTAAATTTTATCTTGTGCAATCAAATCCGCAATCAAATCCTTTAGTCAACGACTCTAGCTATTTCATCAAATTAATGGACGACAAAACATTGCTTATGTGATAAAAACTAACCCGAGATTACTAATTTGGTGCCGAATGAGTGGAAAAAAATAAAAATAAAAAAGAAAATCTTAATTTGACAGTATCAATTGTAGCGGGTGAACAAAGTACATGATCACTCAAATCAAGAAGGGTAGAAAATTCGATTGCATAAAAATAAAACTTAGCGGACCAAACTGCAAGAATCTCAAGAATTAGAGGATCAAATCTGTACTTCAACCCTAAAATGGAGAGAGCCTCCCGATACTCTCCATCATCTTCCTGAGCGAGAGAGATCTGCAGAAGAGGCCCAACCTCTGAGCCCATTAAACTCGTACATGGGCCTCGTAAATGGGCCTCATACATGGGCCTCCTACATAGAATCATCCCCACCGTTTCCTCCACGACTGCTCGAGCCCTAAACCACCGTCGTCGTCGTCGTCGTCGTCGTCTCTCTCTCTCTCTCTCTCTGCTCGATCGAAGCTCCGGAGAAGCCTCGGTTTCCGCCTCGGCCTCCTGCTCCGGTGAGCATTTCGAATGTCTTGTCTCGCTCCTCCGGTCGTCCCTCTCGCCGAGGCTTTTCCGCGATTTCGTGCTTGGTCGGTCGCGTGAATCTGACAGCGGGGTTCGCCGCCGCTCGATTTTTTTTTTGCAGCTCCTCCGGCGTCGGCCATGGCTCGCGGGATCTAATCGGACGGCGTGTCTCTCCCTTCTCGATTGTTTCTCCTTGAACGAAACCAGGTCAATCCCTCTCTCTCTCTCTCTCTCTCTCTCTCTTTCCAGCCGTTCTTCAGGCGAACGGAATCGATTGTTTTGCTGGAATCGAGCTGCCGGCGCATTAGATGGTAAAAATCCATGAGAGTGGCGAGTGCGAGCGGTTGGAGAGAGCCGAAGTTGTCTTGTTGATAGACCGTCGATTGACAGCGAGCACTTGGTTCCGGCAAATGAACCGAGGAAATGCGGCTCCATTTCCTTTGTGTGTGCACGGCTAACGTTGGAACCCCGTGTAGAAGAGCTATTGCAAATTAAGAATCGAGGAACTATACGATTGCGCAATCTGTCTCGGCGCTTGGATAACGAACACCTCCACGCTTGCAAGTGTTTTGTGTTTTTTGTGGTCAGAAAGGGCCAAAGGCAGGATTTCTACGCTTGCGAGTATATCTTGTTGTGGGGTAAGGCTATTTCTGTTGTAGATTAAAGCACGCTACTACTCGTAACCTAGTGAGCATGCAGATGTTCAGTCGAACAGATTAAAGCAATGCAATTGTTCTTCAACAATAGCAAGTTCTATTACTTGGATAATCCCATCATTTATACTTGGAAGGAATTGGATTGGAACCATGGAGTAACAATTCGTGCATGCTTGTGGTTATCTATTTTGGTTTGGTTACTTTGGGATTATTGTGAATATTTAGGGCGTATCTAGATAGGCTTCTACTTTTTGCAATTTGCTTAATCCAAATCTCGTGACAGACGAATATTGACCTTTTACTTAGCTTTTAATACCCAAAACTTTCACAAATACAAATTTTGACAATATAAATTCATAGATTTTTTTTAATAGTTTTTTGTAATTTCTATTATCTTTTAAAATCAGGCAGGAAAGCAAAAAGCTTTTGTTGAAGCATAGACAAACATGCCCTTAATCTGACATGGAGTATAGCTTCATAATATTTGGTCTTTTATTGAGAAATTGTCATTACTATATTTTGAAAATGTTGGTTTTTGCTGTCATGATGCTGGATTTGATTGGTATGCTATGCAACAAAGTTGTTTGAAGATCTGGATTGATCTAGGTACTGATGTCCATGGTAACTACGAGGCTTACTCGTCTAGATTAGTTAAAATGAACAGAATGATTATTTTCTTATGACGCAGATGATTGGATCATACGAGCCATCTGTGGCTAAAAAACTAATGCTTGGATCATACGAGTCATTTGTGGCCATAAAACTAATGCTATTGTTGTTTTTTTTGGTGAAACCTATTTGCATACATCCCCAAATATAGTAGAAGTCCCAACAGAATTAGGATTTTTTTTTTCTAGTTGAATTATTAGTTTGATTTTGTCTATTGGGCTTGAGCTCTATTAGAGTTTGAATAAGTTCCATCTTTCCATGTGGAGTAGAATGTGATTTTTTTTTTTTTATTCTAATTAGAATAAGAATTTATGCATCTCACTAGCCTTTCTAACTCAATTAAGAGATGTTAAGTGTGTCGCATGGAAAGTTTAGAAGTGAAGAATAAAGGAATTTACTCTTCTTGTGTTAATCTTCTAAGTAAGCTCCTCTACTGCTTGGCATTTCAAGCTTGCTAAATTTCTTATCTGAAAAGAACTGTACAGCACAATTCCAAGTAAAGATTTGGTAATGCTTTTCTTGAAAGGAGGGCGGAACGGGGGTGACATGACGTGGGTGTGGAAAATGAAGGAAATTCACAATTAATGTTAGGAAGTGAGGAAAAAAAAATTTGAAAAGTTTCTTCCCTCCTCATCTTCACCCCCCCCCTTCCTCCCCCTCCTTCTCCTTTTCTCTCCCAAACATAGGCTAAAAGTCAATAAACTTCATTAACGTAATCATCTATGTTCCTCCTAATTCTAAAGCATGTATATGTAGACTACTAAACTCACATCTAGTTCAGATAGGAAGACTAAATGGGAAACATAAAACTAGTTACAGTGGAAATAGGAAATTAATCAATGCTACAATGGATTAGTTGATGATCATCTACATTAGGAAAAGTGATGCAAGGCAAAGTCCCACATCAATCAATCAAGGAGATATTTTGGGGCTTATATTGAGTTGGGTTCCCCCTCCGAACAAGTTAGCTTTTCGGGATGAGTTCTTCCATCCTTTGTATTGTGTCAAGATAGTATCAGAGCCACTGCTTGGACGCCCAACTTCTGGCACTTTATCCTTGGGACTGTCATCCCTTGGTGGCAGCCTGAGGCTGCCTCCTCAAGGCCATTCTGTGAGGTCATAGAATCCTGAAATGGGGAGGATGATGCAGCCAAAAACCACATCAGACAATCAAGGAGATATTGAGGGGTTTAGAATGGGTTGTGTTCCCTCTTTTGACAAGCTAGGTTTTTCGAGATGAGTTCTTTCATTTTCTTATAATGGATCACTTTAGGTCTTGACGGTGAACTTTTTGTATCCTAAAGTCCTTTATCCTTAGCTGGTGGTATTCTCTTAGGCCTGGTGGGGAACTTCATCCATCTATTGATCTTTATCCTTGGCTGGTGGCGTGTCCTTTTATCAATTGGTGGTGATCATTATCTATCAAAAATCCATTGTCACTCAAAACACATCCCCACATGCATAAAAAAAGTGAATTTTATTATAAATTTAAAGAAGAAACTTACTTTTATCATAATAGAACTCAAGTTCTACTAGATAAGAATGCAAATCCTACTTAGGAGGAGAATATGAATCCTATTGGACTCTTGTTTGACTTATGGATTGATGACATGGCCCATCTTCTCCAAATGAGGGCCATGGCATTAGTTTTCTGCCCTTGAATATGTTTTGTAGATTGCCTTTTCTTTCTGAGGAATATGATATGTTGAACTTCATTTCTTGGTTTTAGCTCATTTCTGTGTCAACTCCCTACTTTGTATCAGGGCATTATACTGTTTTTCTAGTATTTGGATGCTGATCAGTTGGCCATTCACGGAAAATGAAACTCAAGTGGATGTAAAAACAATTTTTTACTTTGTTTTTGTCGTTCATAAAATGCTTATTTAAATGTGTCTTGAAGTGCAAGGCCCTAGTTTTCAGGAAATTGATGTGATTTCGGAGACAGGATTTATGGTTTTTTACTGGATTTTCTTCGTTGCATCTTCTTCTATTTTAAGTACTTTTTTCCCCTGTTACTAGCTATGAGTCCATGCCATTTTGGATCCTCTATTCTACTGGGGGGATATGTTTGATTTTTCACACCAATCTGATTCAGTTAGAAAAATTGGGCTTGCAGAATGTTACTTTCTCTTGCCTGAGGCCAGTCGATCTTATGTTCTCAAATTTATCTATTCATCCTATATGAAAGAAGGAAATATGCAGTTAGTTTACAGGAACCAATGCACTCAGGTGCCTGGTTATGTCTTTTGGTCGGGGCCATTGTGTTATACAGTTTCTGTAGCTAGCTTCAGATGAAGATTGGTAACATTTATCATCTTCTATTCTCTTGAAGATCGATGTAGATTTTTAAGCAATGTAAGCCACATGTTCCACAGAGTCATGTTAGCTTTCAGCTGCTTTGCGTTAAGCTATACACCAATTGGCAACTCCTATCTAAATTAATATGAAAATGTGCGATACGTTGAGTAACCAGAGGTCCTTCTATCAAATGGCGAAAGGGAGAGGATGAGATTTTCTGTGTGATTCAATGTCAATTGATCTATATCCTGGCAAATTAAGATATCTCATTGAAAGACATGGTACTAGAGTTATTGCAGGCTTCTACGAACACATGCTTTTTGGTACTACTGTGGCTGCTATTCCTCTTATCTCACTGAGGCTTTTCTTATTTTGGTTACAAGTTTACTTTTTTGAAAGTATGCTTACTTGGATTAGGTATCAAACTGTTGTCTTTTGAGCCTCTTTAGACCATTTTGATTCCCTTGTTTTTGCTTAAAGTGGCTGTCAAACTGAAAAGTGGCTTAAGTATGCTTACTTGGCATCACTATACTTTTTAGTTATAAATTTGTATTAAGGACTGAAAAGTGGCTACTGTGGCCACTCTTCTCATCGGTATGATTTTGGATCTCCAATGAGCTGTTGTTTCCTGATTAATCTGAAAGAGCCCAAGACATTTAATATTCAGAGTAAGAACTTTTTTTAATCACAATTTGAATGAGTTCTTGATTCATTTCCTTGCAGGCGTTGCTATGGGAGATTTTACTGTTCAAATTAGTAATGAACTTGTTGATCGACTTCTTGACAATGATGAGAAGTTGAAAAGGAAAACAAGAAAAATAAAACCAAGGTTACCAAAAGAGCCTCAACATCCACAGAATAAGGTGAATCAGAAGCAACCATCTAAAGATTCTGCTGGATTACCAATTCAGCCTCCATTTTTCCTGCCTGTCAGCCCTCCTGCACATTCTGCAATTGCAGAGTTGGATGCTATTCGATCTGTTCTTAAAGAGAGTGAGAGCATCGTTGAGAGGCTGCAGAAGCAGGAGGAGACCGTGCTTCGTGAGGTAACTGAAAAAGCCAAGGAACTTCGTGATAAGGAGTTCAAGCTTCCTTACCAGAAGCCAATGCCTTGTTTGGCCGAGAACAACGCTTGCTTGGAGTGCTACAAGGAGCATGCTAAAGACCCTTTGAAATGTGCTCATCTGGTAAGAAGTTTCGCGGATTGTGCTCGAAGAGTGAGGCAGCAAGTGAGCACTGCCGGTAAGCAGACGTAGCTAAACAGCTGATCTCGGGTCCATGACCCATTGTTTGTTCCTGTGAGTCTCTCTTTACTCGGCAGCAGTAATAAAGAATGATTCATTCTCCTCAGAGGGTATCCAGTGCTGATATTGCGCGGTTGATATTTTCTTTTCTCATTTTGGGACACTATTGAATTGTTTGTCAATGTCAGTCGACATGGCTTCACTGTGAGACTTTGCGAAAAATGCATATCAGTTCACCATCTAATACCCAGATGTTTTACCCCTCTGGATACCAAATGTAACTCTTTTTTATAGTGCTCCTGCATCACTGATGCAATCCTTGTATGATCCTCTTCCATGAGCTAGTGGATAGTTGCCAAATGGAGATATGAATTGGCAACGACAATAGTACATTCATGAACGGTGTGAATCGTGAATTGTGAATTGTACCGGACTGTAGGAATTTAGAAAGTGCTTATTATTAGCATTAAGAAGTTTCATAACTAATTGATAAAGATATTCTAACTTCCAAATACATGTTTGATATTATTAATCTTAAATATTTGATAGTTAGAAATAGATTTTTTCCAATTAGGTGGTAATGTTTAATGCAAAGACAGGAACTTATGGACAAGCTTCTAACCGAATAGAAAAGCTGGTAAATTTGAAAAAAAAAAAAAAAAAAAAAACGAGATAATCAATTCAAATGAGAATTAGTAAATCAAAACTAGCTAGTAACCTAATAGAAAAGTAGATAGTCACACAAAGTAAATGTGAGTGAGATTTCATTTTTTGAAGAGTTTGTGAGAAGGACCAATAAAAGTTAGTAAATGATAATAAAAGTTAATAAATTAAAAAAATGTTGTTAAATAACTCAAATGAGAGTTCATAACTCAAAATTAGTGAAAAATTTAATCCTAAAAAATTTGTTAAGATGCTTAAATAATTTGTGTATGATACATATAAAAGAGTTGGCAAATTTAAGGCGTTGGTAGAAAGACAAATAAAAGTTGGTACATAAGAAATTCAAAAATCATTAATTTTTTCAGAAATCCAACATTACAAAAGTAGGGGAACGGAGCAATAGAATCGTCCTTGCATTCCTCTACGTCTTTGTCATGAAATTCCCCGCAATTAACAATTTCCACTGGCAATTAGTCGCATATGGTTTGGGATGCGATTCGGAATCCCTAATATGAAGATTCTTTCTTCCACAACGACGATGTCGATTCTATAGCTTCCTGGAATATGATGTTTCGTGAGCAGTTCTTCGCCAGTGATCTTCAATATCTAATCCATCTCTTTCAAGTCCAAGGGTTCCTCTATAGTATCAGTAACTGGGGAAATATAGACATTTTACATTACATTGCCCGTGCACACTCCCTGTCATAGGACTAGAGTCAAAAGGCAAAACCAAAATTCTTTCAGGTCATCAGGGCATCTAATGGCTTCAGGATCATGAGATCTTCCCAATAAAGAAAGGAGAGAAGAAGAAGACATTAGTGCTTACCAAAAAATGGCAGGTCAGGAAGAGACAGGTCAGGCATCCAGCGATCATTTCGCCGCAGCCTTTCATTAGCGCGCCTCGCGCGGCGATCGTGATGGATGAAGATGTCTTTCCAACTACCAGGGGGCGCTCGTGACTTGTTGAAATGCCATGTCGAGCCCATAACTGTCGTTGCCCGTGGTGTCGATTTCAGCACGGAGCCTGCTGATCGCACCCTTCACTTCCGTCAGCCCAGCTTCGAACCTACTCCTCTCCTCTGCAGCACGAGCTCGTGCACTCTTCGGTTTCTTGCACCTCTTCAATGCCAAAGAGAGACTGATAAGCCGGCCGAGCCAGGCTCGCAAGAAGCCCACGTCCATGCCCAGGTCCTCGAACGCCTTCAGAGTCTTGGTCCACACGCCGAAGTCCTCTGTAGAAGTCGTGATCCTCGCACTCCTGATAGCATCCGCGATGTTCACCGTCTCGGAGATAATTCCTGCTGCCAGCTTACGGTGCAGACCTTCGAGGAGGCGAGCGTGGAGAAATGTCTTTCGACTCCTACACAGTTCGTAGTACTTGCCTCTGAGGTGCTTGGAGAGTTCGGAGTCAATGACCAAACCTCTGGTGATTATAGAGAAATCTTCAATGCTCGTCACGCCTCCGAAATCGATGGCGGATTCAGAGAACTGAATTCCATGAAGACCATTAGAAACGCGGCCATCGGAGTTGGTCTTGGGATGATCCGCGACTGATCTGTAATCAGTGCTACGGATCTTTAAACCGTCCTCACGAATGTTGTCTGGAGCAAGCTCCTTTGCGAGAGGCAACTGATAAGGGTCGTGTTGTCTTCTTCTTCGCTGCTCCCAGTGTCCTTCTCTGCACAACTCAATGATCAGAAAACGGGGGAAGAGTGAAGAACCACATGACCACTTTGGATTCTGGGCCGAAAAGGAAAGACATTTCATTCTCAATCTTCTATAATGACGTATGAGGCATCGGTTGCTGATTTGACCAAATCTTGATAACAAATTGATTGATCAGTTTGTTACTTGCATTTTAAGAGAAAGAATTCACAAATTTTGTTTTCTATGGATATTCAATATTGGAGAAGGATTCAAAGGCTAAATTTTGCTGATTTATTCCAATTGGCAACAAGAGTGTTTAAGTATGAACAACTACTTAAAAACAAAGATAAAGAGACTTATGAAGACGCTACACAAAACATGACTTGTGGATTAATATGATTGTATGATAGATCTTACCAAGATAAAATTCGACAAGAAAAAATGCTGATTACAAGTGAAAAATATATTCCACCTTCGGTATCTGATTTAATTTTTCTCTATGCACTTCTTTTATCATTCTTAATTTTATTTTTATTTTTTAAAATTTGAATTTCAAATTATTTTATATTTTTCTCTTTTTCTTCTTTCTTTTCTTTCCTTTGTTTTTTTTTTTTTTTCATTTTGTTTTCCTTAGTCGGTTGTTTGGCCATGATGATGGCTAGTGAACGTTGCCATAGGCGGCACTCGAGCCTTGTCGCCCTCTAGAACCGCTTGAGCATTGCTAATCTACGAGGCTCAAACCTCACGGCCCTTTGGCGACGCTTGAGCGATGTCGATCTGTGAGGCCCGTGCCTCATTGTGCTTTGGTGATGCTCAAGTGTTGCTAATCTAGCGAGCTTGAGCTCACTGATGGCCGGTCATTGGCCTTGGTTGTGGCCAGCAACCGGCCAAAGAAGAAGGAAAAAAAAAAAAAAAAAAAAGGAAAACACCAATAAAAAACAATTAAAACTCAATTTTTTAAAAAATAAAATAAAAAATAAAAAGAAAAATATTTTCCCCCATTTAAAGACTTAGGAAAAATGCCTTCTCTAATCAATTCATTATTTGTGAAACGAACGATGGAAAATTCAGAAAATATTTTTCAGAAAGTTATTTTTTGCAAGATGAATGGAGTTTTATATGGAAGAAAATTCTGAAGTCTCAATGAAGGTTTTTCTCTTGGAGTACATATGACTTTTTGTCTCAGCCACTCAAGTACCCCTTTGACTTGAGACCTTTGTCTCAGCCTCTGAAATCCTTTAGGCAGAACATCAGGCGTGGGGGCTTGACTAATGGAGGAATATAAAGAAAGAGAGAAGAGCGGAGGGGGATGAACCGTAGCGGCACTTCCGAGCGCCAGCGAGGGCTCTCATTGGGGTCAAATTAAAACCGGGCCATGCCCCAAAATTGTTGCTGAAACAGCTACTTAAATCAGCGCGTTTTAAGGCTTGCGTTGCTTCATCGAGGCAATTTATTTGAACCTTTATCTTCTTTTTTGAAATCCTTTATCTTTTCCCTTAGGCTGCGTTTGGCAGTCGGGATAAAATTCGGGATATTTGATATGATTTATCCTATCAACGTTTAGTACTCGCTCAAGACATGATAAAGTCTGATATAAGGAGGATATAAACATAATAAAATTATCCTATGGAGGAGATGTGATAAAAGTGGATAGGATTTCTAATGTTCATAATAGGAAAATTCTTTTTCTTGAATAACAAACTTATTAAATTAAAAAAATTGAAATTATATTTCAATATAAATAATATTTGAATTCAAATTTAAGAAATTAAAAATAAAAATAAATAATTATTTTTAATTAATCTTATTTTAATTTATATATTCAACTTTAATTCTATCTTATAATAAAAATTCAATCTACAAATTAAATATTTATATTTATTATATATTTTAGGTATTTTTGTATATTAGGTATGTTAGTACAATTTTTTAATTTGATAAATTTTTATTAAAGAATGATGAAAGGGGAAAAAGGAAATAACAATGGAAATAATATAAAAAAGAGAAAAAATAAAATAAAAATAAATTAAGGAATAGTGTTATGAAAGATTTTCACCATCTCCTTTTATGAATATTTAAGTTCATTTATAATGATATGCCGTTTATAAAAAAATGTATATGATATTATGTGAACATATCCGACTTTAATACTGTAATTCACCAAATAATGAATGAATATAAAAAAAAAACCTAGGATTTCATATCATATCATATCCAGTCTTATCTCAATTAGAAATCGGACGACCAAACGTAACCTTAGAGTTTTCCCGAGTCTTCTAGAATACTCCTGAGGGCGAGCAATACAGTAATTATACCCATATGTTTTAAATGTGGGTAGTTGGTAGTTGGGGAGATGTAATCTCTACCGTTAGATCGATGAGAGATTTACGGATACGGTTTGCCTTATATTTGTATATATAGGGTTTCCTCCCCTCATTGCACTCATCTCATTCACAAGTAAATATAATCCAGAGCTTTTCTTGTAAGATCCTTGCAAGTTGAGAAAGATTTTTGTGAGTCGAGTGAGTTGAGAAAGATTCTTGTGAGTCGAGTGTGAGATTGACGGGCAAGGGAAGGCGAGATCGATCATAAGCGATCGATCATGAGCAAGGGAACGCAAGATCGATCATGAGCGATCAATCATGAGCGTTTTGGGTTCTAAAGGATTTTATTAATTCGATACAAAGGTAGATAAGGGCTTTCTAATTGAAGGTTAACAACATTAACTTAAACATAATGAAGTTAAAACATTAACTTAAACATAATGAGTAGAAGTTTTTTTTTTTTTTTTTCCATCTCTTAGCAAATAGAGAGGACCTCCATGTGGAATTGTAGTGATTTGTAAACTAGTTTCATGGACCCAATTGGGAGGACCGGTGGCCCGGGTGGTTCGTGGAATCGGTTCTTAATGGGTAGTTATCGTTATCGATCACCCTTGAACAATCCAATTTAAATTTGTCTCTCTTTTATCCCTTATTTAATTCTTTCGATTGATAAAACAAACTTTTTTTTTATATTGCTTTTCTTTTATGAAAAGTCAATGATTGAAAATGTTCTTATAGATAATTATCTATCTCCTCAGAAAAAGTTAATTAACTAAACATTATCAACAATTTAATTTCAAATATTTTGATTGATGATAAAAAGATTCGCTGGAAAATTCTATATATGTTGGGCAGAAAACTTGAATTAAAACTTGTAAACGCAAAGCGCAAGTAAACCAAAGTACTGGGGGTACAAACTATAATTTCCCAAAAGATAGAAGTCCAATCCAGTCAAAGATTCATACACCGACTAGGTCTCCCAAATCAGTTAAACTTCTTGATTTTGAAAAATCCCCCACCGCCACGCTGACCCCTGTGTATATATATAGAAACAAATGACCGACCCTTTTTATAATCCTCAATTTGCCCATCTTGCATCGTCAGCCTTTTCTTGTGCCTGCTTATGATGGATTCTTTCGACTCTTCCCAAAAGGCCATGGCCAACGCGGCATTCCCGACCTCCGCGACCTTTCATCAAGGGTGCTCGAGCGTCGAGCGCTCGCCCGAGGTGGGCTGCAGGGGCTGCGAAAACGATGGTTCCGACATCTGGACTTTTGAAGAGAACAAGCGCTTCGAGAATGCCTTGGCTACTCTTAGCGGAGAGATTGACCTCTCCACATTGCGCGATTTCGTCGTGGTGATCGCTCCTGAGTTTCCCGGGAAGTCGGTTGAGCAAGTCGGGAGGCATCTTGAGGCGCTGTGGCAAGATGTCCACTTGATAGAGTCAGGTCAAGTTATGTTCCCGGAGCATTGGACAGTGGAGGAAGGCGATTCCGATGGCGGACCGCTGCCGGTTCAGAAATCAAAAGGGAAATCGAAAGTCGAACCGAAAGGGAAACGGAAAAGAGGGATCGCATGGACCAAAGAAGAACACGAGTATGAACGATCTTTCTCTGTTCTTTTTTCCTTTCCTGTAGGTGGGCCAATTTGGAGGTTTCTTTTTAGTCTGACGTTGCTATTCTTGACAAATCCAGGCGATTCCTTAGAGGATTGGAGATATACGGCAAAGGGGATTGGAAGAGCATCTCCAAATACGTTGTGATGTCGAAGACGCCAACGCAAGTAGCTAGTCATGCGCAGAAGTACTTCAATCGCAAAGACCGCACAGAGAATCAAAAACTTCGTCGGAGCATCAATGATACTAACAACATAAGC
This sequence comes from Eucalyptus decipiens, assembly GCA_014182575.1. Lineage (NCBI taxonomy): Eukaryota > Viridiplantae > Streptophyta > Magnoliopsida > Myrtales > Myrtaceae > Eucalyptus > Eucalyptus decipiens. The sequence continues at coordinate 19,248,902 of CM024613.1, forward strand.
AATATCGGAGCTATAGCTTCCATGTCCTCGAAACCATCATCTACTCGATAGAAACTGACGCTTAGTCCGGAGTGCCTCGACTCCCAAAAGCAGATACCCGCCACAGCTTCTGCCCAAATTGATCGTGCAGGCCAATTGATGCGATCTTTGAATCTTTTGAAATGTTTTGCATTGTTTTTTTTTTTATTCATTAGGTCATGACAAGGTTATGAAGATCGTAGTCAAGTTTGAGGACTAGGGGCTGAGTCATATTATTTTCATGGGATACAATGAATACGATATCGATGGTCATATCGTCGATCTGATCATTTTTTTAAAAAAATTGAATGTGTTTTATGGATGTATATGTGCCTGCGCAATGCAAGAGAGGGTAGACATGCGACTCACCCTTCTCGTTCGATTTTTATATGTATTATAAACCCTATTACTGTAGGTAATCTATTCCATCGTTTGGAAGGAATGGACTGAGAATGACAACATGTTATGCAAAACTTTGGATCTTCTGCTTTGATTAGCTTTGCTTAACAAAGTTTAAGGCGTCGTTTGATTCGCGCTGAATGAGGTTAAATGCGGCACGGATTACTTCTGGAATAAGATTTCTTAAAAAATAATATGCCGGCTGCCACCTCTGTGGTTGTTGTCTTTCCTCTCTGCGTAGCAGACTCATTGCTGCACAATCTCTCTCTCAACTATATCACGCCCCAACCCCAGAGCCATGGAGATCATTGTACCACAAGGCAGGACTCCGAGGGTTTAAACTAGTGGTGATCAAAAGAATAGGATCGGGAACTGCTCGAACCGCCTATTCTGGGCGGTTCCTACAAGAATCAATCCTTTTCCCCGGTTCTAGACCAGTATATATATTTATTAATTCTAAAGTTTCAAAACCCTAAATTACTTGCCACCACGACGCTATCAGCCTACAGTAATAGGGTTGAGACCGCCCCCCCAACTCGCGAATCCGTGTACTTGGCCTTGGAACCAAAGACCCCGTTGGTGAATCTAGGCTTTCAAGGCCGGACCTCCGTGTACTTCGCCATGGAGCCATACACCCTGTTGGTGAATCTAGGCTTCCAGGGCCGAAACTCCCTGTATTTGGCCATGAAGCCATACACCCCGTTGGTGAATCTAGGGTTTCAAGGCCGAACCTATGGTCTGCATAACACGGCTCAACTTCCGGGTCCGATCCCTAGGGTCACATGTCCCTGCCCCCTTTAGTGTCTCTCTCAAGTTTCTATTTTATTTGTTTTTTCCTTCTAGAAGGTTTTTTGGCTTTTTTCGATGTGGCGCCCACTCAGCACCACAATAGCACCAACAACCCCCAAAAAAATTCAAAGCCACCTTCATTCGACATGCTAGGTCACTATTATGTGAAAAAAGCCCAATAAATTGCAAACCCAAAAGTTTGATCATGTATAACAATGTATATGGAGAAATAAGGCTTCCCACTATTTTTATGTCGTGACAGCAAAGAACGTGGGTTGAGATGTAATAACAAGAGAAAAAGAGAGTACAAAATCTAGAAAATACGCATATGGTTTTCATCAAGTTAACATTTAAGGTCAATTATTGGTCCAATTGAGCTAAAATTTTGTCAGCATGCTTGTGACACATTCTTCTCGAATATGATCAGTTTGATTTTCACTTAGACTCCCCTACATTGGGTATTTCGTGGGTTGAACCAAACCTGCATTTTTAGTGAAATTTTTCCTTGATTTCTTGCGAAATTTACATATATTGCCAAGAATGGTTTTCTTATATTGTCGCTACTTTGTACCTCTAATATTAACTAGAAAAGAACTTTGTTCACCCAATTTTGTTAATAATAATAGTAAAGATTTTGGGTAGATTTTGGTTATGTAATTTTTTATCTCCTCACATCGAGGAGGTTTTTCACGTAAATTCACCTTGTATGGGTGGGTGCTTGGTATATATATTTTGGTATTTGTATTGTTCTCTTGTATTGTTTCCTATTATGTTTGCACAAGATGGGAGATTATATTGTTTAGTTGTGCTAATCCGATTTTATTCGGGTTGTCATTATTCTCCCGTTAGGTATTGCAACAACGAAATGAGGGTAACTTCTACTATATGACGAAATAGAAGAGGCAAACTGAAGATGTGCTTTCAAGGGGAAATACACGTTGAGCAATACAAATATTACAAAATAGGTATATCTTGAGGAAGATGCTTGAATACAATGAATAAAGCGAGCACTACTAAGTTTTATTGAAACCTACCTCATATCATTGGAAACCATTTCCTTCTGTCCCCTCATCAAGGAAAACAATTATGATAAGAAAAAAGAACGATTAATATCACAAAAAACTCCTAACTGATATATATAAACAAATTTTATATCAAGCTAATTTTTTTTATCATAAAAAACTCTACTCTGGTATACTTATAACAAATTTACCACAAACTAATTTTTTAACACAAAAAACCCTGAACTTGTACTATTATGATAAATTTACTCTTTAAATTGGATTAATATCACGAAGAATCACAAACCGGTACACTATGACAAACGGAAGGTAAAATCTTAAACCTATACACTTATCAACTGTCATATGTTATCCAACTCAGTAATTTAAATAGTAAAATTTAAAGAAATTATAAATGAGTAAATTTATCACAGGTATACCTGTTTAGAGTATTAGTTTATGGTAAATTTGTCAAACTCATATGAATTTGGGGGTTTTTTTCGTAAAATTAACTTAAAAAAGAATTATTGACCTTTATTCATTATAAATATAGATGACGTCACCCGAGTAGGATTAGAGTTCACTCCGAACGTCTTCGGATCGCACTATAAAAAGCACGGAAAGTTCATAAGCCCAAGAAGAATCGCGCGGGACTTCCCACCGGCACATCAAGAAAGCAAAGAAGATACGAAAGCCAACCATGGCCGCCCCCACCCTTCCATCTCTGATGGCGAATTTCCTACTGACGACGGTAGTGCTCGGTTTCCGTCCCCAGATGCATGACGCTCTTTCCTGTTTAGTTCGGGCTTTCCCGTTCCTGCTAAAGATCTAATCGCGTAAGGCCGCGCGAAGGCGTCCGTCGATCATCATGGCAGCGGCAGCGGCGGCAACGGCGGCGGCAGCGTGTGGACTTTCGAAGAGAACAAGCGGTTCGAGAACGCCTTGGCTATGTTCTCCCCCGACGAAGTCGATTCCTCCGCCTCCTTCGATGGCTTTCCGGAGAGAGTCGCTCCCTTCTTCCCCGGGAAGTCGGTCGAGCAGATCCGCTCGCATCTCGAGGCGTTGCTGCATGACTTGGATTTGATAGAGTCGGGTGAAATCCCTTTCCCGGAGCAGTGGACGATAGACGAGGACGACGAAGGCAAACGCAAGCGCGAAGATGGAGACGTCGAGAGTAGTGGATCCTCCTTGTCGTTGTCATCGTTGTCCTCGTCGCCGGTAGATCGCCGCCATATCTGGACCAGAGAAGAACACGAGTATGATGACTTATCTTCCTCTACAGCTGCAAACCCGCACGTTCTTTTTCCTTCTTCGGTTAGATTAGAGATCGTTAGATTTGTGATAGGAGTTCTGTTAGGTTGTTTTAGCTGTTTCTACGAGCTCAAGATTCGCCATGCTTGCTAGTTCATTGACTGCATTTTGGCAGAAGCATCATCAAGAAAGGGATTCAACCGTCAGAAAGACCGCTAACTAACAATGTCTCGTTTTGATTTTCATGGACATTATCTAGGAGATTTCTCAGAAGAATGAATATCTACGGAAAGGCGATTGGAAGCGCATCTCTGCGAACGTCGTCTTCACGAAGACCCCGAGCGAACTAGCTAGCCACTCGCAGGAGCACTTCAGTCGCAGAGACCGGTCGACCAGTCTAAAGCGCCGTAGAATCATATACAACGTCGACGACGATGACGAGCCGTAGCTCCCAGGATCTCGAGTTCCCTGTGTAGCGCTCGTTGCTCTCGCACCATCAAGCCATCACTACCTCCTTGTCCTCGAGTCCGCCGTCTCCATTCTCGAAAGCAAATGTTCTCATGCAGCTTGTGGTCGATCGACTGAAGGTCATGCTGCGATCTTTGAATTTCCTGAATGTCTTTTGCGTTTGAAATTTTCATCATTCCTCCTAGGAGTGGTTCTTGAAAACTGCAGTCTAGTTTTGAGTAGTGAAGTGCTGAGTTAGTTCTTTGTTCTGAAATCTTCTTGAGATACAGTCAATAAGACTTCAAGTGCTATTTTACAGGATCTGAGCGGAAGAGATGCATGCACACGTCGGTCATTCTTTACGATTTGATTTTTTATGCATTCGAAGGTGCGTATGATCACGTAATACAAGACTAAAACACATTGCGACTGGTTAGGCCTAATGTAAATGTTGATCGATGCCGATCTCCGGAAGGAAGGAACTGAGAATCGACATTCGTTATGCAAAAGTTTGGATCTCCTGCTTTGGTTTAGCTTTGCTTAAGAAAGATCGAGGGTTCCGTCCGATTTTACATGCAGGATGAGGTTTAATCTGTAGAACAGAAGCTTGCCGAATTAGATTCTTTCAGAAATGCCAGATCGAGATCGAAATTGCCTAGCAATTCCTTGTATCGAGATCCGAATTCCAATCGGAGCTTCGAGGCCCCACTCTTTCTCTCTGTTGGATTAGAAGAGAAAAAGTTGAGATGTGCATTCAAGTGAATTACGCATTGATTCCTACAAAATACAATGGACTAAGATAATATATGGTTTGGGAAAGATCTTCACTAATACTTTATTTAATTGAAAACTTATATCGTTAGAGATTTTCTATACTTTATTCATGCAAAAATAGTACGTCTAGGAAAAATTTCATTTCTTGAATGTTTTTACATAACTTTGCAAATCATGAAAAATTCAACAGTCTATGACTTCCTCATCTGATCAACGACGGCGCTAGGCTGTGCTTCTCTCGGTTCGAAAGAAATCTTCTACGTGAGGGGCAACTCGGTTGCAGCCGTGCTGGGCCACCATATTGGGCCTGGCCAACCAGCCCACAACTATTGGCCCAATGGGCCGAGATGGGGCCCTGCAATGAATGTGAAAACCTCCTCGAGACTGAGGACTACGTCGGCACCAAGCACAATGTCTTTCACGGCACCGACTAGACCGACACGACACAAAACGTGACTTGATTGCGCGATCCTAGCCCGTCGCCACGAGTGTGGATTCATGCTGTCAGTTCGCCTAGCGCCTAGTAATTAATCATAGAAACTAACCTACGAGAGATGTCGACGCGCGCGTGCCACCCCTCGTGCCGTCGACAATGACGAGCAAACGAAGCAAGGGGACCGCAACCGAGTTGGAAAATTACCAGTGAGAAATTCAAAGGTGATACGGCAATGCGAACACTTTGCTTTGTTTTAGCATGAGACTTTTCATGTGAGCGATAAACAGACGAGGTTGCTTAGAGAATATTTACTTGACCATAATCGCATATAGTGCCAATTCATTGGGTCTGCTCGATGAGGGGAGAGCCACCCAGGGCACTCTCCACGGATTTCCGTGGAGCTAGAAGAGAGCTCTTCTGCCTGAAATGGGATGGCACGCCCCCCCAACTCGTCCATGAGAAAGCATGTGCATGGACTTCATCATCAACCTGCCGAAGTTCGAAGGGTATCGGACTCTCATCATCGTGATGGATAGGGTACGCGACCTTCGTGCCTACGACAAAGGATTGCCCGACCGAGGAGGCGGCCAGGCTGTTCATGAAGCGCATGGTCAAGTTTTGGGAAGTGCCACAAACGATCGTGAGCGATGGTGATCTCACTTCACGAGGCGTTTCTGGTCCGAGTTGTTCAAGCTGCTGGGGTCGAAGCTGAATATGTTGACAAGTTTGCATCCCCAAATCGACGATCAAACGGAGTAGGTCAATGCACTCTTGGAGATTTACCTCCGACACTATATGAGTACAACACAAGTGAATTGGGTGAAGTTGATCAACGTAGCCCAGTTCTCTTACAATTTGCAACGGAGTGAGTCGACCAATCAGAGCCCATTTGAGATCGCAACCGAGCAGCAACCAAATATCCCAAGCGCAATCGCATCGGGTTATCGGGGGAGTAGTCTGCCCGCATTAAAGTTCGCCAAGAATTTGCAAGAGCAGATAGACTTGGTACGAGCGTGTTTACACAAGGCCTCCAAGCACATGAAGAAATGCGCCGACAAGAAGCGACGGCATGTGGAGTACCATGTTGGAGACCAAGTGTTGGCCAAACTACACGTGCTTCTCTGATACAAGGACATGCACAAAGGATTGATTCGTCGCTACAAGGGGGCATTTCGTGTGCTACGAGGAGTCAGGAAGGTCACATACAAGTTGGAGCTACCACCAAAACTCAAGGTGCATCCGGTTTTCCATGTAAGTATGCTAAAACCTTTCCAAGTTGATGAGGAAGATTCGGATCAAGCAAAGTTGCAACGGGCGCTACTCGGGGCAAAAACCTCGTATGATTGAGAAATCGAGAGCATCATGGGGATCGAGTAAGTGGTACTGCGCGCCAAAGTGAGAATACTTGGACTAATGGAAGGGTCTTCCGAAGAGCGAAGCAAGTTGGGAACCTGCAGAAGCTCTTTGGCAGTTCAAGAAAGAGATCGATACCTTTCATGCCGAAGATGCGATGAGGACATCGCCTAATTAGGTGGAGGAGAATGTCATGGCCCGATGGGAAGCATGACCCGAGAGGGTTCTAAACGAAGGGCGTGACCTATCCATAGAACGAGCAACCCTCGGCTTGTATCCCCAAGCCTTAGGTTGCGGTTGGCAGTCAGGATAAAATTCGAGATATGATATGATTTATTCTATCTTACGTTTGATACTCGCTCAGGATATGATAAAGTCGGATATAAAAAGGATATAAACATGATAAAATTATCCCATAAGGGAGGTGGGATAAAGGTGGATAGAACTTCTAATGTTCATAATAGGAAAGTTATTTTTCTTGAATAAAAAACTTATTAAATTAGCAAAATTGAAATTATATTTCAATATAAATAATATTTTAATTCTAATTTAAGAAAAAAAATAAAAAATTATTTTATTTATTTTAATTTATATATTCAACTTTAATTCTATCTTATAAAAAAATTCAATCTATAAATTAAATATTTATATTTATTATATATTTTAGGTATTTTTGTATATTAGGTATGTTAGTACAATTTACTGTTTGATAAATTTTTACTAAAGAATGATGAAAGGGGAAAAAGAAATAACAATGAAAATAATGTAAAAAAGAGGAAAAATAAAATAAAAATAAATTAAGGAATAGTGTTATTAGAGATTTTCACCATCTCCATTTATGAATATTTAGGTTCATTTATAATGAAATGCCGTTTATATAAAAAAAAATGTACATTATATTATGTGAACATATCCGACTTTAATACTGCGATTCACCAAACAATTAACAGATATAAAAAAATCCTAGGATTTCATATCATATCATATTTAATCCTATACCAATTAGAAATCCGGACGACCAAACATACCCCTAAGGGTAGGGTGGTACTGATGTTTGCTTGGCAAAGTGAAATTGCTATCCCTTAATCAACTGCTGGCCCTTTGAACCAACAGAGAAAAAAGAAGAAAAGAAAAGAAAAAGGAAATAAAAATATATTTTAAAAAGTAAAAATTTAAAACACATTATAAATTTCTCCACATTAGTATTAGTCGTCCTATGTCGGATAACTAATGCTAATCGGACTGCCATGTAAGCAAATACCAACCAAGATTGATAGGATAAACTCAATTGACTAAATTAAAATGTCTATAACTGAATTGGCAAAAGTGCAATAAATGTAAAACTTTTTGGACAACTTTCTCTGCTTATTTGATAGTGAATATGTAAAGATTATTCTACAATGGTTATAAGATTGAATAAGAATCCAAATTTCCAAAGTAAAAATTGTTTCAAATAGGCTAAATTAAAATGCGTATGCTTGGTGCACTACCCACGACGAGAAAATTGTTCAAAAATCCTAAATTCATTACATATTTATTCCTAATTTTTTTAATTTTGTCAATTGAATTCTAAATCTTTTCGTTTTTGCCAGTTGAATTCATTTGATCAATTTTGATTGGAATTCATTGATGTGGACACCGGTTGTCTTTTGTAGTACAAATGGCGCTAATGTGTATAATTTTTAATAATGTTTTAATTTTTAAATTTAAGTTTTTTTTTTATTTTTTTTTGAATTTTTATATTCCTTTTTTTTTATTTTATTTTTTGGGTGTCGGCAAGGGTCATCAATGACCCTTGTTGGCCTCAAAGGTCTCACCTAGACTTACAAGGGCAACCTCGACCTCGACCGATGGGGCTATGAAGGCCTTGGGAGAGGCTATCGCGGCCTCGTAGATAGCAAGCAGGGCCTACACGGCTTTGCTAATAGTAGGTGAAGGCGTGAAGGCCCTCATCCATCACAGCAGGTGTGGGTCACTAATGACCCTCCCCAGCAGAGAAAAAACCAAAGAAAAAAGGAAAATCAAAAATAAAAAAATAATAAACCAATTCGAAAAAACATTAAAATATTAGGCGCTAGCCACCAGTATCCAAATCAATGAAATTATTGAAAAATTTGGCTAAATAGAATTAATTGGTAAAGATTTAAAAGGTTGAGCCCTCAAGTGGTAAAATTGAAAGATTTAAAATTGAATTAGTAAAAATGCAATAAATTTATGACTTTTTAGATAATTTTTCACATCTAATGGTGGGAGCTCTAAAAAATGTCCTCCTCAAGCTTTTGATTGAACATGATTGGCAAGAGCATGTGCACATGATCATCAGATAAGTTGATTATATAGTATACACCATATCATATGACAAAAAGATTAATAAGACAAAAATGATCCTTGAATTCGTTGATTGGTCTAATGCCATCAACGTGGCACTTCATGGAAACCATTCTTATGTAATTGAAAGGTCCAATATGAACCAAAAGATCATAATATATGGATCTAATTGGACAAACAAAACCAGATTATACGGAAAAAAAGTTCAATTAGGCAAATTTCTCTATTGAACCCCATTATTTGTATGCATGTATGCATTAAATCGACTTATTCAAGTTCTATTCACATTCATGGCAAAATGATTAAGATCTTTTAAATTAGGGAGTTCAATTACCTTAATATGAAAGAAATCTAGACATACTCCACTTCCCCCCTCCCTTCCCGGGGTGACTTAGACACCACGGTGTCACTAGCGACGCCCCACCATTGTGCCGTGTTCCCACCGTCGCACTCATCTTTCGTTGAGCCAACCCCTTTGTGCGCGAAATGGCCATCCCATCCATGAGCAGCAACACTAGGTTTGAGCAGTCTAAGATAGGTTTGGAATCTCAGATCTCAGGTCACGTCCTACGCCCGCGGCCAATTTTCACACACAATTTCCATCTCTCTATAACTTTGGAAGAAGATCTCAATTTCACGAGGCAAGTTTTTCACTTCCGTCCTAAAATTTTCAGGATAGGCATCCATCTGCCTTATCGTTACTGATCAGGAGGGGGTATAAAGGGTGAGAACCCCTGCCTGACAAAAAAGAAGTCCCTTTTTAAACAAGTTCCCTAATGAGCTCCACCACAATCAGCTTCGTGAAGCGGGAAAAAGAGAGGCAAGAAAGCATGAGGATAGAAATCCCATCTCTCCTCTCTCCTTCATTAATATAATCAAAAGGGCAACATTATTTCCCCTCCCAACACATTCTCATCGTCATCACTCCCCCCGTCTTGATTTCTAGTATTTCATTTATTATCATTTAACTAAAGTGGCACCAGATCCGAAGCAAAACTCTTTTGCTTGGAGACCCACCACTAGACGTGCCCGACCTCCTCCTTTTTTATTTATTTTTATTTGGTAAAGCCGACCTCCTCCTTGAATATCATAAATTATGAGATTCCTCGTTCGTCCACGATTTGTTGAAGTATCCTACATCATTCGTCCACGGAATTTATCTATTTTATGTACAAGTCGCATCAGAAATGGCCAGTGGGAATTTCCAAGACGCGCACAAAGTGAAGTGGAGGTCAATTAGTTAAGTTACTCTCGAATACTTGGATAGCTAATCATTAAATGCTTCACCAGAATTCCAGACCTATCCAGATAGTGGAGTCTAGTTCACCAAGAAAAAAGATACCATGGTAATCACCAAATTTGGTAAGGAACAGGAGGAAACTTATTCTCTCATTTTCTCTACCATTTTTATGAGTACAATCTCGTGCTGCTGATAATCCCACTGGAGATGAGGATTTAGATCCAAACCCTTTGATAGATTTTTTTGATAAAGAAGGCTGCCCAATTCATCATTAGAAAGATCCACAAACAAAATATTGTTTTTGGGATCCGGATTGTTAGTGTTCATTTTATACAAATCCTTCTCCGAACTTCGATATCACAAAACATCCAACCTAAAAACTTGAGTTCATAGATCGAGAAAGATTGTATGTATATGATGAGCATATAGACCTTGTAGAATGCGAAACATTCAATCCAAAAGCTTAAACAAAATGTGAAAGAAGGCCACACACTCTGTGTCTTACTTTAACAAAATTTACGCATGTAAGAGATGGAAGTTATTTCTGGATATACTCTAATTTCTTGATTTATTCTCTTTCTTTCCTTTGAGCACATCGTGTATTGATCCTTAACTTCACGTTGAGATCGTGATTCGCCTAATTCACCGCCATCTTAATTAGCAAATAATGCATGACAAAGCACTTGCTTGTTTGGGGCTATCGCACTTTCCCTCTAAAAATTGAGGAACGAAAAAACTAGTACTTCATATTATTTATACAATTCGAAAGATCAGAGATATCTTGACTAAAAAAATGGTAAATTGCAAAACCAACGAGATCTAAAAATGCAAATAATAATAACAACAATAACAACAATAATAATAAAATCGACTTTTCTAACTTTTATTGGGGGCACCGGTGCAAAGGAATTTCTCACAGCCTATGCGCGATTTTCAATTTCGACAATTGTATCCAACGTGTCGTCAGAAGGTGAATGTTTCTATTTCGCGATTGTTCGTAAGAGAAATGATTTTAAGCTCGTGGTATTTCTAATCAAGGTCGAATTTTCATGTCCGGAAAAAAGATCCTAGAACAAGGAGAACACGAGTTGCCATTTAATGCCTTATGAAGTGAATGGTATGAAAGGGGGAAGCGGTGTGAACTCGAGTAAATTTAATTCAGAAATTTTGTCCAAAGAAAACATAGAACAAAAACTGCACTAATTTATGAAATTGCACGCTTCTGGATCAAGCATGTGCCTGGTTGTAATCCCCACCTTTTTCACTAATTATTATTTCATAACTTCAATTATCTCCCTTTTGTTATTAGCCTTTACAAGTATCCGGATCACTTGACATATCAATTTACTATTAATACACAAAAATATAGTATAAAAAAATAACCATGCTCCTTCAGAGAAACATGCGTTATTAAACTAGTGGTTACATATGCTCACCCTGCGGAATATACTTGAGAAAACAACATTGATCGTGCATACTTTTCACTAGCCCGCGATACTTGTTTAGGGGATTTATTTGTTCTTAGTCCAAGTTTTCAGGTTAGAACTTTCGAACACTCTCAAAAAAGCAATGCTACTAACCAGTCATAATTTTGATTTAAGCTATAATGCATGATCGGGCGTGACTTGTTTTTTTTTTTTTTTTTTTTAAGTACAGGCAATTGAGGTATTTCTCATCGCTTGTTTACGGAATTTCATATTCTTCGCATAAAAGCAATCTCGCTTACTTATTAGGTTTTGGGACCGAAAATTCTCTCCCGTAATATCAAAGCCAAATTACTGCTCCATCTCATTCCGTGTACGCGGCCCCTCCCTCTATCCTTCGAACTCCACGTGCCGTTCCCGACCCGGCTTGGGCGTGAGAGCGGCAGTAAAATATGCTCACATCAGGTAATCTACCGATCCATGTACTCTTTATACACGGGTTCGTCTCCCTCCTCCGCATGCGCCGCATCCGCAAATGGAGGGGGAAAAAGAAGTTATTACGTACGTGGGTTTAACGTTGGGGAAGTCGATGCAATTAGGAATGGTCCCCAGCTCGTGGGATGTGCGCAGTTGTCCTGTCGACACCACCGCAAAAAAAAAGGAAGAAAAACAGACATTCGAGGAGCAAACGCGTTCATGATGGATTTGCCCCAGCCCCCCCGGCGCGAGAAAAATATTAGCAACGACCAACCCCCCGACAAATCTACAGAAATAGAATAAACTGTTGCTGATGATGTTAATTTTCGGAGGGTGGGCCGAAAATCATAATTCAATATCACTCCGAGGACCAAAACGTTAGAAAAAATAGAAAAGAAAAGAAGAAGAACACTGTTTGCAAACCTAGTACGACCAGAGAAATTACAGATCTTTTAGTAGCGTGTTTATTCAGTTTATTTCGACTGGGATTTTTGCATTTTCCGGCGAGAGAGAGAGAGAAAGCGCGCAGTACACGTCGCCAAATTCAACCGTCTTCTGTTCATTCACGCTTTGCTTGTCTCCATCTCCTTCTCTCTCTAGACCTGGCGTCACCTTGGCGTCACCTATCTATCTCTCTCTCTCTCTCTTTCTCTCTCTTCACGGCTTCGAGCGGATCCACCTGTAGCGACCTTCGAGGGGGACGTCCATGGTGACGTCGTAATTGTACCTGTGAAATCGAGTGGACGATGAAGAAAAAGCAGAAGCCAAAATGGAGTTCGCTATCAGTCGCTTAGGGTTGCGATTCTTGTTCGACGGAGCAGTTGAAGAATAATCACTCACTTTGCCGTGAACCGCTGCTGCTCGCGCTTCTCCGCCGCCGAGAAGAACGACTCCAGCTCCGCTCGCGACGGCACGTCCGCCGCGGGAGGCTTCCGTTCGCCCGACGGCTTCATCGTCCACGATTCTGCACTGGCGGCCCCGCTCGACGGCGTGGCTTCTCTGCTGCGATTGGAGACGATAGACAGCGAAACGTGTCAGGTTCGGAGCAAAGTTAAATAGAGCCGAGAAAGGAAAGCGCAAAGGGAGGGAATTTAAGAGGGATCGAAATTGAAGAATGAATGAATGAATGTCGAGTTACCTGAAATCGCCGTTGCATGTCGATGCTTCGGTTTCGAAGCTCTTCGCCTGCGTTTGCACGGTTGTAGATCTTTAGTTAATTTTAGTAACAGAGGTGGCAAAACGGCTGGAATTCTCTCTCTCGTGAACGCACGCGGATGATGAATTACACAGAGAGAGAGAGAGAGAGAGAGAGAGAGAGAGAGAGATCGAAATTCACCTGTCGCTGTCGATAGACGACGACGTCGAGCTTCTCCTTCGCCCCGTCGACCGACTGCTCGTCGCTCCTCGCCGGGAAACGAGGCGGCTCGAACGGAATGCAGCTCGAGGTCGAAGCCAGGTTGCTGGACACGAGCACGATCTCTCCGTACTCCTCCGACGGCACATCGATCTTCTCCGACGAGTCCAAGCACGGAAGCAGAAGAGACTGCGGCTCGCCCTCGCGCTCCTCCGACTGCAGCTTGAACAACTCTTCGCAGACGAAGGCGAGCCTCCTCCGCCGTTTCGACGCGGTCGGGCTCGAAGCTCCGGCGAGCTCAGCCCGCTTGAGCCGTCGCGTCGAGCGGTGGTCTTCCATTGCAGCGCACCGCACTCTCTCTCTCTCTCTCTCTCGCTACCTGAGGTGGCAATTTGAAGTAGTAGAAACGGGAGAGAGGGCGAGGCCGAGATGGACGGCTGAGATTCGGTCACATTTCAAATGACCCGACGTTTGACGCGTTCGTGAAGTTCGTTCCGGAGCGAATGCTTTTTTACCTCGTGTGGCCCCCGTGCTCAATTTTAGATTTAGGGGACGTGAGATTAGAGACGTATCTAAGATGACCCGCTTCGGTCCAGTTACCGTGGAAGGTGGGACCCGCTCGGTGCCGGCACAACCGTTGTCGGCTTCGATCGCTTCGATCTCATATCATGAACCACGCCGTGCTAGCTAGTTTGAGATTGCACGGGATTCATGTATTGCCGGCGTGCACTGCCTGTATTTAAGTGGCATGAGGCTGGAAACAAACATCTGAACATCTCGCAAGTCGGCGACGGTGATGGCCGCGATCACCTAGAGCTGTAGGGTCGGACTTGCCTCATGACAGAGATTATCGTCAATTAGGTCCATATTTAGAAAGATTCAATATCAAATCCTTCTGGGGACGAGTAATGACTAATTATAAAGAGTATACGGATCTTTGTGAACAAGGAAAAGGTAAGATGGGGAATGTTTTTTTTAATGGTTTATAAAAAGGCGTGTACACTCTATAGTCTATAGTAAATTAAAGTAACTAACTTCAAATTTTACTCTTACGATTTCATCCTTTGACATACAAATAGACACGCTTTAAGGAGATTATTAATCTTGATAATACTCTAGCTTGGACCCGCTTAACTTTGAAGTTCAGAAGTAAAGCTTGTCATGACGTTAAAATGTTCCTCTACAAGTTAATCCAAGTTTTCACATATATTTCATAATTGCTCTCCTCTTGTTTGATGTATAGTTCGATTTATTCTTGCTCCTTTCACTATCTTGGAAACCTATTTAGGACGATCCTTGTCTAGGCCCTTCGACCCCGACGACTATTCTCTGCCCTCATCGGACCGGGTCATTATTTGTTCCTAAACCACACACCTACTATAAGAGGTCCTACTCTAATATCATATTGTGACATTCCTAGATTAATTCAATTGATGCATTCTCTATTTTGGCCTATTCCATACTGAGTTTCACGGTTTTATCTTTTGACGTACAAGCAGGCACTTTCGAATAGGCCACCCATCTTAGTAGTGCTCTAACTTAGGCTCTCTTAACTTTGAAGTTCCAAAGTAAAGCTTGTTGCTATATCAAAAGACGCCTCCATGAGTTAATGAATCACTTTCTCCCCATCTGATGTATAGTTGGATTCATTCTTGCCCTCTTGGCCATTCTAGAATCTTGCTAGAAACTGTTGCTTATTCTGGGTTTCTAGCCTCGGCG
The DNA here is from genome assembly GCA_014182575.1 of Eucalyptus decipiens. NCBI lineage: Eukaryota > Viridiplantae > Streptophyta > Magnoliopsida > Myrtales > Myrtaceae > Eucalyptus > Eucalyptus decipiens. The sequence continues at coordinate 19,263,912 of CM024613.1, forward strand.
ATCACTCCTCGTCGGATCACATCATTACATTTTTCAATTATGAATCATTTGAGTATATTCAATCCCTGCTTGGTAACCGTACAAGTCAGGCTCAAGTATCAATTGGAGTTACAACGTCTTTATTTTTATCTTTTGAGAATTAGAAAAGACGTGGAAGGGTTCAAGGTCGTCGTACTTACCAAGATACATAGATAATTACTAATCAGTAGATGAGCAAAGTATGGTTATCTACTCACTGTTACACGACCGGAGATTCTCCTTCTTGCTTGGTGCCCTTCTTCGGCGTCTCCCTAAATCACAACCATCAATGCGTTGAAAGTCATTTTCAAAAACAGCTCTCTCATATTGTATAAGCGATTGGGATTATTGCGATACATATGGAAGCACAAATGGGAATAGTGGACTCTCATCCTTCTTGCACACCTGTAGGCCTCTGACTGTTGAGTAGATCTGTCAAAATTAGTCATTGACCTATTTATTAACTCAAATGAGTGTTAAATGGCCAATAAATGTGTTGGTTATATTAAATAAATGAACCATAAATATGTTTAAACATAATAGAGATTATAAATAGGTTTACAACTTACTTAAATTCAATCCACTTCAATGACTCTTTTCATTCTTTTTTGTCCTCATTCAATCTTGCACTTGCTCACTTCGCACTCTCACATTAGTTTGGGTATGAGTTTTCGTAAATATGATTAAATATGTAAGTGTTTTAACAAGACATCGGGTCAAATATGGGTCATTAGATTCGCATTATAGAAAAATAGGTCAAAACGAGTTAAATGGATTTATTTTGTTCGGAACATTTTCGACCCGATCCATCCATTTGGTGAGTTTACTTTTTAGCTTCCTAGTGAGTCATGTCTAATTAGAAATTAGATTTAGTGGATCAAAAATCCGACTTTTACGCCTCCTATGCACTTATGCATGTCAAGTTTATCATGTCTCCTCCTCTCAAAAATCCGACTTTTACACCTCCTATGCACTTATGCATGTCAAGTTTATCATGTCTCCTCCTCCTCCTCCTCCTCCTCCTCCTCCTCATCATCATCATCATCATCATCTAGAAGTGCATAGGACAAATATGGGACAGGAATCCGCAAGTGGGCACCAGCAACTCTGATGGACTTTGCTAATTCACAGAGACAAACCCCCCTCCTCCTACCAGATTGGCCAACATCCTTCCAAATTGGAAGGGGATCAGAAATGAAGTTGCTTTCCTCGAGTCAGACGACAAGGCCCTTCCTCGAAGCGGACAATCTTCTTCTTCGCTTGTCGTTTCTTTTGGCTTTTTAGGGCGAGTGGTCCTAGGAACTTCGCTTTCGATTGCGAGAGAAGGTTTCGTAGTACAACGCAACGAAGGACGACTCAATGAATGAAGAAGCGTTGTCATCTGTTAAAAAGAATTCTTTTGACGTGCAGTTGATCTCATTGTTCGGTAACTATAGAATGATGACGCGTTAAACCATGCAAACATAGCCCCGTTCCGGTTTTCGGGGTCGAAAGGATCTTGACCGGGAAAGTTCGGACTACTAAGTCGCGAAGAACGTTCAAGCAGTCCTAAGCCATTCGCGATCTCATGCGAGGGGAATGTGGAAAACTTCGAGTTGACGCTCCCTCAGCGTGAAGATTGGCGGGCTCAAACTGAAGTTGGAGTAGAGAATCTTCGAAGAGGATGCTGTCCAATGTTTACTGAATGGTGTCTATCCTACATGGTACCCTTAGTGTCTGGAATGCAATGTTAATTGATACAATCTGAAGATGTTTATCTACAAAAGCACATGCACATCCTGAGTATAATGCAAATCATAAGAACAAAACAATGCAAAAATGAAGTAACAGGAAAGATTATTTTCATCTCATCAAGCCAGTTCGGGTTAGCTTTTGTAGAAAAACACGAGCCCCGCCACAGCACTCCTCATTGCCAGCAAATGATTCTGTTCCAGGACAAGCATTTGCTGAATTCAGCTGCACTTGGTTACGGAATGAGAGACTTGGTTAAGATGTATAGCTGTCTTCTTGATGTTTCCCACACACGTACTGAACCTGACGACTGAACCTCCCGGGGCCACTATCCTGATGGATGTGCGTTTAGGCAAAGGAAGCGTACTGAATTCTGTCATATTAGGCTACACAACTGAAGGTCGTAACTTGGACGGCAACAACGATTCTCGAGTAAGAGATGAAACTCTTTGTACTGCAGAATCAATCATAGGCTTAAATCATTCAATGCCTATAAAAGTATTTTATAGTTATTTGGTCCCTTGCAAGCCTGTAATCTCTCGCTTCTCTTACTATTCAAGCATGTCATAAGCATTTCTTTTATTGAATCGAATGGTGTTACAGCGTTAATCTCTATTTCACTGTCGAATTCAGCTCTGCCTAATCTCCCTTTTAGAATATCCAGGCCCGCCCTGCTAATGTTCTTAAACTCCAAGATCACGATATTCATCAGATAAAGCTGATAAAACCAGGAAAGAGAATTCACGATCAGTCGTGTCGATGGTATAATGCACACCTTTCCTTTCCTTGAGATATGAATACAAAGTCACGTTACATCGACTCTCCTCTTGCATTGCCTGTTATAACTTGATTTGAAATGCAATGGAAACACTGAAACAATCCTACATGTATCGCAAGTACAACAATGGGGTAAATACATACGCCCCTCCTTTCTGTCTTGTGCCGAGTGTATCCGTTTAAAGCACATTCTTCACTCGAAAGAAGTTCGGACACACCTTATTTGCAGCTCAACATCATCAGGAGATGCCACTGCCGATGCCACAACTCCCTCATCTTCAACCGATTCAATTGCATCAGCAAAATCTCTGAAATTCTTCAAGCTGCGAAACAAAAAGAGAAGGTTAGAAAGAAAGCATGGGAAGAAAGGCGAGAATTCCTTGTGCCGAGCGTTGTTGGATGATAGCGAGAAAATTAGCAGAGTTTGGCCTGCTATATTAAGTTAACGAGTACGAAAGTGTACCTCAATTCTTGCTTTGCTTTGGGACACAAACTGCTTAAACCTTTGCTGATCCATAAACTGAACTTCTTGAAGAATGCAATTAACCTTAAAGGTATTTAGAAATATAAGCTATTTATCAAGATTGCATACTAAACTGAAATAATAAAAAAATTCAGCAAAAGTCAAAGCCTAAGGAGGAAATGAGCATTAGAATAATAAAGTAAACATATAAACTAAGTCCATTGTTATAACATAAACATGCAAATATTGAGGTTTCTTACATTTGTTTTTAAGACAACAAGGCTACCTTGGGATAAGTATAATAAAGTCTATGGACATATTCCAATCAATTGTAAATGTTAGAATCAAATGTCAAATGAAACAGATAACTTGTCAGATCTTCATATTCAAATAAGAGTAATAGATGGACTAATATAAATGTTAAAATCAAATGTCAAATGAAACAGACAACTTGTCAGATCTTCAGATTCAAATAAGAGTAATAGATGGACTGATATACTTCCCTATTCATACATAACAAAAAGGATTCCCCTTGCATTTCTTGCATAGCCAGAAGCCTCTTCGAGATGCTTGCTGAACTAAAGACTCTCCCAATCCCCTTGGGCGACATGAACCCCACGGTGTTACTTCTATGATCTCAAGAGCAATCCCAAACCTGACTCCGATAGCTTTACCCCATGATATCCACTGGAGGATGAGAACCAATTTTAGACAATCTCCATCCAGCATTATAAGTGTTTATATGACATTAGTTTGGTCCTTTTGCGGAAAATAATCTCTCTCTTATTAGGCACTCCCTCCAATCTTCCCTCATGCAGCTAAGAGTAAGAGAAAGGAGGAGGTGCATTACAAATTCAGGATTGACTGCTTTTGTCCACCTGGTAGCATCATTCTCTACTATTATCTTTTTTGTTTGTATTTATGGTTAAAGAGAAATCCCTCTAGGGCATGAACAAACTGCAAACCCATATAAAGAAGAGCCAAATTCCAGGAGAAAGCATCCACATTGTCAACCGATGAATTTACATCCACCAGTAATTTTCCACTATGCTGAAAGCGTAAGGGCTTTAACTCCTGTTCCATAATTACTGTTGTAACAACAATCAAAACAGAAAAAAATTCTGTTTTTGAGAGAGAGAAAAAAAAGATAAAAAACAGAGCACTTCATACGTCTTGTGCTTAAAGGAAACTGTCAAGTACAGGACAACTTAAACAAAACAAAAACTGCTCCCGTACGTGCAACACATAACTGCACACAAACGTGCTATTAACTTCCTAGAAAATAGCAAAAACACTAAATAAATAACTAAATTGAACTTGGCTGTTTTTTATAAAACAGAGCAGAAAACAGAACAGAAAACAGCAGAAAAACAGAGTAAAAAAAAAAAATAGAAAACAGCAACCGAAACATTTTAATCTAACAAACTCCTCCTTGGATCAGTTGCTGCTGCATACTCCAATTTTCTTTCTTAATACTTCAAATCTTCCAGCTTGAAGTGGTTTTGTGAACATATCTGCAAGCTGATCTTCAGATCTGCAATAAACCAACTTAACTTCGCCATTTTATTGCACCTCACGTAGAAAGAAAAACTTAACCTTGAAATGCTTAGTTTTGCCATGAAAAACTGGATTCTGAGATATTGCTAAAGCGGCCTGATTATCCACATTAATTTCAATGCAATCACTAGAATTCAACCACAGATCCTTCATTATCTTTTTCAGCCACAAAGCTTGATTTGCAGCTGCAGTAGCTGCTATAAACTCAGCCTCTGCTGTGGACTGAGCTACAATCTCTTGCTTTTTGGAACACTAGGAGAAACAAGCAGAACCAAAACTGAAACAATATCCAGACGTACTCTTCATGTCATCTACTGAACCAGCCCAGTCACTATCAGAAAATCCTTGCAAATTAAATTTCTGACCTTTCTTAAACTTCACACCAAAGAACAATGTTCCTTTAAGATATCTCAAGACCCTTTTTGCTGCAATCAAATGTAACTGACTAGGACTACTTATAAACCTGGATAAAACACTCACAGCAAATAGAATATCTGGTCTGGTTGCTGTAAGATACATGAGACACCCAATCAGACTTCTATACATAGAAGCATCTACTGCATTTGTTCCATCATTCTTTTGCAGCTTCTCTTTAGCAGCCATATGAGTGCTTACACTTCGACAATCTTCCATCTGACACTTCTTTAGAATTTCCTTAATGTATTTTTTCTAACAGATGAAGATCTCATATGAAGCCTGTTTGACTTCCAAACCCAAAAAATAAGCCATCTTTCCCAAGTCTGACATCTCAAAAACTGCAAATAGATCTTGCTTCACCTTCTCTATCAATTCTATATCATTCCCCGTCACTAATAGATCATCTACATAAAGTGACAGAATTACAACACTGTGATTCACCTTCTTGACATAAAGAGTGAACTCACTTAAGCTTTTTATGAAGCCAAAATCCTGCAAATATCGATCTATCTTCCCATACCAAGCTCTTGAGCCCGCTTCAGTCCATATAGAGCTTTCTTCAACCTGTATACACTCTCTTCTTGCCCTTTGATACTAAAACCTTCAGGTTGTTCAACAAAAATCTCCTCCTCAAGCTCTCCATTCAGAAATGCAGACTTGACATCTAACTGAAATATAGGCCACCCCTTCTCTCGCCGCAATAGCTAACGGTAACCTTATTGTATCAAGTCGTGCAACGGAGCAAATGTTTCAGAATAGTCTACTCCC